>CM075977.1:143442256-143665629 GCA_038087875.1 Malacoraja senta
CTTCCATCTTAACCCTTGGCTCTGCTCTTGCTTAATAATTGTTAACCCTCTAATTGCGTCCTAGTCTTCTGACATTTCATCATCCTGAAATGGTGAGTCTATGTTTCAATTCAGATTTCAGCACACTGTAATAATTTGCTTTTGCTGAATATCATTGTTTTTTATTCTGTGAAAACTTTGGCACATCACACTTAAAATCCAAGTTAATGAAAACTAGTGTCATTCTAACTTGGACAGTTGGGACAATGTCAATAATAATTCACACTGGAAGCTTGGGAGGCCACTTAATTCCCAGAAAAGGAATCTCATGTAGCCCAACCTTTTTGGCCAATGTCTGTCTACAATCACTGTTAGAGAGAGTCAGAGAGAGAGAATGCCTTTTATTGTCAGTCAAACAACTTGGTTTGAACGAAATTTCGTTTCCTACAGTTTGTACATTACAAAAAAAAAACAAGACCCACACTTAACACAGTTTACATAAACATCCATCACAGTGAATCTCCAACACCTCCTCACTGTGATGGAAGGCAAAGTCTTATCTCTTCCCTTTGTTCCGGAAGTGGCGGCGCAGTTGAACAGCAGCGGCTCGCCTGCAGTCCGTCTGTTTTTACTTTTTGTTGTTGTTTTCTTTTGTCCTGTTTTAGTTAAATTTTTGTTTATTGGGTTGTATGTGTTGGGGGGGGGGGGGTCAAACATGATTTTTGTCTCTTCCTTCGGGGGAATGCGACTTTTCCTTGTCGTATCCCCCTTCTCTGCCTCCGTCTGCGCTGAGGCCTAATGGCGGAGCTGACGGCCTCCAACTGCGACTGACTGACCTCGAGGCTCCGGATGCAGAGCCAGGACTTACCAACGCGAGGCTGGCCAACTTCGGGGCTGCGGTGGCATTCCGGCGTTCCGGCGGTGGCGACCAAAGACACTGGTGGTGACCTGAATCCGGAGGTTTGGCCGCGGGCCCAGTGGACGACATCGTCGGGAGCTCGCAGGTCACAGGTGGGTGACCTGTTTTTCTGGAGCTCCCGCAACTACAGCTGCATCCGCTGGACTGGAGGGCGGCAGCTTCGACCACCCCGGACCGCGGAGTTTGAACCGGCCCGTCGCGGAGCACGGATTCAGCCGCGGGACTGACTTACCATCACCCGGCGGGGCCACAACATCAGAAGCCTGGATCGCCTCAGCGCAGAGGAAGAACAAAGAGGGAAGAGACAGAGACTTTAAGACTTTCGCCTCCATCACAGTGAGGAGGTGCCTGGTCAACTCACTGTGGTGGATGTTAATTTGTGTTTATTGTGTGTTTTGTTATTTATTATTATATGTATGACTGCAGGCAACGAAATTTCAAATGAATGACAAATAAAGGAATCTCTAATCTCTAATCTTCTTCTCCCGCGGTCCAGCAGTCCAACTGCAGCGTCAAGGCGAACTGGACGACAGGTGGGTCACAAACTCCGCGCTCCGATATTAAGCCCCTGGCGGGCGATGGTAAGTCCTGTGGCCGTTTAAGCCGCGCCGGGCGATGTTACGCCCCGGCTCCATGTCCTTTAAACCCCGCGATTCCAGCAGGAGAAGTTGCCGTTGCGGAGCTCGGAAAAGCAGTCTCCCACCAGGGACCTGCGAGCTCCCGATGTTCCTGTCTACCGGGCCTGCAGCCGGAGCCTCCGAAGCTCTAAAGTCGGGTCACAGTCGTGCGCCACCACAGCTCTTCCCGCTCCGAAGATGGCCAGCTCCGCGATGTCAGTTCCGCAGGCTCCGCGACTGGAGCTCTCGGGTTAGTCCCCGGCCGGAGGCCGCCGCCGGCTCCTCGATGTTAGGCCCAACGACATCGGAGACCCGACAGGGAAAAAGTCGGGTCCCCGCACAGGGAAGAGATTAAACGGTTTCCCCCACAGCCCCCACCCCCACATATATAAAGCTAAAAAAATAATAAAAACTAGCTCAAGACATACAGTTAACAAGACAAAAATTTTAAAAAAGACAGACGACTGTGGTCGAGCCGCTGCCGTTAGGCGCCGCCACACCCACAAGAGCATGAGTGGACGGCTCGACCTTCTGCCTTGAAATACAATGGTGGCTGTTCTAATTGTATTCTCAGTCCAGCATTCCTATCTACATGTGCTAAGCTTATACAGCTTTGACTCCATCGATCATGAGGAACTCTGGATCACCTTTCGAATTCAGCTGCCCAAAGATATTTGTCTTCATATTATGTTTGAAGGGTCTCGATCCGAAACATCACCCATTCCGTCCCTCCAGTCTCGCTGAGTTACTCCAGCTTTTGTGTCTATCTTATGTTTGACCATAATTGCATGCAAGCCATGCTGCTAATCAAGAGGTTGAACAAAGAACCAATCGGAATGAACACTGAAGTCAAATAATGTTTATAGAAAATGCAATGCTTTTTGCTGCATGTTTGCATCTCATTTCAATAAACTCCAATAGTTTCCAAAACCATTAGAAAGGCAAGATAACCATTGTCAGCATCTTCTCCCTGGGCACATATGCCAGCACTGTGGTGCGACTTACACATAATCAGCTCTATTGGGCAGACCTTGTCATTCACATACCCAACATCAGACCACTGAGAAAGGCAAAAAAAAGTAAACAAAAACTGAGATGCTGGAAATTTGAAAAAATAGAAAATGCTGGAAATACTTAGTAGGTGATGCATCTGTGAGAAGAGAAATAGATTAATGCTTCAGGTTCATGACCTTCAGATCAAGGAAGGAGAAAAAAGAAGACATAAATTTCAAGTTCGTCCAAGTTACATTTATTGTCACATGCACCAATTGGTACAGTGAGATTTGAGTTACCATACAGCCATATGAATAAAAATAAACACAATACACGATAGGATTTAACATAAACATTCCCACACAGTGGAATCAATGAGGGAAGGCAATAAAGTTCAGTCATCTTTCTCTCTGTTCACCTGTGGTCGAGGCCTTTGAGCCCTCCATCGTCGCCGCTGCGGCGGCCCGATGTTCAGGCCCTCTCGCCAGGATGATCGTAGTTCCGGCGTCGGAACGGAAGAACACACTCATCGGCTTGGAGTTTCCGAATCGGCCGCTTCTTACCGGAGACCGCGGCTTCCAAAGTCCACAGGCCGAGCTGGGCGGAGATTCAACACTGGCGACCCTCGGCAAAAGATCCCAGGACTCCGCGAAGTTAAAGTCAGCGCCGCCGGTGGCTGAAAGCTCCACAAACCACAGCTCCACGGTGTTAATCAGCAGGCCCAACACTCCGGAGCTCCAATACGGCGATCCCGGTAAGGCATCGCCCGCTCCGCGATGGAATTCAATGCTGCGCCGCTGCTGAAGCTCTGGCCGGTCTCTGGTAGGAAAGGCCGCGCCATCCAGTTGGTCGGTCGCGAAGGGGGGGCGAGGATGCGACAGAGAAAAGGCACATCTCGACCAGGTAAGTGACTGGGAAACGGTTTTGCCCTTTCCCTCCCCCACCTCCCCCACATAAAAAAGACTAAGAAACCTTTAAAACATACTTTGTGACATACTAAAAAAAAATTTGAAAGGGTGAAAGGACAGACAACTGCTGGCGAGGCTGCCACACTCGATGGCACCACCCGATGGAGCAATTCAGCATGTCAGGTGCATGTGCACACCTCGACAAACATCAAGTGCTGGTGAAAGATGATTACTTCAGTGAAAGGCACACTCTGTCCCGCCTGAAGCAGCGGTATAGTTGCTGCCTTGCAGCGCCAGAGACCCGGGTTCGATCCTGATGACAGGTGAGGTCTGTATGGAGTTTGTATGTTCACCTTGTGACAGCATGAGTTATCTCCAGGTGCTCTGGTTTCCTCCCACACTCCAAAGATGTATAGGCTTGTAGGTTAATTGGCTTCAGTAAAAATCGTAAAATTGTCCCTAGTATGTATCTAGTGTTAGTATACCTAGTGTTAGTGTATGGGTTGATTCCTGGTCGGCATGGATTTGGTGGCCCGAAGGGCCTGTTTCCGCGCTGTATGGAAATTTCTCAAGGCATTTTGGTTCAAAGAGGCATTGGTGCTTTATACATAGAATGTATGTATGGCTGAGATTGGCGTGATGGTAGCTAAGATGACAATAGAGCCACCATTTTTCAGCCACCATGAGCCAAGATATGTGAGTTTCTTTTTTGGGACTTCCTGCGGGCATCAAAAAAACAAGAATGTCTTGTTAGTATATTCTAGGCTTTTTCTGCCCCGGGCTTCTCCCCTTTCCTATTCATAGACTCAACTGCTTTAGCAAACGCTAATGCAAATGTTTCAGCAAACCATTGCTCATCATCATGGAACTTTGAGTCGCCAGTAGCAACATAATTGCCCTTCATATCAGACTCCCTGCTACTGGCATCAGTGCATGGATGCTTCTCACAGAATCTGTAGATCAAATAGTATTGCTGATTTGATCCATGTCTGGTTTTGCTGCTGATGACCTGATCAATAATCCTTGTCAGGTTTTCCACACCACCACCTGGTGGCATGCGGGCAGCCATGCTAGTTAGTTCTACTTACGACTCGGAGCCTAGAGTACTCGTCAATGGTCTCTGTATGTATTCTATTTAAAGTACTTGTTATGATATATAACGACTCTGTATCAATAGTACTTTGCACATGGTATCAGAAGTTGGATAACATTGTGGTCGACGACATAGAATTGCAACCTGTATGGTTGATCCCCTAGGTTGCACTGCAGCTTCACAATACTGACCTCGCTTCCCCCATAAGCGAGAAGAGTAACATTGCTGGGTTTTAATAGCTCTGCCTTCCTCACATGATTAAACTGTTCCCGAGACAAAACTTTGCATTTCGCTCCAGTGTCGATTTTCATCTCAATCACTTTATTGTTTACTGTTACGGTGGCCATTGGCACACTATTCTGCACATTTTGTGTGATAATAGAATGTGCCTGCAGAACGATTCCATCGACCTTTGGCCTCTTGCCCATGCTGCTATCTGACGAATATGACAGGGGCTCTTTCTGTTGATGTGGAGCCATGCTGTTGCACACAGCGCAGTACTGCACCCTCTGGTGTATATAACCTGACATGGCAGGCCAGAAAAACATGTTCTTTGCTCTTGCACCGTGGCTTCAGAACCAGGATGACCTCTGTGTATGGTGTCAAAGTACTTCTGCTGGAGTGAAGTCGGGCTCACTGCCTTGTGGCCCTTTTTGATAACCCCACCTTCAATGGCCAGTTCGTCTCGGACAGAAAAGTAAGGCCGAACAGCAAGCGGAAGCGAATGCTGATTGCCAGGCCATCCGTGATTGATGACCGAGGCGAGCATCTGCAGGGTGGCATCTTCTGTCGTGCAAACCACCAAAGTATCCAGATGTGAAGGATGAGTGAAATCAATTTCCATAACGTCAAAAGTGTCTATTTCTGATGTGTGCTGGGCGCTCGACCTCCTGGGAGCACGGGATAAGGTGTCAGGCAGATACATGTGCTTGCCCTGCTTGTAAGTTAGAGAGATATCATACTTCTGGAGCTACAGCATCATTCTCTGCAGCCACACCGGAGCAGCATGTATAGGCTTGTTTAAAAAGGTAACCAAAGGTTGATGGTCAGTCTCTATGGTAATAGCCTTGTCAAAAATGTAATCGTTGAACTTAACACATGCAAAGACCACTGCCAGTAATTCCTTCTCGATCTGACCATACCTTGTCTCTGTGTCTGTATCGTCCCAGAAGCATAAATAACAGGCTGCTCATCCTGCAGACATGCTGCACCGAGGCCATACTGGGATGCGTCACAGGTCAAAGTAACGGGTTTATTGACATCGTAATAAGCCAGGGTAGGTGGGCAGGACATCTGACATTTTAGAGTGTCAAAAGCATGTTGCTGCTGTTCGTGCCATGTCCAGGCAGTGTCCTTGTGAGTAAGCTGCCGCAAGGAAGCCGATTTTTCGCTGAGGTTGGGAAAGAATTTTCTGAGGTAATTAACCATGCCCAGAAATCTCTGCAGGCCTGCAACATGAGTGAGTGTGGACATTTCACTAACCGCCACAGTCTTAGAAGGATCCGCCTTGAGACCATCAGCCGTGAAAATATGCCCCACGTAGCTCACCTGGTTAACACGGAACAAACATTTTTGGGGATTCAGTCTTAAGTTCACTTCCCTGGCACGCTTGAGTAACTTCTTCAAGTTGGCATCATGTTATTCCATGACTTTGCCACTAGCAATGATATCGTCCACGATGATAGCACAAGGGTATCCATCAAACAGTTGCTCCATGGAGCGCTGAAACACCTCACTGGCTGAACTGATACCAAACGGCATGCACAAAAATCTGTAGAAGCCGAAAGCAGTGCTGAAGGTGTTACCATAGAGGATGCAGGGTCCAGGGGAATCTGCCAGAAGGAGCTCTTGGCGTCTAATACAGAGAATACTGTTGGCTTACCCATGTGGGCAGCTACCTCCTCCATGGTACGCATGGGGTGATGGGGCCTTTTGAGAGCGATGTTCAGGTCCCTCGGATTAATACATATACGAATCTCCTGTTTATTCATCTTTGTAGCAGCCACCATCGAGGACATCCAGTCCGTGGGTTCTGAAACTTGATGACTCCCAATGCCACCATCCTGTCCAGTTCGGCTTTGACTCTGTCTCTCATGGCAATAGGTACACGCTGAGCAGGACGAACCACAGGTCGCACCTCCAGGTCTAAAGACATAGAGTAACTTATTGGTAACTTGCCTAGTTCTTCAGTGAAAAGATCATGGTAATCCATGAGAATACGCTGTGTAGAATCCGGAACTGGAATTAGTTGATGCACAGCCTTGCTGAAGGTGACCAGTCCCGTATCTTTGCAGAAATCATAGCCTAAAAGTGGAATATTGCGACGCGGAGCCTACTTACGACTCAGAGCCTACAGTACTCATGTCGATGGTCTCTGTATGTATTCTAATCAAAGTACTTGTTTTGATATACTTAATTAAAGTACTTGTTATTCTGTATCAATAGTACTTTGCACAGAATCCAATAAACTTACCATAGGGTGTGGGAGGAGGCCATTCAGTTTGTATTGCCCACTCCATATATTTATATTTAAGTGCAAGGATGACAAGGATCAATGTGTCAAGATCAAGGATAACTCAACAAAAATGCTTGTTGAGCATTTATCAGATGTCTTATCATTTTGACTTTAAGCCAATCAATCTGATCATTATTTTGGTTGCAGAAAGATGCAACATTTCACTGTTTTAAAGATTGAATAAAAATCACAATAGCTCTATCAATTCACAGTAACACTTTGAATTTAGTGATTCACCTGTGCCCCACCTGAGATGCAACTGTAGAGTGAAGTTTCATTGTCATATGTGCCTGCTGCAGCTTTATAAGCCAATTCTTACAAAGCACACAAATAAATATACAATAATCAACAATACAATAAATCAGTAATCAGTAATTCTAGGTAACTAAACCATAATAGTGTAAGAACAAAGTTCATAGTGCAAGCAAAACAAATTGTATAGTAAATCATACTTGCTGAGGTAGTGATTAGTCTAACGCAGTGTTCGAGAGCTTGGTGGTAGCTGGGAACAAGCTGTTCTTGAACTTTAATGACAAGGTTTTCAGGCTCCTGTACCTTCTTCCCATTGGCAATAGTGAGATGAGAGTCAGGGTGGTGAGGGTCTTTGATGATGTTAGCTGCATTTTCAACATCATGCCTCCCATGGATCTCTACGATTCTGGGGTGGTCAGGACCCATGATGAACCAGACAATATCTACAACTTTCTGCAACATCCTTTGTTCCTGGGCATTCAGGTTACCGAAGAAGGCCATGATGTAAACAGTCGGCATGTTGAAGATAGAGCATTGATATAGTATTCAGCCACATAATGAATCGCATCAATCTTCCAAGGAAGTGGAGGTGTTGATGATCTTTCTTTGTGACTGAATCAATGTGCTGGGTCCAGGACAGATCTCCTGAGATATGCACACCAAGGAACTTGAATTTGTTGACTCCCTCCATCCTGTCGATGAAGATAGATTTGTGGATCCGAGGCTTTCCCCTTCTGAAGTAAACAATCAGCTCCTTGGTCTTGCTAATGTTGTGAGCTAATTGGGGTTCTGGCACCATTCAATCAGTTTATCAGATTAAGTCAATTGTAAACATTGGGAATGGAAAATTATATATATATATACATAAAAAAACACAGGCATATCTAACATACCACGAGGATCAAATAAAAATATTGCTTTAACAACATAAGATTATGGAATGAAACACTTACAATTTTGAATCTCTGCCTACCTTATTTGAAAAGGAGTCCAAGGAACAGGATGAAGGAGAAAGTTGATTCAGACAATACTTGAACATAAAAGAGGATATGAAAGAACTGGAGAAAGTACAAATATAGATGGACTGGATCTCTTATCTCAGGGAAAGGAGAGGCCAAGTTGTGACCTAATAGAGGCCTTTAAGAATGAAAAGTTTATATATTTGGAAATGTAGCAAGCACCAAAATCAGGGCCATTAATATATGAGAGTTACCGTTAAATCCAATCAAGAACTCATGACAAACATTTTTACATCAAGAATTAATAGAAAATGGAATGACGCAAAAAAGGTAGTATTTGTATATTTCCTTGAAAATTTAAAGGAAAATTAGGTAAAAACATGAGAAAAGAACAGGGGTTTGTTAATGGAGTAACCAAGTCTAGGCTGACCATTGATCACCTGTTCACACTCGTTCTATGTTACCACACCTTCTCACCTATGCTTTACAAACTAGGGTCAATTTCACAGTAACAGAGCCCAATTAATCTGCAACCCTGCACATCTTTGGGATATTGGAGAAATGCAGAGCACTTAGATGAAGCCCACTGAGTCATAGAGAAAGGGTGCAAACTCTGCGCAGACAGCACCCAAAATCAGGATTGAACCCAGGTCATTGGTACTATGAGGCAGCAGCTCTACCAGATGCACCACCGTGCCACCCTTAGAGTTAGATGTGGAAGATTTGAATGAGTCTCTATTTTGCACTTTCAAAAGTGCATTAATTGCTCTTTACGGAAACAAAAATAGTTTCATGTGTACATTTGTTAAAATGCAACCACATTTACATCTTGTAAAATTGTTTAATTTTGGATAACTCCAAAATGAACCAGTTTTAAATCAAGGTTCGAAGAACTGAGAACTCATTTGAACAAAATGGTATTTTATAAAAACTATAGGGAATGGTTAGACAAAACATAATTTTGATAACCTGTGCAAATGAGTTCAAGAATCATTTTGTTACATTCTTTGGGGACAGCAACAAATAGTGCAACCAGCAACTAATCTAGTTAGCTGTTGTGGGCGGCATGGTGGCGCAGCGGTAGAGTTGCTGCCTTACAGCTCCAGAGACCCCGGTTCGATCCTGACTATGGGTCAAATCTGTTTGTGCGTTCTCCCCGTGACCAAGTGGGTTTTCTCCGAGATCTTCGGTTTCCACCCACACTTCAAAGACGTACAGGTTTGTAGGTTAATTGGCTTGGTATAAATGTAAATTGTCCCTAGTGCGTGTAGGATAGTGTTAATGTGTGGGGATTGCTGGTCGGCGCAGACTCGATGGGCCGCAGGGCCTGTTTCCACGCTATATCACTAAATTAAGCTAAATTTAAAAATTATATTATTTTCAAATCTGAACCAAAATGTTATCACATTTTGCAAACTTTCATTCATTTTGCAAATGGAATTTAACTGACAAGTGAGGTGTTGCACTTTGGTATATCAAATCAGGGCAGGACTCACATGGTGACTTGTAGAGCCCTGGAGAGTGTTGCAGAACAATTTTATCTGGAGTACAGATGCATGGTTCCCTGAAAGTGGTAAGTTAAGTGAGCAGCGTGCTGAAGAAGGTAATCTTGTCTTCATTGGGAAGGATATTGAGTATATACATTGGCACATCATGATGCAGCTGTACAAATCAATAACACAAGCCTGCAAGCCCAGGTAACATCCAAGTGAATCTCTTTTGCACCCCTTCCAACTTAATGACATCCTTACTACAGCAGGCAACCAGAACTACACACAGTATCCAATGCCCTACCCAATGAAGGCTGTACAGTTATTGATGAGACTACATTTGGAGTATTGTGTGTAGTTATGATTGCCCGCTATAGGAAGGATGTCATTAAGTTGGAAAGGATGCAGAAGAGATTCACCAATATATTACCATGGTTTGCGGGCTTGTACTGTATTATAGGGAGAAATTGGATCTGTGACTTTCTTCTTTGAAGTGTAGGAGGCTGAGGGTTGACCTTATTGAATAGTTCAAGATCACGAGGGGCTTGGATGTAGTGAATGCTCATAGGCTTTTTCCCAGTTTAGAGGATTCTAGAACTAAAGGCCAATGGCTTAAGGTGTGAGGGTAGAGATATATGAGAAATATTAACAGCAACTTTTTCAATCAGAGGGTAACCCATATCTGGAACAAGCTGCAAGAAGAGTATAGAAGTGGATACAATTATGTCATTGAAAAGACATTTGGACATACATGGATAGGAAGGGTTTAGAGGGCTGTAGGCCAAATGCAGCAAATGGGACTAGTCCAGACTGACGATTTGGTTGACCAAGGTGGACTGAAGAGTCTGTTTCCATGTTGTATAGCTCTATGACTCTAAGGGGCCTGTCCCACAGGCGACTTTTTAGGCGAGTGCAGGAGACTCTGCGCTCGCCACATGATCGCCACATGGTCGCCACATGTTCGCTGGTGGTCTCTGGTGAGTCTCCTTCATGGGGTCACGAGGACTTCCCGCATTCTGGGAACTTGTCGCGGCCTCAGTATGGTTGCCGCAAATTTTTCAACATGTTGAAAACTTTTCTGCGACCAAAAATTGGTCACCATGGAGAAAATCGATAATCCTATAGTTTAGGTGCAGTTGTAGTGGGGTCGCCATGTAGTTCTGGGTAGTCGAGGTAGGGGTAGGTAGTTTTAGTTCATCACCTTTGCTGACCGGTCATTTTCATTGGCTCATTGGGGGGGAAAAACGTAAGCACGAGTTTTCAGAACTAAGGATAACCGACCGGTAATGTTAAATGCCCGCCAAACTTCACAGCTGTGTATCTCTGGCTTGATAAAAGTTGTCTGGCTTCTTAAAAGTGTCTCTACTCCTTGTGTCTCCACACACAAACACATCGCAAAGGCGGGGGCCAGGGAAAGCGGGGGAGCGCTGTCTGAAATTCACACCCTCGATGAACAGGAAGGTAAAAGACAGCTACGGTAAGTCCTTTAGAGAGCGGGGAGGGGGAGGAGAGAAGGGGAGGGGGGGAGAGAAGGGGAGAGAAGCGGAGAGAAGGGGAGAAGAAGGAGTGGAGACACTTTTAAGAAGCCAGACAACTTTTAATAAAGTTTAGCGGGCATTTAACATTACCGGTAGGTTTACTTACCTTTTTTTTCCTCAACGAGCTTTACCTTAGATTATCTTCGCTTGCCTTCGATTACCTACGATAGCATTATGACCTACTACGACCCACCTCAACTAAACCTACGAGTAAAAACATATCGATTTTTTTCCATGGCGACCTTTTTTTACTCGCAGGCATTTTTCAGCATGTTGAAAAAAATGCCGCGACCTAGCTGAGGCCTTGAGTACGCGGGGACTACTCTCGAGAATGAAGAAGAGTTACAAAGATCTCCTAGGACCTCGTGTCGACCATGCTGCGAGTATGAGTTGAGGGCAAACTCTTCTAAACTCGCGAATTAGGTCTCTGCAGTGGGACAGGCCCTTTAACCTTCCTGTTCATCGCGGTGTGTGTCTGTATCACCTTGACTTTGCACTGTGTGAATTTCAGACAGTGCTTCCCCCGCTTTCCCTGTCCCCTGCCTTTGCGATGTGTGTGTGTGTGTGTGTGTTCCATTGACAGTCGCCGTTCCAATTCCCGGACCTTTAGACCCATATCATTTGTTTCTTTCAATGATATGTGGGTTTTTTTTGGCATGTATTGCAAGGTTCATTTGGATCCTTCATTTAGTTACCCATTACCCAAACCTAATACTGAAATATTATAACAACAAAAGATCAAATGATGGGAAATCAACATGAAAAAATTGCTGTCCTTTGTTGTGAAATGGTTTAATGACAGTGCTACCAGTTTATTAACCGCACCATTGACTATTAAAATGAAAGCCATTGATACAGTATTCTACAAACTAGAACATGCCAGGAAGTGGCGGCGCCTAACGGCAGCGGCTCGACTGCAGTCCGTCTGTCTTTTTTAATTTTTGTCTAGTTAAATGTAGTTGTTTGTGTTTTTTATACTGTTTTTAACTGTGTATATGTGGGGGGCGGGGAGGGGGAAACTTAAAAAAATCTCTTCCCTGTACGGGAGACCCGACCTTTTCCCTGTCGGGTCTCCGTTGTCATTGGGGCCTAGCTCCGTGGAGCGGCCTCCGACCGGGACGACCTGGGGGCTCCAGTCGCGGAGCCTGTGGAGCTGCGGACTTACCATCGTGGGGCTGGCCATCCTCGGAGCGTGAGGAGCGGTGGTGGCTCGCTGCTGCGGCCCGACTCCGGAGCTCCAGCTGCAGCTGCAGACCCGTGGACTGTGACATCGGGAGCTCGCGGGTCCGGGTGAGAGACCGCTTTCCGGAGCTCCCGCAACGCAACTTCTCCCGCCCGTGTCGCTGGGTTGGAACGACCCAGAGCGTGGCCATAAATCGCCCGGCGCAGCTTTAATGGCCGTGGGACATTCCAGCGCCCGCCGGGGGCACCAACTTGGTGACTTTTGGGCCCGGAGCGAGGCCGTACACCGTCCGGCGCGGCCTCAACGGCCGTGGGACTTAACATTGCCCGCCTGGGGCTTCAACATCGGGAGAAAAATGGTGCAGGGGAGAGAAAAGACTTTGCCTTCCATCACAGTGAGGAGGAGATTCACTGTGATGGATGTTTTTCTGTAGATTGAATTGTTTGTGTGTCTTGTAGGAATTGTTTTGTTTGTATGGCTGTGGAAATGGAATTTCGTTTGAGCCTCTTTGAGGTTCAAATGACAATAAAATCTAATCTAATCTAATGTTTCGATAACTGTGGAAATAAAAACTACACAGTACAGTCCAATGTGAAATACAATGAGCAGATGTACATCAAAATAATGATGATTAGAACTTTGACAGCATCAGAGATTACCATGATTAATGAATTGGGCCACGATTAAAAGTCCAGACCTATTTTCTGATCACATGAATTCAAATGCACATAGAAGGCTCAATGCTTAAAAGATACTCCCAAATGCTACCTGCAAACAGTGCACAGGACTAGTTTTATTTACTGTAAAACATTACCCTCTTTGTCTAAACAGTGCACAGGACTAGCGCCATACAGACTAGTAAAGAATAAAGAGAAATATTAAAAGCTTTTGGAAATATAGTCATATATATATATACACAGTTCATCTGAATAAACAATTAAAATAATCTTCTGCATTTTGTGAAGAGAAATGTCCAAGAAGAGCCAACAGTTATTTCATGACTTTACCGAGTACCAAACTGATGTTTTTGTAATATGATCATATTAAGTAATTGAATCATTTGACCATAAATGGATTCCATCATTCCAAATTGACATCACCATAGCTTACTTTGGCAATTACTATTAGAATTCTATCTTTATATTTACAGTAATCTTCCTTCCAGTTCAAACAATACTACAGCCCCCAATACAATATACATAAATGCCAGAGGTACTCATTTTATCATTTGGATATCAAATAGTTCAGTACCAAAAAAGATCATAAGGTTCTATAGGGGGTGACTCTTGCCTCCCTCTGATATTATCAGTGCCAAATTTGTACTGAACAAATCCAGGTGTGTGAAACTTTACAAGGGTCACAAGGCAGTATAACTCTATGGTCCTTTAATAGTTTATTGTACTTACAAATTCCAAACAAATATTATTTTGCTATTCCCCTTAACAAACCTTTCCCTTTAAATATTACTCTCATGTTTAGTTCTCCAACTCCTGTTGATTTTAAACGCCACTCATCTAGCAATTGCTTGCAGGTGTCTGTTCTCATGTGCACAAAGGATCAATCCCGTCTACAGTTCCCTACAAGTTCTAAAGCCTGACCCTTTTTTGTGGTGTAAAGAACACACCTGTCAATTTGTAAAAATAATGAACTGCAGATGCTGATTTACAATAAAAAGACATTCCGGGTCAGTGAATCAGTGCAGTGAACATCCAATTTGATGTTTTAATCATTAATACTCATCTAAGATTATCTGTGCTTATGTATAGTGATACTTGTATTGAACTGTATAAAAAAAGAATTTCACTGTGCCTCGGTACATGTGACAAATAAAGTTCCAGAGAATAAACCACTTAAATTCCCAATACTATTATGGAATTGAAACCCCAATGTTTAGCTTAATTGGCAGTGCAGTATGGTTTACTAGATTTAAAATGTAATGTGTGGTTGTACATTAAATATACAACAATATTCAATGACGCTATAGATGTAAAGTTAAATAATTATGTCTTTATAATTGCAGCTTGACTTCACTTTTTTATTTATCTAAGAAAACTCTCTGATTTACTTTTTTAGAAAACATAAATGGTGAGAAGCATGTTTAGTGGCTCTATGGAATTTTATGAAAATTCGACCTTAATTTTCGACCCGAATTAGACAGACATTATAAGATTTAATCATTAAGCGTAAACATCCAGGGCTATTGTTCACATTTGTAAGGTGCCAAGTGAGAATGCTCACAATAAATCTTTGCTGATTCTGAAAAGAAAACAGGGGTTTTAAGAAGGCAGACAATTAGATTTAAAGGAGCATGTTATTGTGCCCTTTGGTTATTGACCTTTCACCCACTAGAAATAATTTCTCTTTACTCAAAGTAAGTTAACTACATTTTCTTTGTTCCAAGAAGCAAGTTTCAATTTTTGTCAATCTATAACCGTAACTGTTATTCCCAATGGCAGCATTTTTGATATTTTCAGTGCTCTTTCCAAAGCCTTCATGACCTTTCTAAAATATGGTTCCTAAAATGGAAGACTGGATATTATTCTTCATTTAGAACTAAATTAATATTGTATATAGAATTAGCCAATCTTGGCATTTTTTCTCCATTGCTCCATCAACAAGCCCATCAACATCATAAAGGACACACAAGGTGCATTTTCACAAAAACTACCCTCTGGAATGTTGATCAAGAAGGATATCTCTTAGACACACAAGAGGCTGCAGACGCTGGAATCCTGTGTAGAACACAGCGTGCTGGAGTAACTCAGCAAGTCAGGCAGCATCTCTAGAAGAAAAAAGGTCCTGATCCGAAACATCATGTATTCATGTCCGCCGGAGATGCTGCCTGACCCGTCGAGTTACTCCAGCAAAGAGAGCTCAGGTTCACTCTGGAATGAAAATCCACTGCCAAATCACATTCAGTTTCCTCTTTTGGCCTATTCATCTTATCTTGAGCCCAACCTGATCATAGCAATATGTAACACAATGGCACAAATTGCAGAAGTTTAGGCCTATTGAGATAGTTTCCTGCATCTCGTTTATGCCCAGAGGCTATTGACAACCAATTTAAACATAATTACATTTGCTAAGTCACCAACGTGCAAGCCTAGCAAATACTGTTTGTGATTTCAGAGTAAGTCTACTGATATGATATTCCTGGTTAATGCAGTTGTTGGCACTTTGATAAGGGATTGATAACAGCTAGAAGAATATCACACGATCACATGAACGGTTCTGTGATTATCACTGTGATTTAGGTTCTATTCAGGTTTACAGAAACTATAAATATTATAAATATTAAGCTTTGAAATGAACTACGAGAAGAAAACATGTTTCTTGAAGATTTATGAATAAATTGACCTTGAGAAGAGATTTTAAAAAGTCAAATCATCAAATAGCTTCAGATATAACTGCAGGGATGGCTGAAATAAACTGAGCAATAAAACAGCTGTAAAGCAAAGATTTGACTTTAACTCTTTTAATTGATTGAAAGAAAATAGTATTTCAGTGATAAAATCTAAAATGGAAGGACCAGGTTTGTCATCAAGAATGGCTTGTAAGCAGACTTTAAATATACATGAGGTTGGCAGATCAATCAGTGCAGTCTAGTCCACTTAAGTATGTTAGATAAGATAAAGTTCCATTTGAGAGCAAGCATGATAATATATGGATTTTTTCTTGTTCATTCCTCAGCTCCTTTCAATTACTTACTTGACGGTGATGTGTGGCCACATTCAGCTTGTGTATATATTGGGAACCGGAAAAACAAAGATAGAAAATAACTTTAGGTGAGGAGATTAAGCTCATCAGAATCGTTCAAAATGCAGATGTGCAATCACTACAGAAAGTAAAACGTAAGCCAATTCAAACGCAACATTCCACAGTTATATTCCAAAACACATATCTGCCTAGGCCGAAGTACCAGCTTGAGGTTAATGTACTTCATCAAATGGCTACATGTGGAAAATAACTTCTGAGATTGGTGGATAAATATCAAATACTTATGTGAAGATGGATTTAGGTTGAACCACGATTCATACAATAGTAATTTAAGAATAAATTGACCATGAGAAGAGATTAAAAAAAAGTTAAATCATCAAATAGCTTCAGATAAAATTGCATGGATTGCAAAAAATTAATTGATTGAAAGAAAATAATATTTCAGTGATAAAATCTAAAAGGGTAGTAGTATATATTAGTTGTAGTATATATTTTATTTCGAACATGTAAAACAAAAAAGTTAAACAAAGCAAAATAACAATTAAATGAAATGAACAGCAAATCTATACACAACTCATTGAATAACTTCTCATAAACATCACAAATTAAATCTTACATGTTCGAAAAATAGTAGGAGGAAGTATACAATTATATATTCCTACCCCTTCTCCGCTGCTCATCAATTAATTCGCAAACTTTATCTCATCTACATATATATATACACATATACATACACAAACATATACATACATACATATATCCATACATAAGCCACATACATACATATATACACGCATAGGCACGCTCGCAAACGTACATATATACAGTTTATGAACAATTATCCAAATTCTATGTACAACGCGTATATCACACTGTCAATAAACTAAAACTTAACCGTCATCACAGCCCTTCCTCATTCTTATACCTCTGGAAAATCATTGTTTTGCACTTCTTCTTAAACTGAGTAATGTTTGACTGTACACAGTGTGATAAAAGGGAAGGACCGCATATTGACTTTAATAAGAATTACCAGACAAAGTTTTAGAGGGGCTACCCATTTTCTAATGTACAATTATTCATGATCAACTTCACCCCTCTCACATTTACTCTTATACAAAGTGGAGGGACATGGACATTTTAGAACTGGAACTGACATCTTTAAGCAAGAATGACTTCTTAATGTAAATGAGACAATGTTGATGAAGCCAGAATACCTGCCAGCTTCTGAATTACTCCACGGCCTGCTTCCACTATTCCAACTGTTAATGATAAGAGAAAATGATTGAGATGTTAACCGCTCACCAACATTAAATCTTTAACTGAGTTTCCAATAGATTTAACATATTCACTCTAGTGTTAATTCATGCTATGGTGTGCAAAGCGTGCCTGTATGGAAGTACCTTTAACATATTTACTGTTGATGCTCGCGCTATCAGTTTCCTATTTCTAAATTTAAATTTAAGCCTCACGGTGATTTGTGGGTCATGAGCATGGTCGTAAGACAACAATGCCTCTCTCAATGCCAGCAAAACATCAGAGCTGGACCTTGACTTCAGGAATTGAGATGGAACACCCGCTCCAGATTGTGAAGTGGAGCGTCATGTTCTAGGTGTAAATATCACCAGCAATTTCACTTGGTCCAACCACATCTTTAGCCAGAGGGTGGTGAATCTGTGGAATTCTTTGCCACAGAAGGCTGTGGAAGTCAAGTCAGTGGATATTTTGAAGACAAGGTAGATAGATTTTGATCAGTACAGGTGATGACAATCTATCGGTTATGGGGAGATGACAGGAGAATGGGGTTAGTAGAGAGAGATAGATCAGCCATGATTGAATGATGGAGTAGACTTGATGGGCTGAATGGCCTAATTCTACTCCTATTCCTTATGACCTTATATGACATTGATGATCTGGCCAAAAAGGTACACTAATGCATCTACCTCCTCAGAAGACTAAGGAAATTTGGCATGTCCCAAGGACTCTAACCATTAGCACCATGGAAAGCATTCTCTCAGGATGCATCACAGCTTAGTATGGCCAAGACTGCAAGAAATAGCAGCGAGTTATGGACACAGCCTAGTCTATCAAAACAAACCAGCCTACCTTCACCTGTTCCAACTACCTGTACATTTCATATGGCCTCGGGAAAGCAGACAACTAAAGTCCTAAAGCCTCTAAAGTCTAAAGTAAAGTCTAAGTGTAAAACAGAAATTATTTTCAATGTCTAAAAGGCATAATGTACAATACAAATAATTAAATAAACATATACTAGCTCGTTCTTCCCCATCATCGCAGACCTACAGTTAAATGAATGTTTGCTGATCCTAGGGGGCAGTGAACAGCAGATTCCCCAGAATACATAGAACATTGAACATGGAAAAGTACAGCACAGCAATAGGCCCTTCTGCCCACAATGTCTGTGCTGAACTTTATGCCAAGCTAAACTAATTTCATCGGGTTGCATGTGATCCATATGCCTCCATTCCCTGCATAGCCAAGTACTTATCTAAAAGCCTCTTAAACGCCACTACCATATCTGTCTCCACCACCACACCTAACAGTGGATTCCAGGCAGGGCCGGATTTATGTATAAGCTTCACAAGCTTAAGCTTAGGGCCTCGCGGTCTAGGGGGGCCTCGGCAGGGCCAGATTTACCTACAGCTTCATAGGCTGGAACCTAGGGCCTCAAAATCTGGGGGGCCCCCGGCCAAGGTGTTTTTTTCCCAGAGTAAAACAAATGCCGAGAAAAAAAAAATTGAAGCGCTATCAGCGTTTCCACTTTGACGGAAATTACCCGAAATTCTGGTTCTGACCCGCTGGAAGTTTTGGGGGAAAAAATTGTGACCATCCACTCCTGCGCAGTTGGGGGAAGCCGGTGATGCAGTAGCGATGCAAAATGACGCTGTCTCTCCGCGCGTGCTCAGTGGGCCCGGGCGGGTTCAGATCTCCATTTGCACTCCACACAATCACCTCGATGCCTCGTGTCTACCAAAGATCCTAGGTGTCTATTCCAGGTAAGTAGTGGAATATTGCATTGCGGGAGTGCCCGTTTCTCCGGGCCGGGGGGGGGGGGAGCTGTGGTGTCTGCGGCGCGGAGTCGTAGCCTCGCTGCGTGGGAGGGAGAGAGGGAGGGAGAGATGGGGGGATGTGAGAGGGGGAAAGGGGGGAGTTGGGACAGAGGGGGGAGAGAGAGGGAGGGGAGGGGAGAGAGAGAGAGGGGGAGAGAGAGGGGAAGGGGAGGGGGAGGGGGAGAGAGAGATGGGGAGGGAGAGAGAGGGTGAAGGAGGGGGGAGAGGGAAAGGGGAATTATCTTTTAGTGAGATTGCAAAATTAAGGTAGGTTTTAGAGCAATTATATTTTCTCCTCCATATGAATAATATCAAACAATTGGAACTGCTTTCTTTTCCTTGATAACAATACTGAAAAATATGTATTCCATAGTTTGCGACTTTCATTTTGCATCATATTTTTAATGTGCACACACTAACACAGTCGAACAGTAACAGGCAATCAAATCAACACACAAAACATTTTCTAAAAAAAGGTTATATTTACTGCAAAAACTTACAGTATTTTATTTGCAGTGTTTGCATGCTCCTTTATAAAATTTTACATAACATTTTACAGTACAACTTGATTATTAAAACAAGGACAGCTTCAATTCTTGATTTTTAAAAATGTACACAACAATGATCCCTATCATCCCATTCCAACCACTCATTACTCTTGACTCAACCAAAATTATTTCTGAAATATTGGTCATAAATTTGGTGCAAAAATGCTCCAAATTAAGGCTCAGAATGCACCAGAGAGCATCTAAAACCCCAGAGCCAGCCGCAAGGGTCTTTGAGCTTCGCGCTTGTGATATGCGCTGCATGCACTTATTTCACATTAAATTTTTGTAATCCTGCCATGCCACCCCCCTTTTTGAAAAGCTTCGTACGGGCCTGGTGTATAATATTTTTGACACCGTCATAGGCCTTTCTTACATATGCTGTCACAATGCACTGCAGTCTCTAAACACCAGTAATTTTCCTTGCCCTCCATTTCAGAATAATAGTGTTTTAAGCCGATAACTCGACATTAGCACTGGCAAGAAATAAAAAGCGCAGCTTTCCAGCCCTTATCTCATTGGCCACACTCGGCTGCACATCGGTGTCAATCTGGTGGACTCTTCCATCTTCCTCTCGTCTTGGGGGTGGGGGATTGGGAGGGGCCTCACAAGTGGAATAACCTAGGGCCTCTCTTCATCTAAATCCGGCCCTAATTCCAGGCACTGTTGTAAAAAGACATCTCCTTTAATTTTTTCCCCTCTCGCCTTAAAGCTATGCCCTCTAGTCGTTGGCATTTCCACCCAGGACAAAAGGTTCTACCTGCCTACCCTATCTATGACTATATACCTCCATCAGGTATTCCCTAGGCCTCTGGCCATTCTGGGGAATCCCATTGAGATATTTCTCAGCCAATGGATTTCACATCATAGGTTCCAGCATCAGAATGCAGTGAGGAAGTGGATGACAGAGCTCAAATACAAAATTTGGGACTTGTTTGTGCTGGAGACCAGGACCTATTGGGACTTAAGCTGAGAGATGCGAGTAGTGTTATGCGCAACTGCTGGCAAAACATAACAAAATCTGCATTACTACCACAGCTCCTTAAATGCCGATTCATTTGAATATTTTAATGAAAATCCCCTTTGTCAGATCATTCATCAAGGGAAGTATCGGGAAGGAGGGGAAATTGCTCAACCCCCAAGGATAGCACTCTCTCTCTCTCTCTCTCTCTCTCTCTTTCTCTTTTTTTTTTTTTTTTCCAAGGACTTTATTCAGCAAAAATGCATAGTACATCACATCAAACACATGTAGAGGTTACAATACATCAAGCAATCATTATAATACAATGATGCAGTCATTATTTACAATGCTCTCATCCCCCCAGCACTCATGGAAGGCTTCCAGAGTCCCCGTGGTCACCGCATGTTCCCTCTCCAGGGACACGCGACCACGGACGTAGGCCCGGAAGAGGGGCAGGCAGCCGACTCTGGCATGACCATCGAACACCCGCTGCCTGGACCCGCAAATGGCTATCTTGGCCAGGCCCAGGAGCAAACAGACAGGGAGGCCCCACCCCGCCAATCGGCTCTTACCACTCCCTGCCTTTTGTCCAATCACCAGGATTGTGGGACTAAAATGCAACCAAAACATGAGGAACAACCTCTTCAGATATTGGTACAGGGGCAGGGGTGGAAAACCCGGGGGGGGGGGGGCAAGAGGGGACACATCCCCCCATGTTTTGAGAGGTGGGGGACATCCCCCCCCCCCCCAAGTTTTTGTCATCCGGATTTTAAAATCTCTGCTTTCCGCGAGACAGTGGAGGTGGGACTGCTGATCGAGGGCGCCGATTGGACGAGAGAGACGTCGGTCAGCAGGCAATGGGAATGGGACATGATGATTCAGCGCGATGATTGGAGGAGGGAGGAGTGGGGGGGGGGGGTGGGACTGAGGATAGAGTGCGGTGATTGGAGGAGGGAGACGTGGCACAGACCTGCGCCTCATCCGCAGCCAGGATCGATCACGGCTCTCCGGCGCTGTCCCATCCCCAGCCGAGTCCCCACCCCCCACCGGTGGCCAGAGAGGTCGGGAGTCAGACGCGAGCTGTGCCCCCAGGCCCACAGCCAGCGCAGAGAAGGAGCGCTAAACCCAGCTCAACTCTGCCTGTCCCGCCAGGTTAACGTGCCTGGGCTTGCGGGAAATATGGCCAGCGCGGAGAAGCAGCGCTGGTATCCCGTCAGTCCAGTCAGGGCTGTAGTTAACCTGGCGAGACAGGCAGAGTTGAGCTGCATTTAGCGCTGGATTGAGCCTCCGAAGCCTCGCGCATGTGTGTGTGAGTGTGCGCATGCGCGCGCGGCTGCCAAAAAATTGTGTCCCCCTGACCCCCGGTCCCCTCCATGTTTTGATAGCGAGTTCTGTGTCTGCAGGGGCAGCAACCTCTCACACTCCATATATGCGTGGAACACGGTCTCTTCCTCGCCGCAGAAAATACAGGCGGCTGGCGAGCCCATGATCCGACTCAAAAGTTTATTACACGCCACCGCTCTGTGCTACACTCTCCACCCCAAGTCCCCAATGTAAAGGGGGACGACTCCCTTGTAGGGAGACCTTCACTGGAGACTGCCCCCGCCTTCAGGTGGTAACACGGACCGCCAAGGTGTGTCGGGACGGAAGACGAAGGCAAGGAGTTGCAGAATGTGCAGGAGCATTCTGTACAGTATGCGTCTCTTCGCATCACGAAACGGCACGCAGGGCATCTCGGAAAGGCGGCTCAAGTTGTGTAGAGCCGGCGCCCGATAAAAATATCCAGGAGCCTAGGCCTGATGAGCAAATCCGACAGAGCGGGCTAAGCTCAGTCAGAACCACTCTAAGCACACGCCTCTCCTCGACACCCGCCATGACAGGGTGAGGACCGGCCACTCCCGCAGCCATAACACCCCCCTCCCCCTGTGGAGCAACACACTGGCTGAAAATAACCAAATTTCGCACTCTTAACTCGAGTGCGGGCGCCGTCGAGTATGGCTGCCCTGCATGCAGCTGTTTGTCCTTTCACCCATTTTATTATTTTTAGTGTGTCGAAAGTTTTTGTTTTGGAGGTCTAGCCTTTTTATGTGGCGGGTGGAGGGAGGGGAAGGGGGAATCTTCGCCCCTTCTTCGCGGCCTACCAACGGGACTGGAGCGGCGTTTCCTGCCAGGACCGGCCAGAACCTCAGCTTTGGCGGCGGCACAGCACTGAAGCACCATTGCGGAGCAGGCGATGCCTTACCTGGGTCGCTGTGTGGTAAACTCCGGAGTGCTGAGACCGCCGACCCCTACATCGCGGAGCTGTGGTTGCGGAACGTCCAGCTGCGGGCGGCGCTGGGTTTAAGCACCGAGCAGCAGCCGTTCCAGACACTCCAAGCCGCTGAGAGTGTTCTCCTGACGCCGGAGCTCCATCATCTGGCGAGAGGGCCTGTAACATCGGGCTGCTGTCGTGGCAACTGCGGAGGCCTCGACCATGGGTGAACAAGAGGACTGGACTTTGTTGCCTTCCCTCACAGTGGGAACCATTGTGGGGGGATGTTTGTATATTCAATGTTAAATTCTCTAATGTTGTGTTTTATTTTTATTGGTGTGCTGCAAATGGCAACTCAAATTTCACTACACCAATTGGTGTACGTGACAATAAATATCCTTTGTCCTTTGTCCTTTGTCATGATAGAAACAAACCCCGTAAGGCGGGTCGACTGATGCCCGCCACCGGGAGCCGCAAAACACCCCTTAGGCAATGACCTCGACGGAAAAAATACGTGGCTAGAGCTTGCCATCTGGGGGGGTTCTCCGCATACATATACCTCCGCAGAGTCCTGAGATGGAGAGCCGCCATCTGGGTACGCACACCTACCAAGGGCTGGCCCCCCTCCTCTAAGGTGAGACTCAGGACCGATGCAGAAACCCGTGCTTCCTATCTCCCCAAAAGAAATCCACCAGCTTCTTCTGTAATGCAGTTGCAAAGATAGAGGGCAGGACAAGAGTAGCCAGCCGGTACCACAACATGGAGGCCACCAGCTGGTTTATGACCAGCACCCTACCCTGGACAGAAAGAACTCTAAGCAGGCCTGACCAGCGCCCCAGCCAGGTGACGACTTTTGTCTCCAGTTCCTGCCAGTTCGCCGGCCAAACATCCTCAGTGGGACTCAGGTAAACCCACTGAAAGAGGAGTTGCGTGGTGCTCCACGCTTACAATGTCATCTCCATGGGCAGGGAGTCTACCTGCCACTGACCCACTAAAAGTCCAGAACACTTACTCCAGTTAATCCTGGCAGATGATGCAGCCGAGAAAACCTTCTGGCAGTCACGCATCCTCCGCAGGTCACCAGGGTCAGTGAACGTAAGGAGTACATCATCAGCATAAGCCGAAAGAACCTCCTCCACCCCCGGTCCTGGTAGAGCCAGGCCTGTCAACCGCCTCCGAAGAAGACACACGAACGGCTCCACACAGACCGAAGTACAATTGACCAGACATGGGGCACCCCTGACGAACCCCCCTCCCAAAATGAATGGGAGCCAACAGCACACCATTAACCTTCACGAGACACTCCACTGCAGCGAACAAAAGCCGGACCCGGGCTACAAAATGCAGTCAAAATCCAAACGCTTGCAACGTCCTGAAGAAGTAGTCATGCTCTACCCTGTCAAAAGCCTTCTCCTGATCAAGAGACAGAAAAGCAGCTGACTGACCAGTACCCTGTGATAGATGAATCAGGTCCCTAACCAGGTGGATGTTATCCTGAATGGACCGGCCAGGGAATGTATAGGACTGGTCCGGGTGGATCCGTTGGGACAGCACGGAGCCCAGGTGATTTGCCATCGCCCATGCAAAAACGTTGTATTCTGTCCAGAGGAGAGAGACCGGGCTACAGTTCTTCAACAGGCGGAGTTCGCCCTTCTTGGGCAGCAAGACAACGAATGTCCTACGCCACGAGAGGGGCATCTCCCCGGTCGCCAGACTCTCCCCCAGGACCTTCATGTAATCACCCCCCAGGACATTCCAGACACTCTAACAAATTCTACCGTCAACCCATCCAGCCCAGGGGACTTGCCCCTCCTGAGCTGGTGCAGGGCACGAGTCAACTCCTCCAATGATAAGGGGTCATCAAGAAGATCGGACACCTCCCTATCTACAGTCGGTAAACCCTCCCACAGGACCCACTGAGCCTCCCCGCTGAATCCATCTGTGGAGAACAGAGACCCATAGAAAGACCGGACTAAAGCACTGATCTTCTCTGGATCTCTGACAGAGGAGCCATCATCCGCGAGCAGCTCGACGAGCTGTTTGCGGCTCCATGCTCCTTTCTCCAGAGAGGAAAAGAAAGGTGAAGCACGGTCCAGATCGTGCAGCATCTGGACCCGTGACCTCATGTAAGCGACTCGGGACCGTTCAAGCAGCAGGTTCCTCAAGGCTTCCTTCTTCTCCTGAAACTCTCCCCATTCACAGGAGTCCTCACCAATCCGACCCAATCGTCGAGTAACTCCCTCTCAAGCCTCTCAACTGCTGAGTCCCGCCTTCCGGTCGACCCCCACGTGTATTCCTGGCAAAAGAGATGGATGTAAGCTTTCCCCACATCCCACCACTGCCTAAGGGAAGGGAAGCTCCTCTGCCTCTCTCTCCACTTCACCCAAAACCGACTGAATGACTCCTGGAAACACCGATCCTCTAGCTGCCGGTTATTAAAGTACCAGTACGCGGACCCAGCCCGTGTGCACGCTGGATTAAAGTCCACTCGCACCAGACAGTGGTCCGAGAACGGCACCAGCCGCATTGAGGCTGCGAGACATAGGAGACATCCGCACCGGAGATGTACATGCGATCGATACGGGAACCACCCCCCTCAAACCTCCCCGAAAAAGCATTGGAATCAGGGTGGAGGTTCCGCCATGCATCAAACAACTCAAAAGAATCAATCAAACCTCTCAACCTCTTCGCTAAAGCAGGGGCACACTGAGTACCAGAGCGATCTCGCACCTCAAGTGTGCAATTGAAATCCCCCCCCAAGGAAGACACACTCTTCGCTATCAATTGTGCTCAACAGAGCAGTCACATCCTGAAGTAGGCAGGCCTGCATCGTGCCGGTGCTGGGGGCGTACACGTTAATGAAATGCACGGGCATGCCATCCAGGCTCACGGCCAGATAGAGCAAACGACTGGCACATCTTCCTGCACCTTCAGGATCTCTGGCTGGAAAGTCGGGGCTAACAGAAAAGTCACCCCACTCGAATTTGTGCTGAGGTGGCTCATGTAGACCCCCCCCTTCCCACTCCAGTAGCCAGGTGGGTTCATCACTGACAACAGTATGCGTCTCTTGCAGAAAACGCACTGCATATTTCCCCTCTCTGAGAAATGATAGATGATGAAATCTACGAACGTCCCCCCTACCACCATTTAGGTTTAGACTGGCAACTGTGAATGTGCAAGCACACTAGAGTTGTTTCCTCACACTCCTCAAGGGAGCGGGGACCCTCTCTCTTAGGAACTTCAAAAAGTCCCCATACTGATGCTTCTCAGACTCGGGAAGACCACTGTCTTTGCTGCCAAGGATAATATCAAGTGTCTTAATAAATCCAGGCAGATGTCCAGCATCTCCCCGCCGCTTCAATTTTAGTTTCAGAACTCTTGTTTATTTACAGAAAGGCTCGAAAATAACGACCCCTTGAGACTCAGCACTGGAATCCGGGCAGTCCTCCAACCCACTCACACCTGGAGCACCATCCTCCCCTGTACTGCGCTCAAGGTCATTGTCAGAGTTCGAAGGACTACAGCTAGCTGTCAGCTCGCCCAGCCCACTGCACAAGCTGGCTTCATCACTCTCCCCCTCCTCCGGCACGACACCACCCCCCGGTGAAAGGCCAGGCTCCTGCACTCTCCCACCACCCCCTACGTCTGGGCCTGGGGAACAAAAAACAAGAGGCACCCCCAGGGCCCGTGGTGTGCAGGCACCCCCGGAATCCGAAGGAGGGTCACAATTTGAAACAGCCCCGACCCCCACTTCACCCAGAGTACCCGCTCCACTGGCAACACCCAGATAGTCTCTACCCTCCACCACCAGGGGAGTAACCTCAATAAGGCCCACTGAAAGAGCCGATGTTTCTGGAGTCTCCCCTACTACCTCAGCCAGTGAGGCAGCACACCCCACAGCACCTCTTGTGGCTCTAATAAGGAGCACAGACTGGAAAACTGCCCCTACTCCTGAGACTCCTCCTTCGGGTTGTCTCTGCTCATCCCTCATCACAGGGGACGTATTTGCAGGGGAGCCAACGCCAATAACTGGTGTGATAACAGCCTCGGAAGGCCTCGGAAATGAGGGGACCGCCTCCAACTCAGAGGACACACTCCCAGGGGAGCCAACCCCAATAACCGGTGAGATAACACCCTCGGAAGGCCCCTGAGACGAGGGGACGACCACCGGCCCAGAAAACACAATTCCAGGGGAGTCAACCCCAGTAACTGGTTTGGTAACACCCACAGAAGGGCCCACCCTCCGGCCCAGAGAACACCAGTTCGTGGCCACCATCCTCAACAGGGGTGGAAGGTCTCGAAGTAGGCTTCCCCCTTACTTTGGGCCCACGACCTTGCTCTCCCTCTCCGGGCCCACGCCTTCTTTTAGTCCCGCTGGCATATGGCGGTACAGTGACCTTCATAAAGGAAGGGTCCTCCGCCTCCACACTACCCGCTACCTCTTTTCTGCCCCCACGTTCGCCCTCCCCTGCCCCCCTCTGACCCACCTCAGCTCCTTGCTGAGTCACACCAGGTGCGTCTTGGACCTCACTGGGGCCAACAGGCACCCCTTGGGTGGGCTCAGGTCTGGGCAAGGGCATATCCACTTGTGATTGACTCGCTTGGAGGAGCATAGTCTTCTTCTTGGACTTCGCCGTCAACCACCGCCACACGTTCAGGACGTAGGGAGTGAGGGGCAGCACAACCCTGGGCCTCCAAGGCGGAGCTGGCAGCCCCAGCCGCGTCAGCAGTGCCACCCCGAGTCACCAACGCATAACAGGCCTCCCCGGATGGACCAGCAATGCAATCCTGGGCCGCTGCGTTAGAATTTCTAGCATCGGCCCGGCGATTGGGACAATCCCTGCGGAAATATCCAAACTCTCTGCATGCATGACACCATGCCTCTCCCCAACTCCAGCACACGAGGTAGGGGTCACCCTCATGCTCCACAACGAAGCTCCCCTCAGCACCCATCCCCACTTCCACCTTCATGAAAACCCGCCTCTTGAAACTCAAGTCCCTTTTTCACACGGGTCACTCCAGTGGTGCATAAGCCTAATAAGCCTAGACCGCACCTCCCCAATCTTTCCCAAGTGTGGAAGAAGTTTTACATCCCGGAGAAACGTGGGACAATCCCGCAGGAGAACCGGTTTCACGGTGGACACCCACGGTTCCACCGATATAAAGAACCCCCCCCACTGTGATCCCCTTCTCCACAGCTAAGGCCACATCCTCCTGGGACTTTAGTATCATCTCACACTTCCCTCTTGCAACCTCGGAAGAGGCAATAGCATCCTTCTTGAAAAGGTCATGCATGCCCTTCGTTATTGCATCCCTGCTCCACAAGAACCCGGTTTGCACCGTGATCCCGTATTTTCTGCCACCCAAGTCAACATGAGGCTCATCCTCGATTGGCCCCGAAGCCGCAGCCGAAACCGCAGCTGTGTAACTCCGAGCCTGAGACCGAGCCCCCGCCATCATGACAGTGGCACAAACCTGCACCAGGGACACCAGTAACTCAGCTCAAAAGCGCTCAAAGTCAGACGCAGTCCGAAAAAGCAACAGAAGCAGTTCTCCCCAGCCGAGTAAGGAAAGTCCCCACGCTCAACTCCACAGCGGAGTGCAGCTTTTGAGAGGCTCTTCAAAGCCCTTCTGAGTTTCCGGAAACTGCCAGAAGCGAAAAGTACCTTTTTCTCATTAAGCCCAGGCAGTCTGCTCTGGGCAAAACGATATGGGGGCAGAGATCCGGTGTTAGAAACGACAAAAACATCGCAGTCTTTCCTACCCCCCCCCCCCCCCCCCCCCATCTCCAGGCACTCTTGGCAATCCGCCAGCCACAGCCACTCCCACGGCGCTCCAGAATAACGCAGGAATTCCTCACTAAATGGAGAAATCCTTTAACAAAGGAAAGTTTCAGCAGTCCAACGTTAAGTCAAACTTTGAAATCTCACTGCCTCTGTTCCTCTTCCATCGACAGAAACCTTGAAAGGATGCTTCAAAACTTCTCAGCCGCCGGAGCAGAGACAGTCACAACCTCTCTCTCTCTCTCTCTGGCTGGCTGATAGCTGAAGGGATATCACACAGGGCTGAAGATCAAGGTAAGAGGAGAGGGGGGAGGGAGAGGAAAACAATGAGGAGGGTGGTGAGGTGACAGGAGGAGGATAGTCCCTTTAGGGTCATATATGTTTCAATAAGATCATCCTTTAATTAAGGCTCTGTCTCACGGTGTTGCGGTCATCGGCGGTGAAGAGCAGCTTCGCCTGTAGAGAGGACCGCACGGCAACGGCGAGAGCGCCGAGCCTATGCCACGGGAGCGCCGTACGGATGCTGCGCAGGGGCCGAGTGATTTAAATACGGCTGGTCCCACGAGCTTGCGGTAAGTTATAAAAAAGGGCGGGCCGACTGCGATGACGTCATTTTGGATCTGCGGGGCTGTGGCGGCGGCCGTGCTGATCGCGGCGCTGTAGCGGTGGCTGTGGCGGCGGCCGTGCCGCACACGTGACTCACTAGCGCCGGCTGTGGCGGCGGCCGTGCTGATCACGGCGCTGTAGCGGTGGGTGTGGCGGCGGCCGTGCCGCACACGTGCCTCACTGGCGGAGGCTGTGCCGGTGCAAGTTCGACGCACGGCGTTCGTGCCACACTGGCGGCGGCTGTGGCGGCGGCCGTGCCGCACTCGTGCCTCACTGGCGGAGGCTGTGCGGTAGGGACATATTTTTGAACAGTGTTCGTTTTATTTTAGCACCGGAATTGTGCGTTTGACCGAGTGCGCAGTCTATGGCGGCCCAGGAGCGGTAGATTCTTCCTGTTTCGCCACCAATGACCGCAGACTCGTGAGACAGGCCTTTTAAGGCTCTGTCTTACCTGTTTGCGGTCATCGGCGGTGAAGCGCGGCATCACCGGTAGCGGGGACCGCGCGGCAACGGCGAGAGCGGCGAGCCTATCCACTGGAGCGCCGCATGGATGCTGCACGGGGGCCGAGTTAATTCAAACACGGCGGGTCCCACGTGCTTGCGGTAAGTAAAAAAAAGGGCGGGCCGACTGCGATGACTGTGGCGGCGGCCATCCTGATCGCGGCGCTGTAGCGGTGGCTGTGCCTGCGGCTGTGCAGCACAGTGCCTCACTGGCGGAGACACGTGCCTCACTGGCGGAGGCTGTGGCAGTGGAGGTTTGACGCACGGCGCTCGAGCCACACTGGCGGCGGCCCGTGGGGGCGGCCGTGCCGCACTCGTGCATCACTGGTGGAGGTTGTGCGGTGAGTATATAGTTTTCGACATTGTCGGTTTTATTTTAGCACCGTGCGGTGTTGGGAACACCGCCGCACGGCCCCGGAATTGTACGTTCTCACGAGTGCGCGGTCTATGGCGGCAGATTCTTCCCGTTTCGCCGCCAATGACCGCAGACTCGTGAGACAGGCCTTTTACTCTTGGCTGCTGCATTGACATTAATAGGGCAATTACATTGTTACATGTACATTACATTATTGTTACATTATTGTTACATGTACCGAGATATAGTGAAAAGCTTTGTTGTGTATGCTATCCAATCAGATCAGATAATACAATACATAAATACAATCAAATCAAACTCGTATAATAGATAGAGAAAAGGGGAAGATACATAGTGCAGAATATAGTTCTCAGCATTGCATTGCTGATAGTTCCATCGTCAAGGTCTAATGTAAATAATGGGTAGAGGTGACCTCTCTCAATGTCAAATTTTTCCAAACCCATTCCTCTTTTCCTTCAGGGTCCCTAATGTTTCCTGATCTCTGCCCTTCAGATCCCCCTCCCTAACCCTTACACACCCTCCCTCTTTCCCATTCAGCCATTTGGCTCCCTCCTTCCTTCCCAGCATCTCTCTCCTTTTCCTCCTGCTGTCACCTCACCACCCTCCTCATTGTTTTTCTCTCCCTCCCCCCTCTCCTCTTACATTGATCTTCAGCCCTGTTGTTGAGAAATATCCAATAGTTGAAGTGTCTCAATTGAGGGACATATTTACAAGGTCAGGCAATTCTCATTCAAAGCTGAGATGCATATGAACATTTTCTACATTTGAAAGGTCAGTGAATTGAGCACTGTGGAATAAGCACATAAGAAGTGTTGAGGCCTGGGGCAGATAGGCCTGAATTGAAGGCCGGGGCAGGCTTCATGGGCAGGTTGTCTTCTCCTGCTCCTATATTTCTGGGTTGTGTTTTTGAGCCTGGTTTTGAATTGCTTTGCCATTGGATTAAGGCAACACTCTGTCAATCCCGTGTGCTAGCTGCTGTTCAATGGCTGTCCCATAGAAAATAAATTACAAGCAAGCATCTTCCACGCAATGATGTGACATTCAGGATGTGGAATGTCAGGATTCTCATGGACAGTCCAACAATGAAAGGCCAGAACTTTACTCGCCTATCAAGTGGCAGGAGATTTCCAGCTCAAATAACAAGATGGTGGCTACGTCTTCTACCGTGAGAACAAACCAGAAAGTTAAAGCTATTTTCATGAAGTGAGCTGTGCCATCAATAATGACACAAAGTGCTGGAGTAATTCAATGGGTCAGGCAGTATCTCTGGAGAATATGGATAGGTGACGTTTTGGATTGGACCCTTCTGCAGAAGAACCAGCATCTGCAGTTCCTTGGTAGACACAAAATGCTGAAGTAACTCAGAGGGACTCGCAGCATCTCTGGAGAGAAGGAATGGGTGACATTTCAGGTCGAGACCCTTCTTCTGGCCAGTTCCTTGTTTCTATGCCATCAAGAATGAGTTGGTCTGTGGTCTCTGCAATTCCCTGTGGGATGAGTGAATACTTTACAATTCTCCAGCTCACTCTAGCATGGAACCAACATGCAAATCTGTGTCAAAGAAGGCTGTGACCTGTCTTGCTGCAATGATGCACCTCTTCAACAAATTTCCTGTACAACTGGAGGTAAACTACAGGAGAATGACAAATTGTTCAACCTATATCATGTTCACTGCAGAAGAACAATTATTTTGTATGCATTCAATGACGTTCCCAGCTCCAAGATGTCATTCACACGTTCATTAAGCATTCAGGGAATGAGCTTTGCAGATCTATAAGCTTATAGCTCAATAATTAGATGTCAAGAGAGATGATTAGCAATTATATGACCATTCTTCAAGAACTGTTGACGCATTGCATCTCCAATATGTTCTTGGATTGAGCACTTGTTACCCAATATAACTGATAATTGATTGGATTATTGTTTAGTGTATATTTATTTTCTGTTTTGTTGCATTTAAAGTGCCTGTAAAGTTGCAGCAAAAAATAAATTCATTTTTCCTTTCCTGGTGCATACCCGCAATTAAACACTCCTGACTCTTGATGTGTTTATGTGGATAATCTGATGAACGTATTTGGTCCATGAATGTTGTCACATCAGATCTACCATTCTTATGGGCATGTAGGATAGCTTCATCCACAGAGCGCTTTCTAAAAATGAAAAGGATGTTCAGTTGGCACTGACATTAATGTTCATGATGGTATATGGACCAAGAAAAGGTGCATTGGCAGGATTTTTGAAATAAAATCCAGGTCACATAAGCATTGGTGGCAAAAATGGTAGAAAAAGTGCGAGCCCAGCAGGAATCTGACCCTGTTGCAATACGAATCATTTCAGAGCAACAAGATGTATTAATTGCAGAAAAGAAGAGCAGAGGCCCTCTGTATTCTGGTCTAAGCAGAACACTGCAAGCTAAAGTGGTAGTGATCAAGCAGTGTCCTAATGGAAGGGAAACAATTACAGGAGAAAACCGCAGAAAGGAAGTTTACTTTAAAGTTAAGAAGGATGAGGAATGCAAGGAGAGCATTTAAACTAGCAAATATGTTGCTAATAGTAATAAAATAAAAATCAGCGAATTCAGCATTAAAGATTAATAATCTAGCCATTGACAAGTATATTGACGTGGACGTGGATCATTCCTTCCAAAGAAGGATGAATATCGGTGCCATTTAGAAATAAGAAGAGGATGATCATATTGATAGGATTTTACTATAGGGCCCTCAATAGTCAATGGAAATTTGAGGAGCAAGTATATAGGGAGATTGCAGATGGTTGTAAGAATAATGGAGTCGCAATAGTAGACGACATTAACTTCCCTTATATTGACTAGGAATCCTATAGTGCAATGGGCTTGGATGGTTCTGAATTTCTTAGGTATGTCATAAGGTCATAACGAATAGGATATTCGGCCCATCAAGTCTACTCTGCCATTCAATCATAGCTGATCTATCTCTCCCTCCTAACCCCATTCTCCTGCCTTCTCCCCATAACCTAATCAAAAATCTATCTATCTCTGCCTTAAAAATTTCCACTGACCTGGCCTCCGCAGCCTCTGTGGCACAGAATTCCACAGATTCACCACCCTCTGACAAAATAAATATCACCTCATCTGCTTCCTAAATAAATGTCCTTTATTCTGAGTCTATGACCTCTAGTCCTAAACTCTCCCACTCTCCTTCTCTCCACACCCACTCTATCCAAGCCTTTCACTATTCTGTATGTTTCAATGAGGTCCCTCCTCATTCTTCTAAACTCCAGCGAGTACAGGCTCAGTGCCGACAAACGCTCATCATAGGTTAACCTACGCATTCCTGGGATCACTCTCGTAAACCTCCTCTGGACCCTCTCCAGAGCCAGCACTTACTTCCGCAGATATGGTGGCCAAAATTGCTCACAATATTCCAAATGCGGCCTTACCAGCGCCTTTTAGAGCCTCAACATTGCATTCCTGTTTTTGTATACAAGCCCTCTCGAAATAAATGCCAGCATTGAGTGTGCTTTTTTTACTACTGATTCAATTTGCAGATTAACTTTTTGGGAATCCTGCACCAGCACTCCTAGGTCCCTTTGCACCTTCGATTTCTGGATTCTCACCCCATTTATAAAATTGTGTACGCCTTTATTCCTACTACCAAAATACATGAATCCACACTTTGCTACACTATATTCCATCTGCCACTTCTCTGCCCACTCTCCCAACCTGTCTAAGTCCTTCTGCAGAATCCCTGCTTTCTCTACACTACCTGTGTCATCGTATCATCCGCAAACCTTTCCACAAAGCCTTCAATCCCCTCATCCAAATCATTAATATACAACGTGAAGAGTAGCGGCACCAGCACCGTCCTTTGCAGAACTCCACTAGTCTCTGGCAGCCAACCAGAAAAAGCCCCCTTTATTGCCAACTTTGTCTTTTGTGCCAGCCAGCCAATCTGCTATGCATGCTAGTATCTGCCCTTTGATACCGTGTGCTCTCATTTTCCTAAGCAGCCTAACGTGTGGCACTTTATCAAAGACTTTCTGAAAATGTAAGTAAACAACATCTACTGACTTTTTTTTGCCTGTTCTGCTATTTACTTCTTCAAAGTATTCCAGCAAATTTGTCAAGCAAGACCTCCACAAAGCCATGCTGATTTTGACCTATTTTATAGTGAACTTCTAAGTCATCCTTAACCTCATCCTTTATGAAGGGCTCTAAAATCTTACCAACCACTGAAGACTAACCTATAGTTCCCACTATTCTGCTTTGCTCCCTTTTTGTGCAGCTGGGTAATATTGGCAATTTTCCAATCATCTGGGACCACTCCTTACTCTAGTGATTCCTGAAATATCATTATCAATGCCTCCACAATCTCTAAAACCACATCTTTCAGAACCCTAGGGTGTAGACCATCCGGCCCAGGTGACATCCACCTTAGAAACATAGAAACATAGAAAATAGGTGCAGGAGTAGGCCATTCGGCCCTTCGAGCCTGCACCGCCATTCAATATGATCATGGCTGATCATCCAACTCAGTATCCTGTACCTGCCTTCTCTCCATACCCCCTGATCCCTTTAGCCCCAAGGGCCACATCTAACTCCCTCTTAAATATAGCCAATGAACTGGCCTTCTGCCCTTTCAGCTTCCCAAGTACCTTCTCCCTGGTAATAGCCACAAGTTATCCAACTACTCTGCCATTTCTTTATTCCCCATTATCACTTCTCCTGCATCATTCTCCAGCGGTCCAATGTTCACTCGTACCTTTTCTTGCTCTTTATATAACTGAAGAAACTCTTGCTATCCTCTTTTATATTATTGGCTAGCTTACATTCATATTTCATCTTTTCTCACGTATTGTCTTTTTAGTTACCCTCTGTTGTTCTTTAAAAGCTTTCCAAATCTCTGGCTTCTCACTAATCTTTGTCTAGGAATGTTTTCTTAAACAATCTCCAGAGGGCCATACTAGAGAAGGCAACAACACCAGACTTCATCTTAAGGAACGAGGCAAAACAAGTGACTGATTAGGAGAACATTTTAGCACCAGTGATCATAATTCTATTAGTTTTAAAACAGTTATGGAAAAAGATAGGACTGGACCACGTTAAAGTCCTAAATCCTAAGAGATTCTGCAGGTATATTAAAATACTAAGAGACTCTATAGGTATATTAAGAGTAAAGGAATAACGAGGGACGAAATAGGCCTCCTTAAGGATCAATGTGGCTGTCTGCGTTTTGAGCCATAGGGTATGAGCCAGGTGTTAAATGAAAACTCATCTGTATTTACTGAGAGAAGGTCGTGAATGTAAAGGAATTGAGCAACATGTAGAGTGATATGTTGGACCATGTCTGAATTACCATAGAGGAGGTGCTTGCAGTCTAAATGACTGTTAAGGTGGATAAATTCCCAGGGCCTGAGCAATTGAATCCTCAGACATTATGGAAAGCAAAGGAAGACATTGCTGGGACCATGACAGAGATATTTGAAACATAATTAGCCATGGGTGAGGTACTGGAAGACTGGAGGAAGTTAATGTTATGCCTTTATTTAAGAAGGGCTGCAAGGAGAAGCCAATGAACTATAGACCAGTGAGCCTGACATCAGTAGTGGGTAACTTACTGGAGGGGATTGGGGGTTGGGACAACAGGATTTAACAGCAATTGGATAGGTAAAAACCGCTTAGGTATAGTCAGAACAATTTAATGTGTGACTCGTGTCTCACCAATTTGATAGAGCTTTTTGAAGAGGTCACGAAGAGGATTAACAAGGGCAGGACAGTGGACATTAGGAATGCCTTTGACAAGATTGTGCATGGTAAATTTTCAGATGAAACCAAAATTGGTGATATAGTGGAAAACTAGGAAGGCAATCTCAGTTACAAACGGATCTGGGTGAACAAGGGAAATAGGTCAAGGAATGGCAGATAGAATCTAACTCTGTCTGTCCATTTCCTCCACAGATGCTGCCTAATGTGCTGAGTTCCTCAAGTTTTTTGCTCAAGATTCCAGCCTCTGCAGTTTTGTATGTCTCCACGATCCAATACCCCGCTAGATTTCTACCTGATCTAACAACAGTGTTAGATTAGTGTCTCCACATCATCGTCTAATGAAGAAAGACGAAGGAGTGATTGGAGAACATATCTGCAAATGATATATGGTATGTGCAAGAAAAATCTCATTGGTGAGTCCTTCTTGATGCACTGCACTACCAACCATGTGTTAAGATTTGCTTACAATGCTTGTAACCACAGAACTGGGCGGAGATTAGCTACATCATGCATGGCGACCATAATTGCTTGCACATCATCCATTCTGACCAAAAGTGAAAACAATGAGTACATGCAGAAGGATGCTTTGGATTTAAAAGGTTTCACCAACTCTTACTAAAGATCCGTTCCCACTTATTACTGATCACAAGACTTAGCTGACCATGTTGGGGCATTCACTATTCCCATAATGACAGAGAAAGGCAATTCTACTGTCCTAATATAACTTTGACACAAACTACAGAGTAGCTAAACAAATGCCATGATGAGCACTTTATCTTATTGAGATGTCACAGCATAGAAGTTGAAAAGTTTCCTCTGCAGAAAGCAGAAGCTGATTAACCCCTATGATGGCAGCAAAAGTAATTAGAGCTTTGCAAAAATAAATCACAGTGAGGCAAATGGACGAAGAGATTTAAGAGGATAGATTGATTAACATATAGGTCTGAATAAAGACTAGCAGCTATTTCATTGTAACTGAATTGTTGACCAACCAAAGCTGCATAATATGGGACGCTAGAGAGAGATAACAAAGGATTGCAAAGTAAGACTATGGAAGAATGCCATGCGGAACACTTGGGTAAAATGAATGTAAAAGCAATGGACATAGGGCTCTAATGGTATAAATAAATATATAGACAGCTTAACCAGCAGATATATAGTAGTTGCAACTTCCTAAAGTACTATGCCAGGTGTGAAAATGGTCGTTAAGTCCATTCAGCGATTCCATATGGATTATTGTTAAAGAGGTGGAGTGTTAACTGACAGCCTTGCAGTCATTAGAAGTAAAGCACATGTAGTCATCTACTACCAAGGAATAAACTACAAAGAAATTGGCAGGCAGTGTTCTGGAAAATAAAATTGACTGAGAAAAGTTCCACAATTCAGATCATTTCAGACTTAACACTTTATGAAAAGCTACAGAATAAAGTGTTGCATTCCCAGGTATCATTGGGTCACTCAGTGGAATGTGCAAGAACACAGGGTTTGCACTCAAGATTTGCAAGACAAACATACCCCTTCTGCACCCCACTGCTGTCCAACAATAACAGTTCAAGCCCAGTTCCTGGAAGATATCAGCCACCTTTCAGTGAAGAGAGACATTGATGATGCAGTGCACCACCACCACCTTCAAGCATCAACATAGTCTTTGATAGATTGAAAGAAAAGGTACTTGAAGATCAAGACCTATCAACATAAATTATATCTGATCTACCATGAAGCAGTGATCCCTGGCTTCCTATATGCTTTAGAGCTAGACTTCCTACTGCAGACACAGCTAGGCACTTGAAAGCTACCAACAAAGTTGTCTGCAAATTCCACAAAGTTAACTGGTAGGATAAGTGATCATATTGTGTATTTTGATTTCCAAAAAGCATTTGGCAAGATGCCACATCAGAGGCTGGTGCATAAATTAAGAGCTCAAGATACCAGACGAAGAGTATTAGTGGATGAAAATTGGCTGTCACCTAGAAAGCAGAGAGTTGGTATATAAGTATAGTTATATAAGTCGTAGAGTATCTCAGGGATTGATTCTTAGTCTTCAATTGGTTTCTATTTATATTAGTGACCTTGAGGAGGGAACAAGTTATATTAGTGACCTTGAGAAGGGAACGAGGTTTCCAAGTTTGCTGATGATATGAGAATAGGTGGAAGGGCAAGTTGAGATACGGACATAGTGATTTTGCAATGGTGTATAAATAGAATGTGACTGGGTGAAAACCTAACAAATGGAGTTTAATGCTGGTGAATGTAAAGTCATGCACTTCGGTAAGAGGAATCGAAAGGTGGATTATTATATAAATGGCAAGAGACTGCAAACCAATGAAGTACAGAGGGATCTAGGTGTTTGAGTGCATGAAACTCGAAAAGGTTGGTAGGCAGGTCCAACAAGTAGTTAAGAAGGTAATTGGAATGTTGGGCGTTATTGTGAAGGAATTGGAATAGGGTATTGTTGTTATAGTTGTACATGTTGAAGTCACATCTGGAATACTGTGCATAGTTTTAGTCCCCTTACCCAAAAAAAAGAGATTGAGTAACATTGCAGATAGTCCAAAAGAGATTCACCAGGCTAATTCCAGGGATGACACAATAGTCCTATCAAGAGAGGCAAGATAATTTGGGTCTGTTTTCCTTGCAATTTAGAAGAATAGGATTGATCTGATTCAAATATATAAGACTCTAAAGGGGCTTGACAGGGTAGATGTTGAGATTTTTCATCAGCTAGAGAGTCACAAAAAAGGGACATGACTACAAAATAAGGGCCCAGTCACTTAAAATCTATTAGGATTTTTCCTTTCAGAGAGCAACAAATTTCTGGAATTTTATGCCCCCGAGAATGGTGCAGGCCAGATCATTATATATTTTTAATACGCAGATAGAAAAATATTCTAAAGATTGAAGAATTGAGGGTTATGGGAAACTGGTGCAGAAGAGGCGGTGAGGCCAGCATGGATCAGCCACATTGAAAGGCAGGGCAATGTGAGGGGACTGGTGGCCACTGCTGTCCCTATTTTCTTGTATTTTTGTGTAACTTTCCATACTCCCATATGGCACAACTGGCAGCATCACGTCCATGCCACCTGACAGTGCAATCCAATTCCTCCTTTAATTTGCAGTTAGACACAAAATGCTGGAGTAACTCAGCGGGACAGGCAACATCTCTGGAGAGAAGGAATGGGTGACGTTTCGGGTCGAGACCCTTCTTCAGACTCTTTCCTGCACATTTCCTCCTTTAATTTTCTCTGTAATCTATTCTCTCCACATTTCCCTCAAATCCCTCCGATTCTAGCACTCATATCTTTGGTACATGAATGGAAACTGGAGCATCCAGAGGAAACTGGAGCAGGCAGGGTGAGAAAATGATAATTTCATGCAACACTGGACGACAGCGTTAAAACCAATTAGGCACTGTGAGCCATCAGTTCCATTAGCTTCTTCTCTGTGCCACCCACTGACTCCTGGGGATTGCTGGCCCATAAATTATTGAAATGGAGAAGGAGCACTTGGGACCTTATTGAGAACCTCGAGGTCATGCATTACGAGTACTCACAAGCCCTGCGTAAATGAAGATGGAGCACACCATCCCACAAACACCTCTTCAGCCTCCACCTCATCTATCCACAGAAGTGTCTACAGTCCTCACTTCGGGACTGCCGATGAAGAAAAACGACCAGTGGATTTTGCACGCATGGGTGCATCTTGTGCATAGAGCTAAATGCTGTTGGGGATTTTGTGCACAGGCATTGCACATCCATCTTCTCTCTAGGCCCTCCATGTGTAAGATGCACTCATGTGTGTAGCACTGGCTGTGTGTGGCAAGGTCAGTTAGTGTTCAATTCTCAAGGATAGGATAGTGGTGCAATTCCTAACTGGGGACTGAGTCCTGCTTCGACATTATTTAAAGGGGCTGACACCAGCTGGCATTCTATCGTGGAGTCTAAATGTTATTCTATCCTGAGGTTGGTTCTCTTTCTTCCCCTAGTAATCACTTGCCCACCCATGTTGAAGTCCTCAGGCACCTCAGATTTCTCCTTGCATCTACAGCATGTTCATCATCCCAATCCTCATCATCTCTGAACAACCTTAACCATGTGCTCACACTTCTGATTACCATCTCAGCACCCTAAGTCACATCTCAGCCCACCAATCATCTCTTCAGCATCCTTCAATCATTTCACCACTCTGAATCACATTGCAGTTCAAACAACTCTTCAAGCATTCTCTTCATTTATTCAAAATCCCTGCTCGTGCATTCGTGGTCATCTCTGCAGAAATTCCTCAGTCCTAGTTCAGCAAAGCTTAGTTATATGAACAACAAAGTTCAGCATGGCTCATCCCACTGACCTGATGCATGGTAGACTATTGAAGCGCTGGAAGTGGCATCAAAGCCTTCTGCACAGCATATCTTCGATGCATGACTGTGCTCTTCGGAATTTCCAATCCATACAATCGAAAAACAAGTAACACCAAAAATTACATTGAAAAATCCACCCATAATAATGAATAAAAAGATGTGAATCAAACTATACAAGAAATCATAGTACAATATTTACATTTATATAACGCAGGACGATCCATGAGTAATTGTCACATTTATGATTGGGAATATGAATTTGAAGGTTTTGCAGGGAGATACAGTATTATTTTTCACCAACATTCTGTCAATATAGATAAGAAAGACTACTTAGCCCAACAAAGACCTATCAAAGGGGAAGAATTTCCAGCCCCTCCCACTATCACAAGAAGAAATTGATGTGATCATAAAACAATTATTGAGATATCATGAGGAAAATGAGATGGACACATGCAGAATGCCCAGTCTAGCTTCGCATGTAGTATATTACAAGGGCAAAATCTCAGGCATAGGTAATTGCCAGAACAATGCCTTGTCCAGTTAAAGATTTTAAAGTGCTGCATTACCTTCACTAATGCAACCTTCAGTGACTCTACCAAGGGAATTTCAGCAATTTGCTAGCCAATCACAGAGTTCATATCAATCACACTATAATTTAATCTATCCAGAAAGAGCACCAGAAATGAAATCCTATATGTGACTGAGCTAAGTCTTCACTCACAATTATAAACAGGGTTTGCTGGTGTTTGTTGAGCAATGCTATGAGCAGAAATAAATGCCACACAATATTTCTTCTACTATCAACTGGTTCCATATCTATTTATAAAATGAAAAATACATGAATTTCCAAGTATATTTCATACTTGAAAATATTCCAGTATAATTAATCAGAAAATTAGGAGATGCATCAAAGTCTATCAGCTTTTTCTCAGTTCTAAAAAGGAATTTCACAATTGGAAGTCCAATGTTTCAGTAAACCTGGGAAATTTCAACCTATCAGTGCAAAACATTTGGAAGGACCAGAAACCTTGGAACTCATGTTTATCTTCCCTTGTTTGGGAGTGAGATACAATCACTTTGCACCAACCCAGTGCAGCATTTAAATATGTTCTGTTAAACTGCAGTTACATTGTAACCATATTATTATTGGTGAAGCTTTAAAGGCCTGTCTCACGAGTCTGCGGTCATTGGCGGCGAAACGGGAAGAATCTGCCGCCATAGACCGCGCACTCGTGAGAACGCACAATTCCGGGGCCGTGCGGCGTTGTTCCCAACACCGCACGGTGCTAAAATAAAACCTACACTCTTGAAAAATATTTTCCTACCGCACAGCCTCCACCAGTGATGCACGAGTGCGGCACGGCCGCCGCCACAGCCGCCGCCAGTGTGGCTCGAGCGCCGTGCGTCGAACTTGCACCGCCACAGCCTCCGCCAGTGAGGCACGTGTGCGGCATGGCCGCTGGCACAGCCACCGCTACAGCGCCGCGATCAGGACGGCCGCCGCCACAGCCGCTGCTCGTGAGTCACGTGCGGCGGGCCGACGTCATCGCAGTCGGCCCGCCCTTTTTTTTACTTACCGCAAGCACGTGGGACCAGCCGTATTTGAATCACTCGGCCCCCGCGCAGCATCCGTGCGGCGCTCCCATGGCATAGGCTCGGCGCTCTCGCCATTGCCGTGCGGTCCACTCTACAGGCGAAGCCGCGCTTCACCGCCGATGACCGCAAACACGTAAGACAGAGCCTTTAGTTAAAGAAGCCACATGGATCCAAACAATGTCTCTGAAACTATCCCAGATCAATCATACAAACATCTTGTGATGATGTAAAAACCGTTGGAAATGCCACAAGTAAATTTTACTTAAAATCATGTTTTTTCTGCTCATTGCTGCCAGCTAACCCCCTGAATGAAGGAAAACAAGCAATGTAAATGTAATGGCGTTCTGTTGCTGAATTTTATTGTGCTTCTTTGTTAATCGAGAAAATCTCATTTGCTTGTTACAGTTTCCAATTGTGTGGCTGTCTGTCCACAGTGGTGATAAATGATGAAAACAAGCCATAGATTTAACTGCACAGCCATCACAGTTATCAATGAGTGACTGAAAATACCCAGTGTCCTCTTATTGCACTGACAATTATAGGTTTGTGATGATTTCTTGTTGTATTTTTCAGTGTAACCAAAATTTTCGTTGAATTCCGAATTAGACAATAGACAATAGGTGCAGGAGTAGGCCATTCGGCCCTTCGAGCCAGCACCGCCAGAATTAACACTCTGTTCGAGCACAAAAGAAGGCAAACACAGAGTGAGAACATAAAGGAACACTGGAAACATAAAATAATCATATTTTCCAGCAATTGATGTGTTAAAGGAAAAAATTGCATAATATTGCATAATATTTTATGTCAATCTATTGACATGACAATTTTAAAAGCTGTTACTTTACTTAAGCTAAATTTTCATTGGACAGCCAAACACAAATAATTATTTGAATGCGTACATATTTATTATATTTTAATGTAAAAAATCTTGATTGAGTTTACAACGACAGCCTTTATACTGCTGATGACAGAGTTAAAATGCTGATAATAACAAGCTGCATTTAAAAATCAACCATTCTTTCCTCAAGAAGAAAAATCTGTCAGCCTGTTAACCTCAGCAGTACAATAATTAGCTCTGTTTGTCTCTGACTGTCCTTGAATGCAAACTTGAGGAGCTGCTAGTGCAGCTGTGTAAGGAACAAAGTGGAAACAGAAATCAATATGGTGCATCAGAAAATGTGTTTTCAGTTCACTGCACAAACCTGAAGAAACATCATCTCAAATTGGGAGACTGAGATTTAAGCTCCTGCCCGAATTCAAGGTGATAAAATGTAACAACGAGCAGCGTTTAGTTGTGTTGAAGAGATTCCAAGGCTATTTTGTGCAGTTCTTTACTTGGTTCTCCTCACTGGAGGTGATGTGAGGCATACATTATCTGACTAGGACTGCAGTTAGGAAAGAGAAGTGACAGGCAGCGCTAATGAAAGGTCTGAAATGGAAGACAAAAGCATTGGTCTCCACTGACTGCCTCCCTAATAACTATTGCCTGCCACATTTACGCAAAATGGCAAAAAATAAATCAGCCTCCTATCTCAGTGCTTTGTTGCCTAGGCTTGCACGTCAAGTCTGCCATGACAACGGATGAAAAAGAGTGGTGGAATTTAGATTTCACGAGTGCTTTTTTTGATGGCTTTAAAAATAATTCCAATCGAATGTATTTGTTCTGTGCAGTGCATTTTGGATATGTAGTCGAATTCTTCACTGGAATACTAAACAAACACCAAATGTTATAACGTGGAAGTGTTGCAAAAACAATTATGTTTGCAAAATAAAAGTTATTAGGAATAAGATTAAAAGCATAAACAAATTATACTGATTTTATCAGTGCTATTATAATCTGTTGAAAGGTATGTTTTTAAATGAACATTTAGTCATTGGAGAATTTGCTGGTTATTATATATCTCACAGACAGTAGGACCCACACAATCCCATTCAGAGGTAGTTTGTTCAATATTATATTATTTATCCATTCTTTGCCTTCAACAAGCTTGAATACTTGGGGACATAATAAATCTTACTGCTCTCGTTCAAAATTATTTATCTCTTTTGGGTGAATTTTATTGGTATCAATTAGCAGTCAATCGACTACATTACCAGTCCATCAATGAGTAAAATTTATATCCCATCTGGGTAATCTAAGCAAGAACTCACCTAAAAGCAATATGTAAATTTGAAAGCAAAATGCCACAGAGGCTGAAAATCTGAAATAAAAGCAAGACATGCTGGAAATGTTTAGGTGGCATTTATAAAGAGGAAAAAATAACATCACAAATTAATGATCTTTCTTCAGAATCATTTTATTTTGCTTTATAAAAGTTGTTTGTTTCCATTCTTTCTAAACTTTGCATTACGAGATAATTTGCATGCTCATTTGCTTGAATTATTATGCCCAAACTCATTATGCCAAAACTCATATGTCAGGCTGTTATTCATTGATTACAGCTCGGCATTTAATACAATCATCCCCTCCAAGCTGGTTACCAAACTCGCAGAACTGGGTCTCTGCGCATCCCTCTGCATTTGGATCCTCGACTTCCTCATTCACAGACCACAGACTGTTCGTATTGGTGGAAGTGTGTCAGCCTCGATAACAATCAGCACGGGAGCACCTCAAGGCTGTGTGCTCAGCCCCCTGCTGTACTCACTCTATACTCATGACTGCGTAGCCGGTCATAGGGCGAATTCCATCATCAAGTTCGCTGACGACACCACTGTTGTGGGACATATCACTCTGACAGCGAGTCAGAGTATAGAAGAGAGATCGACCGACTGACCAAATGGTGCCAGCACAATAACCTGGCCCTCAACACTAGCAAAAGCAAGGAACTGATTGTGAACTTTTGAAGGGGTAGGATGGGGACCCAGAGTCCCTTTAATATCAACGGGTCGATGGTGGAAAGGGTCAAGAGCTTCAAATTCGTTGGCGTGCACATCTCTGAAGATCTCTCCTGGTCCGAGAACATTGATGCAATTATAAAGAAAGCACATCAGCACCTCTACTTCCTGAGAAGATTACGGAGAGTTGGTATGTCAGGGAGGACTCTCTCTAATTTCTAGAGGTGCACAGTAGAGGGCATGCTGACTTGGTTCGGCAACTTGAGCACCCAGGAGCGGAAAATACTACAATAAGTAGTAAACACTGCCCAGTCCATCTTCGGCTCTGACCTCCCGACCATTGAGGGAATCTATCGCAGTCGCTGCCTCAAAAAGGCTGGCAGCATCATCAAGGACCCGCACGATCCTGGCCACACACTCATCTCCCCGCTACCTTCAGGTAGAAGGTACAGGAGCCTGAAGACTGCAACGTCCAGGTTCAGAAATAGCTACTTCCCCACAGCCATCAGGCTATTAAACTCAACTAAAAAAAAACGGAACATTAATCGACCATTATCTGTTTATTTGCACTTTATCTATTTATTTATTCATGTGTGTATATATTTATATAATGGTATATGGACACATTGATCTGTTCTGTATTCATGCCTACTATATTCTGTTGTGCTGAAGCAAATCAAGAATTTCATTGTCCTATCTGGGACACATGACAATAAATTATCTTGAATCTTGAATAAATACATTTCTGTAAGCAGCAATCAGGAGTATTAAGATAAAAACCAATATAAAGAAGGCACACCTGGTTAACATTTCAAACAATGGCCAAGAAGAAGAATAGACTTGGTGACAACTATCTGTAGTTAGTGGTGGGCCAAAGGCTGAACTGAAACAGAACTAAATATTTAATAGCATTTCTTCACCTATCACTCAACACGTGCAATGTGGGCTGAATTCTACTGGTCAAGACTCACCACCTGGAGTTGCCAACCAGGATCTGTGCAGACCAGATCTACAGGGGCAAGACCTACCTATTTGGCTCGAAGCTTCCTGGTCCCCAGTTGTGTGGTGAAGCCTTCAAAGGAAACTCCCATGATGAAATGCCCATGATGATTTTGTCAGCCAGCAATCGCCTATCATTTCTCTCCAGAGATTCTGCCTGACCCGTTGAGCTACTCCAGGACTTTGTGTCTATCTTTGGTACAAACCACCATCTGCAGTTCTTTGTTTCTACAATTCCACACACCTTCTTTGCTGTTTTTTTATATGCTTCTGACAGCTTTTAGAGAAAAAAAATCACAATTCTAAACACTGCAAAATACATGAATAATTTAAAATATTAAACTTTGTTTTATATTGACCACATGCCATTTCCCCATTGAAATTAATGTGGCTGCAGATCCAATGACAAGCGTGAGCCTGTGCTGCATCAGAGAAATTATTCATAATGTTGGGGATTTGCTGTAAGCTGGGCCTCAGCTGCTGAGGTCCACATGGAATAAAAAGGAACTGCAGATGCTGGTTTATACCAAAGATAGACTCTTATAGGGACCCGATCCGAAATGTCACCTATGCATTTTCTCCTGAGATTCTGCCTGACTCGCTGAGTTACTCCAGCATTTTTTGTCTATCTGAGGTCCACATCAGTGGTCGATCAGATTCAAATTTGTAAGTTTAGCAAAACGTATCAGAAAGCCCTGGACTTACATACATTTAAATAACTAAAACCAAGTGTTTCATTCAGTACCATTGGCATATACAGCAGGCCTTAGTTAGCATGTTTGCACTCATTCTATCAGTAACAATCCCGGAGTTGTTCTGCATTAAATAAATTGCCGTGGTCACTTTAGCTTCTATGGTTGCTTTTCTAAGTCAGTGGATATTGTATTTGTCTTTGTTTAGTACCAATGTTATCATGACTGGAGTCTTTTATTGAAAGATGCGCAAGAAAGCTGGCCAAAGAGACGTTAAACAATAGATGTGCAGCAAGCCAAGTTGCACATTCATGTTTTAGTGGTGCTTAACATAGCTTAAGGGAACTCCAGATTCAGGGATAGTTTCTTCCCTGCTTTTATCAGGCAACTGAACCATTCTATCACCAATTAGAGAGCGGTCCTGGCCTACCATCTACCTCATTGGAGATTCTCGGATAATCTTTAATTGGACATTACTGGACTTTATCTTACTAAACGTTACTCCCTTTATCCTGTATCTGTACACTGTGGTTCGCTTGATTGTAATCATCTATAGTCTTTCCGCTGACTAGATAGTAGACAACAAAAGGTTTTTCACTGTATATTAGTACATGTAACAATAAACTAACTAAAGTAAACAAAACTTTGGGACAGTAGCATAAAGGTAATTTTTTTCAGTAATGCCTGTATGAAAAAAGGTCAGGTAGCATTTGCGGAGAAATAAATAGAGCTAGCATTTCAGAATGATGATGCTTTTATTTCGGTAAAGTTTTCTTTTGTGATGCATTGAAAGAACTGTTTAGCTATCCAGTGTTTAGTTTAGTTTAGTTCATTGTCACGTGTACCGAGGTACAGTGAAAAGCTTTTGTCGCGTGTTATCCAGTCAGCGGCAAGACGGCAATATATGATTAGAATCGAGCCACTTACAATGTATGGATACATGATAAGGGAATAACATTTAGTGCAAGGTAAAGCTAGCAAAGTCCGATCAAGGATAGTATGAGGGTCACCAATGAGGTAGATAGTAGATAGTGGGATGATTTAGTTACCTGATAACAGCTGAGAACTTCCAGTTATGCACAGGAAAGGTGACCATTTCAGATCCTTTTAGCCTGACCTGGACTTTTCACTATTTATGATGGAACATTCAAAGACAATGTTTATTTCAGTTATTAAGGTAACAAAGAAGTCTGTAAAATGCTGGAGTGGTTTATGTAAGTGTTAAAAGAATGGCTAGTTTCAAGGGAGGGCATATTTATAATAATTAATTTGTACTTTTATTTGATAAGGGAACTTGAGGTAAAGGAGCCATTAGGAGGTAGTGACCATAATATAAAAAGTTTTAATTTACAATTTGAGAGGAAGAGAAAATCGGAAGGGTCAGTATTACAGTTGAACAAAGGGACTATGGAGCCATGAGGGAGGAGCTGGCCAAAGTTGAATGGAAAGCAGGGATGACAGTGGAACACCAATGACAGGTATTTCTGGGAATAATACAGAAGGTGCAGGAGCAGCTCATTCCAAAGAGCAAAAAAGATTCTAAGGGGAGTAAGAGGCGACCGTGGCTGACAAGGGAAGTCAAGGACAGTATAAAAGTAAAAGAGAAGAAGTATAACGTAGCAAAGATGAGCAGGAGCCAGAGGATTGGGAAACTTTTAAAGAACAACAGAAGATAACTAAAAAGGCAATACAGGGAGAAAAGATGAGGTACCAAAGCTAGCCAAGAATATAAAGGAGGATAGTAAAAGCTTCTTTAGGTATGTGAAGAGGAAAAAATTAGTTAAGACCAAAGTTGGGCACTTGAAGACAGAAACAGGTGAATTTATTATGGGGAACAAAGAAATGGCAGGCAAGTTGAATAGGTACTTTGGATCTGTCTTCACTAAGGAAGACACAAACAATCTCCCAGATGTACTAGTGGCCAGAGGACCTAGGGTGACGGAGGAACTGAAGGAAATTCACATTAGGCAGGAAATGGTGGTGGGTAGACTGCTGGGACTGAAGGCTGATAAATCCCCCGGGCCTGATGGTCTGTATCCCAGGGTACTTAAGGAAATGACTCTAGAAATCGTGGACACATTGGTGATCATTTTCCAATGTTCTATAGATTCAGGATCAGTTCCTGTGGATTGGAGGGTAGCTAATGTTATCCCACTTTTTAAGAAAGGCGGGAGAGAGAAAATAGGGAATTATAGACCAGTTAGCCTGACGTCGGTGGTGGGGAAGATGTTGGAGTCAATTATAAAAGATGAAATAGTGGCACATTTGGATATCAGCAACAGGATCGGTCTGAGTCAGCATGGATTTACAAAGGGGGAATCATACTTGACTAATCTTCTGGAATTTTTTGAGGGTGTAACTAGGAAAATGGACAAGGGAGAGCCAGTTGATGTAGTGTACCTGGACTTTCAGAAAGCCTTTGATAAGGTCCATGCTGTAAATCCATGCTGACTCCGGAAGTGGCGACGCTGTCGAACAGCAGCGGCTCGCCTGCAGTCCATCTGTTTTTACTTTTTTTGTTGTTTTCTTTTGTCCTGTTTTAGTTTAAATTTTTTTTATTGGGTTGTGTATGTGTGGGGTGGGGGGTGAAACATGATTTTTGTCTCTTCCTTCGGGGGAATGTGACTTTTTCTTGTCGTATCCCCCTTCTCTGCCTCCGTCTGCGCCGAGGCCTAATGGCGGAGCTGCCGGCCTCCAACTCCAACTGCGAGCGACCGACCTCGAGGCTTCGGAGGCAGAGCCAGGACTTACCAGCGCGGGGCTGGCCTGCTTCGGGGCTGCGGTGGCGTTCCGGCGGTGGCGCCCGAGGACACTGGTGGCGACCTGAATCCGGAGGCTCGGCCAGCGCGGGCCTGGTGGACGACATCGTCGGGAGCTTGCAGGTCACAGGTGGGTGACCTGTTTTTCTGGAGCTCCCGCAACTACAGCTGCGTCCGCTGGACTGGAGGGCGGCAGCTTTGGCAGCTTCGGACACCCCGGGCCGCGGAGTTTGAACCGGCCCGTCGCGGAGCACGGATTCAGCCGCGGGATTGACTTACCATCACCCGGCGGGGTCACAACATCAGAAGCCTGGATCGCCTCAGCGCAGAGGAAGAACAAAGCGGGAAGGGACAGAGACTTTAAGACTTTTGCCTCCATCACAGTGAGGAGGTGCCTGCTGAACTCACTGTGGTGGATGTTAATTTGTGTTTATTGTGTGTTTTGTTATTTATTATTATATGTATAACTGCAGGCAACGAAATTTCGTTCAGACCGAAAGGTCTGAATGACAAATAAAGGAATCTCTAATCTCTAATCTCACATCAGAGATTATTGGACAAAATTAAAGCGCATGGTATGGGGGTAGGGTACTGACATGGATAGAAAATTGGTTGGCAGACAAGAAACAAAGAGTAGGGATTAACGGTCCCTTTCAGAATGGCAGGCAGTGACTAGTGGGGTACCGCAAGGCTCGGTGCTGGGACCGCAGCTATTTACAATATGCATTAATAGACAATAGACAATAGACAATAGACAATAGGTGCAGGAGTAGGCCATTTGGCCCTTTGAGTCAGCACCGCCATTCAATGTGGCTGATCATCCCCAATCAGTACCCCGTCCTGCCTTCTCCCCATATCCCCTGACTCCACTATTTTTAAGAGCCCTATCCAGCTCTCTCTTGAAAGCATCCAGAGAACCTGCCTCCACTGCCCTCTGAGGCAGAGAATTCCACAGACTCACCACTCTCTGTGAGAAAATGTGTTTCCTCGTCTCCGTTCTAAATGACATACTCCTTATTCTTAAACTGTGGCACCTGGTTCTGGACTCCCCCAACACCGGGACCATGTTTCCTGCCTCTAGCGTGTCCAAGCCCTTAACAATCTTATATGTTTCAATGAGATCTCCTCTCATCCTTCTAAACTCCAGAGTGTACAAGCCCAGCTGCTCCATTCTCTCAGCATATGACAGTCCTGCCATCCCAGGAATTTACCTTGTAAACCTACGCTGCACTCCCTCAATAGCAAGAATGTCCTTCCTCAAATTAGAGGACCAAAACTGCACACAATACTCCAAATTAGAGGACCAAAACTGCACACAATATTCGATTCCTCTTGTTATAAAGGCAAACATGCCATTCGCTTTCTTCACTGCCTGCTGTACCTACCTGCATGCTTACTTTCATAGACTGATGTACAAGGACCCCCAGATCCCGTTGTACTTCCCCATTTCCCAACTTTATGCCATTTAGATAGTAATCTGCCTTCCTGTTTTTGCTACCAAAGTGGATAACCTCACATTTATCCGCATTATGTCCAATCATTAATGATTTAGATGAATGGATTAAAAGTAATATTAGCAAATTTGTAGATGACACAAAGCTGGGTGGCAGTGTGAACAGTGAGGAGGATGCTATGAGGATGCAGGGTGACTTGGACAGGTTGGGTGAGTGGGCAGATGCATGGCAGATGCAGTTTAATGTGGATAAAGGTGAGGTTATCCACTTTGGTAGCAAGAACAAGAAGGCAGATTATTATCTGAATGGTGTCAAGTTAGGAAAAGGGGAAGTACAACGGGATCTGGGGATCCTTGTTCATCAGTCACTGAATGTAAGCATGCAGGTTCAGCAGGCAGTGAAGAAAGCTAATGGCATGTTGGCCTTCATAACAAGAGGAGTTGAGAATTGGAACAAAGAGGTCCTTCTGCAGTTGTACAGGGCCCTAGTGAGACCACACCTGGAGTATTGTGTGCAGTTTTGGTCTCCAAATTTGAGGAAGGACATTCTTGCTATCAAGGGAGTGCAGCGTAGTTTCACGAGGTTAATTTCCGGGATGGCGGGACTGTCATATGTTGATAGAATGGAGCGAATAGGCTTGTATACTCTGGAATATACAAGGATGAGAGGGGATCTTATTGAAACATATAAGATTATTAAGGGATTGGACACGCTTGAGGCAGGAAACATGTTCTCGATGTTGGGGGAGTCCAGAACCAGGGGCCACAGTTTAACAATAAGGGTAGGCCATTTAGAACGGAGATGAGGAAAAACTTTTTCACCCAGAGAGTTGTGAATCTGTGGAATTCTCTGTCTTAGAAGGCAGTGGAGGCCAATTCTCTGGATGCTTTCAAGAGAGAGTTAGATAGTGCCCTTGAATATAGTGGAGTCAGGAGATATGGGGAGAAGGCAGGAATGGGGTACTGATTGTAGATGATCAGCCATGATCACAGTGAATGGCGGTGCTGGCTCGAGGGGCCGAATGGCCTACTCCTGCACCTATTGTCTATTGTCTATTGTCTATTGTCTATTGCCTATTGTCTATTGTACTTGCAACAGCTAACAGGAGGAGGAGGCTCCGAGAACATCCCCATCTTCAATAATGACAGGGATCAGCGTGGGAGTGACAAAAACAAGACCGAGGCATTTGCGACCAGCTCAGCCAGTAGTGCTGATCCATATCAGCTTCTTCCCCTGATGCTCACCATCACGCAAAGCAGTCTTCAGCTCCTTTGATTAATTGCACACATCAAGAAATGGCTGAGAACATCGTATACCAAAAACGTCAATGAATTAAACACCATGTAGTACTGCACTCAAGAACTAGTCACACCTCCAGTTGTAAGTATCAAGTAACATCTGTGGCACAAAAGTGACAGAAAATCACCATCTTCATCAAAAAAAAGTCTGATCCACAACATTCAATCACATTGCTATTGCTGGCCCCCTCCGTAAATATCATGGGAATCCCCATTGATCAAAAACCCACCTGAATCGACCACATAAGGACCAGGGGTGTAAGAGCGCGTCAGAGGCTGGATACTCTGTGATGAATAACTCACCTCTGATATCCCAAATTCTTTCTCACATCCACATGGCACAACTCATGATCACTAACTTGGATAAGTGCCGCTCCAACACTCAAAACGATCATGCCATCCATGGAAGCCATCTTGATTGATTCATCAACCATCATAAACACTCATACTCTCCACGAGTGGCACAGTGCTAAACTATATATAATTTACAAAATGCACTGCAGTTACACACTGAACACAACTCTGACAGTACCTCCGAAATTCACAAACTCTACTGCCAAGGAGGATTAGATCAACAGTAAAAGTGAACACAACTGAGTATTCAAGCCAAGTCAAGTCACTTTTATTTATATAGCACATTTATAAAACAACTCTCGTTGACCAAAGTGCTTTACATTGGTGGTACTAAAGTTATACAACAGTAGTTCATAGATTAAGTACATACATAAATACATACAGATAGCCCTCCCTCTGAGGACGTCAAGAAAGGCTTGAGAGTAAAGATGAGTTTTAAGTCTTGACTTAAAAGAGTCGATGGAGGGGGCAGTTCTGATGGGAAGAGGGATGATATTCCACAGTCTAGGAGCTGCAACCGCAAAGGCGCGGTCGCCCTTGAGCTTATGCCTAGACCACGGGATGTTCAGTAACCCCAAGTCGGCTGATCTGAGGGACCTGGAGGTGGTGTGGTCGGTAAGCAGATATTTGATGTAGGTGAGGGCAAGCCCGTTAAGGGCTTTGTAAACATAAAGAAGGATCTTGACATTTATTCGGAACCGCACTGGGAGCCAGTGGAGAGAGGCCAGAATCGGGGCGATGTGGTCCCTTTTTCGGGTGCCCGTCAGGAGTCTCGCTGCAACGTTTTGGACCAGTTGCAGGTGGGACAGGGAAGATTGGCTGATGCCAGTGTAAAGGGAGTTGAAGTAATTGAGGCGGGAGGAGATAAATGTGTGGATGATCTTTTTGAGGTCGTCAAATTGGAGGAATTGTTTTATTTTAGCTATCGTCCGAAGCTGGAAGAAGCTAGCTTTTACCACGGCATTGACTTGTTTGTCAAATTTCAATGCTGAGTCAAATATCACGCCATGGTTTTTGACGTGAGGTTTGAGTAGTGGGCTAAGGCTTCCAAGGCTGCCTGCTATCGTTTTGATTGTGTCAGAGGGGCCGAGAAGGATGACCTCCGACTTACTCTCATTTAGTTGGAGGAAGTTCTGGGCCATCCAACACTTTATATCCTCGAGGCAGTGGATAAGGTTAAGTAAATTTGATCGGTATTGTTCCCCTCCAGGTTGCATCCTAACTTGGAAATATTTTTTTGTTCCTTCATCATTACAGGATCCAGATCCTGAAACGCCCTCCTGCATGGTACTCTACAATTACCTTCATCTGGACTGCCATGGCTTAAGATGGTGGCTCACCATCACCTTTTCAAGGCTAATTAAGGATGGAGAATAGATGCTAACCTTGCCAGCAAAAATCAAAGTTCAGAAAAGGAATTACATTTAAAAAGCTGAGCCTTCCTTATATGAAGGGCTATATATTTGCAAACCAGTGAACTGTCTGCCCTTGGACCATCCTGCAATTGCACATTGATCCCAGGTAGTCTTCCATTGTGAGGCCAGCTCACAACTGATCAGTCAGTCCATGTCACTGGCCCGGTACCAGATGGATTACACAGCTGGTAAGGCACTGCCCTCGACTTGTCAGTTGTCAGTTGAGTGGAATGTACATGACTGGCTTTGGCATTAACAGACATGGAAAAACACTGTAGTTTAGTTTGGAGATACAGTGCGGAAACAGACCCTTCGACCCACCGAGTCCGCACCGACCAGCGATCACCTTACATTAACACTACCCTACACCAGGGACTATTTACATTTATACCAAGCCAATTAACCTACAAACATGTACGTCTTTGGAGTGTGGGAGGAAACCAAAGTTCTCGGAGGTTCTTGCAGGTCACGGGGAGAACGTATAAACTCCGTATAGACAAGCACCCGTAATCAGGATCGAACCAGGATCTCAGGACCTGCAAGGCAGCAAATCTACCATGGTGCCATGCAATCAGATGATAGCCTTGTTACCAGTAGCCTACCTCAGATTATACCACTGTCAAGGTGGGCTATCAGAGGTTAAAGCATAATGAGCAAATAATAAGAAAATAAAAGAAAACTTGCACTTAGTTCAGTTTTCACAACTCTTTCAGGAAGTCCCTAAGCACTTTATAGCTAATACAGGGCGACACAGTGACGTAGCGGTAGAGCTACTGCCTTACAGCACCAGAGAACCGTGTTTGATCCTGACTATGGGTGCTTGTCTATACGGAGTTTGTACGTTCCCCCCGTGACCTGTGTGGGCTTTCTCCGAGATCTTCCGTTTCCTCCCACACTCCAAAGATGTACATGTTTGTAGGTTAATTGGCTTGGTATAAATGTAAATTGTCCCTAGTGTAGGATAATGTTAGTGTGTGGGTATCGCTGGTCAGTGTGGACTCAGTGGGCCATAGGGCCTGTCGCCGTGCTGTATCTCTAAACTAAACTAAACTAATGTACTGTGACTGCAACCAAGATACCTGCCATTGATCGGTGACTCGCAGTCAATGGTGGATTTTGAAGGGATGGAATCCCTTTCAATTCAGATACAGGGCAAAATTTGCAGATTCCATCCATTCAAAAAGTTCACAAAGTGCATGCTATCATCAATATCCTGATCCATGGGGAAGGCTGTAAACCTTGCAAAGTTGCATGGAATCATGGAAGATGTACATCAGTGCAAACGGCTACTACGCCTATGATATCTGTTGCAGATGGAAAAGTGCTACCCAGCCAACCTCACCTTCCAGTACTCAGGTCCGATCCTTGCACATTATGATTGTTCAAATCCACATCCAACATATCTTTAAATTTAATAAGGGTTTCTGATTCCACCATCCTATCAAGCAGTGAGTCCCAGGTCCCTATGGCCACCTGAGTTAATTATTTTTCCTCGTTTCCAGTCTAATCCTTTCCACCAATTACATTAGATCTATGCCCATCTGCATTTGACTGCCCTGCCGTCCACAAATAAAAGGTTCCTTTTTCATTATTTTTGCGGTTTCTTTGTAATTGTATACACCTAAATGAAGTTTTCCCACATCCTCAGCCGGTCTGTCTTGTCCCATAAGTTTCTGATCCAGCCAGCAGCTTTGAAATATCCTCTGCCATCTTTTCCGTATCATTATATCTTTCCCATAATATTGTATTCTGAACCATATAGTACACAAATCATGACCAATGTTATTGTTACTTCTAAATAAACAATCCTGCTCTTATATTCTGCATTTCAGCTAATGAAGGAAATCATCTTGTTTCCCTTTTAGCCACCTTTTTGACCCGTCCTGCTACATTTAAGGATCTGTAGATGTAAACACTTATGTCCCCCTGATCACTCACACCACTCAACATCTTTCCATTTATTTGATATTCCCGAGCTCACTCCACCTGCAGCTCTCTGACAATATAATATGAACCGCAGACAGATCTTTGAATAGAAGGTATCAGTGACCTCCTGTGGGGCAAAAAATAGAGAAGCGTGTAAGCGCGCACCACCAGACTCAGGCACAGCTTCTTCCCCTCTGTTATCAGATTTATGAATGGCCCATCCATGAGCTCAGGTACAATACTGATTTAACTTCGGAGTCACGTGAGTGATTCCGTGAAGAGGTCCCGCCAGAGCGCATGCGCGTCGTTACGTCTGAGGGAGGACAGAGCTCCTCCTGTGGTAAGTAGTTTAAAAACTCCAGTTAAGTGGGAAAACTTAGCTGGAGTGTGGAGTCGTTTTGCTGTGGTGCCGTGCTCTGTTGTTCTCTTCCAGGAAGCACCATGGACAAGACGACCAAGGGGAAGAGGCGAGCCGCAGGTAAATCAAACGAGAGCCGCGGGAGTGCGGTCTGTGAGCGGCTGCCTGGTACCCCTGCACAGTCGCCGACCGGGAGCGGGGCGACTGCAGACTTGTTGCTGCAAAGCACGGAGCCAACGGCAGTTGGGCGTAAGGCCATGGAAAAGTCTGCGAGGCCCTCGGACTCAACTGAGTCGGGCCGGGAGGAGTCCCGTACGGGGCTGGATACCGTTTTTGAACGGTTATCCCAAATGGAGCACCTTATTCAGAGGTTGCCCCAGCAACGCACACTCTGGGGGGAGGAGTCGTGTGGGCGCCAGGCTGGAGAAGATGCCGCGCCAGCAGCACCTAGTAGAGGGCTGCATGATACCACCCTCATTGAAGAGGCGAGTGCAGAGGGTCAGCTAAGTTCTGATCCCGACTCTGACGGTGAGTTCGACCCTATTGAAGAACGGCCGTTGTCAGAGGTCCCATCTCTGGCAGCACGATTCGCTGTCCCGTCAGAGTCTGGAGAGCCACTGGGAGATGAGCTGGCCTCCACGATAAATTATCTAGTCTCCCATCAGCTGCAAGAGCTCACGATGGATGAGACCGCGAAGAAGCACGAAACCCCGGTGAACTGCATGCTGCTGAAGGTGCCAGCAGTCAACCGGGTGATATGGGGCCAGATGGGCGTGGGCATGCGTGCCCAGGAGATGAAGCTGCAGCGGATCCTGAAACTACTTGGCTCAGGAATCACGGGGTTCGCTAGAATCGTGGATGGAGGGGTTATATCTGATACGCACAAGAGGTGCTAGGGTGGCTTTGTAGCGCCCATTTTCAGATAAATTGTCTCAGAAAAAATGCCATTCGGTCCACCATCAATCCAAAGTTTGCAGCACTCTGCCAGCCCAGCAACATACAGCCGACCAACCTACTCTTCGGAGAGGACCTCGCCAATCGTGTCAAGGAGATGGATGACGAGGCAAAGACGGTGGGCTTGATCAAGCAACCGGCGGTCGGCAAGTTGCCAAAAAGAAAGTACCCCTACAAACGAGGGACAGATTGGTCTGGACCAGGAACAATAATTGACTATATGACTGTATCAAGCTAATTGAGGAGCGACAGCCATCAATTCGACAAGTGGCAAGTCTGCTTGGAAAGTTAGTGGCAGCATTTCCGGCAGTTCAATATGGGCCATTGCACTACCAACAGTTACAGAGGGCAAAGGAACAGGCACTAAGGATACATTCGGGTCATTATAATAGACCCATGCAGTTATCAGCAGAGGCTGTTGCTGATATGCAATGGTGGATTCAGCATGTGTCCAGTAGTTCGAGCAAAGTAATGCTTGAGCAGCCGTCCATGATCTTACAGACGGATGTCAGTGCACTCGGGTGGGGTGCCACGGATACGAGTTCCAGCTGTGGAGGCAGATGGACCGAACAAGAGGCATCGCTTCTGCAGACATGGGGAATTAACTATCTAGAGCTTTTAGGAGCTTTTTATGGACAAGGCTTATTGCTCTAACAAAGGTAACCTGCATGTTCAGTGTCAGATTGACAATACTATGGCAGTGGCATATATTAATCACATGGGTGGAATCAAGTCGGTATCTTGTGACAGATTGGCTAATCAAATTTGGGCCTGGTGTATTGATAAAGATATTTGGCTTTCAGCTATTTATCTACCAGGTAGATTCAACATTGTAGCAGACGCCAGGTCACGAAAGTTCCATGACAACACAGAGTGGATGTTGAACCAGGAGGTGTTCAATAATATAGTAGTTACATATGGAATGCCAGATATCGATTTGTTTGCAACCAGGCTTAACCACCAGCTGCCTAAATACGTTTCATGGGAACCAGACCCGGGGGCAGTTGCAATTGATGCTTTCTCGCTACATTGAATGCCAACGTCCCCGGGTGTTGTACCTCTTGTGAACAGGTTCACCCGCTTAGAAGCTGTTGGGACAGAAGACGTGTTTACACTGAGCGGCGGACTGGCTTGTGATGCGAATAGGGCTGTTGAGCCAAAACCAAAAAGGCCTAAGGCAGGCAACGCCATTGAAGTGGGAGACTCCATTGTGAGAGATACGGACAGGGGTTTCTGCGGCAACAGACGGGATTCGAGGATGGTGTGCTGCCTTCCTGGTGCCAGGATCCAGGATGTCACGGACAGAGTGCAGAAAATCCTCAAGGGCGATGGTGAACAGCCAGAAGTGGTAGTGCATGTCGGCACAAATGATGTCGGAAAGAAGGGGATGAATATTCTGCAGCGTGACTTTAGAGAGCTCGGAAAAATGCTGAAAAGCAGGACCTCCAGGGTTGTTATCTCCAGTTTGCTTCCAGTTCCTCGTGTTGGCGAGAGCAGGAACAGGGATATACGGGACCTGAATGTGTGGCTGAGGAACTGGTGCACGGGGCAGGGATTTAGATTCTTAGATCACTGGGATCTGTTTTGGGGTAAGGGGGAACTGTACAAAAGGGACGGATTGCATCTTAACAGGTGTGGGACCAGCATTCTGGCAGGCAGGTTTGCCACTGCTACACGGGTGGTTTTAAACTGAATAAGGGCGGTGGGGTGTCGAATGGGATAGTGGAGGATGGAGTTAAAGGGAAAGGGTTTCTTAAATGTGTGAGCGTAGAGACAGAGGGGTGTAAAATGAGGGTAGAAGCAATAGGTAGCAAGGTGAAAAGTAAAAGTGGCAGGCAGACAAAACCAGGGCAAAAATCAAAAAGGGCCACTTTTCAACATAATTGTATAAGGGGTCAGAGTGTGGTAAAAACAAGCCTGAAGGCTTTGTGTCTCAATGCAAGGAGCTTTCGTAATAAGGTGGATGAGTTGAATGTGCAGATAGCTATTAATGACTATGATATAGTTGGGATCACGGAGACATGGCTCCAGGGTGACCAAGGCTGGGAGCTGAACATCCAGGGATATTCAATATTCAGGAGGGATAGAGAGAAAGGAAAAGGAGGTGGGGTAGCGTTGCTGATTAGAGAGGAGATTAACGCAATGGAAAGGAAGGACATTAGTTCCGAGGATGTGGATTAGGTATGGGTAGAACTGCGAAACACTAAGGGGCAGAAAACGCTGGTGGGTGTTGTGTACAGGCCACCTAACAGTAGTAGTGAAGTTGGAGATGGTATCAAACAGGAAATTAGAAATGCGTGCGACAAAGTTAAAACAGTTATAATGGGTGACTTCAATCTACATATAGATTGGGTGAATCAAATTGGCAGGGTTGCTGAGGAAGAGGATTTCTTGGAATGTATGCGGGATAGTTATCTAAATCAACATGTAGAGGAACCAATGAGAGAGCAGGCTATTTTAGACTGGGTATTGAGTAATGAGGAAGGGTTAGTTAGCAGTCTTGTTGTACGTGCCCCCTTGGGCAAGAGTGACCATAATATGGTTGAGTTCTTCATTAGGATGGAGAGTGACATTGTTAATTCAGAAACAATGGTTCTGAACTTAAAGAAAGGTAACTTTGAGGGTATGAGACGTGAATTGGCCAAGATTGACTGGCAATTAATTCTAAAAGGGTTGACGGTGGATATGCAATGGAAGACATTTAAAGACTGCATGGATGAACTACAAAAATTGTTCATCCCAGTTTGGCAAAAGAATAAATCAGGGAAGGTAGTGCATCCGTGGATAACAAGGGAAATCAGGGATTGTATCAAAGCGAAGGATGATGCGTACAAATTAGCCAGAAAAAGTAGCATTCCGGAGGACTGGGAGAAATTCAGAGACCAGCAGAGGAGGACAAAGGGCTTAATTAGGAAAGGGAAAAATAGATTATGAAAGAAAACTGGCAGGGAACATAAAAACTGACTGCAAAAGTTTTTATAGATATGTGAAAAGAAAGAGATTAGTTAAAACAAATGTAGGTCCCTTGCAGTCAGAAACAGGTGAGTTGATCATGGGGAACAAGGATATGGCGGACCATTGAATAACTACTTTGGTTCCGTCTTCACTAAGGAAGACATAAATAATCTGCCGGAAATAGCAGGGGACCGCGGGTCAAAGGAGTTGGAGGAATTGGGTGAAATCCAGGTTAGTCGGGAAGTGGTGTTGGGTAAATTGAATGGATTAAAGGCCGATAAATCCCCAGGGCCAGATAGGCTGCATCCCAGAGTACTTAAGGAAGTAGCTCCAGAATTAGTGGATGCATTAGTAATAATCTTTCAAAACTCTTTAGATTTCTGGAGTAGTTCCTGAGGATTGGCGGGTAGCAAACATAACCCCACTTTTTAAGAAGGGAGGGAGAGAGAAAACGGGAAATTACAGACCAGTTAGTCTAACGTCGGTAGTGGGGAAACTGCTAGAGTCAGTTATTAAAGATGGGATAGCAGCACATTTGGAAAGTGTTGAAATCATTGGACAAAGTCAGCATGGATTTACGAAAGGTAAATCATGTCTGACGAATCTTATAGAATTTTTCGAGGATGTAACTAGTAGCGTGGATGGGGGAGAACCAGTGGATGTGGTGTATCTGGACTTCCAGAAGGTTTTCGACAAGGTCCCACATAAGAGATTAGTATACAAACGTAAAGCACATGGCATTGGGGATTCAGTATTGATGTGGATAGAGAACTGGCTGGCAAACAGGAAGCAAAGAGTAGGAGTAAACGGGTCCTTTTCACAATGGCAGGCAGTGACTAGTGGGGTACCGCAAGGCTCAGTGCTGGGACCCCAGCTATTTACAATTTATATTAATGAACTGGATGAGGGAATTGAAGGCAATATCTCCAAGTTTGCAGATGACACTAAGCTGGGGGGCAGTGTTAGCTGTGAGGAGGATGCTAGGAGACTGCAAGGTGACTTGGATAGGCTGGGTGAGTGGGCAAATGTTTGGCAGATGCAGTATAATGTGGATAAATGTGAGGTTATCCATTTTGGTGGCAAAAACAGGAAAGCAGACTATTATCTAAATGGTGGCCGACTAGGAAAAGGGGAGATGCAGCGAGACCTGGGTGTCATGGTACACCAGTCATTGAAAGTAGGCATGCAGGTGCAGCAGGCAGTGAAGAAAGCGAATGGTATGTTAGCTTTCATAGCAAAAGGATTTGAGTATAGGAGCAGGGAGGTTCTACTGCAGTTGTACAGGGTCTTGGTGAGACCACACCTGGAGTATTGCATACAGTTTTGGTCTCAAATCTGAGGAAGGACATTATAGCCATAGAGGGAGTGCAGAGAAGGTTCACCAGACTGATTCCTGGAATGTCAGCACTGTCTTATGAAGAAAGACTGGATAGACTTGATTTATACTCTCTAGAATTTAGGAGATTGAGAGGGGATCTTATAGAAACTTACAAAATTCTTAAGGGGTTGGACAGGCTAGATGCAGGAAGATTGCTCCCAATGTTGGGGAAGTCCAGGACAAGGGGTCATAGCTTAAGGATAAGGGGGAAATCCTTTAAAACCGAGATGAGAAGAACTTTTTTTCACACAGAGAGTGGTGAATCTCTGGAACTCTCTGCCACAGAGGGTAGTCGAGGCCAGTTCATTGGCTATATTTAAGAGGGAGTTAGATGTGGCCCTTGTGGCTAAAGGATCAGAGGGTATGGAGAGAAGGCAGGTACGGGATATTGAGTTGGATGATCAGCCATGATCATATTGAATGGCGGTGCAGGCTCGAAGGGCCGAATGGCCTACTCCTGCACCTAATTTCTACGTTTCTATGTTTCTATTGGGGTGGTATGTTTTTATATATTTTCCCACCTTTCTGCCTCATAGGTCGGTGTCTGCAAAAAATCAAGCAGGATGCCGCTTCGGGGGTGCTTGTAATACCGAATTGGCTGACTCAAGCATGGTTCCCTTTGATGTTACAGTTAGCGATCTAACCTCCTTTGGTGGTTCCCAAGCGTAGGAATTTACTGGAGCACCCGGTAACACGGGAAAGTCATCCGTTATGTGACCGTATTGATTTGTTAATTTCCAGGTTATAAGAAGGCCATACCTGGAGCGAGGACTTTCTGGGCGAACTGTGGACATGCTCACTGCAGCCTGGAGAAAGAGTACTCAAAAGCAGTATATTACTTATGTAAAAAAATGGGAGCAATATTGTGTACAAAATAATATTGACTATAGTACTGCAGGTATTGTGGATGTTTTAGAGTTCCTGTCGACACTCTACTATGATGAGGGGCTCAGTTATAGCCCCATTAATACAGCAAGGAGTGCTTTGTCCTAGTATCTTTTGATGGGGTCAGGGAAAGATCCTATTGGTTCTCATCCTCTCATAGCTCGATTGATGAAAGGAATTTTTAACTCCAAACCTCCTAAACCCAGGTATATGGCGATCTGGGATGTAAGTGTGGTCCTCAAAATGCTTCGTCAGTGGGTTCCTGTCACGTCTCTGACTTTGGCCAAACTCACCTTGAAGGTGGTCATGCTCATGGCATTGGTATCAGCACAGCGAGTGCAGATTTTGCAAAAGCTTCAGCTAAACAGGATGGAAATGGCTGAAGAGAATGTTATGTTCTATATTTACGACCTGCTCAAACAGAGCAGGCCAGGTGTGACAGGTTTCAAAATTGTGTTTTCAGCATATCCTACTGATCCTTGTTTATGTGTAAGGACACATTTATTACATTATATTGAAGCTGCAAGGGCCTTAAGAAATGTGGAAACAGGATTGTTTATCAGTTTCAAGAAACCACACAAGAGAGTGTCAGTGCAGACTATCTCAAGGTGGTTAAAGCAAGTGTTGATTCAGGCAGGTATTAACACTGATGTGTTTACATCTCATTCCACTAGGGCAGCAGCAACGTCGGCGGCCAGGGCGATGGATGTTCCCATCGACCATACTCTTGCAGCCGCCGGGTGGTAAAATGAGTTGGTTTTTCAACATTTTTACCATCGTCCGATTGCCGATCGGGGGCTGTTTGCTAATTCAGTATTAAGTTCTGTTTAATTTCCCCCCTAGGATAGAGGGGTTATTGTTTGTTTTGATTATTCAAATAAATTGTTACTGTATGATATTCAATTTCATGTTTAACGCATTATTGATTATTTCTCATCCGGAGTCAATCAATGCAGTGAGGAGCCGGGATTTGAATCTGCGGCATAAAATCAGAGCTTTGAACTCTTCACGGAATCACTCACGTGACTCCGAAGTAAAATAGTAAGATTAAACGAGAACTTACCAGTTTGAAGTTTGATCTTTATTTTATGAGGAGTTACGTTGGTGATTACGTGCCCACCACGCCCAACCCTCTCTCTCATAAAGGTCATATGGTAGTTCTCATGTTGCTGATCTTACTATGTTACTTCAAATATTCTGTTATATGTGATTTCATAAAGCTGCTTTGAAGATTGACGCGCATGCGCTCTGGCGGGACTTCTTCACGTAATCACCAACGTAAATCCTCATAAAATAAAGATCAAACTTCAAACTGGTAAGTTCTCGTTTAATCTTACTATTTTCCAACCTACCACATTATAGGCGTTGGACTTTTTCTCTGGAACTGTTACACTGCTGAGAACTATATTCTGCACTCTGGCATTTTTCCCTTCACTCTACTTGTACCTGTATTTGGTTTGGTTGTATTCAAGTATAGTATTATCTGATTTGATTAGACAGCACACAAAGAAAAGCGTTCTGCTGTACCTTGGGACACGTGACAATAATATAGCTAAACCTACACAATGCCTGAGTTTCTGAGATTAAAATTGTGGCTGCAATGATTAGCAGGGTCAATTGAGGAAATACCTCTTTGAGCACTGACCCAGCTCATTGTTCCTCACTGTGGTTTGGGTAGAATAATTGCCCCTTGAACACTCCCTGCTGAGAAATCTTCCATCCTCCTCTTCTGCCCCTTCCCATTTCCTTCCTGCAGCTTTTCCTGTTCTTCTTCCACTCTGTATGTTTCTCCCAGTCACCCAATATCAGAAAGGGAATGTCTCCAAATGCCCCCGTATCCCGGGACATTTGGTAGGTGAAGAAATCAGGAAAGCCAGAAAACACCGAGTACAAAAATGAGAGTATTCACCACAGCTCATCATTCCACTCTGGTAACGACGTCCTCCTGCTCCACTCAGGATGTTCACTGTGTATCAGCAATGCCCTAAACAATACCATGCCTGCTTAAATAGGATCAAATACTACAAATAAAAATTAAAAAATTAAAAGTAATACATTTACTTTATAAAATAATGAAATAGTAATTAATTAAAGCACAAAGTAAAATGAAGAAAATCAAACAAACCATTTACCACCACTTATCATTTTAACATCCCCTGTCTATTGAATAGGGACAAATATTTATTCCAGTTATCTTGGTATAAAGCCAAGCTACTGAATGCACATTACATTCTATAACATCCATGTAAACTTGACACTGTAAATAGACCACACCAATCATATTTTGGAACAAGAAAGGATATTTGAAAATACCTTCCCCAAATCTGAAGATAAGATTTGACTTGTTTGCTGCCATAGATTTGAAGTCAATCAGTTGTTAAGCAGGTAGAAGTTTGGCTGGTGACATTTATCTGGCTGATTTCACTGCTTCAATTTCCATCTTTTATTTGGAGCTTTATTCTTTTGAATCCAGCTCTAAAATAAAATTGAGCTACTATTTCAGTTCAACAACAAACTCGTGCCTCATGAATTCAATCCTTTTTTGATTAGAAAAAGCTTTTATGATCAGAAGGAATGGTTTGGGGAAATGCATGTTACATTAATTACATAATGCTAAAAAAAACAAATATCTTTCTCAAAGAGTATATTATCAGCATTCAACTAGTGAATTTATATTAAGAAGGCAAGTTAATTATGCTGTTAAAAGAAAATCTTTCAAATCTATGTGAATAGATGCAAGACAAGTGAGACAGATTTAACCAAATATATTTTCTGTTTCCGTTGCTGCTATTAGGAAATAAAAGATCAGCATTACCATGGTAACCTGTTCAAGGGGTCACCTCTACACCATTCATATAATTGCAAGCAATTTGATAAAAACAGCTTTATAGAATTCCGGGGTGCAAAATGAACGCACCTCTACCACAAAGATGACTATTATTAAACACCATCTGTTGAATTGGAGACTGCAGCTGTGTTAGAGGGTGCTTGTAAGCTATGTGCGTATGCTCAGAATTTTAATGTTTGTTTACAACCAATGTGCAGCTTCAAAATGGTGTCCATGTGTCGTTAGGCAGCTTGAGAGCAAATAAAATACATGTACATTTTTCAAAGCACACATGATTTATGTGTAATTTGACCTCAAGAGTTACTCTGTGCTTCAGAAAGGGTACAATTGGTATTTAAATCTGCAATAAATGAACTTGATCACTGTGGTTAGTTCTTTAATAATGGTTCTTATTGTCATCTCCGTGCAGGATATACTTGTTCAATAACTGCTAATTTCACAGCAGGCCAGATTCATTCTTCCTATCTCCTGGATGGATAAAAGAACATTGCCAGCCAAGCCATCTTCTCACAAAAAACAGAATCTTTGCAGAGCTTTGTACTGTCAGAAAACATTTCCCGTTTAAAACAAAATGCTTAGCTTAATTTCCAAAATCAGAGAATGTATTATTAAAATGTCTCATGAATCTGCAGACGTCTTATGACTGTTTTTCAGCATCAAGCAAAATAGTAAAGCAAAAAAAATGCCAATGCTGGAAATGGGAATTAAAAACTGAAAATACTGAACATACCACCAAGATCAAGTGGCATTTGTGAAGAGAGTAAAGAGTTAATGTTTCAGGGCGATGACCCTTCATCAGAACTGGAAATGTAAAAGTCCTGATGTAGTGTTTCAATCCAAAACATCAACAATTCCTTTCCACCCACAGATGCTGCTTGACTTGTTCAGATCCCCAGACTATTGTTTTCCTGGAATAAGGGCGTTTAAATTTGTAGAGAGGGACATGATGGAGAAAACAAAGCAAACAATGGCAGCTGGTAGAGCTGCTGCCTCACAGCGTCAGAGACCTGGGTTCAATCCTGACCTCGTGTGCTTCTGTGTGAATTTTACACATTCTCCCTGTGACCATGTAGGTTTCCTCCAGGAGCTCCGGTTTCCTTCCACATCCCAAAGACATGTGGGTTTGTAGGTTAATTGGCCATAGTGAATTGCCCCTAGTGTGTAAGGCATGAGATGCATAGATGGGATAACATAGGACAAGTGTGAACGGGTAATCGATGGTCAACGTGGACACGGTGGGCCAAAGGGCCTGTTTCCATGCTGTATCATTTAACAAAATGAAATTTCTGATAGAGTGGAGGGATAGGATTTATTCACAATTGGTAGAGAATGGGCTAATTATGCAAGTCTTACAGTCTTTTGAGGAGGTGATGAAGGTGTTTGATGAGAGTTGGTGGTCTGTGACCAGTGGTGTTCTGCAGGGATCTGTGCTGGAACATTTATTCTTTGTAATGTATGCAAATGGACTGGACAAAAATGTAGATGGGTTGATTAGTAGGTTTGCAGATGACATAAAAGGTGTTAGAATTACAGACAGTAAAGAAGGATGTCAAAGAATGCAGCAAGATATATTTTAGTAACAGATATAAGTGAAGTCACAGATGGAACTTAATCTGGGCAAGTGTAAGGTGTTGCACTTTAGGAAGTCTGTGTGGAGAGAGTGTCCAGGTTTAGGTTTCTGGGCACACACATTTAGGACACATAGAGGACCTCACATGGTCCACACACACACATAGAGGACCTCACATGGTCCACCAACACCGGGCACAGCAACGACTGTTCTTCCTGAGAACATTGAAAAAGACTGGTCTGCCCCAACAGCTGCTGACAACCTTCTACCGCTGCACCACAGAGAGCATACTAACATATGGCATCTCTGTGAGGTATCTCAGCTGCACGGAGGCGGAGAGGAGAGCTCTTCAGCGCGTCGTCCACAGAGCACAGAAGATAATTGGGACACAGCTACCAGCCTTGGAGGGCATCTACTACACATGGTGCCTCAGGAAGGCCGTCAGCATTCACAAAGACTCCTCACACCCTTGTCTGTTCGAACTTCTACCTTCTGGCAGACGTTACAAGGCCTTCTACGCCCGCACCTCCAGACTCAGGAACAGCTTCATCTCCAGAGCTATAGCTGCTCTGAACCGGCCCTGCTGAGTGCCCCCCCATGAACTGTCTCCCTCGGATGGTCACATCGCACATCGACCCGGCACAGACATATTTGCACTTTACACTGTTTTACTGTTTTACTGTTCTTTTTTATAAATCATGTTTCTCGAGGTACCTACATGTTATTAGTTGTTTAAGTTATGACATCGGATGGAAGCTGCATACCAAATCTCATTGCACCTATGTGCAATGACAATAAAAGATATTATTATTATTATTATTATTATGTAAGAGGAAAGTATACTGTTATTGGAAGTATCTATAACAGCATTGATGTACAGAATGATCTTGGGGTCCAAGTCCACAGATGCATGAAAGAAGATAAAATGGTAAAGAAAGCTTGTCTTCATCAGTCAAGGCATTTGCATTAATCATCAAAAACAGCTTTATAAAACAGCTTCATATAAGGAACTGCAGATGCTGATTTACAAAAGAAGACACAGAGTGCTGGAGTAGCTCAGCAGGTCAGGCAGCATCTCAGGAGAACATGGATAGGGACGTTCTCCTGAGAAGCTGCCTAACCCACTGCGCTGCTCCAGCACTCTTTGTCTTCTTTATAAAACTTGTTTACATCATATTTGAAGCATTGTGTTCTGGTCACCATTATAAGATGGGTGTGGAGGCTTTGTGGAGGGTGCAGAAGAGGTTTACAAGGATACAGCCTGGATTAGACGGTATTATCTATAAGGAGAGGTTGGACAAATTTGGGATGATTTCCGTAAGTGTCAGAGGCTGAAGGGAGACCTGGTAGCAGTTTGTAAAATTATGAGGTGCAGAGATTGAGTAAACCGCCAGAACCTTTTATCCTAGGTGGAAATGTCAAATACTAGAGAACATAAAGTGAAAGGAAGAAAGTTTAAAGGAAATGCGTGGCCTTTATTTATTCAAAGCGTGGTAGGTGCCTGGAACACCCTGCCAAGGGTGTTGGAAAAAAGCAGATTTGAAAGTGGAATTTGAGAGGCTTTTAGATAGACACAGAGAATGGAGGAATATGGAACGTGTGCAGGCAGAAGAGATTAATTTAAGTTTACATCATTTTCGAAGGGCAGCATGGCTGAAGGACCTGATCCGACGCTTTACTGTTCTATGTTTTGTGATCTGCTACAAGCATTAAATCTAAAAAGTATTACTAATGTGCATGATACCTGGGCTCGTGAGCTAGTGTGATGCTAAAATAATAACCCATCCACTCTTTTACAGTTCACATTCCACATGAAGAAATTCTAGTTAAAAATCAAGTTCAGTAAGTTACTTACACTATCGGTTTCTTTGCAGTAGCGATAGAGATAACATTAAGAAGTTGTATAAGAAGGAACTGCAGATGCTGGAAAATCGAAGGTAGACAAAAATGCTGGAGAAACTCAGCGGGTGAGGCAGCATCTATGGAGCGAAGGAAATAGGCAACGTTTCATGTCGAGACCCTTCTTCAGACTGATGTGAGGGTGGGGGGGGAGCGGGAAGAGGAAAGAAGAAGCGGAGACAGTGGGCTGAGGGAGAGCTGAGAAGGGGAGGAGAAAGCAGGGACTACCTGAAATTAGAGAAGTCAATGTTCATACCGCTGGGGTGTAAACTGCCCAAGCGAAATATGAGGTGCTGCTCCTCCAATTTACGGTGGCCCACACTCTGGCCATGGAGGAGGCCCAGGACAGAAAGGTCGGATTCGGAATGGGAGGGAGAGTTGAAGTGCTCAGCCACCGGGAGATCAGGTAGGTTAATGCGAACCGAGCGGAGGTGTTGGGCGAAGCGATCGCCAACCTGTGCTTGGTCTCATCGATGTAGAGCAGCTGACACCTATGGCAGCGGATGCAATAGATGAGGTTGGAGGAGGTGCAGGTGCACCTGGAAAGACTGCTTGGGTCCTTGAATGGAGTCAAGGGGGGAGGTAAAGCGACAAGTGTAGCATTTCCTGTGGTTGCGAGGGAAAGTGCCAGGAGAGAGGGTGGTTTGGGTGGGAAGGGATGAATTGACAAGGGAGTTACGGAGGGAGCGGTCTCTGCGGAAAGCAGACAGGGGAGGAGATGGGAAGATGTGGCCGGTGGTGGGATCCCATTGGAGGTGGTGAAAATGTCAGAGGATTATTTGTTGTATGTGACGGCTAGTAGGGTGGAAGGTGAGAACAAGGGGGACTGCCCTTGTTATGAGTGGGGGGATGGGGAGTAAGAGCAGAGTTACAGGGTATAGAAGAGACCCTGGTGAGAGCCTCATCTATAGTAGAAAAGGGGAACCCCCGTTCCCTGAAGAATGAGGACATCTCCAATGCCCTGGTGTGGAACACCTCATCCTGGTTGCAGATGCGGCGTAGACGGAGGAATTGGGAGGAGGAGGGAGGGAATGTGGTTGCTGCTTTTACAGGAAGCAGTGTGGGAAGAAGTGTGGTCTAGATAGCCATGGGAGTCAATGGGTTTATAGTGGATGTCGGTCAGTAGTCTATCACCTGCGATGGAGATAGTGAGGTCTAGAAATGGTAGGGAAATGTCGGAAATGGTCCAGGTGTATTTGAGTGCAAATGGAAGTTAGTGGTGAAATGGATGAGCACAGCTGTAATACCTTTTCCTTATGTGTGTTTTTTTTTGCTAGCTCAGCTTGAGGTGTGTCTCCAAAAGCCACCAGAAGCTGACCTGGGAATTAGCTCAAGTTTAAATACACTTCTCTTCCCAGCTTCTTCTCTTTCTTCTGCCCTGTCAGCAGATTTCTGGAGAAACAAAATAATGGACACAATAAGAGCCAATGTCTCCCCACCAGCCAGCACCGTGGTCTAATATGAGTGCTGTCAATGCGGTTTACATGCTAGCTCAAACATCCGTGAAACTGATATTAGGCCCCTTATCCGTGGAGGTAAAAGCAGCAACCACATTACCTCCCTCCTCCTTCCAACATTCCGTTTTTTGCTCCAGATTCCAGCATCCATGGTCTCTTTTGTCTTCGGAGTGTAATTAGGGCCACCATTATGGGTACATTGGCTGAGGAAAGGAGGTTGGTACTGTTTTACTTATCCTACCAGTGGATTTGGAGGACATTACAGAGATTTTGTTGCTGGCAACTCATCAGTGCAATGAGATGCCTGCAATGGGCAGTCCAGGTCTCAGAGGCATTCAGGAGGGCAGGAGTCGATGCTCCCCAACAGGCTTGAGCCTAGCGCCAGGTTTGAAGTCTTGATCTTTTACATGGACACTTTTCACTCCCCTCTTGCTTTACCCTCCCAGGGATTAACGTGACTGCCATTGCCATGAGACTCTTTAATTGCAGCATTTGTAATGGGTGAGCTACCTCCAGGGGCACAACATGAATGATTGAACATTGACCCAAGGTTAACACTGAGCCGGTGAGCTGCAGGGCTCTTTAGGGTTTAAATGTGAACCACTGATATCAAGCTGCAGTGCCCCTGGGTAGAAGGCAAAATGTGGACAGGGGCAGTCATGAATGTATCAAGGAAATCCTGGGCCAGGAACGGCCTGCATTATATCAGTGCAGTCAACAAGTTATGACAGGGAGCTGGTCCTGAAAACAGTTTGCAATCAGCACAGTCCGTAATCAGAAATGCAGCCATCCAGCAACAGTTTTACATCAAACCAAGGGTAACTTGTAGTATTTATCTTAATCATTCATATATTTGGTGTGGACCAAATTTCCGCATGGCAGATAATATCTGTGGCCCCACAGCAGCGAGTAGATCCATCCCACCAGTCTGCTAAACGCTAGTTCATATGTATGGACGGTACATAAATCATGCATTTATAACCTGGAGGTCACAAACACCTAAACAAATGAAGGGCTTAGTTTAACGGCATCATGTTCGGCACGGACATTGTGGGCCAAAGGGCCTGTTTCTGTGCTGTATTATTCCATGTATCTATCTATGTCGCCTGGGGAAGACCTGCAATAACAAGTGTACTTTTGTCTGACCTCATCCACTCTGTTACTTTGCTCGTATATAAAAGTTAGGTCCTTCAGACTATTTCCGAATTAATGAGGCAGTTGTGGTTCCATGGTCTGGAAAACATTTAAAAAAAGACCTACCCTCAAGAAACAGGTGTGGAAACTCAGCTGTAAACTCTTTCCAAAATAGATGTTTTTTTAAAAAAACAGCCGATGCTTGATATCTGAATTTTTTTTTAAAATGTTGGCAACAGTCAATGGGTCAGATACCATTTCGGGACAGAGAAGCAGAGTTAATGTTTCTGGTTAAAACCATTGGACAGAAGTTTCTGTTCAGTTTATTGTCACATGTACCGAGGTACAGTGAAAAGCTTTTGTTGTGTGCTAACCCGTCAGCAGAAAGACTAGAGAGCAGTGCTGAATTATTATCTTAGACTCTCCTTGATCGGACTTTACTCACTTAACCTTGCACTAAACGTTATTCCCTTATCATGTATCTATACACTGTAATAGCTCGATTATAATCATGGATTGTCTTTCAATTGCACCGACAAAGGGTCTTTGACCTGATTATATTTGCTCATGCTTTTTCTTTCACAGATGCTGTCTGACCTGTGGAATGTCTCCAGCATCTTCCCTGTTCCCTTCAAAATAGCACCAGCTGCACAGCCATAGTTAACAAAACAATAAGGTTCAATATTCAAATTTGAGGGCAGCAGTCACAAGCTTGGAAATTACCCTAGTGATATGGAACAAGATGCTGGGAGCACTAAAAATCAATAAGGGAAGCATCAGTTTACAATAGATTTACAATTCCCTTCATCACTGTACTCGCTACACATCTTAGCAAGGGTGATGTTTTGCATGAATCAAATCTTTTATGGACTTTCATAGGATAATGAACATCAATGTTACAATACCCAGTTCAGACCTTTAGTCCACACATGGTCAACCTGCAATGTGATTAATGCAGTTGGGATTCTTTCATCTTACAACCAGTTTTTTGAAGTTGGATTTCACACCTTGTAAAGTGCAGCATTTAATGCTTAGGTAATATCATCTTCCGGCAAACATTTTATTTTAATGGTTCAGAGAAAGTAAATGTGACTATTGTGAAATCTGTCCTCTTGCATACAGTCTGTTTGTTTATGATTTGTGGTTGTGATTGAAGCAGGAACACCAGCTTTTGCGTTTCAAAATAACTAACATTTTATTAACATGGGCATTGAGCTTTTTGGGCCAGATCTACTCTGTGCAGTTATCAAAAATGCAAAGAAGTACTTACACTCCATTATATTTATTAGAGAGCTCAAATCAGCACTGATTGCTAAAACCCACAGCTAAAATGAGAATGCCGGCATATACCAGACTGCTACAGTTAGCAGTTCCATTATCAGGCATTCAAACTTTGCTAAATGAATCCAACCAATCTGAATTTAAGGGTGATAATGAACAACTCTTTAATTCTCTCAATAATTAACAGAGCCAAATTGAAAGGGAAAATGCTGGAAATAGTCGCCAAGTTAAAGTTTCAGATAAAAAGAAAATGCTGGAGGAACTAAGTGTAGCAGGCAGCATATGTGGAAGGAGTGCAGAGCGTAGGTGAGGGAGTGCAGCGTAGGTTCACCAGGTTAATTCCCAGGGTGGCGGGACAGAAATATGATGAAATAATGGATCGAATGGGCTTGTATTCACTGGAATAGAAGAATGAGTGAGATCATTCATATAAGATTATATGAGAGATCATATATGTGAGATCAAACATAAAGGGTTTGCACACGTTAGAGGCAGGAAACATGTTCCCGATGTTGGGGGAGTCCAGAACCAGGGGCCACAGTTTAAGAATAAGGGGTAAGCCATTTAGAACGGAGATGAGGAAACACTTTTTAACACAGAGAGTTGTGAGTCTGTGGAATTCTCTGCTTCAGAGGGGGGTGGAGGCCGGTTCTCTGGATACTTTCAAGAGAGAGCTAGATAAGCCTCTTAAAGATAGCGGAGTCAGGGGATATGGGGAGAAGGCAGGAACGGGGTACTGATTGGGGTTGATCAGCCATGATCACATTGAATGGCGGTGCTGGCTTGAAGATTACTCCTGCACCTATTTTCTATTGTCTTTGTCTATCTTATAGAAACATATAAAATTCTTAAGAGATTGGACAGGCTTGATGCAGAAAAAAAATTCCCGATGTTGGGGAAGTCCAGAACCAGGGGTCACAGTTTAAGAATAAGGGGTAGGCCATTTAGGGTTGAGATAAGGAAAAACTGTTTTACCCAGAGAGTTTTGAATTTGTGGAATTCTCTGCCACATAAGGCAGTGGAGGCCAATTCACTGGATGTATTCAAGAGAGAGCTCTTATGCATAACATAATCAAGGGATATGGGGAGAAGGCAGGAATGGGATATTGATTTTGGATGATCAGCCATCATCAGATTTAATGGCGGTGCTGGCTCGAAGGGTCGAATGGCCTACTCCTGCACCTATTTTCTATGAATGAACAGGTGATGTTATTGGTTGGGAACTTTCTTTGGAAATGCTGCACTTTACAAGGTGTGAAAACTATCTACAAAAGATTGGGTTGTAATATGAAATAACCTGCACTAATTACATTACAGGTTGACCATGTGTGGACAGAAGATCTCTTGCCGAGTACCCATAACGATAAAAAACACAAAGTGCTGGAGTAACTCAGAAGGTCAGGCAACATCCCTCGAGAATATGGATAGGTGATGTGGGTTTTCTCTGGGTGCTCCAGTTTCCTTCCACATTCCAATGATGTGCAGGTTTGTAGGTTAATTATCTTGGACTCGGTGGGCCAAAGGGCCTGTTTCCACGCTATATCCCCAAACTAAATTAAACTAAGCTGAAGAGTAGTGATTACATGGCAAATGTGGTGACGGAACCGAGTGACAAATGCATGAATGAAAAATAAGATGTAGGGCTAGAGGAGGTGTAAATCAGAGAAGCTAAATAATGTTTGAATCTATCACAAGAAGAGATAAGAAAACAATGAATGCTGAAAAGTGAAACAAGAGGCTGGTACTTCTAATATACTGGAAATTTTTCAACAACCTGCAATTTCAGCATTCTGCTGCTTGAGTGTAATGTGAAATATTATCTCTGATCCACTGTTGTAGGCTGACACACTGCAGATTTCCAACGTTTTATTCTTTCAGAATTACAAAATTCACAGTACTTTGATTTCTGCATACTACGTTGGCATGGATAACCAGGTGATCAAGTGACTGAAGAAAATTTGTGATTTTAATTGAGGGTCTTAACTTTCATTTAGATTGTTTTGAGCAGACTCGGTTTTCTGACAAGGATTTTTTGTGAGGGGTTCAGGACAATCTTCTACAACAATCTGTCTAAAAAACAAAAAGAATGCAGGAGATATTAGATTTGTAATGAGGATTAATGGTGTTAAGTTGCAAACAGATGGAAGATGATCAAGTAATAATAGCAATAATGATTTTGTTCAGTGGGAAAAAGGAGAAAACATAGAATTCTTGAAATAAGCAAATCTATTTCCAATAAAATTAATTAGAAAATCCACATCAAAGTAGGCTAGTCTGACAATAGATAAACTAAAAGATCGCTAGTGGAAGATGTTCAAACACCAGTGGAATGACCCAGAATGCGTGTCATGCCTTCAAATAATATGTCCCATGATCTAATAATCTTTATGTAAGAAATTCCTCTGCATCGGTTCTTATTGTTGTCAAATATCAGTTTCATGGGAGTCCAAATTTCTGGCTGATATGATGCAAGCAAGTTGGCTTAACTGCCAATCACTTTAAAGCCAAAAACAAAGTGCTGGCGGAACTCAACAGGCCAGGCAGCATCTGTGGAGGGAATGGACAGGTGACGTTTCGTGTTGGGACACTTCTTCAGACTGATGAAATGGGAGGAGAAAGCTGGAACAGAAAGGCTGGGACAAGCTCTGGCAAGTGATAGGTGGATACAGGTGAGGAGGGGCGATTGGCAGATGGGTGGAAATAATGATATAATCAAGAGGTGAAAATAAGACAAAAGGGTGTCAGATAAGGAAAGAAGAGGAGGAATGAAATGTGAGGCCAGAAGGAGGATTATGGGTTGAAAGTGACAGGGGGGAGTGGACAGAGGTAGGATAAGAGGGAGATATAGGATTCAGAGATGGGAGATGAGCGTGCGGAGAAGGGGAAAGATACAGCGTAATGATGGTGGTAGGAGATGGTAGAAGAAAATCCTATCAAAGGATTCTTAATACCAGCAGAGTAGGAAGCAAATAATATGATTTTAAATAATGCCTTTTCTGAAATGCTCAATAAAGAATGAAGCATGCACATGATTAAGATAAAATGTATGTAATCATTTAAAAATAGAATTCCTTTATATTTGAAATATTCTTGCGAAGGGATCACAAAGCACATTTGATTTTTAGGGTAGTTGTCACACAACGATCATGTATTAGCAGGGAATCTAAATGAACTAACATCTTAAACAGCAATGGGTAAGGCATTTAGAGTGTTCTGCAGTGGGACAAGTTCAGAAATAGTTTAAATTCATAGCAGTTTAGCTGACTTCTTGTAGCTGTGGTGAATAAGGCTGCTAACTGCACAGTCAGTAGGGGTGCTCTGATTCATCAATAGCAGCTTTGGGAATTTTGCATTAAACTGCACAAGTGCTGAAGTCTTGATGTTGCAACCAATTTTACGGTTGAAGACAATGAAAGACACTATTTCTGTTACTACCGCAAAGATTATTCCAATGCACTTCATAATCAGCTTACACCACGAGGGGGCAACTATATTCACTTACAAACTGGAAAAAGACTCAACACCTCAACTACCACTCGTCAATAAAAACAGCCAGCGAGAACAAAATAAATCAATGGCTGCATTGAAACATAAACAAAAAGCAAAAACCAGTACAAGGCTAAGAACTGGAGAAAATGCAAATAACTAGATAATAATTATGTTGCCATATGAAAGAATGAAAACAAACTTGCAAATAATATCACATTCAGCAAAAAAATGTGATTGATCATCGTTAAAGTTGATGATCAATGGAAAATGTGACCCTAAATAGACAGAGGACTCAGATATTACTTATTATGACAAAGAAAGAACAGGACAAATATTAGAATAATTAGTTTACATCAGAAATTACATGAGAGAAAGAATTTCAGCATGCTGGAGATGCAGGAACGCCAAGACAAAATCAGGAGGATATGGACACAACAAAATATCAGGTACAGGAGAAAAAAAAAGAAAATAATGCAAATACCCAGCTTTAGACTTTAGCCTCCAGACTTTAGAGGTACAGGCCCTTCAGCTCACCGAGGTTGTGCCGACCAGCAATCACCCCGCACACTACACACTAGGAACAATTTACAATTTTTAGAGAAGAAAATTAATCTACAAACCTGTACGTCTTTGAGTGTGGGAGGAAACCGGAGCACCTGGAGAAAACCAATGCAGACACAGGGAGAATGTACAAACTCCATACAGACTGCACCCATAGTCAGGATTGAATCCAGTTCTCTGGTGCTGCAAGGCAGCAACTCTAATGCTGTGTGACCGTGCCACCTAAGTTTGAAGTTTGATCTTTATTTTATGAGGAGTTACGTAGGTGATTACGTGAAGAACCCCGCCAGTGCGCCTGCGCGTCAATCTTCAAAGCAGCGGTGTGAAATCACAAAAAACAACAACCGAAGTAATACAGTCTCATAATAAAACGAGTAATACAAGAACTTCCATCTGATCTTTATGATAGAGGGTAGGGTCGTGGTGGGCACGTAATCACCTACGTAACTCCTCATAAAATAAAGATCAAACTTCAAACTTAGGTAAGTTCTCGTTTAATCTTACTATTTTACTTTGGAGTCACGTGAGTGACTACATGAAGATTTTAAAGCTTTGTGATTTCATGCCATGGATCAATCCCGGCTTCTCACTGCATAGATTGACTCGGAATGAGAATAATCAATCATGCATTCATAATAACATTTGTACCACAAATGCAGTAATTCATTTCAATAATGAAATGAATCAGATCCCCTTCATACCAAAGGAATTTACACAGAACTTAAAATAGTTTCTGCAAACAACCCCGCATTAACAATAGGCCGATGGTAAAAATGTTGAAACATCAACTCATTGGACCACCCGGCGGCTGTGAGGATATGGTCGACGGGGACGTCTTTTGCCCTGGCCGCCGACGTTTCTGCTGCCCTAGTCGAGTGAGAAGTAAAACGTAAAAACATAAGTGTTAATACCAGCAGCTGTTAAGACTTCTTTTATCCATCTGGAAATAGTCTGTATTGAAACTCTCTTGTGTGGTTTCTTGTGTGTGATCAACAACCCAGTTTCCGTATTCTCAAATTCTTTGTGACCTCAATGTATTGTAATAAATATGTCTTAATACAGAGACATGGATCATTTGGATATGCTGCTAGCATAATTTTAAATCCTGTCACACCTGGCCTAACTTTAGTAGGTCATAGATATAGAATGTAACCTTGTCTTCAGTTACTTCCATACTGTCTATTTGTAATTTTCCAAGTGTTTGCATTCGTTTTGCTGTCACTCATGCCATAAGCATGAATACTTTCATACTGAGCTTGACCAAAGGTAAAGACACACTTGATGACCATTCACAAAGTAGTTTCAGTACCACACTTACATCCCAGATTGTCACGTACCTAGGTTTCGGTGGTTTGGAATTAAAGATTCCTTTCATTAGTCTGGAAACAATTGGGTGTGACCCAATTGGGTTTCTTTCTGAATCCAGAACCAAATATGAGGACAATGCACTTCTGGCTGAATTAATTGCACTACAACTCAGACCTTCATCATAATAAAGTTTTGACAGAAATTCTAAACATTTGAAATATCTGCAGTACTTTATTGCACATTCTTTTGTACACAGAACTCTTCCCATTTCTTAATATAAGAAAGGTACTGTTTTTGAATGCTCTTCCTCCAGGCTGCCCTCAGACAGTCCTCGTCCCAGAAAAGGCATTCTTAAAACCTGCAAATCAACAAATCCAAACGATCATATAATGGATGTTGTTCCCCTGTACAGGGTGCAGCAATAAATTACTCTTTTTTGGGACTTTCATCAACATTTGTGTTGTGAATTCTAATATCAACAGATACCTTGGCTGTGTAGGCCAATCTGGTACTACCAATACCCTTGAAGCAGCATCTTGCCTGATTTTAAGCAAACATTGGCTTATGAGGCAGAAAGGTGGAAATATATATGAAAACATACCACCCCGATGTAGCGAGAAAGCATCAATCACCACTGCTCCTGGATCTGGTTTCCATGAGACATATCTCGATAGCTGATGATTCAAGTCGATGTCAGTCATTCCAAATCTGATTACTATATCATTGAATACCTCTTGATTCAACATCCATTCTTTATTATCATGGAACTTTCGTGACCTGGTGTCTGCTATCATGTTCATTCTACCTGGTAGATAGATAGCTGAAATCCAAATGTTCTTTTCAATACACCAAGACCAAAGTTGATTTAACCATTTTGTCACATGACACCGACTTAATTCAACCCATATCATTAATATAGGCAACTACTGTTGTGTTTATTAATTTGAACTTGAACCTTCCTTTTAGTTGTGTTAGAACCATAAGCTTGGAGTCCATAGAAACCTCCTAAAAGCTCCAAATAGGTAATTCCCCATGTCTGCAGTAACACTAACTATTCCTGATTCCATCTGCCTCCGCAGCTTGATGTTAAGTCAGTTGCACCCCATCCTAGTGCACTGGCATCAGTTTGTAATATCATGGAAGGTTGTTCAATCAGCACTTTGCCTGAACTGCTTGAGACATGTAGAATCCACCACTGCAGATTAGAAACAGCATTTGTGTTACTTGCATGGTTCTATCAAAATGACCAGCATTTACTCTCAGTGCCTGTTCTTTGATTCTCTGCAGCTGTTGATAATGTAATGGTCCATACTGGACTGCTGGGAATCTACTAATTTTCCCAGTACTCGAGCCACCTGTCTGATTAGAGGTTTTTGCTCGTTTAACAGATTACTGCAATCTTTAATCAACTCCACCCTTTTTTCAGTGGCCAAAGTAATTTGCATTTGGGCTAATTCAATTGTGAACCCCAAATAATCAATCGAGGTACATGTTTTTAACCTTGATTTCTTTGGATGAATTTAGAAACCCCCAAACTTTCAAAAGTTTAATTTTATAACTGCAACCGATGCTTCTGTTGACTGTTTTGTCCTTCCTATAATCAGGACATCATCCAGGTATGCCATTAGTACATGCCCCTGGCTCTCAGCAACCCCAGAATTGATTTTAACAATTTTATGAATATTCTGGGAGGGAACGTTAACCCATTAGGCAGAGCTTTGAACTGCCCTAATTGGTTCATCCATGTAAATTTAAGATACCTCATATCTTGCAAGTGAACAGACACTGAACAAAAGGATTCAGACTTGTCAAGTCTATAATAATCCTACATCCTCCATCCTTTTTTGATCGAGGGAATATATTTGACCCAAATTGGTGAATTTGGTAGACTGATTCTTCAATAACACCTTTTATATATAGGGTTTTGAAGCGCAACTTGAACCTCCATTACTTCGCAAAGTGGAGAGTTCTGCTAGGAACATGCTGGACAGGCAAATCATAATTTGGATTGAATTCAATTCGAAATCCTTGTATATTATTCAGAATTACCACATCTGAAGTAATCTTCTTCCAATGTTTATAGAAGAGACGTAATCTGCCTCCAACTTTTGGACTTAATCCAGTTAGTATGTTCCCCTGAGAACCAGGTCCACCTACCTCTTGAGTCATTTGAGTATTCTGAGATCCATGGATTCTCCCGGAAGCACCACCACTGGTCCTTACTCCCGCTGCAGGTTGCCAGCTACGTCCCTGCGTTGATGAGCGACTTGGTCCTGGTCTAGGATCCGTATGACGTCTGAAAAGATCTTCCTCTTTACAGACTTTGCAACCATTGATGTTTTTATCAATCCTGTTTTCGATTCATCTTCCAACTCTTTAATACGTCTCCCGAGATCCTCTCCAAAGAGTAAGTTGGGTAATTGTATATTACTTGGTTTGCAGAGTGCTGCGATTTTCGGATTCATAGTAGGCCGTATAGCACTTTCCTCAGATAATTGATCTCGAAGTGGGTGCTGCATAGCAACCCCAGTGCTTCCTGATGCAACTTCGTCATCTCTTGGCTGTTACCTGCTATTCTGGTAAAAGCAGTTATTCCAGAACCCAGCAGCTTTAATATTCTCTGCTGATTCCAGATAATTTGGTTCACTGCTGCTGCTTTCAGCAACCCACAGTTACTTGGGGTCTCCTGCTTTCTTGCAGTCTCATCCATCTCCTGCTGTTCCAGCTGATGGTAAACCAAGTAATTTATTAAGGAGGCCAGTTCTTCTCCTAATGGCTCTCCTGACCCTGACGGGGCAGCGAATCCTACTGCCAGGGGTGGAACATCTGGCAGCTGCTGTTCATCGCCTTGTACAGCCTCACCGTCAGAGTCGGGGTCTGAAATCTCATGACCCGTAGCACGCTCCTCATCCCTGAGGGTGCATTCCATCAGCCCTGAGCCAGGTGCTGTTAAGCTGCTTCCTGCAGCTTGGATTACAGTACACTCCTTCCTGAGTGAACTTTGCTCCAACAGCCGATGGAAAAGGCTTTCTATTTGGGCAATACGCTCGAAAGCAGTATTTAGCCCTGTACCAGGAGCTGTTTGAGCTGCTTCCAGCAGCTTGGCTTTCAGTACACTCCTCCCTGAGTGAACTTTGCTCCAACAGGCTTTCTATTTGGGCAATACGCTCGAAAGCAGTATCTAGCCCTGGAGCTACTTCCATTGCCTGGGACTCCCTCCGTGGGCCGTTGGGATTTAAACTTTGTCTTTTGCCCGACAGGTGCTGACTGTGTTTTCACCAGCCCCAGGTCCACAGTCGCTATGCTCACCGCCGGTAACTGTACCGGGGTTTAGAGGCGGTTGGTCTCTAACCGCAGACTCCCGACTTTCCCGACTTCTGTCGGCTGTGTCGCTCGCCTCTTCCCCCTGCCCGTTTTTTCCATGGCGTCTGTGGAAAAAATCCCCATAGACCCACAGTAAACGGACCTGGATAACATGAAAAAAGTTTCTACTTACCTTGTAGTTGAAAAACTACAAACCACTGGAGGAGCTCTGCTCCTCACGTCCGTTTGCATCAAGGCGTCTGACGTAATGACGCGCAGGTGCACTGGCGGGGTTCTTCACGTAGTCACTCACGTGACTCCGAAGTAAAATCTAGGGGGCCTCTGGCCAAAGTGTATAATATTTTTGACACTGTCATAGACCTTTCTTACATATGCTGTCACGATGCACTGTAGTCTCTAATTCAGTAATTTTCAGTAATTCAGTAATTTTCCTTGCCTTCCATTTCAGAATAATACTGTTTTAAGCCGATAACTCGACACTCGCACTGGCAATAAATAATTTTGTTAAAGTGCAGCTTTCCAGCCCCTTATCTCGTTGGCCATGCTCGGCTGCACATCGGTGTCAATCTGGTGGTACCGGGGTCCGGCAAACTTTCACACGTGCTCCAGTAAGCAGTGATGGCGGTTGCAGGGAACACCTTTCGATACTTGCAGGCTTCAAAAGTAAAAACTCAGGGGTTAGTAGGAAGGTGCAAAGATATTTGATCTAGGAAATAGTTGGCAAGGAGCAATACTAGGGGTAGAGAGCTGATAATCGTTGCTAGAAATCCACCGTGCAGTGCTGTGGCTGCCACTGTCAGGTTAGTAATAAAACTAAGCTTATTTGTAGCATCTTTGATAACGATAGGAAAAAGCATACTCATTTTGTAAACGGTTTTTGGAAGCTGATTTGATTCAGATTTTGCAATATAATTTTCAATAAGGAACAATTCTTTAAGAAATATTTCCCAAATATTATACAGAAAAAAAAAATGTCTTCACTCGTAGAAACATAGAAACATAGAAAATAGGTGCAGGAGTAGGCCATTCGGCCCTTCGAGACTGCACCGCCATTCAATATGATCATGGCTGATCATCCAACTCAGTATCCTGTACCTGCCTTCTCTCCATACCCCCTGATACCTTTAGCCACAAGGGCCACATCTAACTCCCTCTTAAATATAGCCAATGAACTGGCCTCAACTACCTTCTGTGGCAGAGAATTCCAGAGATTCACCACTCTCTGTGTGAAAAATGTTTTTCTCATCTCGGTCCTAAAAGATTTCCCCCTTATCCTTAAACTGTGACCCCTTGTTCTGGACTTCCCCAACATCGGGAACAATCTTCCTGCATCTAGCCTGTCCAACCCCTTAAGAATGTTGTAAGTTTCTATAAGATCCCCCCTCAATCTTCTAAATTCTAGCGAGTATAAGCCAAGTCTATCCAGTCTTTTGCTTCATATGAAAGTCCTGACATCCCAGGAATCAGTCTGGTGAACCTTCTCTGTACTCCCTCTATGGCAAGAATGTCTTTCCTCAGATTAGGAGACCAAAACTGATTAGGAGACCAAAAGTCTTCACTCGTGGATCCCATTTTGTGAGAACGCCCCTTTATGTTTTCCTTTCTAATAACTGTTGAAGATTAATTTTACTTCGTATTTTCAGATTCTAATCTGAGCATGACTAAAAGATTTGAAAGTGGTGCTAGCAAGCGCAAGAGAAAGAGACTTGAAAATGATATGGTAAAGAAGTTAAGACATATCACTGCTTTCTTGGATCAGCCACTGACAGAGGCAACAAGTGCCAGCGGTGAAGCAGATACATTGATACTAACACAAGGAAATCAGTGTGGTGGAGCTATCCAGCCAACTACTAGCATTCAACGAGAAGAAAACCTCCCTGAAAATGAAACAGCGAAGCAGGACGTGGAACAGCAAGCTGAATATGAGAAAGCAGCCATGATGCCGGCTTAAAATGAAAATACTGAACTAATTCAAGAGTCACTTAATGGACAGGGAGAGGCCAAAGAGCGACAAGAAAATAATGTGGATAGTCAGAATTTTCAGCTCACACCTGGTAAGGTAGGCCAAGTCCAAGGTATTCCAGATTCAGATGTAGATGATGCCAAACATAGATCTACTGTAACAGACGTTAGTTTGTGGACAGAATTATCACAAGACTCAGAGAAGCACAGGAATGCCATGTTGACCTACTTAAAAAGAAAGTGAGGGCAAACGTTAACTTCAAAGCTAGAGGAACAAATAGAAGCAGAACAGCAGTACTGGCGGCATGTAATGGGGAGAATTATCGCAGTAATAAGCTCCTGCAGAACGAGGCTTACCATTCTGACGAGACAATGAACAATTTGGATCTCCAAATAACGCCAATTATCTGGTCTTTTGGAGCTAGTTGCAAAATTTGATCCATTTTTACTGGCTCATATCAATCGGTATGGAAATCCCTCTTATTTGTCAAAAACTGTATGTGAGGAAATGATTCAACTCATGGCAAAAAAAGTTAAGGATGCAATTCTGGTTGACTTGAAAAAGGCGGGATATTTCAGCTTGTCAGTGGATTCCACCCCTGACATTTCACATAATGATCAGTTGACTTTAATTATCAGATATGTATCACCTGAAGACAGTTTACCAAGTGAGAGATTTTTTACTTTCCTTGAGCTAAAAGACCACAGGAGAAAGCATGGCTGATTTAGTGTTTAACTATCTCACTACTGAGCTTGAAATTGAGTTTAGAAAATGCCAAGGGCAGTCTTATGACAATGCTACCAACATGGCTGGTAGGTACATGGGTATGCAGCAAAAAATAATTGAATAAAACAAATTTGCAAGATTAATTCCATGTGCTGGACACTCATTAAATTTGGTGGGCAGTTCGGCTGTTGATTGCTGCCTTGATGCAGTGAACTGTTTTGGAATTATCATTGAAATTTATACCTTCTTTTCATCATCCACAAAGGGCAGTTCTAAAATCATTTTTGCAACCTGTCAAAAGTGCCTAAATATTTGTCAGACACTAGGTGGGAGGCATATGCAAAAGCCACAGAAGCTATTTTCGAAAGTTACAGTGCTATCACTGATGCCCTCAGTCATTTGTACTGATGTTATTGTGAAGGGTTCAAGCTAACAATTTTTTGCAGAAAATGGAAGAACTGGAATTTGTGTTTAGGCTGCATTTTTGGACCCGTGTGTTAGGTCATTTTCACAAGGTCAATAAAGCCATTCAGAAATCAAAACTGTTATTGAGTACTTGTACAAGTTTTTACAGTTCACTTCTGGATTTTTTTAAGCAAAATGAGAGAAGATTTTGATGAGCTTGAGCAACAAGCAAAGGCCACCGTGCCAGATGTTAACTACAGAACTGTCACAGGGAAACAAAGAGTAAGGAAACTGCAAGGAAATGATGGAAGTGCACCTCGTCCTGATGCTTTAGATAAACTCTCTTCAAGAGATAGGTTTAGGATAAAATCCTATACTAGATGCACTTGAAACCAATTTAAGAAGAAGAGCTATTGTGTACAGTGAAGATGCACAAATGTTTTCCTTTCTTGCTAATCTGACCGCATCTAAGCAAGAAATTCAGCATGGTATTGAACTGTTGATGGAAACATACCCAGAAGATGTTGACCTGAAACTTACTGATGAACATTTGCACTTTCACTTGTACGTGAGACAAAGCCATAGGCCTACAGAAGAGCACTCTCTGTCTCATACAGACCTTTATCAAATTATATACAAGGAAAAAATAAAAATTCAGATGGCCTTCCCTAATGTGGAAGCAATCTTGTGGCTTTCTTCACTTAATGGTCACTAACTGCTCGGGAGAGAAGTATTTTTCAAGAATTAAAAATGAATTAAAAATGAATTAAAGGCCACAATGTGTCAAGAGAGGCTGTCTGTACTGAGCATTCTGTGCATTGAGAGACAAACTTAAACAAACAGATCTTGATGAACTTCTGGATGATTTTGCAATGAGGAAGGCAAGAAAAAAACTTTTTTAGTAGCTATAGACTTGCACGGGAAGGTAGACGCTCATGAGTCTTGGGCAGATGGGGCTCGTCAGCCTGGGAAGGCAGTCCATCTAGGAGAGAGAAAACTCTGATTTAAAACCTCCACTGCCTGTGGCCATATCCAGTCATGGAAAAGGCTCCTGGAGTAAACCTCAAGAAAATCCAGAGTCAGAGTCCCCTAAGGCAGTTTGTCGTTGTCTACAACCTCGCTCTGGCAGCTCCTGCGACGGCGCTAGTGCCAAACTGTAACGGCCCTGCTGTTCCTTTGGATCGATCAGCGATGTGGAGAGTGGGGACGTGCTGCATGGGCAACAGCCTGTCCTCCATATGACATCGCCCAGGCTTGCATCCGACCACATATCACCTGCAAACTGGTTTTTAATTTTTTTTTTTTAATATAACAGTAAACTTACAATATTATTTTCCTAAAAGTTCCTGCTTATTCCACAAAATGTTTACAAAGTTCGGTCATAGCAAAAGTTTTTCAGTGTTAATTTTAACATTTATGCATTTTTTTCAATCACTACGGTATTTAACAATAACATTTTATGTCCTTTAGAGAAGGAATTGCAAATTGCAGAATTTTAAACAGCCGTCATCATACTTGGCTTTACTCAAATTATTTAAAACACTCTTCCATCTTCCTCTAGTCGTGGGGGTGGGGGATTGGGAGGGGCCTCACAAGTGGAACAGCCTAGGGCCTCTCTTCATCTAAATCCGGCAGTGACTGCAACACCCAGTCATACTCGAGTCTCGAGGCATCGGCTACGGCTAGACAGTTCTTACACTCTTTTCACAGACCTGGACATTACCGTTTGAGACTCCTACACCTTCTTCCCGATGGCAGGAGTGAAATGAAAATGTGGCCAGGGTAGTGTGGGTCCTTGATGATGCTGGCTGCCTTTTTGAGACAGCACCTCTGATAGATAACTTCGATGGTGGGGATAGACACAAAAAGCTGGATTATCTCAGTGGGTCAGGCAGCATCTCTGGAGAGAAGGAATGGGTGATGTTTTGGGTCGAGACCCTTCCTCAGACTTCGATGGTTGGGTTGTCAGTACCCCAACTTTTTGTAATCTCCTACATGCCTGGGCACTCAATTTGCCGATGCAGACCATAATGCAACCGGTCAATATGCTGTCCCTCATACACCTGCAGAAGCTCAAGGGGGTATTCGTCAACATACCGAATCTTGTGAATCTTCTAACGAAGTGGACCTGATATAATTATGAGGAACATAGATAGGGTAGACAGTCAGAACCTTTTTTACCAGGATGGAAATTTCAAAGGCTAGGGCCCATAAGTTTAAGATGAAAGGGGCAATGTTTAAAGGAGATGCGTGAGGCACATTTTTTACACCGAGGGTGGTTGGTGCCTGGATAGTTTTGCAATGAGCAGTGGTGGAGGCAAATACAACATAGCATTTAGGTGGTTTTTAGATAGACACATGGAAATGCAGACAAAGGTGGGATATGGATCATGTGCAGGCAGATGAGATCAGTTTAGCTTGGCATCATGTTCGGCACAGATATCGTGGGCTGAAAGGCCTATCACTATGCTATATTTTCTTTGTTCTCTGTTGTTCTAAGTAGTTGTGTTATATTCCCTGCTCAGAAATGCAACAGAATTGTAAAGAATATACGTTAATATCCAACTCACCAAGACAGAGCAAAATCAGGGCTCATCTCCTTTTATTACAATGATTTGTTGATAATCATAATAATAGTGTTGAAAGTTCATCTGGATGATTTATTATGATTGTGCCAATGTCAGTTAGTTAAACTGGAAACATATATCTGCTAAAACTCTTTCCTCTTTGACAGTTCCTTCCTCTCCTCTCCTGCCCCTCCAACCTTCGGGTGATTGTTGGAGTGAAATTTATTTTAATACTGTCTTGAAGCTATTTGAAATCCCCCCTTTGCTTTTGACATATCCTTTATTCTTTTGCATCTCTTTAAATTTGGCAAAGCAGTATCTCTCCTTGATCAAATATATTATCCTTAGATCCTCATGAGTCCGCAGCTGGGATTGTAAATAAATGTAAATGAAACGTGATTGGAGTATTGTGGTTTCAGTGAATTTTTGAAGCAGTGAAACCCAAATTAGATTAGACTCACATCTTGAAGTGAAAATTAGGCCCCAAATACAGTCAAGCGCAGATCCTTGCCAATGTTACAGTATTCTCGAACAATGTATTCCCCAGAGGAGACACATGCAGAAGAGACAGCGCATTTTGAAAGACAGCACAAGGATAAATTAATCTCCAGAATTATACTTATTGAATTAACGTGAACATTGAATTTTGCTCTAACTGTGGAGCGAAAGTGTTCAGTTTCTTTTGCGGTGGTACTTTTGCACCAACTTCTATAAGAATTAACAAAAACAAATTGTTTGTTAATTGTTTATTTTTGTAAAACAAACACTGTTTTCTAGCCTGCAGTTCAGTATTTTACCTATATATTTATTTATGTTCCATGTACATTATCAATGAGGAAACTTACTTTTGAGTGACGCCACAAAGCAACATTAAGGCGATTTCAATTGCCCTTGATATGCCTGTTTCACACACATAAACATTTTTTTTTCAGAAAACAATGTGAAAATCTCCAGGTCAAAATTGGTTCTGGAGAACCAATAATTGATTTGTTAATCGATTATTAATTGCTCAGACAATTAGAGTCTGTCCTAAACTTTGGATGAACAGGAAGACTAACTCTCTGCAAAAGTCCTGACCCAAGGTTTGCAAGAAGGATGACTCCATACTGTACAAGAAGGCCTGGAGAGAATTTCAGAACAAGCCAGAGGCTCAATTCAATCAAGCAGATGCTAGGTGACTGTGGCAGACCTACAAGCTGAAATTGTAGGTGATCTCTGACAATGAGGTAGTCAATATTGGATGAGCTCAATGACTTTAACACCCGTTTTGAACAGGCACACCCAGTTCAAGGCACGCCTCCCATCCCCCACTGGATCAGCCCTAAAAATATTGATGGCAGAAGTCAGATCTGCTTTCACAAGGGTAGACTCTTGGAAAGCGATGGCTCGGATGGAGTCCCAGAACAGGCTCGGAAATTGTGCACCGATCAACTGGCCACAGTGTTTACCGACACTTTCAATATCTCATGTCAAGGGTCTGCTTCAAGGAAACTACTATCATTTCAGTCCCCAAGAAAGATAAAGTGACCTGTCACAATGACTACAGCCCTGTAGCTCTAACATCAACCATAATGAAGTACTTTGAAAGATTGGTAATTGCCCACACTTCGGCCAGTCTTCTGGACATCCTAGATCCCTTGTAATTGGAGTACAGGAAAAATAGGTTTATGGAGGACACCCTCTCCCTTGCTCTATACTCAGCTCTGGATCATTTTGACAATATAAACACCCAGAAAGGATGCTATCCATTGGCACAGTGGCACAGCAGTAGAGTTGCCACCTTACAGCACCAGAGACCCTGATGCTGACTGCATGTAGTGTGTACGTTTTTCTGATGACGTGGGAATCCACAGGAACTGAATATTCAAGGGTATACCTCCTATCGAAAAGACAGACAGGTGGGCAGAGGGGGTGGAGTAGCTCTGTTGGTGAGGAATGAGATTCAGTCCCTTGCAAGGGGTGACATTGAAATAGGAGATGTGGAGTCAGTATAGATAGAACTAAGGCATTGTAAGGTTAAAAGACCCTAATAGAACTTATCTACAGGCCCCCAAACAGTAGCCTGGATATAGGGTGTAACTTGAATCAGGAGTTAAAATTGGCATGTAGTAAAGGTGATGCTACACTTGTTATGGGAGATTTCAACATGTAGGTAGACTGGGAAAATCAGGTTGGTACTGGACCCCAAGAAAGGGAGTTTGTGGAGTGCCTCCGTGATGGATTCTTAGAGCAGCTTGTATTGGAGCCTACCAGGGAGAAGGCAATTCTGGATTTAGTGTTATGTAATGAACTGGATTTGATAAAGGAACTTGAGGTTAAGGAGCCATTAAGAGATAGTGACCATAATACGATCAGGTTTAATCTACAATTGGAGAGGGAGAAGGGTAAATCGGAGGTGTCAATGTTACAGTTGAATAAAGGGGACTATGGAGCCATGAGGGAGGAGCTGGCTAAAGTTGACTGAAAGATACACAAGCAGAGATGACAGTGGAACAACAATGGCAGGTATTTCTGGGTACAATACAGAAGGTGCAGGACCAGTTCATTCTAAAGAGGAAGAAAGATTCCAAGGGGAGTAAGGGGAGACTGTGCCTGACCAGGGATGTCAGGGAGAGTATAAAAATAAAAGAGAAGCAGTACAACGTAGCAAAGATGAGCGGGAAGCAAGAAGAATGGGTAACGTTTAAAGAGCAACAGAAAATAACTAAAAAGGAAATACGGGGAGAAAAGATGAGGTACAAAGGTACGCTAGCCAAGGATATAAAGGAGGATAGTAAAAGCTTCTTTAGGTATGTGAAGAGGAAAAAATTAGTTAAGCCCAAAGTTGGACCCTTGAAGACTGAAAAAGGTGAATTTATTATGGGGAACAAGGAAATGGCAGATGAGTTGAACAGGTACTTTGAATCCGTCTTCACTAAGGAGGACACAAACAATCTTCCTGATGTACTAGTGGTCAGAGGATATGGGGTGACAGAGGAACTGAAGGAAATCCACATTAGGCAGGAAATGGTGTTGGATAAACTGATGGGACTGAAGGCTGATAAATCCCCAGGGCCTGACGGTCTGCATCCCAGGGTGCTTAAAGAAGTGGCTCTAGAAATTGTGGATGCATTGGTGATCATTTTCCAATGTTCCATAGATTCAGGATCAGTTCCTGTGGATTGGAGGGTAGCTAATGTTATCCCACTTTTTAAGAAAGGCGGGAGAGAGAAAACAGGGAATTATAGACCAGTTAGCCTGACCGGTGGTGGGGAAGATGCTGGAGTCAATCATAAAAGATGAAATAGCGGCACATTTGGATTGCAGCAACAGGATCGGTCCAAGTCAGCATAGATTTACGAAGGGGAAATCATGCTTGACTAATCTTCTGGAATTTTTTGAGGATGTAACTAAGAAAATGTACAAGGGAGAGCCAGTGGATGTAGTGTACCTGAACTTTCAGAAAGCATTTGATAAGGTCCCACATAGGAGATTAGTGGGCAAACTTAGGACACATGGTATTGGGGGTAGAGTGCTGACATGGATAGAAAATTGGTTGGCAGACAGGAAATAAAGAGTAGGGATTAACGGGTCCCTTTCAGAGTGGCAGGCAGTGACTAGTGGGGTACCGCAAGGCTCGGTGCTGGGACCGCAGCTATTTACAATATACATCAGTGATTTAGATGAAGTGATTCAAAGTAACATTAGCAAATTTGCAGATGACACAAAGCTGGGTGGCAGTGTGAACTGTGAGGAGGATGCTATGAGAATGCAGGGTGACTTGGACAGGTTGGGTAAGTGGGCAGATGCATGCAAGATGCAGTTTAATGTGGATATATGTGAGGTTATCCACTTTAGTAGCAAAAACAGGAAGGCAGATTATTATCCAAATGGTGTTAAGTTGGGAAAAGGGGAAGTACAACAGGATCTGGGGGTCCTTGTTCATCAGGCAATGAAAGTAAGCATGCTGGTACAGCGGGCAGTGAAGAAAGCGAATGGCATGTTGGCCTTCATAACAAGAGTATATGAGCAAAGAGGTCCTTCTGCAGTTGTACAGAACCCTAGTGAGACCACTCCTGGAGTATTGTGTGCAGTTTTGGTCCCCTAATTTGAGGATGGACATTATTGCTTTTGAGGGAATGCAGCGTAGGTTTACAAGGATAATTCGCGGGATGGCGGGACTGTCATATGCTGAGAGAATGGAGCGGCTGGGCTTGTATACTCTGGTTTTTAAAAGGATGAGTAGCAAGGTGAAAAGTAAAAGTGGCAGGCAGACAAATCCAGGGCAAAAATCAAAAAGGGCCACTTTTCAACATAATTGTATAAGGGGTAAGAGTGTTGTAAAAACAAGCCTGAAGGCTTTGTGTCTCAATGCAAGGAGCATTTGTAATAAGGTGGATGAGTTGAATGTGCTGATAGCTATTAATGACTATGATATAGTTGGGATCACGGAGACATGGCTCCAGGGTAACCAAGGCTGGGAGCTGAACATCCAGAGATATTCAATATTCAGGAGGGATAGACAGAAAGGGAAAGGAGGTGGGGTTGCATTGCTGGTTAGAGAGCAGATTAACGCAATAGAAAGGAAGGACATTAGCTTGGAGGATGTGGAATCAATATGGGTAGAGCTGCAACACACTAAGGGGCAGAAAACGCTAGTGGGAGTCATGTACAGGCCACCTAACAGTAGTAGTGGAGATGGGGATGGCACCAACAGGAAATTAGAAATGCGTGCAACAAAGGTAAAACAGTTATAATGGGTGACTTCAATCTACATATAGATTGGGTGAATCAAATTGGCAAGGGTGCTGAGGAAGAGGATTTCTTGGAATGTATGCGGGATAGTTTTCCAAACCAACATGTAGAGGAACCAACGAGAGAGCAGGCTATTCTAGATTGGGTATTGAGTAATGAGGAAGGGTTAGTTAGCAGTCTTGTTGTGCGTGGCCCTTGGGCAAGAATGACCATAATATGGTTGAATTCTTCATTTAGGATGGAGAGTGACATTGTTAATTCAGAAACAAGGGTCCTGAACTTAAAGAAAGGTAACTTTGAGGGTATGAATTGGCCAAGATAGACTGGCAATTGATTCTTAATGGGTTGACGGTAGATATGCAATGGAAGGCATTTAAAGACTGCATGGATGAACTACAACAATTGTTCATCCCAGTTTGGCAAAAAAATAAATCAGGGAAGGTAGTGCATCCGTGGATAACAAGGGAAATCAGGGATATTATCAAAACAAAAGATGAAGCGTACAAATTAGCCAGAAAAAGCAGCCTACTAGAGGACTGGGAGAAATTCAGAGTCCAGCAGAGGAGGACAAAGGGCTTAATTAGGAAAGGGAAAATAGATTATGAAAGAAAACTGGCAGGGAACATAAAAACTGACTGCAAAAGCATTTATAGATATGTGAAGAGAAAAAGATTAGTTAAAACAAATGTAGATCCCTTGCAGTCAGAAACAGGTGAATTGATCATGGGGAATAAGGACATGGCAGACCATTGAATAACTACTTTGGTTCTGTCTTCACTAAGGAAGACATAAATAATCTGCCGGAAATAGCAGGGGACCGCGGGTCAAATGAGATGGAGGAACTGAGTGAAATCCAGGTTAGCCGGGAAGTGGTGTTAGGTAAATTGAATGGATTAAAGGCCGATAAATCCCCAGGGCCAGATAGGCTGCATCCCAGAGTACTTAAGGAAGTAGCCCCAGAAATAGTGGATGCATTAGTGATAATTTTTAAAAACTCTTTAGATTATGGAGTAGTTCCTGAGGATCGGAGGGTAGCTAATGTAACCCCACTTTTTAAAAAGGGAGGGAGAGAGAAAACGGGGAATTACAGACCAGTTAGTCTAACGTCGGTAGTGGGGAAACTGCTAGCATCAGTTATTAAAGATGGGATAGCAGCACATTTGGAAAGTGGTGAAATCATTGGACAAAGTCAGCATGGATTTATGAAAGGTAAATCATGTCTGACGAATCTTATAGAATTTTTCGAGGATGTAACTAGTAGAGTGGATAAGGGAGAACCAGTGGATGTGTTGTATCTGGACTTTCAGAAGGCTTTCAACAAGGTCCCACATAAGAGATTAGTATACAAACTTAAAGCACACGGTATTGGGGGTTCAGTATTGATGTGGATAGAGAACTGGCTGGCAGACAGGAAGCAAAGAGTAGGAGTAAACGGGTCCTTTTCACAATGGCAGGCAGTGACTAGTGGGGTACCGCAAGGCTCAGTGCTGGGACCCCAGCTATTTACGATATATATGAATGATTTGGACGAGGGAATTGAATGCAACATCTCCAGGTTTGCGGATGACACGAAGCTGGGGGGCAGTGTTAGCTGTGAGGAGGATGCTCGGAGGCTGCAAGGTGACTTGGATAGGCTGGGTGAGTGGGCAAATGCATGGCAGATGCAGTATAATGTGGATAAATGTGAGGTTATCCACTTTGGTGGCAAAAACAGGAAAGTAGACTTTTATCTGAATGGTGGCCGATTAGGAAAAGGGGAGATGCAACGAGACCTTGGTGTCATGGTACACCAGTCATTAAAAGTAGGCATGCAGGTGCAGCAGGCAGTGAAGAAGGCGAATGGTATGTTAGCATTCATAGCAAAAGGATTTGAGTATAGGAGCAGGGAGGTTCTACTGCAGTTGTACAGGGTCTTGGTGAGACCACACCTGGAGTATTGCATACAGTTTTGGTCTCCTAATCTGAGGAAAGACATTCTTGCCATAGAGGGAGTACAGAGAAGGTTCACCAGACTGATTCCTGGGATGTCAGGACTTTCATATGAAGAAAGACTGGATAGATTCGGTTTGTACTCGCTAGAATTTAGAAGATTGAGGGGGGATCTTATAGAAACGTACACAATTCTTAAGGGGTTGGACAGGCTAGATGCAGGAAGATTGATCCCGATGTTGGGGAAGTCCAGAACAAGGGGTCACAGTTTAAGGCTAAGGGGGAAATCTTTAAGGACCGAGATGAGGAAAACATTTTTCACACAGAGAGTGGTGAATCTCTGGAATTCTCTGCCACAGAAGGTAGTTGAGGCCAGTTCATTGGCTATATTTAAGAGGGAGTTAGATGTGGCCCTTGTGGCTAAAGGGATCAGGAGGTATGGAGAGAAAGCTGGTACAGGATACTGAGTTGGATGATCAGCCATGATCATATCGAATGGCGGTGCAGGCTCGAAGGGCCGAATGGCCTACTCCTGCACCTATTTTCTATGTTTCTATGTTTCTATGTTTCTATGAGAGGGGATCTTATTGAAACATATAAGATTATTAAGGGTTTGGACAGGCTAGAGGCAGGAAACATGTTCCCAATGTTGGGGGATTCCAGAACCAGGGACCACTGTTTAAGAATAAGGGGTAAGCCATTGAGAACGGAGATGAGGAAAAACTTTTTCACACAAAGAGTTGTGAGCCTGTGGAATTTCTCTGCCTCAGAGGGCGGTGGAGGCCGGTTCTCTGGATACTTTCAAGAGAGAGCAAGATAGTGCTCTTAAAGAATAGCGGAGTCAGGGGATATGGGGAGAAGGCAGGAACGGGGTACTGATTGGGGATGATCAGCCATGATCACATTGAATGGCGGTGCTGGCTCGAAGGGCCGAATGGACTACTCCTGCACCTATTGTCTATTGTCTATTAACCATGGCTGACAATGGAAGTCAGGGACAGTATAAAAATAAAAGAGAAGTTTAACATAGCAAAGATGAGCGGGAAGCCAGAGGATTGAGAAAATTTTAAAGAGCAACAGAAGATAACTAAAAAGGCAATATGGGGAGAAAAGATGGGGTACGAAGGTACATGTGCGGACGTGGCGTCGAAGGACGAGATGCCGAAGCGAAGAAGTGGAAGCCAACTAACCGAACGGAAATGATGCCGAAAAATCAACTCACCGAAAGGGTGGATCGCCGAAAAACCAACTAACCGAAAGGGCAGATCGCGGAAAAGCCAACTAACCGAACAACATCTCGCCGAAAATCCAAATAACGGAAATGACGTCGCCGGGGGGGGCGGGACTTGTCAGCGATTGGTCCATACCCCCGCGTCCATCACATCACTGGCTGGGGGAGACGGGAGGGTGAGGGTCATTTTTAATTTTCCTTCACCACTTTTGGACTTTCCTGAATATAAAATAAAATCCCGTGTGTTTGGAACTTTTGGTTGATTTAACAAAATAATAATCCAAATTGGTTCCATAGATATTTACATCAACTGTAACAATTATATTTTGACTACCACAATCCATTTACATACACTACCGTGCATCTTAAAGGTTAGTGGTCCTTTTGGGTGTGAATCGAGAAACCAGTCGAAACAAATACTTTTTTTAAAGAATATCTTAGCTCCCTGAGTCAGTTCAGTGATATGTATCAGGGGCTGCGGAACGTTTTTGAAAGTGGGGAGGCTGAGCGATCACTGATCTCCGGCCTCGGGGGTACCCGGTGAGGAAGTGGAGCGACCGAGCGGGAGGAGTGTGGCACAATTATTATTTGTTGTTGTTGCTCAACCTCCAAAAATTGGGGGATAATACAGGCCATTCCCCCAACTCAAGAAGTGGGGGGATATATCCCCAATTCCCCCCCCCCCCTCCTCTCTCTCTCCCTTCCTCTCGAGGCCGAATCTCTCTCTCCCTCCCTCCCTCTCGGGGCCGACTGACTGACACTGACACTGACACGGACTCTCTCTCTCTCTTTCTCGGGGCCCACGGGCTCACCCTCCCTCCCTTCCGCTCGGCAGCCAATCACAGCGCTTGCCCCATATCTCACACTGCCCCATATCTCGACTGTGAACCATGCTGTGATTGGCCATTGAGCGGAGGGGAGGGAGGGTTTTGGGCGGGGGGGACAGTCGGTTTCCGCCACGGCTGGTTGTGGTTTTGCCGTGCTCACTGTGCGCTTGTTCTGAGATTCTGGATGTCGGAGGTCCTCAGAAGAGAAAGATACTGCGGGCTGGATAATTTCGGGTTATGACGCATGTCTCGCCAAAAAAGTGGAGGGGCTGCAGCCCCCTCGGTTCAGCGGCTGATGTGAGTAAGTGTAAATTGGCGTGAGTTAGTGCCAGCGTGCACGCCTGAGAGACAGGAAGTATTCGCGCTGCGCTGTCCCAGGGCTTTATTCCCAGTAAGCAGAATTCTTCCAACTTCCCTGGAACCCCAGCTGAGGCGGAAGGCTGCAGCCCCTACACTTTTTTGACGAGACATGCTTCATAACCTGAAATTATCCGGCCCGCAGGCGTATTTTTCTCTTCTTCTGAGGACCTCCGACATCCAAAATCTCAGAACAAGCGCACAGTGAGCGTGGCAAAACCAAAGATCATAGAGTGGAGCTCCGCTCTATGATCTTTGGGCAAAACCACGACCAGCCGTGGCGGAAACCAACAGCCCCTCCCCCACAAAACCCTCCCTCCCCTCAACGGCCAATCACAGCGTGGTTCACAGTCGGGATATGGGGCAGTGTGAGATATGGGGCAAGCGCTGTGATTGGCCGCTGAGCGGAAGGGAAGGAGGGTGGGCCTGTGGGCCCCGAGAAAGAGAGAAAGAGTCGGTGTCAGTGTCAGTCAGTCGGCCCCGAGAAGGAGGGAAAGAGAGAGTCGGCCCCGAGAGGAAGGGAGAGAGAGAGGGGGGGGGGATGGGGGATATATCCCCCAACTTTTTGAGTCCATTCAAGGACCCAAGCAGTCTTTCCAGGTGCAGCAGAGGTTCACCTGCACCTCCTCCGACTTCATCTATTGCGTCCGCTGCTCTAGGTGTCAGCTGCTCTACACCCTCTGCAAGGGTGAGAACAAGCATAGGTTTGGCGATCGCTTCGCCCAACACCTCCGCTCGGTTCGCAATAACCAACCTGATCTCCCGGTGGCTCAGCACATCAACTCCCCCTCCCATTCCGAATCTGACCTTTCTGTCCTGGGCCTCCTCCATGGCCACAGTGAGGCCCACCGTAAATTGGAGGAGCAGCACCTCATATTTCGCTTGGGCAGTTGACACCCCAGCGGTATGAACATTGACTTCTCTAATTTCAGGTAGTCCCTGCTTTCTCCTCCCCTTCTCAGCTCTCCCTCAGCCCACTGTTTCCGCCTCTTCCTTTCTCCTCCCCCCCCACCCTCACATCAGTCCAAAGAAGGGTCTCGACGCGAAATGTTGCCTATTTCCTTCGCTCCATAGATGCTGCCTCACCCGCTGAGTTTCTCAAGCAATTTTGTCTACCTTCGATTTTCCAGCATCCGCTGTTCCTTCTTAAACACAGGGAGCTAAGATATTCTTTAAAAAAAGTCTTTTTTTTTCGACTGGTTTCTCGATTCACACCCAAAAGGACCACTGGCCTTCAGGATGCACGGTAGTGTATGTAAATGTATTGTGGTAGTCAAAATGGTTGGTGTAAATATCTATGGAACCAATTTGGATTATTATTTTGTTAAATCAACCGAAAGTTCCAATCACACGGGGTTTTATTTTATATTCAGGAAAGTCCAAAAGTGGCGAAGGAAAATTAAAAATGACCCCCACCCTCCCGTCTCCCCCGGCCAGTGATGTGATGGACGTGGGGGTCTGGACCAATCACTGATAAGTCCCGCCCCCCGGTGACATCATGTCTGTTATTTGGATTTTCGGCGACGGGTTGTTCGGTTAGTTGGCTTTTTCGCGATCCGCCCTTTCGGTTAGTTGGCTTTTCGACGATCCGCCCTTTCGGTTATTTGGCTTTTCGCCGTTGTTTCCGTTCGGTTATTTGGCTTCCACTTCTTTGCTTCGGCATCTCGTCCTTTGACGCCACGTCAGGGTACCACGAAGGTAAGCTAACCAATAATATAAAGGAGGATAGTAAAAGCTTCTTTAGGTATGTGGTGGAAAAAAATCAGTTAAGACCAAAGTTGGACCCTTGAGGACTGAAACAGGTGAATTTATTATGGGGAACAAGGAAATGGCAAACGAGTTGAACAGGTACTTTGGATCCAACCTCACTAAGGAAGACACAATCTCCATGATGTACCAGTAGACAGAGGATCTAGGGTGACGGAGGAACTGAAGGAAATTCACATTAAGCAGGAAATGGTGTTGGATAGACTGATGGGACTGAAGGCTGATAAATCCCCTGGGCCTGATGGTCTGCATCCCAGGGCACTTAAGGAAATAGCTCTACAAATCATGGATGCATTGGTGATCATTTTCCAATGTTCTATAGATTCAGGATCAGTTCCTGTGGATTGGAGGGTCGAATGTTATCCCACTTTTTAAGAAATGCAGGAGAGAGAAAACAGGGAATTATAGACCAGTTAGCCTGACATCGGTGGTGGGGAAGATGCTGGAGTCAATTATAAAAGATGAAATAGCGGCATTTGGATAGCAGTAACAGGATCAGTCCGAGTCAGCATGGATTTACGAAGAGTAAATTATGCTTGACTAAACTTCTGGAATTTTTTGCGGATGTAACTAGGAAAATGGACAAGGGAGAGCCAGTGGATGTAGTATGCCTAGCTTTCAGAAAGCATTTGATAAGGTCCCACATAGGAGATTAGTGGGCAAAATTAGAGCAAATGGTATTGGGGGTAGGGTAGTGACATGGATAGAAAATTGGCTGGCAGACAGGAAACAAAGAGTATGGATTAATGGATCCCTTTCAGAATGGCAGGCAGTGACTAGTCGGGTACCGCAAGGCTTGGTGTTGGGACCGCAGATATATACAATATACATTAATGAGTTAGATGAGAGATTAAAAGTAATATTAACAAATTTGCAGATGACACAAAGCTGGTTGGTAGTGTGAGCTGTGAGGAGGATGCTATTGAAAGAGTTAAAGTAACTAAAAGTGCTGGCTCGAAGGGCCGAATGGCCTCCTCCTGCACCTATTTTTCTATGGGTTTTTTCTAAAAGTCAAGTGGGTTTCAAAATGGACGCCCTGCTGTTGTTTTAAGTAGTATACAAAATGGAAACTGATTGTTGAATGCGTGCTTCATCGATGGAAAAGTACTGACACTGACTCCCTGATTCCCTCAAGGCTAGAAGAAACATAACCCCGCAAAACTGTTGAAACCCCGCGAAACTGTAGAGATAAGGAATAACTCCTTATTGGATAAGCCTTATATGGGCATAGCTTAGCTGATATCCGAAGAAGTTGGAGAGCTTTAGTTTTACCATATATTTACATTGCGGGAGTTTATACTGATAAGATACTGGTATATTTACGATGCCTGTACATTGTTTCTTTGAGAGGGGCCACAAGGAGCTGTAGAGCTTCTGCCCACTCCTGCTTGCGTTATAATAAAGAAGTCTTTGCTTTACTGACTTGTTTTGTCTGTTGTCTGTGAAGGTGAAAATAACTTTAACATTGGCGTAGTCGGCAGGATCTCGCTTGGGAATCTCTCTGATGACAGAGTAAGCGGCTACAGTCTGACCGGGACCTCGAGGGAGTAAAAGTGCACTATCGGATCCCTTGAATCTGAACCCCCAACAAGTTCCCGGGAACACCGTGGTCCCTCGTTTGCAGTTGATCTGGTTCCCTGCCGAGTTCCTTTACACAGACAACGTAAGGTAAGATGATTTTTCGTGACTTTTGGTTGAGCAGAGATTATATATCTGTGGGATATTTTTGTTTGGTATTTTCGTTTGGTCAGGATCGTTTGGTATTTTTGTTTGGTATTTTCATTTGGTCAAGATATTTTCGTTTTGTGATTTTCGTTTCGTCAGGATCGTTTGGTATTTTCATTTGGTGTATTCGTTTGGTCAAGATATTTTTGTTTGGTCATTTTTGTTTGGTCAGGATATTTTCTTTTGGTCAGGATATTTTCGTTTGGTCAAGATATTTTCGTTTGGTCAGGATATTTTCGATTGGTCAGGTTATTTTCGAGAAAGATTAAGCGCTGGAAAAGGTAATAAACAAATGATAATGCAAAATCATAAAATCTGAGCAAAATATCCCCAGGGACCCGTTGTCTGGCATGGCGACCCTATTTATAGAAGAGGGGGATGAGGAACAAATTCGGGGGGAATGAGGAACAAATTTGGGAATGGTGCAGATCACCTCCCCCATATGCCCTGGCCACTAAACCTAGCAGCAGAATCTACCCCACTAAGATCCCGTAGGGGGGGGGGGGGCTCTGACAGGGAAGGGCACCCCCAGAAGAAAATGATACTGATAGCGACTCGGAAACTGAAAAGGAAAATGAGAAAGAAGAAGGGAAAGGACTGAGGCAGAATAGGAAGGAGGAGCAGTAATTGAACGCAGTAATTAAACTCAGTAATTACACGCAGAGCACCAGTGACAGGATATCAATAAATCAAATAAGACTGAAAATGGAAAACGCATGATGCCGATGAGAGCAATGCCAAATCCATTGGCTGAGCCCAGACCAAATGGTCCACCAGCAGTAATGCATGTATACAGCCACTAGAAGCCGCAGGAGATGCTGTTGATCTCTAAAAATGCCCCAGACGAATTAAAGACCCACCAGGATTTGTGAATTATATACAGTCGACGTTGACCATGTATGAGGCAGCCACAAGGGGTGTGTTTGCCCTAACGTCTACCATTCTAAATCCCACTGAGGGGGCGCGATGGAAGACCCTCTTGAATGCCACAACTTGGGTGGCTCTCGAGGCACTGTACCCTAACGACCCCGCAAGAATTGAGGCTGTGCTCACCGCCCTGACTCAATGCCTGAAACGGCCTATTGATATGGGCAAAGTAATTGAATGCAGACCCTTACCCAAGGAATCAGCGCATGATTTCTGGGAAAGAATTATGACAACGTATCGCACTTATACAGGAGACGAGAACTTTAACCACAACCAACAGTCTGCACAGTTTAAAACAATTTTGAAATAACTCCTGACCCTAAGGCTGCCCCACGGCACAGCGGCAACACAGTATGTTGATGACAATCTGCTTGCAAGTACAGGGCCAAAGGAGAATGCTGAGAATTCATATAAGGTAATAAAAGCCTTCCACTGTAGGGGTTACATTCTACCCAAAGATAAGGTAATCCAGAGGCAGATGCAAGTAAAATTTTAGGTTTGGGCATTGTCACTAGCATTGATACCCATCCAGGTGGATCCCATTGTGAACCACACCAGCCCGACCACCCCTAAACAGATGAGGACTTTTCTGGGCTTGGTTAATTTCTGCTGGCAGTGGATACACTACACTACTGTCGCCCCTTGCCTCTGCCAAGGCACTGCAGCAATTCACTCTCTCATTCCAACAAGAAGACTTTCGCAATTTAAAAACAGTGCTAGCTACTGCACCAGCCACTGCAAGCCTTAGCCCTCCCATACGAGTGGCCGCAATAAAGTCTCCCAGAGAAATGCCCTACCTGACATTAAAGCCCGCACGGCATCTTGAGAATTCTGCAAATTGGTCCCCACAGAACCAAATAATCTAGTAGACAGAACGGCTCTGCTAGACATGGGTGATGTTAAGTTAATGCAGGGGGGATGCCTCTGCCGCGCAACATGATTTTGGAAACGAGAGGGCAGCGCCATTGATTCTTTGGCAGGCCTCTGGCTCACCCTTCTCGGAAAAGTTTGTGTACCTGATGCATTCCTGCCCATTCTTTTACAGTATTACACTCCCTTACGCATCATGGTAAGGAGGGAAGGAAATGTGGAATGTAGCTTACATTTTGATGCTTTTATGAAATGACCCATGTCTAAGAGGGGGGAGCAGCAGCAGCAGCAGTAGAGAGAGAGAGAGAGAGTCGAGTGGGATACTAGGGATGTGTAAATGTGTGTTTTGGGTCGAGACCGTTCTTCAGTATATGTTGTATTTATGAACAAAGTATGATCGTATTTGGGTGTATTAAAGTTTTAAGAGTTTGCATAATTTCTTTGAGGTGTGTAAAACTATGTTTTACTTTTGAGTGAGAATTTTATTGCTTTAAAGTGTGTGAATATCTGAGATTCAGTATATTGCATGAGGTGTGGAAATTTGTGAGTGTATATCACTGAAAAAAAGGGTTTTGGAGTTTAAAGATTGCCACTTGTTTGTGGAACTGGTTCTGGGTGAATGTTGAATTAATCCTATAATTCAGATGAAATAGGATGTCATTGAATGAGTTTGCTCTTCCACGTGATAAATATTTGCAGAGTCTCATGTGTTTTAAGAGGTAGTGTCTCTTTAGGAAGTGTTAGTTGTGTGGGGGTGGAGCCACACACAGTTAATTTCTTTTCCTTTGTTCTTTGGATATGCATTAACAATCTATGTGGAAATTAACTGTTTATTCTTTGTATTCTCTTAACTTTCAACAGAGGAGAGATGCAAATATGCAGTTTGTTTTCTTCTTATTTCTTACCTTTTGAATTGAGTTCAAAAAGAGACCTGGATTCCACACTGGCCATGTGGAATCCTGGTTAAAGTCTTAGATGAGATTGGAAATGCCTATATCTCAGAACAAATTTGTTAATTCGAAATTGTGAATTTGAGGAGATAGATTGGCACAACTGGGAACAATTTTTAAATTGTTGTTTTTCTTAATAATGATCTATTTTTAAAGGGTATGCTTTGTAAGTAGTTAAAGAGTGATCTCACATCGCCCACCACCCGCAGAGTTCTGGATTAGTGGAGGGAATGAATAAGTCACTAAAGAGTTTAAGCCTTGACCGAGACTGGACAGGAATTGGTTAAGGTATTCCCTGCCATTCTGATGGTTCAGAACAATCCCAGCTAGAGACAGGGTTAACACCTTTTGAACTGAAAACAGAACGAACTATGAACCTACCAGAAGGTGGCCCTCTTTGAAATGAGGGTGACCCCATATGGAGCTACGAGACTATACGGGCAGCTGCTATGCACCCCCTGGGGTGCGACTAGAGTGTGGAAGTTAGTTTTGACCTACAGGCCCTCAGCCAAGAATTAATTACGTATGCACGGCAATTAGCCCATGCCTTGCCAGGCCTGTATTCCCAGATACGAGAGGCACAGAAGCCACTACCAGTTGAACACAGGGACAGTCCATACTACCGGGAGACTACGTACCGATAAGGTACTGGGATCGGAAAAAATTGGGACTGTGTTGGAAGGGATTATCCCAGGTGCTACCGACGACACCAACCGCAGCGAAGATTGAAGATCACCCCCGTTGGATACATCTGATTGACTGTAAAACGGATCGGAGAACCAAGAAAGGGGCTATTGACTCTCCTTTTTATCCTGCGGTTGGCCCAGATGGGCTAGACTTGGGGAAATAATCTGTTTCTGCCTATGAGTTTTGAATTCGCCCTTCGTGATAATAAGTGAATGTTGGGTGTGTATGCACATCCTGTATAATGGTGGAGGAGGAATACCCCTCTTGACAATACCCCTTAATCTTATTGAGATTCTGGCCTTACATTGCTTTCGCAATAAAACAGCAACTAGTGGGTGCTTTCAGTACGACAAACTCGAGGATGAACCCATATATTAGGGATGGTATATGTCCCCTTTAAGCCAGGATGGAAAGTAAATGGGATGTATTTTGTATGCGGATCCTGGGTGTACCCATGGATGCCTGGTATGCCACCTGGGGATAAGAAGAACTGGGTAAGGTTAACCAGCCCAAACCACAAATGAAGGGGATGTTGCTATTTGGCTTGTGTTGTCCCTTACATGCGATCTGTGCAACATCTAACTGAATTGTAAATCCCCATGAGGGCTAAGCGAGTATATCGGAGTCAGAGCGATTATGGATGATCGTCTTCCCACTCGTCCCCCCACTCTACGGAACAGCCCGCCTATCACGGGAATTGATTAATATGGCCTCCGTATTGGAGAAATGGGCTAATGAAACTGTGGTCACCTTTACCTACACGCAAAAGGCCCTCTCATCCATAGCAGCTGAAATAGTTGCACTTCACACTGTAGCCCTGCAGAATCGGTTGGCTTGGTGGACTTTGGGGTACTATGATACATTATGGTTCCACCTTTCTGCTAATAATTGCTCTAATTTTTATGATTAAATGCTTGCGACCATTGTGTACTTGCCGAGGACTGTGAATGTTATCATGTTATGATAAAAGGAGGGAATGAAAGAGTTAAAGTAATTAAAAGTCGTGGGTTTCAAAATGGACGCCCTGTTGTTGTTTTAAGTAGTATACAAAATTGAAACTGCTTGTAAAATGCATACTTAGTAGATGGAAAAGTACTGACACTGACTCCCCGATTCCCTCAAGGTTAGAAGAAGCATAACCCCGTGAAACTGTAGAAACCCCACAAAACTGTAGATCCTTCTGCAGTTGTACAGGGCCCTAGTGAGACCACACCTGTGTGCAGTTTTGGTCTCCAAATTTGAGGAAGGACATTCTTGCTATTGAGGGAGTGCAGTGTAGGTTCACAAGGTTAATTCACGGGATGGCGGGACTGTCATATGTTGATAGAATGGAGCGGCTGGGCTTGTATGCTCTGGAATTTAGAAGGATGACAGGATATCTTATCGAAACATATAAGATTATTTAGGGTTTGGACATGCTGGAGGCAGGAAACATGTTCCCGATGTTGGGGGAGTCCAGAACCAGGGGCCACAGTTTAAGAATAAGGGGTAAGCCATTTAGAAAGGAGATGAGGCAAAACTTTTTCACTCAGAGGGTTGTGAATCTGTGGAATTCTCTGCCTCAGAAGGCAGTGGGGGCCAATTCTCTGGATGCTTTCAAGAAAGAGTTAGATAGAGCTCTTAAAGATAGCGGAGTCAGGAAATATGGGGAGAAGGCAGGAACTGGGTACTGATTGTGAATGATCAGCCATGATCGCTATGAATGTCAGTGCTGGCTCGAAGGGCCGAATTGGCCTACTCCTACACCTATTATCTATTATTAATTGACCTGCATGGGTTTTCTCCGGGATCTATGGTTTCCTCCCACATTCCAAAATCATACAAGTTTGAAGGCTAATTGGCTTTGTATAGTGGTATAATTGTAAATTGTCCCTAGTATGTGTAGGATAGTGTTAGTATGTGAGGATTGCTGGTGGGCGTGGACTCAGTGGGCCAAAGGGCCTGTTTCTCTAAACTAAAAACTTTGACAAAAGCTCAGCCTTCAACATCATAACATCTACATCACCACATAAGCTCATCGTAAATCTTCTGGATCTTGGCCTTGGAGCCTCCATCTGCAACTGGTTTCTGGACTTTCTGACTAACTGATCTTAATAAGTTAGAATTGGTCATAACATTTTCTCCATCATGACCCTCATCACTGTTACTCCTCAAAGTTGTGTGCTCAGGCCCCTGTTCTTCTCCCTATACACACTTGACTTTTATTCATGTAAAGTGCCAACTTAATTTTTAAGTTCACTGATGATACCACCGTTGTCAGCCAGATCAACAACCAATGATGAGACAGAGCAGGAAAGAAATCACGATCCTTCTGGCACGGAATCAGAACAACAAACTAGCCAGGAAGAGTCTTGACCCATTCTTTTTTTCCAGAGATGCTGCCCGACCCGCTGAGTTACTCCAGCACTTTGTTTCTAACCTAGCCCCTAATGTCTGCAAGATGAAAGAATTACTTATGGACTGAAGGAAGCAGGGTAGGGTGAACACAACCAGATCCTCATCAGCAGAGCTGCTGTAGAGATGGTCAACACTTTCAAGTTCGTAAGCATCCATATCACCAGCAACCTAACCTGGTCCCTGCACATTGATATGAACATGAAGAAAGAACATCAGCATATTTAGCATGGCGATGTGGATTCACACTAACCTCTACAGATGCTTTATAGAATGTATTCTGATGGATGCTTCTCAGCCTGGTATGTCAACTGCTCTGCTCTTGACTGCCTGATCCTGCAGAGCATGGTGAACATAACCTGAGGCGGCACAGTGGTGCAGCCATAGAGTTGTTGCCTTAGTTGTGCCAGAGACCTGGGTTTGATCCTGACTACGGGTGCTGTTGGTACGGATTTTTTATGTTCTCCCCATTAACGTGTGGGTTTTCCCTGGGTGCATCAGCCTCCTCCCACACTCCAAAGGTATACAGGTTTGTAAGTTAATTGGCTTTGGTAAAGACTGTAAATTGTCCCTAATGTCGGATAGCGCTAGTAGACGGAGTGATCGCTGGTCGATGTGAACTCGGTGGACCGAAGGGCCTGTTTCCATGCTGTATCTCAAAAGTAAAGTAAACTAAACCCAGTTCACCAAAAGCTCGTCATATCCTACCATCCAATCTATCTTCATGGTGCATCTTCAGGAAGGCTGGATATATCATCAAGGATGCCTGTCTCCCTGGCATTTCCTTTTCTCTTTTCTAACTACAGGGAGAAGGTATAGGACCTTGAAAGCCTGAACTTAAAGACTTAAGAAATGCTTCGTCCCCAAAGCCATCACATTCCTAAATCAATCACCCCCTTCACAACCTGTTCCCAGCGCTGTTACTGTGTATGCTTACTCTTAACTCTTCCTATTTGCTTATTTCATTATTGCACTTCGGTATTTATTTTTTGCACTACTGCAGGTTGTAATACAATTTTTGCACCATTCTGCTATTTTGCATTCGTCATTTTATTTCTTGTGGTATCTATTGTTATTATGTCTAGCATTTACACTATGAGCTTCACACAAACAAGGAATTTTATTGCACCCAGGTGTAAAAGGCAATAAATGTAACTGAATCCGAATGTAAATCTGAACCTGAGTCCAATACTGACCTAAATGTGGATCCACCTACTCTTAAAATAGTGTTCACTCTGTTGCAGTGTATTTGGTACAGCAGCAGCCATTACATTGCCAAGTCCCTGTGAGTGATAGCTCCTGATTTAAGTAATCATCCCCTGGCTATTTTACCATTTGTTTTGTAATGGTAGACAGATGTTCTTCTGTTTACACCACTGATGAGACTATTGGAACGGTCATTTTCCACAACATCATTTTCTTGGGTGCACAACGAGAAACTGTAGTACGAGTTTTACCTCAGGCTGATGGCAACAGATTGGCCACCATCCTACATATTCAGATGGTGGGGGAAGGGAGGGGTGATAAAGTGACCCTCAATATTTTGAAGAATAATAAATAAGCAAATACTATTGTTGATTGTGGTCTATAGATATTATGAACAAAATTATAAAAACGGTCCAAAGCATTTTTGAATCATAGGAAAGAGAACCGAATTTAACATAATTTCCCATTTCCCATGCTGCAGCATCCACTGGAACAATGAAAGGTCGAGGGTTTTATAGCACAGAATATGAGATCTGCAGCAACCTTGTAACGTCCCAGTGGACTCAGGTCAAAGAGCTGGTATCATATGAAGTCCATTTGAGAAAGATCTCAAGGGAAATGAATTGCTATTCAACCATCTTCATCCAAGTAATTTAAATTATATGGTTACTCAAGGGTATAACAGATAGTTTTAAAAACAGGCTAGTGCCCTTAGGCTGAAAATCCATAAAAACACGCACTGAAATAACCCTGCCTGGGGGATCCATGCCAATTTGTAATGGTGGAGTTAGTGTGAGATTTTCCTGCACACACCTCATGTAAAGAGCATTTTGGAGACACACCAATTGTGACAGTTTCATCATCGATGCTTGTTAATACTTGTGTACCTGTTAATACTGGCAAATCCGACCAACACCGCACCTGCATCTCTTAAAGGAAATATAATCAACTGTTGCTGGGAGCACGTAAAGGGCACCGACAGCCCATGATTTGGAGCGGAAACGCTGTCTCACAGATGCAGACTACGGAGAGAGGGAGACACCTGCAGGGAAATGCTGCAAGCGTGATGGCTCTGGAAGACACCAAGGGCAGAAATGAAGCACGAATGGGAGGAGGCATCCACTATGATGCCCCGGGATTGTGTTGCCAAAGGTTTAATCATCTCTCATGTGTTTTTTTAATTTCAAACATTAACATTATTCAGAATTTTTTTCCTAAATAAAGTTTATTACTTGTGCCAAATAAAGAAAATGTCACACACACATATAGATAGATATATATATATATATACATATCTATATGTGTGTGCGTATGATAGTTTCTTCATAGAAATAAATGAATATCTCTTATTATATAACTAAAACTCTCATCTTGTTTGTGTGTATGTATATGTGTGTGTGGGTGTGTGTCATCTGGGCACAATCTGCTTGATTCTCATTTCCTTACAAACGCTAGGCCACAGCCTTCCCATTTTCACACATTCTACTCACATTTTTCCCTTCGAGGCGATTAACATCTTCCCGTCGCATTCCCACCTATATTTCTGAACTTTTTTAATCCTTTAAAGTTTTAAAAACAGCCCGATAATTCACCCATTTTGGAAAAAAAAAACCCGAGTGACATCACAATGGACTCGCAAGGCAGGACGGGACACTCCAGCGCTCGTGCAGTGGCTGCCAGCGCCCAATACCTGGTGGGGAAGGTGGAGCCGCAGCCCAACACCTGGTGGCGAGGGTGGAGCCGCGGGCCATGGCTAGAGCTGAGCCTGGTGCTCGAGCTGGAGTGAGAGCCGAGCCCGGGGCTTGGTATGGGGCCATGACTGGGACCGATAAATTAGCCGCCGTTGGAACCAAGGGCGAGCCTGGGTCCAGGGTCAGGGACAGTGAGGTCAGAACCTGCACCGGAGCCCAGGCCGCGGCCGGGCTGACGGCTGGAGGCTGCCGTTGGAACCAAGGACGAGCCTGAGCCTGGACTGGAGCCTAGGCGGCGGCCGAGTTGATGGCTGGAGCCTGCCGCTGGAACTAAGGACGAGCCTGGGTTTACAGCCAGAGAACCAGGTCGAGTTCCAGGCCCTTGCGCTGCTCTACGACCTGGGTAGGTCCTGGGGCATGGAATGGATGAGGGAAATGAGGAGATGGGGTAGGGTCTCTAACCCTCTCTGCCCCTCTCCATCTACCACCCTCCCCCTCCCTCTCACCTCCCCCTCCCTCTCTATTCCCCTCCCTCTCCCTCTCTACCCCCACCCCCTTCCCCTCTCCATCTACCACCCTTCCCCTCCCTCTCTACCCCCCTCCCTCTACCCCCTCCCCTCCCTCTCTACCCCCCTCCCTCGCCCTCTCTACCCCTCCCCCTCCCTCTCTGCCGCCCCTCCCTCTCTACCCCCTGTAATGAAAATTGATTCTCATTTCCTTACCAACGCAAGGCCACAGCATTCCCATTTTCACACATTCTACTCACTTTTTTTCCTGTGGAGATGATAAACATATTCCCGTCGCATTTCCACCTATATTCCCGGTTATTGATAAAAGTTATTGATAATTGAAATTTTAAACACATCACACACTCAACCGTTTTGCCAAAAAAAAAAGAATGACGTCCCAATGCACTCCGGCTCTTCGTAAGGGGGGGAGTGAGTGCGCCACGCTGGAATTTTCTGGATTCCCCACCCCCCTTTGCCTGGCCCAGTCGCAGTCCTCAAGACCTTGAGTCCACGCCCGTCTGTGCCCATGTCTACCCCCTCCCCTACCCCTCCCTCTCTACCCCCTCCCTCTCTACGCCCCCTCCCCCTCCCTTTCTTCACTGCCTGCTTACTTGCAGTGACTGATGAACAAGGTCACCCAGATATCGTTGTACTACCCCTTTTCCTAACTTAACACCATTCGGATAACAATCTGCCTCCCTGTTCTTGACTTTCAATGACTGGTGTACCATGACACCCAGGTCTCGTTGCATCTCCCCTTTTCCTAATCGGCCACCATTTAGATAATAGTCTACTTTCCTGTTTTTCCCCCAAAGTGGATAACCTCACATTTATCCACATTAAACTGCATCTACCATGCATCTGCCCACTCACCCAACCTGTCCAAGTCACCCTGCATCCTCGTAGCATCCTCCTCACAATTCTTCACACTGCCACCCAGGTTTGTGTCATCTGCAAATTTGCTAATGTTACTTTTAATCCCTTCATCTAAATCATTAATATATATTGTAAATAGTTGCGGTCCCAGCACCGAGCCTTGCTGTACCCTGCTAGTCACTGCCTGCCATTCTGAAAGGGACCGGTTAATCCCTACTCTTTGTTTTATGTCTGGCAACCAATTTTCTATTCATGTCAGCACCCTACCCCCAATACCATCTGCTTTAATTTTGCCCACCAATCTCCTATGTGGGACCTTATCAAAGTGATATCCTTTCCCTTGCTTGAGGCATGTCCCCACTGCACTCAGTCTCTCAACGCCCAGCAGTGGAAGCAGTTTGTGGTCCTTCTGCACAGAATCTTAGCATTGGTTGCACGGAGCTTTGTTGGGTCCCTCAGTACATCCTCTTGCTGTTAGGAATGGGCCAGTCAGCAATATTCCCTTATGGACATTTGATTGTGCTAGAAGATCAACAGTTTTGGGCAGACCAACGGGCATCTTTCAACAAATTGATAGACTTTCAGCTACACCTGATGCCCATCTCCGTATTTCTATGGGAACCCCATAAATCAGGGAATCTTCTGTTACACTGCTGCTCGAGATGAATTGTGATAAGGACCCTTAAACCCCTGTCTCACGGTGCTAGTCCACCCACGAGTGATCCCGAGGTTAAAACAAATCAAACTCGTGGTAATCACGTAGAATTAACGTAGTGGGAACGTCGGAACTCGTAACGCTAACGGCAGGTACTCAGGAAACTTGTTAACTCGTGAAAATCTTTCAACAGGATGAAAGATTTCCACGAGTCAAATTTACTCTTGAAGTAAAAATTTTAAACTTTTAAACTCGTTGTAAGTACGTAGTAGCCCGTGAGTTTACCGTAGTGACTTGTAAGTCTACAGTGGGCACTCTTTAACTCAGCGGGACAGGCAGCATCTCTGGACAGAAGGAATGGGTGACAGGCTGACGTTTCAAAAATTCTGCTGCATCTTTGTGTTACTCCAGCACTGTGTGTTCACTTTTCGTCAACCAGCATCTGCCCTTTCTTGTGTATGACATTATTTGTATCCGTGGCAGTTGATTGTCGCTCCCTTCAGTTTCCCAGGGGGTCGGGACGGGACTGGAGTTGGGAGGGAAAGGTGGGGGGAGGGATGGCTGCTATGTCTTAGTATGGGAGACAAGTGTAAGAGAGGTGTACTGATTGTGTGGTCAGACACTTTGGTAGTGATTGTGCATGGGGTTCACTGTCGAGGACTTCATAATGCAGAGAGCATTATAAACAGTGGAGCGATTAAACCTGGAAAGGGGGGAGACTTCTCTCTGAGTTGGACCCAGGAAACTGAAGCAGGCTCACGTAGACTTAATATTTTCTTGAGGTTATTAACGACAGATAAATGGATAGGAAGGGCTATGGGCCACCTGCAGGCAAATAGGACTATCCCAAGATGCCAACTTGGACGGCACGGCCAAGCTGGGCCGAAGGACCTATTTCCGTGTTGTACAGCACCATGACTAAGGCCTATCCAGTGGCATTGACATGTTTTGTATTTTTCCTTTCTAAAGATGCAGTGTATTTTGGTGACTATTGCACACTGCAGACCAGAAGCGCCTTCAATACCCAGATATATCAGATCCACACAAAATCTTTTTTTGCGGCAACTGTTTATAATGCTCTCTGCATTATGAAGTCCTTGACATTTAAATCCCAACCACCACACCAATATTCACAGACACGTGCTTTCAGGTATTCAACTATGATAAGCATTAAATGCACACCGTTTGCAATGTTAACACTTCTCATTTGTCTTAAATGTAGAGGTACAATACAATCAAAGACTGGCAGCAGTGTTAATAATGAATGGGGTCACAGGATCAGTGATAGATTCATAGAGATATACATCTTGGAACAGGCCCTTCGGCCCAACTTGCCCATTCTAATAAAGTTACCTAACTGAGCTTGTCCCATTGGCTTGCCCCAGGCCCATATCCCTCCCAACCTTCCTTGTGCCACTGGTCAGTAAGACATGAAGCATGTTCCCTTGGTTTTCTTGGTATTATTGATGTAATGTTAAAGCTGGTGGGGATCTCTGAGTGCAGTAGTGAGAGATTGAAGTTGTCCACAAGCATTCCAGGCAGCGGGATTTGAGAAGGTGGCCAAGTGCACCATCAGGCCTGGACGCTTTCTGATGCTCACGTTCAAGAACTATCTTCTGACATCAGCTTTGGAGACTGTGTGAGATCAATTTGTTACCTAGTATCATTAGGGCAGATGATCACACTTGGCCATTGAACAAAAGACCAAACCCCGATCGTAAATATGGAATTTTACTTTTTCCTCTACTAATTTCTAAAGTTACAAACCACTTTGGTCACAGGGCAAAGATCTTTGATGATTCATGTCATTCTGCTAATTTTACCACTTAAAATATAACACATAGAAGTGAATTTCAACTTATTGTTGAACAAGGATCTTATAATTAATTCCTTTTATGTTCTTTGCTACTTTAATCATCAGTGAACAGTTTTACTGAACCGGATGGAAACCAGATACCCAACAATAAGTTGAAATTCATTTCTATGTGTTACATTTTCAATGGTAAAATTAGCAGAATGATGAACCAACAGGGATTCACTTGGAAAATATGAACCTCTCTGTTTTCCAAAATAGATCTTTAAAAAACTCTCAGAAATTAACTCATAAAAGAAGTGACGCCTATGAGAAAGTGACATGAATCATAACTGCTGTGATAAAATGTCTATTTTAACTAACTTGCTGTTTGACTTGAAAAATAATGTTTTAATAGCCACAACCCAACATTATTGAGAATCAGCTGAGATCTAATGTAGCTCCTCTAGTTAAGAAGAAACGAGGGATAGGCCATGTATGCTGGTGAGCCTTACATGTGTGGAATTATTTTTATAAATCTGAAAGGATATACACTTCACGGCGCCTCAGCAAGGTCAGCAATATAACCAAGGACCAGTGTCACCCCGGTCACTCCCTCATCTCCCCTCAACCGTCAGGCAGGAGGTACAGAAGTTTGAAAACATGTTCCTCCAGATTCAGGGACAGTTTCTTCCCAGCTATAATAAAGCAAGTGAATGGTCCTATCATCAGCTGGAATGTGGTCCTGACCTCCCACCTACCTCATTGGAGACCTTTGAACTATGTTTAATCAGACTTTATTGGACTTTATCTTGCAATAAATGTTGTACCCTTTAATTTTTTATCTGTGCACTCTGGGTGGCTTGATTTATTCATGTATAGTCTTTTCTTTGACTGGATTGCATGCAAACAAAACCTTTACACTGTACCTCAGCTCATGTGACAATAATACAAACTAAACTAAATGACAAGATTTATGTTCAGTTGAAAGTTAAGCTGATGAGAAAAAGTGACGCCAATCTTTCTGTGGGGAAAATCTTGCCTCATTAATGTTATTGAGATTTTTAAGGAGGTCACTAAAAATATTGATGAAGGCAGGACAGTAGACATTGTGTGTGCAGACTTGAGTAAAGCATGTGCAAGGCCCCACATAAGAGGCTGTCCAGAAGGTTTTCACATGGGAATCAAGGAGAAGAGGCTAATTTAATCCAAAATTGTCATGGCAATAAGAGGCAGAGGGTAGTGGTGGAAAGATAATTTTCTAATTGGAAGTCTATGACCAGCGTTGCATGCAGGATCTGCGCTGGGACCCTTGAGATATATATTATTGACTTATGCATGAATATAGGAAGTACGATTACTAATTTGCAAATTACAAGTTGGTGGTGTTGCGGATAACAAGAAAAAGTTGACTACATGTTCAGACCTGGAGAAGTGATGAGACCTTGGAGATCCCTAACGGTGGCTACACAGGCAGATACGGTGGGGAAGAAGGCATTCGCCATGCCTGTCTTATAAATATATGATTTATGTTATATTGCAACTTTACAAAACACTGGTTAGGTCACACTGATAGGGGAAGAGATACACCAGGGCACTGCTTGAAGTGGAAGTTTTTAGTTAGGGAGCGAGATTGGGGTGGGCTGGGTTTATTTACCCTGGAACAAAGGAGACAAAGGGAAGATCTGATCATGTTATGTAAAATTATAAGAGACATAGGTCGGTAGGTAGAAGCCTTTTCCCATGATAAGAGGGTAGAGATGTAAGGTGACAGGAAGGAGTTTTGAGAGGAAGAGAGGAAAGAAGGGTGATTTGAGGGCATCTTCTTAATACAGAAAGTTGTTGACATCTAAAACATGTGCGACAATAGGTGATAACCATTAGGTTTAAAAGACATTAGGTAAAGACTATCCCCGACTCCCAATTCCTCCATCTATGCCGCATCTGCGCCCAGGATGAGGTGTTCCATATCAGGGCAATGGAGATGTCCTCTTTCTTTAGGAAACAGGGGTTCCCCTCTTCCATTATAGATGAGGCTCTCATTAGGGTCTCCTCGATATGCCGCAACTCTGCTCTTGCTCCCCCTCCCCTCATTCGTATCAAGGACAGTGTTTCCCTTGTCCCCACCTTCCACCCCATCAGCCGTTGCATACAGCATATAATCCTCCAACATTTTCGCCACCTCCAACGGGATCCCACTACTGGCCACATCTTCCCATCTCCACCCCTTTCTGCTTTCCATAGAGACCGTTCCCTCCGAAACTCCCTGGCCAACTTGTCCCTTCCCACCCAAACCACCCCCTCGCCAGGTACTTTCCCCTGCAGCCACAGTAGATGCAACACCTATCCCTTTACCTCCCCCCTCGACTCCATCCAAGGACCCAAACAGTCTTTCCAGGTGAGGCAGGCGTTCACTTGCACCTCCTCCAACCTCATCTACTGTATCCGCTGTTCCAGGAGTCAACTTCTGTACATCGGTGAGACCAAGCGCAGGCTTGGCAATCGTTTCGCTGAACACCTCCGCTCAGTCCGTCTTAACCTACCTCATCTCCTGGTGGCTCAGCACTTCAACTCCCTCTCCCATTCCCATCTGACCTTTCTGTCCTGGGCCTCCTCCATTGTCAGAGTGAGGCCCAGCGCAAATTGGAGGAACAGCACCTCATATTTCACTTGGGTAGTTTATATTGACTTCTCTAACTTCAGATATCCCTTGGTTTCTCTCTCCATCCCCTCCCCCTTACCAGTTCTCCCACTAGTCTTGGTCTCCGATTACATTCTCTCTTTGTCCTGTCCCGTCCCCTGACATCAGTCTGAAGAAGGGTCTCGACCCGAAACGTCGGCCATTCCTTCTCTCCAGAGATGCTGCCTGGCCCGCTGAGTTACTCCAGCATTTTGTGTCTACCTTAGGTTTAAGAGATATTTAGACAGGCACTGCATATAAGGGTGTGAACCTGATGCAGGCAACATGGAATTATAGCAGATGGAAGAAGATGGAAGAAGGTCTTTTCTCCTTTTCTCCAGAAATTCTGCATGACCCACTGAGTTACTCCAGTATTTTGTGTCCTTCCTTGACAATAAGGGTGGCATGGGTATGTTGGGCCTAAGGGCTCATTCATGTATTCTATTAATCAATATTATCAAGTCCTCACTGAGAGTTGACTCAGTGATCCAGATAAACGTGACAAAAAAGCCTTCATTCTGACCTATACCTTGGGTGATAATTATGGTGCTGCTGATTTCTTCAAATCAGAAGGTGTCATGAGTAGGGTTGCCAACTTTCTCACTCCCAAACAAGGGACAAAAGGTCAAAATACGGGACAAATTCCCAACGGCAATTTGTTGACCGACTCAGCCGTGGCAGGGTGAATGATGAGTTGGCCCGGGTGCTGGACTGCACACAAAGCCCAGCCGGCAGGCCAGCTGAGGAGTTTTGGTCCACGCGACGTCGAGTGCAAAGTCTGGCACCCCATCCAACTCATGAACTGATGATTGGCCATGAGAAGGAGGGGTGATGGTGTCGGCGGTAAGCGAAGGTCCGAAGGTCGGACAGTTGGCCGGGCTGCCGACCAACGGGGCCACGGGCGAGGCACTGCTGCTGCACTCTATGGGCTGGACTATGTTGGCACGATTGAGGCGGGGCCGGACGCGGCACTCTGACCCAACAGTCCCCTCGACCCGAGTAGTAGCAGTCAAATACGGGACAAGGGCAGTCCCGTACGGGACAAACCAATTTAGCCCAAAAAACGGGATGTCCCAGCTAATACTGGACAGATGGCAACCCTAGTCATTAGTGAAATTCACTACAATGAAACTGAGCAGGAAGCAAAACATGCTTGAAACAACATCAGCCAACTGCATTGCAGTCAACTTGCCTTTCTCCTCCCGGGGGCTGTCATTAGTAAATGAAACAGCTCACCACTTTTATTAGATATAGGCATGCAAGTTAATGTCATGCCTGACCACAACTTCAAGTAATTAAAGACTATATCAAAATTAAGATAATAACCGCCAAATCAATCTACAACAGTAGACACAAAATAAAATGTTATTTGATGCAATGTACTGCATGTCTATGGACAATAAATACAAGCTAAATAAATAAATCACCAAATCAAAAAGTCAAAGCTATCAAGGCAATTTTAAATTGAATTTCATAAGAATTTATTTTTGTTACTGGAGGTTTCCTCGCACAAGAAATTATAAGTATAAAGGAAGAATTTAAAAATCTTAAACTGTACTTTAAAGAAGAATTGCAATCTTTTAAAGAAGAAATTAAAGAAGAAATTAAAGAAGAAGTCACAGCCTCTGTTCACGAAGTATTAGAAGCCTGGAAGTTACAATGGAATAAAATCTTAATCCAAAGATCGAAGAGGTAAATGTTAAAATAAATTCGATGGAATCCAGATTTAACTCTGTTGGATCCCATCTTTCAGGCACTAGATCAACAAAATACAGCTATAACTGAATTAGAGGAAATTGCTGATACAAGTGCTAAAACTAAAAAAAAAACTTCTCTCCGAGAACAAGCGTTTATCAGACCTATTGAATAAAATAACTGAAAAATGTATTGACTTGGAGGGACGTCAGAGATGCCAGAATTTAAGAATTGTGGGCGTTCAGGAAGGCAGAGAGGTGAACCGTGACCCCCGTGAATTTGCTGCAGATCTATTAAAAAAAGTCTTAAATCTGGATCAAGAACCTTTACTTGGTCGGGCACACAGAGCACTGGGACGCCGCACAAAGGTGGACGCCCCCCCAAGACAACTGATAGTGAAGGTGCAATATGATCATGTTTTGGATGATATAATGAAGAAAATCGTTCGCAGCAGAAATCTCGTATTTGAAGGAGATAAGATCAGTATATTTAGAGATTATCCTGTGGAGGTCGCCAGGAAAAGAGCACTGTTCACAGAGACAAGAAGAATACTTAAGAATATAAAAGATCTGAGATATGGACTGAAGTACCCCACAACACTGAGAGTTACCTACAAGAGGCAGGAATATTTCTTCATCAAACACACGGAAGCACTGGAATTCGCCCAGAACATTGAGAATAAGACCGAGGATTGAACAATACTCAACGAACACCTGACGGTACCGGACATCGTTACCCCGCAGAGAAGAAATGGAACTTTAAATTGCTATACTTAAGGACTACTTAAAATTTATAATGAGAGTCGAGCAGTTAATTTGCTATTGATATATAACATTTATATTTTAGTACTAATCATTACTAATTACTACTAATTATGATCACTAATTATTATTAATTATTGTTAACTGGATCTACTCAGAATTAGCTAAAAGTATGAACTATAAGTAATGTGTGATTCAGGCAATTTATTAATAAAAATTTAGGAGTTTTTTTCTTTGATACTTTTGACTAATTTTTGATTAATATTTTTTCTATACGAGACTAATATTTTACTTTGAGACTAATATCTATTTCACTAACGGAATATAACTACTTTGGACCTAAAAATGTGTTTCCCTTCCCCCATAAATTGTTTTTATTGAAATTGATACTTTTCTCTTAAGGAAAGTACGGAGCTAGTATTACTTTTTTTTTCCAAAGTCTACGGAAGTCTTTAGATGTCTAGCCATATTAGGGTGGCTATCACTAACTGCACCAGCTATAGATGTCGTTTTTTTCTTTCTTTTACGCCTTACTAACATGTTATTCTCTTACCTTTTCTATTTTATATTATATTATAATTTTAATTTTGAATGGAATTTTAAGTCCTACTTAAGGAGATATGTCCGGGAGGAAAACCTACGAGATCTAAAATTCATCTATCTGATGTTCGGGTGTAAGGGAGGGTTTAATGTGCTGAACCATTTGCTCTATTATAGACCATCCTAACCATAAGATGCAAGACGTTAATATGAAAATTAGGGGGTGAAGGAATTACATTCTGTAGTTGGAATGTTAAGGGAATTAATGAACTAATGAACTAATCAAGAGAGGTAAAGTATTAGCTCATTTAAAATCACTTAAAGCAAATATAATATTCCTCCAGGAAACACATCTTAAAAAGGAAGCACAACACAGATTGAAAGCAAAATGGATTGCTAAAGGGTATCACTCTTCATTCTCACATAAATCTAGAGGGGTTGCAATATTAATCCGTAAAGGTATACCTTTTAAACATACATCAACTATAGAAGATATTGACGGCAGATATATTGTATTAGTAGGTGTTATATACAAAAAAAGTGACTCCTCTTAATGTATATGGACCAAATTTTGATAGTCCCTTGTTTTTCAAGAAAATATTCAATACTATCCCGGAATTCACACAACATAACTTAATTATTGGTGGAGACTTAAATTGTACACTAGATTCTTATTTAGACAGATCATCAACTCAAAGAAAATTAAAATCTCAGTCAAGTGAATTCCTAAACTCATATATTAACACTACCAATATCAAGGATGTCTGGAGAATTGAAAATCCATCCAGACGAGAATATTCATTTTACTCACCGGTGCATAAAACCTATTCAAGGATAGACTATTTCTTAGTAGACTCCAAACTCATTCCATTCCCCTACAACTCGAAATATCATAGTATTATAATATCGGACCATGCACCCTTAACATTTATGATTAAACTAAATGGAATGGCTGAGAAACAGACACAACGGAGACTTAACCCCCAAATTTTAAATGAAAAGGTATATCATGAATACCGTATAAAACAGATCAATATGTTTTTCGAGGCTAATGACCATCCCGGAACTTCTGCTTCCCTTCTCTGGGAAACATTTAAAGCATTTGTACGAGGAGCATTAATCTCCTCCCAAGCATTTCATAATAAAGAGAGTCGGGCTAAACAACAGACACTGGAAATGGAAATAAGGCAATTAGACATAGAAAATGCAGCAGCACCATCTATGGTAAAACACAATAAAATTGCAGTAGTGAAATACAAGTTAAATAAAATATACTCAGACCAAGTTTTAAAACTTTATCAACATACTAAACAATTAAACTTTGAATTTGGTGACAAACCACAAAAACTATTTGCACGCTAACTTCGAAAACTGGACGGGGAAAAAACAATTTATAAAATTAGATCAGATAAGGGAGAAATATTAACACTGCCCAAAGATATCAATGACAGATTTTTACAATATTATCAAAAACTTTACTCAACTAAAGTGACAGAACAATCAGTAGGAATGGAAGCATATTTACAGAAATGTAATCTTACAAGTTTAGATTTGAAAGAGAGAGAATTACTAGGTGCTGAAATAACAGCAAAAGATATCGAAGAGTCAATTAGATCTTTAAAAAATGGAAAGGCCGCAGGCCCCGATGGCCTAAGCTCCGAATTTTATTTAAAAATTTATGATCTGATTTCCTCACGTCTACAGACATTGTATAAGTACGCTTATACTCAACAGAAACTGCCAGAAACTTTAAACGAATCTACAATAACACTTATACCAAAAACTGATAAGGACCTTGAAGACCCAGGTTCATATAGAGCAATAGCTCTCTTAAATACTGATCAGAAAATATTAACTAAAATCCTATCTCATAGATTGAGTTTAGTGACTAACAAATTAATACATCCAGACCAAACAGGTTTTATTCCAAAACGTTACTCATTTTATAATTTGAGACGACTATTCAATATTATATATTCAAATAGAATTGCTAATGTAAACCTAGCAATCATTTCGTTAGATGCTGAAAAAGCATTTGATCAGGTGGAATGGTCATACCTATTTTCGGTGATGGAAACATTTCAACTGGGGGAGAAGCACTGTACATGGGTTAAACTCTTATATTCTAACCCAACAGCTAGAATATTAACAAACCAAATGTTATCAACTAAATTTAATCTTTCTAGAGGTTGTAGACAAGGATTGGGTTGGGTGAATCAAATTGGCAGGGGTGATGAGGAAGAGGATTTCTTGGAATGTATGCGGGATAGTTTTCTAAACCAACATGTAGAGGAACCAACGAGAGAGCAGGCTATTCTAGATTGGGTATTGAGTAATGAGGAAGGGTTAGTTAGCAGTCTTGTTGTGCGTGGCCCCTTGGGCAAGAGTGACCATAATATGGTTGAATTCTTCATTAGGATGGAGAGTGACATTGTTAATTCAGAAACAAGGGTTCTGAACTTAAAGAAAGGTAACTTTGAGGGTATGAAACGTGAATTGGCCAAGATTGATTCTTAAAGGGTTGACGGTGGATATGCAATGGAAGGCATTTAAAGACTGCATGGATGAACTACAACAATTGTTCATCCCAGTTTGGCAAAAGAATAAATCAGGGAAGGTAGTGCATCCATAGATAACAAGGGCAATCAGGGATGGTATAAAAAACAAAAGATGAAGCGTACAAATTAGCCAGAAAAAGCAGCCTACCAGAGGACTGGGAGAAATTCAGAGTCCAGCAGAGGAGGACAAAGGGCTTAATTAGGAAAGGGAAAATAGATTATGAAAGAAAACTGGCAGGGAACATAAAAACTGACCGCAAAAGTTTTTATAGATATGTGAAGAGAAAGAGATTAGTTAAAACAAATGTAGGTCCCTTGCAGTCAGAAACAGGTGAATTGATCATGGGGAATAAGGACATGGCAGACCAATTGAATAACTACTTTGGTTCTGTCTTCACTAAGGAAGACATAAATAATCTGCCGGAAATAGCAGGGGACCGCGGGTCAAATGAGATGGAGGAACTGAGTGAAATCCAGGTTAGCCGGGAAGTGGTATTAGGTAAATTGAATGGATTAAAGGCCGATAAATCCCCAGGGCCAGATAGGCTGCATCCCAGAGTACTTAAGGAAGTAGCCCCAGAAATAATGGATGCATTAGTGATAATTTTTCAAAACTCCTTAGATTCTGGAGTAGTTCCTGAGGATTGGAGGGTAGCTAATGTAACCCCACTTTTTAAAAAAGGGAGGGAGAGAGAAAATGGGGAATTACAGACCAGTTAGTCTAACATCGGTAGTGGGGAAACTGCTAGAGTCAGTTATTAAAGATGGGATAGCAGCACATTTGGAAAGTGGTGAAATCATTGGACAAAGTAAGCATGGATTTACGAAAGGTAAATCATGTCTGACGAATCTTATAGAATTTTTCAAGGATGTAACTAGTAGAGTGGATAAGGGAGAACCAGTGGATGTGTTCTATCTGGACTTTCAGAAGGCTTTCGACAAGGTCCCACATAAGAGATTAGTATAGAAACTTAAAGCACATGGTAATGGGGGTTCAGTATTGATGTGGATAGAGAACTGGCTGGCAAACAGGAAGCAAAGAGTAGGAGTAAACGGGTCCTTTTCAGAATGGCAGGCAGTGAATAGTGGGGTACCGCAAGGCTCAGTGCTGGGACCCCAACTATTTACAATATATATTAATGATTTGGACGAGGGAATTGAATGCAACATCTCCAAGTTTGCGGATGACATGAAGCTGGGGGGCAGTGTTAGCTGTGAGGAGGATGCTAGGAGGCTGCAAGGTGACTTGGATAGGCTGGGTGAGTGGGCAAATGCATGGCAGATGCAGTATAATGTGGATAAATGTGAGGTTATCCACTTTGGGGGCAAAAACAGGAAAGTAGACTATTATCTAAATGGTGGCCGATTAGGAAAAGGGGAGATGCAACGACACCTGGGTGTCATGGTACACCAGTCATTGAAAGTAGGCATGCAGGTGCAGCAGGCAGTGAAGAAAGCGAATGGTATGTTAGCATTCATAGCAAAATGATTTGAGTATAGGAGCAGGGAGGTTCTACCGCAGTTGTACAGGGTCTTGATGAGACCACACCTGGAGTATTGCCTACAGTTTTGGTCTCCAAATCTGAGGAAAGACATTCTTGCCATAGAGGGAGTACAGAGAAGGTTCACCAGACTGATTCCTGGAATGTCAGGACTTTCATATGAAGAAAGACTGGATAGACCCAGCTTGAACTCGCTAGAATTTGGAAGATTGTGGGGGGATCTTATAGAAACTTACAAAATTCTTAAAGGGTTGGACAGGCTAGATGCAGGAAGATTGTTCCTGATGTAGGGGAAGTCCAGGACAAGGGGTCACAGTTTAAGGATAAAGGGGAAATCCTTTAGGACCGAGATGAGAAAAACATTTTTCACACAGAGAGTGGTGAATCTCAGGAACTCTCTGCCACAGAAGGTAGTTGAGGCCAGTTCATTGGCTATATTTAAGAGGGAGTTCGATGTGGCCCTTGTGGCTAAAGGGATCAGGGGGTATGGAGAGAAGGCAGGTACAGGATACTGAGTTGGATGATCAGCTATGATCATATTGAATGGCAGTGCAGGCTCGAAGGGCCGAATGGCCTACTCCTGCACCTATTTTCTATGTTTCTATGTTTCTAGGATGCCCGCTATTTTCCATTATTATTCGCCCTTGCAATTGAACCATTAGCAGAAAGTGTTAGAGCCCATCCAGAAATATACTGGTATAATACTAAAGACACAATAAATAAAATCTCTTTATATGCAGATGATGTATTAATATATATTACAAAGCCAGAAACTAGTATTCCAAACCTATTAAATCTAATAACTCAATTTGGTCTGTTCTCGGGATATAGAATTAATTGGAATAAAAGCGAAATCATGCCAATAACGGAACTCAATTTACACACACTACAACAATCCCCCTTTTTTAAATAGTCAAGGAAAAACATAAATACTTAGGAATTTATGTAACTAAGACATATACTTCTTTATTTAAATTAAACTTCCCACCTTTACTGAATAAACTACATATGAATATTCAGTATTGGAAAACACTTCCTATGTCAATGTTTGGTAGAATTAATGCTATAAAAATGATCTTTTTACCGCAATTATTGTACCTATTCCAATCAATTCCGATATATCTCCCAATTTTTTTATTTTTTTAAAGTCGATTCCATTGTTATAAGCTTTATTTGGGATTATAAGAATCATAGAATAAGCAAAAAACTTCTATGTAAATCAAAGACAAATGGAGGTTTAGCCTTACCAAATTTTTTGTTTTACTTTTGGGCAGTCCATATTAAAAATATGAATTTCTGGTTGGAAGAAATGAATCAGCAACCAGACTGGTTAAGGATGGAAAAGGAAGACTGCTTGCCTTTTGAAATTGGTTCGATTATGTTTGCTCCCACAAAGCTGCATAAAAAAACCTATAGGGAAAACCCTATAATATATAGTGGCATACGAATCTGGAAACAATTAAAAAAAACTTTAAAATTGGATAATATATCACTGTTTCCCCATTGTAAACAACCCTTTATTTAAACCCTCCATATTGGATAAAGGTTTTACACAATGGAAAAATTATGGAATTAAAAAGATGGGACATCTTTATAGGAAAGGCACTTTTCTTTCATTTCAAGAGTTACAACAGATTTACGGACTACACTCAAATAACTTTTTCAGATATCTACAATTTAGAGATTACGTTAAATCTAATACACAAGATTATAGGACTTGGGAACCAGAAATCCTTGATGAATGTTTGAATAAACATCCTAATACAGAAAAATTAATAACTCATATTTATAACACCCTCTTAGATAGCGAGGTCCCATCGACGGAATTATATAGACACACATGGGAAAATGAATTAGACCAACCTATAACGAAAGATATTTGGGACGAAAGTCTACAATATATACATCAATGTTCGTTAAATGCCAGACATGCCTTAATACAATTTAAAGTATTATACAGATTACATTACTCTAAAACAAAACTAAATAGAATCTTCCCACATATCTCTCCTATTTATGATAAATGTCAGCACCTAGAGGCTAACTTAACGCATACTTTTGTAAATTGTATAAAAATCAAAAATTTCTGGATTGATATTTTTAGAATAATTTCTGGTTGTCAATACCCAATTGGATCCCGACTCAAAACTAATAATACTAGGAATATCAGAACAAAACCTAACACTTACAACAAGCCAAAGAAACTTTCTCGACTATAGTATAATAACTGGGAAAAAATTAATATTAACATTTTGGAAAGGCCCTATAACCCCCACAATTAAAATGTGGATTATGGAAATGTCAAAGACCCTGCATTTGGAAAGAATAAGACTTGTCTTAATGGACAAACAAGAACCTTTTATCAGAATATGGTCTCCATTCATTGACAATTTGAAGGGGTAGATTGGTTCAGCACGGGAACCTAACTGAAGCTTGAACTCAGGATTAGATGAAAAGTTATACTTTATAATCTACGAACCTATCTCCAATGATATATTATTAGTAAATTATTCCATTCTTCTTTATCATGCCTTTTGTTTTATTTTTTTTCTTTCTCTCTCACTCTATCTAAAAAAAGAAAAACTAGAAGCAGAATCAATACACAACTGATAATATTATTAATGTACGACTGATATACATGAAATGTTTTTATTATATGTGCTTGCTTCTAATAAAAAAATATATTTAAAAATATATATATTTAAATGTGAAGTAAATATAAAGCTCATGAGTGTGAGAACATCTTTAAATGTTGTACTCTTTTAATAGAGAGCATTAATAACATTAAGATCACAGGGTCTTAAACAGCTTACAAAATATAGGCTTCTTACATAGCTTTTCTCACAATTTAGATATCACTGTAGATAAAATACAGGAATAAAAGTTAAATATAGACATAAGAAGCTATAGATGCTGAAATCTTGAGCAAAAACACAAAATCACCAGGTCCCGCAGCATCTCTGGTGGAGTTCACGAGATTGATCCCTGGGATGGCGGGACTGTCATATGAGGAAAGATTGAAAAGACTAGGCTTGTATTCACTGGAGTTTAGAAGGATGAGGGGGGATCTTATAGAAACATATAAAATTATAAAAGAATTGGACAAGCTAGATGCAGGAAAAATGTTCCCAATGCTGGGAGAGTCCAGAATCAGGGGCCACAGTCTTAGAATAAAGGGGAGGCCATTTAAGACTGAGGTGAGAATAAACTTTTTCATCCAGAGAGTTGTGAATTTGTGGAATTCCCAGCCACAGAGGGCAGTGGAGGCCAAATCACTGGATGGATTTAAGAGAGAGTTAGATAGAGCTCTAGTGGCTAGTGGAATCAAGGAATATGGGGAGAAGGCAGGCACGGGTTATTGATTGGGGACGATGAGCCATGATCACAATGAATGGCGGTGCTGGCTCGAAGGGCCGAATAACCTCCTCCTGCACTTATTTTCTATGTTTCTATGTTTCTATGAATCCAATTTCAATACTGGAGGCTTAACAAGTAAGGGGGTTTAACTGAGGGTGGGAATTAGCTTGGGGGACTGGGATATTATAGCCATAACGGATACATACCACATGGATAGGCAAAGTTTCAGGTCGGGACCCTTCTTCATATCCTGAAGAAGAATCCAGACTCAAAATATCACCTATCCATATCCTCCAGATGCTGCCCGATCCAGCATTTTATACTATTTGCTCAATAAGAGGTGGCACCGTCAGAGATGCAGCCTCGCCTACAGTCTGTCTGTCTTTTCGCCTTTTTTGTTATTTTTAGTGTGTTTTAAAAAGTATGTGTTAATGTTCTCTCATTTGTTTTATCTGGGGGGTGGGGGGGGGAGGTCGGGGAAACTTTTTTTCAATCTCTTACCTTGCCGGAGGTGCGATTTTTTTCCAGATCGTATCTCCGACCGCTCTGCGGCCTAACATCATGGAGCTGGAGGCCTTGCTCGAGACTGACCTTGAGCCCCACTGCGGGGCCCTGGACCTACCATCGGAGCCTGCGATTCCTTGCCTGCGGATTTCAACATCGAGGAACTCGCAGTCTGGGGTAGAGACTGATGTCGGGAAGCTCCAGGCCGCAGGAGGGAAGCTCCAGGCCGCAGCCCTGACTCGGGATTCCGATCACCCGGCGCTGGGAGCTGAGATCCCCCGGTGCGGGAGCTTAATCGCCCCGATATGGAGGGCTCGGCTGCCGGTTGCGGGAGCCAAAATTGCCCCGACAATGGAAGGTTCGAGTGCCCCGTCCGCGGGAGAACAAAGAAGGGAAGAAGATTCAACTTTGTTTGCCTTCCATCACAGTGAGGAATGTGGAGGAGTCGCTGGTGGATGTTCATGTTAAAAATGTATTTAGGCGTCTTGTTGCTCTTTATTGGTACGACTGTATGGCAATCTGAATTTCACTGTACCTTAATTGGTACATGTGACAATAAACTGACCTTGAAAACTTGAAACCTTGAGTTAAATGTTTGTATAATTATTTACAAATTCCATCTATCTGTTGTTTGTTCTTGTTTGTTGTGAGCAGCGCAGCTCAGTTTGTGCTGAAACACCACCAGAAGCTGGAAACATCTCAGTGTAAGGTATGTCCTCCTTTGTTATGTCCGTTTCAGTCAATGAGAAACCTTCTGAATCCAACAAACACTTGAAATAGTAAGCATGCACTCTGGCATCATGTTCTTCCTTCTGCTCGCGTACGTGGAACAAGCAGTCAGATTAATCTCTGGCTTCACCAAATCCAGATGTAATCTGACATGTCTGAGCATTTATAGCTCTGCAGCTGTCTGTCCTGAAATAATATGTGTGTATTTCTATAGCAAAATAAGAAACATACAACTTTTGTGTCAATATCTCTGGTTTGTTTTTGCAGGTTGGGTGGTAAGGAGCTGTTCGTCTATGATTGACTCCAATCCTTCTGAGTTATTGAGCCAATTTAGCAGTAGCAAAGTTTCTTCCATTGACCATCAGAAGAAACTGTGGAAGACCGGGTGTGGTGAAGACTATTCTCAACTTTGGGATGTAGAAGTATTCACGGGAGTTCAATACAATTTCAATACACCAGGTAAAGGGAATGAACTGAGGATGTGAATTGGCTTGGGGGACTGGGATATTGTAGCCATAATGGAAACATGGCTGAGATAAGGGCAGGATTGGCAGCTCAAGGTCCCAGGTAACAGATGCTGCAGGTGCAACACAGGACCTCCATATCGGGAATAGGTGGGGCAACTAACTAAAGTGTAGGGGGGGGGGGGGGAGAGCACTTTGGGGCCAGTGCCCATAATTTAGTTTAAAAGTTCTTATGGAGAAAGGATAGGACTTGCCCCACGTTAAGGACCTAAAATTGGGGGCAGGTGTGATGTGGGGGATTGGGTAGGAATTTACAGATTGGGTGTTCCTGTTTGCAGGCATGAAGACAACTGGCAAGTGAGAGGCTTGCAAAGTGAGTTATCGAGAGTACAGGGTATCCTGTATCTCTGTGAGGGTGAAGGCAAGGCTGGCAAGTTTAGGGATATCTGGTTTGAGGCTCTGGATATGAAATAAAGAAGGCGTATATCAGATTTTAGCAGTCAGGATCAGACAATCCCCACATAAGAAATGTAAGAGCACACTTAAGAGAGTAATCAGTACGGTAAAAGGAGAGCATAAATCAAAGTATATCAAAGTTTTATACTTAAAAATAAAGATAACAGTAGATGATTCAATACCATTTTAATAGCTACAATTACAGTGTTTACTTCAATATTTTGAGCCTGACAAATGGTTCGTATGAATGACATAATTACAATGAGAACATGCTGTACCTGACTACCTCTGAATCTGAACACCCTGGCAGGACGACAGATGGCGCAATGGGCTAAGTGTTCGGCTGGCAACCGGAAGGTAGCCGGTTCGAATCCCGCTTGGAGTGCATACTGTCGTTGTGTCCTTGGGCAAGACACTTCACCCACCCACCTTTGCTGGCTTGCGAATGTGTCTGAATGTGTGTGATTGATTGGTGGTGGTTCGGAGGCGTAGGCGCAGATTAGCAGCCACGCTTCCGTCAGTCTTCCCCAGGGCAGCTGTGGCTACAGAAGTAGCTCACCACCACCGAGTGTGACTGAGGAGTGAATGAATAATGCGATGTAAAGCGCCTTGGGTATTAGAAAGGCGCTATATAAATCCAATCCATTATTATTATTATTATTATTCATATGGAGAGTCTAAGAGCTTCTGATGACAGGGAGCCCAGGCAAGCAAAATTAGACTTGTAAGGGCTGCCTCTCTGAGTACTAAAATATCCCAATTATTGTTAGACAGGGCAAATATGCTAATGACCATGTTTGATGTGTTGAGTAGTCCTTGATCTCTATCATGTTGATGCAAAATAACTCAACCAAAGGTGTCTGATGCCTGATTTTGATGTGGGCCAATTAACATACTCCATTGTCTTATGTTTGGCTAATGCATATGAGAATGTCTCATGTTCAGGCCAGTTTATGCCCACACTGTGGCACAGTAGTGCGAGATCCGTAGACAGACACTGTTTTATGTGGGAATTGTGGGAACTGAACTGTTCTTCCATCTTGTATAGGAAGGAGCTGCAGGTGCTGGTTTACACCGAAGATAGACATAAAAATGCTGGAGTAACTCAGCGGGACAAGCAGCATGGATGACGTTTCTGTAACGGGTATAGCTTGGACCCGATAGCAGCACAGAATCAGGCAGGTATAGTTGGTAATGAACTTTATTCCGGTACTGTAACACAGGAATGGGTACACCGTACTCACACAGAGGCTCAGGATTGAGCGAGGGTTCCGAAGAGGGGCAGGCAGGTTCGAATCCATGTAGGCAGTCGGGAAATCGCTGGAGAGTCTTGCATGAATGCTGAGAACAACCTGGCACTGTGGGAACGGTGAGGAGAGTCTATATACCGGATTAATTGGTGATCAGAGGCAACTGAGTGCCACAGGTGAGGAGAGTAGGGCTGATGAGAGGGGAGTGGCAGGCAGGCAGGAGAGGGCAGACTGTGACAGAACCCCCCCCCTCAAGGGACGGCTCCTGACGTCCCAAAACAAAAGGAAAAAAAGAAACACAATAAAGAAAATAAACCCAATCCCACGCAGAGTTGGGTGGGAGGAGGGGGACCGGAGGAGGGGGACCGGAGGAGGGCTAATATTCGTCTGAGATCCATGTCCGCATCCTCCTCCATAGCATCAGAGGAAAGCTCCGTCTCGTCGTCACTGGGCGCCTCAGACGGAAGAGGGGACAGAGTCTCAGGGGCGGCGACCCCTCTAGGAGTGGCGGACTTGGACGGCTGGTCGGGATGACGCCGGTGAAACTCCCTGATGAGGGAGGCGTCCAGGATGTGTCGAGCAGGAACCCAGGACCTCTGCTCTGGACCGTAACCCTCCCAATCGACCAGGTATTGGAGACCCCTCCCGCGACGGCGGGAGCGCAGGAGGCGGTGCACCGTAAAGGCGGGGCCTCCGTTGATAAGACGAGGAGGTGGAGGAGGAGGGACTGCGGGGACCAGGGAGCTCTCCCGGACTGGCTTTACTCTGGACACGTGGAACGTAGGATGGACCCGCATGGAACGAGGCAACTTGAGCCTCACAGCCACTGGGTTGATGACCTTCTGGATCTCAAAGGGACCGATGAACTTGGGTGCCAACTTCTTGGACTCCACCCTCAAGGGAAGGTCCCGGGTCGACAGCCACACCTTCTGGCCCGCGAGGTAGGTGGGGGCCTGAGTGCGGTGACGGTTGGCAGTCGTGGCGTAACGGGCCACGGATCGGAAAAGAGCCGCCCTGGCTTGGGTCCACATCCTGCGGCAGCTACGAATGAAGGCCTGGACGGACGGGCAGGAAACCTCTTTCTCCAGCACTGGGAACAGTGGAGGCTGGAAACCGTAGGCACACTGGAAAGGGGAGAGCCCAGTGGCCGAGCTTGTCAGGGTGTTGTGGGCGTACTCCACCCACAACAACTGCTGGGACCAGGAGCAGGGATGCTTGGACACCATACACCGCAGCGCCGTCTCCATCTCCTGATTCTTCTTTTCAGTTTGGCCGTTGGACTGGGGATGAAATCCGGACGTCAGACTCACGGTGGCCCCCCACAAGCGTGCAGAACTCCCTCCAGAACACAGAGGCAAACTGGGGTCCTCGGTCGGAGACCACATCGACAGGGAGACCATGGAGCCTGAAGACGTGGAGTAACATGAGCTCGGCAGTTTCCTTGGCTGACGGAAGCTTGGGCAGGGGCAGGAAGTGAGCCATCTTGCTAAATCTATCGACCACGGTCAGGATGGTGGTGTGACCCCTGGATGGGGGCAGGCCGGTAACGAAGTCCAGGGAGATGTGGGACCATGGTCGATGGGGTACAGGCAGTGGAAGCAGATGACCCGCAGGAGCTTGGTGTGAGACCTTGTGCTGGTTGCAAACGGGACAGGCGTTGACAAACTCCTGAGTGTCCTCCTCCAGCGATGCCCACCAGAACCTCCGTAGCACCATCTCCTTGGTCCGCTGAATGCCGGGATGACAGGCGAGTCGAGAGCTGTGGGCCCACTGAAGGACGTCGGACTGCAGGGCAGAAACCACAAACAGGCGATCAGGAGGGCATGCGCTGGGTCCCGGCTGATTCTCCAAGGCCGCCTTGACCCTCTCCTCCACCTCCCAGGTGAAGGGAGGCAACCCTGTGCGAGGATGGGAGGATGGTTTTGGGGCCAGAGGCAGACTCCTCCTTCGCCAAGAACTGTCGAGAGAGGGCATCGGGCTTCACGTTGCGGGACCCAGGTCGGTAGGAGAGGGAGAGGTTGAAGCGGGTGAGGAAGAGAGACCAGCGGGCCTGACGAGAGTTGAGCCTCTTGGCTGATTGGAGGTATTCAAGGTTCTTGTGGTCAGTCCAAACCAAGAAAGGCTGCTCGGTTCCCTCCAGCCAGTGACACCATTCCTCCAACGCCAACTTAACCGCCAACAGTTCTCGGTTGCCAATGTCATAATTCCTCTCAGCAGGGGTCAGGCGTCGGGAGAAGAAGGCGCATGGATGGAGCTTCTGGTCCCCGGCAGCCCGCTGGGACAGAACAGCTCCCACCCCCAAGTCGGAGGCGTCCACCTCCACCACGAACTGTCTCTCTGAGTCCGGAACTTGGAGGATGGGGGCCGTTGTAAACCGTGTCTTGAGTGTCTGAAAAGCTTCGTCGGCCACGGCAGACCACCGGAACGGAACCTTGGAGGAGGTGAGTGCCGTGAGGGGTGCGGCCACAGTACTGTAGCCACGGATGAACCGTCTGTAAAAATTGGCGAACCCCAGGAATCTTTGGAGCTGCTTGCGGGAGTCAGGAACGGGCCAGGTGGTGACAGCAGAGACCTTGGCGGGGTCCATCTTGATGTTCCCTTGGCCAACGATGTATCCTAGGAAGGAGACTGACGGGGAGTGAAACTCGCACTTCTCAGCTTTAACGAAGAGCGAGTTCGCCAGGAGCCGATGTAGAACTGCCTGGACGTGGTGTACGTGTTCCTCCTTGGTCCGTGAAAAGATGAGGATGTCATCAAGATGGACGAACACATACTTGTTCAACATGTCTCTGAGAACGTCATTGACCAAAGCCTGGAAGACGGCCGGGGCGTTGGTGAGGCCAAAGGGCATCACCCGGTATTCATAATGTCCCGTGGGAGTGTTGAAGGCGGTCTTCCACTCATCTCCCTCTTTGATACGGACCAAGTGGTAGGCGTTGCGTAGATCCAGCTTCAAAAAGATGGTGGGCCCCTCCAGGAGCTCGAAAGCAGAGGAGATGAGTGGGAGAGGGTAGCGATTCTTCACCGTGATGCCGTTGAGCCCCCGGTAATCTATGCAGGGACGCAGAGATTTGTCCTTCTTCTCCACGAAGAACCCAGCCCCAGCAGGAGACAAGGAGGGACGGATGAGACCAGCAGCCAAGGAGTCGTTTATGTATTTCTCCATGGCGCCTCTCTCAGGGGCGGACAGGGAGTAAAGGCGACCCCTAGGAGGAGCGGAACCAGGCAGGAGGTCTATGGCGCAGTCATGGGGCCGATGAGGAGGAAGGGAGGTGGCCCTAGACTTGCTAAAAACCTCCCCAAAGTCATGGTACTCGGCTGGGACCCCCATCAGATCTGGAGCAGCACTGGAGCAGGTGGCCAGTTGGGGAGCTGAGGCTTGCTTCAGGCACACTTGGTGGCAGGAAGGGCTCCAACCCAAGACGACCCCCGTCCTCCAGTTGATGTTGGGGTTGTGTCGCCGAAGCCAGGGGTAACCCAGGATGAGGGGAAGACGGGGAGACTGCAGGATGTGGAACTGGATGGTCTCATGGTGATTACCAGACAGGAGCATGCGCACTGGGACCGTCCGGTGAGAAACAGTCCCCAGGCGATGGCCGTCGAGGGCGTCGGCGGGAACAGGTTCAGGCAGGGGAACACAACTGATGCCTAGCTGGCGGGCTAGTTCCTTGTCCATAAGATTAATGTCACAACCAGAGTCTATGAAGGTGGCGAGGGTGTGAGGACCATCAGACAACAGCAGACGGGAATGACAAAGAGGGCGTCGGGCAGAGGAACGTTCCCGTTCCTCGGGGGTGAGACTGATGCGACCCACCTGCATGGGTTCGGGTTGCCTCAACGGTTGCCCCAACGAGGGTAGTCCAGTCTCCGGAGGAAAACGAACTTGGGTGGATAGCTGGCGGTCCGCCGGTCCCGGTCGCCTCTCCCGACGTCTCGCCAGGATGCGTCGGTCCAGACGGGTCGTTAGCTCGATAAGCCCATCCAGAGAAGAAGGAAGGTCGTGGGACACCAACTCATCCTTGATATAGTCATTCAAGCCCAGCAAGAAAGCGTCACACTGGGCCGGGGCGTTCCAAGCACTCTCACGGGCCCTGGTGCGAAAGTCGATGGCAAAGTCAGCGACGCTCTGGTTCCCCTGGCTCAACCCCAGCAGACCTCCCGCAGCGTCCGGACCCATCGAAACCTTACCATACACCTTGCGAAGCTCCGCGGCGAAGGCCTGGAAAGAGGAGCTAGCCGGCGTGCGTCGCTCCCATTCAGCCGTTCCCCACAGCCGAGCTCTGCCACTCAGGTGATTAATGGTAAACGCCACTCTCGCCGCTTCCTGGGCGAAGGTGTAGGGCTGTAGGGTGAAGAGAATAGAACAGTTCATGATGAATGGGTTGCAGCCCTCCGGGTCTCCAGCGTAACGCTCCGGGGTTCCCACCCAGGGCTCAGGTGATGTTCCTGGCAGACCGGGAGCTGGTGCTGTCGGAGCCGGAGGCGAAGCATGGGGTGTAGCCTGGGCGAGGGTGGTCGTCAGCTGTTGGACCTGGGTGACTAGTGCAACCAATGCTTGTTCTTGGTTTGACACAGCCTGTCGAATCTCGGAGTTGGAGGCAGTGAGCATAGCTTTGTGCTGCAGGAGCGTGTGCTCAATCCTCCCGAAGCGGTTTGACGGAGACGTAGTGTGCGCCGAGTCCATTGTTGGCCAGATTGTACTGTAACGGGGATAGCTTGGACCCGATAGCAGCACAGAATCAGGCAGGTATAGTTGGTAATGAACTTTATTCCGGTACTGGAACACAGGAATGGGTACATCGTACTCACACAGAGGCTCAGGATTGAGTGAGGGTTCCGAAGAGGGGCAGGCAGGTTCGAATCCGTATAGGCAGTCGGGAAATCGCTGGAGAGTCTTGCATGAATGCTGAGAACAATCTGGCACTGTGGGAACGGTGAGGAGAGTCTATATACCGGATTAATTGGTGATCAGAGGCAACTGAGTGCCACAGGTGAGGAGAGTTGGGCTGATGAGAGGGGAGTGGCAGGCAGGCAGGAGAGGGCAGACTGTGACAGTTTCAGGAATGGGTGATGTTTCAGGTTGAGACCCGACTAAAGAAGGGTCTCAATCCAAAACATCACCCATTCCATCTCTCAAGAGATGCTGCCTGTCCCGCTGAGTTACTCCAGCATTTTGTGTCTGTGTTCTTCCATGTTGTCATGATCAATGGCAGCACTTCGTACTGTGGGAATTGAGCATTAATCCAGTAAAGTTTCCCTTCTGTCATCGGCAAAACATGTCAGGTTATACTAACCCACTGTCAACAACTTGGACTCCTGCATGTCTTGTTTTGTATTTTATGATAAGGCTTTGCTGCTAAGGGAAGGACAGAATACTGGTTCACATTACCCAACCATGTGAACTGATGTATGTGACCCAATACACATATTTCCCACATATTTTATATCAGACATGATATAAAAAGGCTTAATGTTTAAGAAGGAACTGCAGATGCTGGAAAATCGAAGGTAGACAAAAATGCTGGAGAAACTCAACGGGTGAGGCAGCATCTATGGAGCGAAGGAAATAGGCAACGTTTCGGGTCGAAACGCTTCTTCAGAAAGGCTGCATGTTTTGAGTCTATAAAAGAGTCCCTTGCTTGACTGTTTTCCTTGTCTGACAAGTTATTGCGAATCGAGAAGTTAACACTCACTCACATCTCATGTAAATTATTCCAACATATAAAGCTGAACTTATTTTCAAAACTGATTACTGATTGTAGTTTACATTTGAACGGGTTTTGCTTCGAAAGACTGGACAATTACATGCCTTCTATCCATGCAAGTCCTGAAGGATGCCTATTTTCTAACAACCGCTAACACTGTAGAATTCATTCCCAACCAGTGAGCCACAGATATTTCTAATCTGTACTAATTTAACTGTTAATTCCATTGCATGTGCAACATCAAACTTTGAATTCAGTTTTTCCTTACTGAACAGTGTCCTTTGACAGTGTACATTGTGGATTCCAGAAAGAGTCCAATGTAGAAACATCTCCTCTAAGCATGTGTAGGAAGGAACTGCAGATGCTGGTTTGAACCAAAAATAGACACAAAATGCTGAAGTAACTCAGCGGCACAGGCAGTATCTCTGGAGAGACGGAATGGGTGATGTTTCGGGTCAAGACCCTTCTTCAGACTAGCTGACACAAAATGCTGGAGTAACAGTCTGGAGTAAATCCTTAGTCTGAAGGTCTCGACCCAAAATGTTACCCCTTCCTTCTCTCCAGAGATGCTGCCTGTCCTGCTTTGTTACTCCAGCATTTTGTGTCTATCCTCTAAATTTATAGTGTTTAAATATCTCTGTTATCTATATCTATGAGGTTATCTATATCTATGAGGTTGATGTTAAAGGGATAAAGGGACATGGCACTTGTAATATTCAATTAATTTAACCATCTCTTCAAATGAGTTGGAGGCACAAGTAACTGCAGATGCTGGAATCTTGAGCAAAACACAAAGTGCTGGAGGAATTCAACGGGTCAAGCAGCATCTGTGGAGGGAATGGACAGGCAATGTATCAGGTCAGGACCCTTTTTCAGACTGAGTCGGGGGTTTGAAAGCTGGATAAAAGACATGGGGTGGGACAAAGCCTGGCAAGTGATATTTGGATACAGATGAGGGGGGTTTAATTGGCAGATGTGTAGTAAGTGACAATAGGGTTGAAAAGAAGACTAAATAGCATCAGATAAAGAGAGAAGAGGAGTGAAATGTGAAACCAGTTGAAGGGATATAGGTGGAAGAGCCAGGGGGGTGGGGAGACATGGGCGAAAAACAGAAAATGAGGGACTTGGGGATGGGAGATGAAGGTATGAAGGAGGGTAAAGTTGATGGGAGGAGGTGGAGGGTGGGAGAAATGGGTGCACACCATGGTGGAGGGTGGGCACTGGAAAGAGAGGGAAGGGGGTTATTAATTGAACTTGGTTAATTCAAGGTTCATACCATTGGGTTGTAAGCTACCTAAGCAGAATATGAGGTACTGTTCCTCCAATTATCTTTTTCGTTTTGCTTAAGTCAGCAAGGATTTTTAACAACTGGAATCTTGTAACATCTTTAGAGGAGAACAAAATGACTATCTCCCCCTTTGTAATGTCATCTGCAGTGAAAGAGTATTTCATCCTCTCTGCAGATGCCTCCCTGACTTGATTAGACGATTGACAGAATCAAAAATACAAGTTGAGACCTCTTGAATTCATTATTGCAACACACAACAGATACTTGCGCAAGAAACTAAAATCAGTGAAATTCAGGAGGGCCTCAGTAAGCCACAGTGTCCACAGGTCCGGAGAGAGATACCCAGAATTTTATGAAAGACGAACAATTCATATCTCTGACAAGGTTTCTCTTGCCCTTCATTCCTTGTTATTACCAATTATTGTAATGGCACCACTGAATTAATTGAAAATGAAAACAGCACTCAAATGTCAACATTTAAACGTTTGCCACTGTGTATAAGAAGCCATTTTATTTGGTGGCGTCATTCACTAGAAGGCTGACAGCAGTAGGATGTCCACCCAAGTGCATTGAGAGCACAACATTATTACAAATTCAAACCGGAGAATGGACAATTACAGCAAGATTCTCCAGTGAGATGATGGCTGCAGAAAATCCTGTGCGTGTGAGCAGTTCTTCCTGCGGTTTTTTTCCCCCTCACTCTCTTCATGACCAACTTTGCTTCAGTTTCTGCCGCAAGCAAACAATGTTTGGTGGGGGTGAAGGGGGAAGAAATTTACTTCCCATCCATGCATATTATTATTGCTTCTCAGATCCTCATGTGTAAGTTGGCACAAGGGCCATCTAGCACTAATGATCCTAAGGCCCCTTAATCAAGAGAGAGGCCTGTGTAGATACCTTTAGTTTTAGTTTTAGAGATACAGCATGGAAACAGGCCCTTCAGCACACTGAGTCCACACCCACCACAATTACCCATTCACATTAGTTTTACGTTATCCCACTTTCTCGTCCACTCTCTACACACTAGGAGCACATTATGGGAGCCAATTCATGTACAAACACACACGTCTTTTTGAAGTGGGAGAAAATCAGAGCACCCCTAAAGGAAACCCACAGGGTCACAGGGAGAACGTGCAAACTCCTCGCAGACAACAGCCGAGGTCAGGATTGAATCGCGGTCTCTGGCATTGTGAGACAGCGGCTTGACAGCTGTACCACTGTGCTGCTGCCTCCTCCTCCTTCTTGTGGTCTGCACTTATCTTGCTTTCAAGGTTTCAATCCCTTTTTTGAAACTATATTTGTCCGACTACTTCCTCTGGTTGTGAATGGCAATCCCTCTGCATAACCATTGGGACTTTGCAGCCAAGCCTCCCCTGGCAGTGTGAACCAACCAAACATTTCAAAGACAATTGACTATAGACAATAGACAATAGGTGCAGGAGTAGGCCATTCAGCCCGTTGAGCCAGCAACGCCATTCAACGTGATCATGGCTGATCATCCACATTCAGTACCCCGTTCCTGCCTTCTGCCCATATCCCCTGACTCTGCTATCTTTAAGAGCTCTATCTAACTCTCTCTTGAAAGCATCCAGAGAACCGGCCTCCATCGCCTTCTGAGGCAGAGAATTCCACATACTCACAACTCTGTGTGAAAAAGTTTTTCCTCATCTCCGTTCTAAATGGCTTACCCCTTATTCTTAAACTGTGGCCCCTGGTTCTGGCGGTAATACCATGGATGGCAGAAATATGGATACAAAACCTATCCCAGTGGAACACCATCAGAACATTCCAGTCTGGGTAAGAATACAGGCCTGGTTTCAAGGACATTTTATCAAAAGAAATCTAGAGTAAATCTTTAAAAGACGTTGAGATTAAGGAGGGCTAAACCATCACAATCACACAGGATATCATTCGACATGGCACGGTGGCGCAGTGGTAGAGTTGCTGCCTTACAGAACCAGGGACCCCGGTTCAATTCTGGGTATGGGTGCCGTCTATACAGAGTTTGTACGTTCTCCCCGTAACTGCGTGGGATTTCTCCGGGTGCTCCAGTTTCCTCCCACATTCCAAAGACGTACAGGTGTGCAGGTTAATTGGCTTCAGTAAAATTGTAACTTGGCCCTTTAGTGTGCAGGATACTGCTGGCGTGCAAGGAACGCTGGTCAGTGCGGACTCGGTTGACCAAAAGACGGGTGTCCACGCGGTATCACTAAACTAAACTACACTTAAATTAGGTCAATTTTGGTTAATTAGACAAGTTTGTAACGTGATTCAAATATGACTTATTCAGATGGACATGGATTTGGGAGTCGTTGTTAGAGGATGCAAAGTTGGAATGATTCCTGTAAGCAGTGGTGATATCTTTGAGAAAGAAAGTGATGACAGTGGTTTTGAAAGTGCTGGAGAGTCTATCCAAGTTGCTTTAACTATTTATAAATGTTAGCTGAAGGAGTTTGGATCATTACCAGACCAACAGGAAAGGGAGTGGAATTGTAATGGTAAAAATACCCGAATGGGAGTTATCTACAGTTAAAATTAGCATGTAACAAAAGTAATGCTACGGTGGTTATGGGAGATTTCAACATGCAGGTGGACTGGGATATCAGGTTAGTACTGGACCCCAAGAAAGGGAGTTTGTAGAGTGCCTCCGAGATGGATTCTTAGAGCAGCTTGTACTGGAGCCAACCAGGGAGCAGGCAATTCTGGATTTAGTGTTATGTAATGAAGGGAATAAGGGAACTCCAGGTAAAGGAACCATTAGGAGGTAGTGACCATAATATGATAAGTTTTAATCTACAGTTTGAGAGGGAGAAGGTAAAATTGGAAGTGTCAGTGTTGCAGTTGAACATGAGAGGCATGAAAGAGGAGCTGGCCCAAGTTGACTGGAAAGGAACCCTAGCAGGGATGACGGCGGAACAGCAATGGCAGGTATTTCTGGTAATAATCCAGAAGATGCAGGATCATTTCATTACAAAGAGGAAGAAAGATTCTAGGGTGAGTAAGAGGCGACCGTGGCTGACTAAGGATGTCAAGGACAGTATAAAAATAAAAGAGAAGACGTATAACATAGCAAAGATGAGCAGGAAGCCAGAGGATTGGGAAACATTTAAAGATTGACAGAAGGTAACTTAAAATGCAATAAAGGGAGAAAAGATGAAGTACGAAGGTAAGCTAGCCAAGAATATAAAGGAGGATAGTAAAAGCTCCTTTAGGTATGTGAAGAGGAAAAAATTAGTTAAGACAAATGTGGGTCCCTTGAAGACAGAAACAGGTGAATTTATTATGGGGAACAAGGAAATGGCAAATGAGTTGAACAGGTACTTTGATTCTGTCTTCACTAAGAAAGACACAAACAATCTCCCAGATGTATCAGAGGACAGAGAACCTAGGGTGATGGAGGAACTGAAGGAAATTCACATTAGTCAGGAAATAGTGTAGACTGATGGGACTGAAGGCTGATAAATCCCCAGGGCCTGATGGTCTGCATCCCAGGGTACTCAAGGAGTTGGTTCTAGAAATCGTGGATGCATTGGTGATTATTTTCCAATGTTCTATAGATTCTGGATCAGTTCCTGTGGATTGGAGGGTAGCAGATATTATCACACTTTTCAAGAAAGGAGGGAGAAAGAAAGCAGGGAATTATAGACCAGTTAGCCTTACATCCATGTTGGGGAAGATGCTGGAGTCGATTATCATAGATGTAATAGTGGCACATTTGGGTAGCAGTAACAGGATCGGTCCAAGTCAGCACGGATTTACGAAGGGGAAATCATGCTTGACAAATCTTCTGGAATATTTTAAGGATGTAACTAGGAAAATGGACAAGGGAGAGCCAGTGGATGTAGTGTACCTGGACTTTCAGAAAGCCTTTGATAAGGTCCCACACAGGAGATAGTGGGCAATATTAGAGCACGGTATTGGGGGTGGAGTTTTGACATGGATAGAAAATTGGTTGGCAGACAGGAAACAAAGAGTAGGGATTAACGGGTCCCTTTCAGAATGGCAGGCAGTGACTAGTGGGGTGCCGCAAGGCTCGGCGCTGTGACCGCAGCCATTTGCAATATACATTAATGATTTAGATGAAGGAATTAAACGTAACATTAGCAAATTTGCAGATGACACAAAGCTGGGTTGCAGTGTGAACTGTGAAGAGGATGCTATGAGGATGCAGGGTGATTTGGACATGTAGGGTGAGTGGGCAGATGCATGGCAGATGCAGTAGAATGTGGATAAATGTGAGGTTATCCACTTTGGCGGCAAGAACGAAAAGGCAGATTATTATCTGAATGGTGTCAGGTTAGGATAAGGGGAAGTACAACGAGACCTAGGTGTCCTTGTATATCAGTCACTGAAAGTAAGCATGCAGGTACAATAGCCAGTTAAGAAAGCTGCCTATTGTACCTGCATGTTGAAAGCATGTTGGCCATAATGAGAGGAGTTGAGTATAGGAGCAAAGAGGTCCTTCTGCAGTTGTACAGGGCCCTGGTGAGACCACACGTGGAGTATTGTGTGCAGTTTTGGTCTCCTAATTTGAGGATGGACATTCTTGCTATTGAGGGAGTGCAGCATAGCCTCACGAGGTTAATTCCCGGGATGACGGGACTGTCATGTGATGAAATAATGGAACTACTGGGCTTGTATTCACTGGAATTTAGAAGGATGAGAGGATATCTTATTAAAAATTATTAAGGGATTGGACATGCTAGGTGCAGGAAACATGTTCCCAATGTTGGGGGAGTCTCCAACCAGGGGCCATAGTTTAAGAATAAGGGGCAAGCCATTTAGAACTGTGATGAGGAAAAACCTTTTGCACGCAGAGTGTTGTGAATTTGTGGAATTCTCTGCCTCAGAAGGCAGTGGAGGCCGATTCACTGGATGCATTCAAAAGAGAGTTAGATAGAGCTCTTAGGGCTAGTGGAATCAGGGGATATGGGGAGAAGGCAGGAATGGGGTACTGATTGTGGATGATCAGCCATGATCACATTGAATGGCGGTGCTAAGTTTGAAGGGCCGAATGGCCTACTCCTGCGCCTTTTATCTATGTATCTATGTATAAGATGTATGGAGAAGATGAGCACATGGGGAGATAATTGAGAAATTATAAACAGGCACAGGCTATGAAACCAAGGAAGCTTAGGCATATGAGAGTTCTGATCAATAGTTTTCTACAAGAAATATTAACTCATTTCCTCTTTCCACAGATGCCACCTTACCTGCTCCTTGTCGCTAGCGTTTCCCGTTTTTGTTTAAGCTTCATGCTATGTTTGGTCTGGTGAACAAGGGGAAAGACATTGAAGCACCTTGATAAACAATTTCAATCCCCGTGATCAGAGAAGCCCTTGAAATCCTTTTGCTTGTTATAGGGAATCGGGATTGTGGGTACAAGATTCCAGAGTATCAGGATATATATAATGCTTGTCTCTTTTTATTTGGTAAGGATGAAGAAAGGAAGGAAAGAAGAAAGGAAGAAACACCAGACAGACGAACGACATACTGTCAAACCCCATCCCTTGCAGTTAGTAAAGGACATTTGAAATGTTTTCATTGTCAAAATGTGGAGAAATAATGAAAAATTATTCCACATTACCACAGTAAAAAACCACAGTATTAAACATTTTTCTTTTTTACCCGCACCCTCTGACAACTGACCACTATGTTGGCAGCCTGATAATTCTGGCTAAGCAATGGTGGTTCAGATGCTGGAAAGGTGTGTTTCTGAGGCCCCAGTGTTTCACATAAAATAGAAAAACTGCATTAAAAAATAGAAATGTTTGGCATCTTTGACCAGTCATTTCCAGGTCTAGGTCCAAAAAGAATTAAGTAAGCCCTTTAAATCATAGCTCTCGACTTTAAGAGCTGTAATTGCAGCTATTTCCTGGCCAGCCGTTGCAAGTGAGCTTTCACGGTGAACCAATCAGTGCTGGGAATTAACAATGTATAATTCATGAAGTTAACCTTGTCTCAGCGCCAGCAATGTAAACCTTACTGCTCTGTGTCTCTCGGCTTCTGTCTCTCCTTGTCATTACCTTGAACCTCGTCCTTCTGAAATGTAAAAGTAGAATTAAGAGTCACCGTGGGAACGAGGATTATTGCTGCGTGTACCAATATATGGACGGGTTCTGTGTCTTTCCCATCATAATACCAATGTAAATTCATTGATTATTTTGTGATCCTGGTGACCTCGAGGATCAATTCTGTGGGACATCATTTCTTTAACGGTTGAGACCAGCTGCAGAACAATCCATAGAACTAGTCTATAGAGCAGGATAAGTAAATCTAAAGATAATGGTTTGCTGATGCCTAGCTTTGGAATCAGAAGATTACCCAGAGTATGTTAGAGAGGGAAATAGTTGTAGTTCTGAGCATGGTGTGACGATTTGAGGAACATAGTGGACAAATAATGTCCCACCTACCAATAAGGGACAGAGTAAAAATTGGCCCTAGTACATAAAGCACACTGGCCCAAGTTTGGACTATGGGCATTATACCAAATTACTTCCATATGCTTAAGTTATGTGTGTTCTTTGAGCACATATATTGTTTCACAAAAAAAAATTGTAAACAGTTGAACATTATTTTAGTTACATGCATCTAATTTAGTAATTTTATAATATCTTTGCTCAGCTGTAATAGTAAATGTTTAGAGTAGACACAAAATGTTGGAGTAACTTAGCAGGACAGACAGAATCTCTGGAGAGAAGGAATGTGTGACGTTTCGGGTCAAGACCCTTTTTCAGCCTGAGGGTCAGGGGGGAGGGAAACGAGAGATATAGAATCCCATTCCCATTCTGACCCCTCTATCCTGGGCCTCCTCCATTGTCAGAGTGTGGCCAAATGCAAATTGGAGGGACAGCCCCTATACTTTGTATGGGCTGCATACAACCCAAGGGTATGAATACTGATCTGTCCAACTTAAAGCAATCTTTGCATCCTCTCTCATTACCCCTTTTGTTTATTTCTGAAAATGTCGTCCCTTTCTGCTCTAGTTTGATTTCCTCAATAACAAAATTTACCTTTTGCTGCCCATTTTATGTTTCAGGACTTCTCTGCAGCAGATATTCTCCATTCCCTAAGCATCATCAGCAAAGGGGCTGCCTTTTGGGACAGGAATGAGTTCACTAAAACTCGGTGAATGAAGTTGGAACTAATTGGTTACTCATTCGCAGCATTGGTCTCCAGAGTCTTTTGCATTTTTGCCCCGATTTTCTCAACTTCCTTTTTTTAACTTTTTGAGTCTTTTTTAGTCAGTCTATATTTTGTAGCATTATGTTCAGGGTCAATTTACCATCCTTTTTCACTCAATTTAGCCTTATTCAGATATACCTGTCAATTAATGTGGTTCTACAACAGAAATCACTGATGGTCTTGTTGAAATAAATAGATTCCACATGAGTAAAACAATCCAATGATGCCATAACTACTGCTTGTTAATCAGAACGAATAACAATAAAAAAACACAAGAAGGAAAAAGGAGTCACAAGGAACTGAAGATATTGGAATATTGAGCAAAATCCAAATTGCTGGAGTAACTTAAGCCAGCATCAGTGGACGGCATGAATACATGACGTTTCAGGTGGGTTCGGGGCAGCAGTTACCTTGATAATGATTACATTTGCTAATGTAATTGGTGCTACTTCCTGCACCCATACACTACTCACTGACTTCATCCATTTCACCACTAACTTACATCCGGCACTCAAATACACCTGGACCATTTCCGACATTTCCCTACCATTTCTAGACTTCACTATCGCCATCGCAGGGGATAGACTACTGACCGACATCTACTATAAACCCACTGACTCCCATGGCTATCCGGACTACACTTCTTCCCACCCTGCTTCCTGTAAGGGCTCCATCCCCTACTCCCAATTCCTCCTTCTACACCGCATCTGCACCCAGGATGAGGTGTTCCACACCAGGGCATCGGAAATGTCTTCATTCTTCAGGGAATTGTAGAAGAGTTCCCCTCTTGTACAATAGATGAGGCTCTCACCAGGGTCTCTTCTATACCCCGTAACTCTGCTCTCACTCCCCATCCCCCAACTCATAACAAGGGCAGAGCCCCCCTTGTCCTCACCTTCCACCCTTCCAGCCGTCACATACAACAAATAATCCTCCGACATTTACACTACCTCCAATGGGATCCTACCGCTGGCCACATCTTCCCATCTCCTCCCCTGTCTGCTTTCTGCAGAGACCGCTCCCTCCGTAACTCCCTGGTCAATTTGTTCCTTCCCACCCAAACCATCCTGGCACTTTCCCTTGCAACCGCAGGAAATGCTACACTTGTCACTTTACCTCCCCCCTTGACTCTATTCAAGGACTCAAGCAGTCTTTCCAGGTGCGGCAGAGGTTCACCTGCACCTCCTCCAACCTCATCTATTGCATCCACTGCTCTAGGTGTCAGCTGCTCTACATCGGTGAGACCAAGTGTAGGCTTGGCAATCGCTTCCCCCAATACCTCCGCTCGGTTCGCAATAACCAACCTGATCTCCCGGTGGCTCAGCACTTCCTCCCCTCTTATTCTGAATCCGACCTTTCTGTCCTGGCCTTCTCCATGGCCAAAGTGAGTCCCACCGTAAATAGGAGAAGGCAGCACCTCATATTTCGCTTGGGCAGTTTACACCCCAGCTGTATGAACAATGACTTCTCTAATTTCAGGTAGTCCCGGCTTTCTCCTACCCTTCCCTGCTCTTCCTCAGCCAACTGTCTCCGTCTCTTCCTTTCTTCTTCCCGCCCCCCCCACCATCACATCAGTCTGAAGAAGGGGTCTCGACCCAAAACATTGCCTATTTCCTTCGCTCCATAGATGCTGCCTCACCCGCTGAGTTTCTCCAGCACAAATGTCTACCTTTCATTTGCTATATCATTTTTTTTTCACGAAGACCAGTCCAGTGGCTGTTGAGTTCAACAGCACCGTTAAAATTTGACGAAGAAGGCCAGATGGCTAGCGCATGCCTTCCACCCACACACTTGTACCATTCATGGCACATCAAAGAAATGTTGCCCACTTCCTCGTTGCTTGCATTAGATCTGTGTCCATCTTTGCCTTTCCTATTTAAATGCCTGTTTTTGTGCCAATAACTCAAACTGCAAGTAAGAATTTTATTGTTCTGTCTTTGGTACATATGACAACTAAATAATCTTAACTCTCGAACTGCAAATGACATTCACTGATTTAATAATCTTGAGTTTCTTATGAGGGCCCTGGCAGATAAAATGAATTAAGTAAAATCCTGTAATCATAAAATGAAGAAGCTGAAATGAAAAGCCAGGAAAAAAGTTTGAGTTGAAATGCCGTGAACTTCAATCCATGGGAAAATGCTGATTCTACATGAACTAGAATAGGGGAATCGAGAACCAGAGGACAGAGGTTAAAAGTGAGGGGGGGACGTTTTATTAGAAACCTGAGGCGTAACTTTTTGACACAAAGGGTGGTGGATGTTTGGACCATGCTGCTGGAAAAGATGCTGGAGGAGGTAGTTGATTATCGCAATGTTTAAGAAACATTTAGACAGGTTCATGGATAGGATGGGTTTGGAGGAATATGGGCCAAGCACAGGCAGGTGGTACTAGTGTAGATGGGACAAGTTGGTCAGTGTGGGCAAGTTGGGCTGGAGGACCTGTTTCCACGCTGAATAAATACAGGTAAGTAAATGTCTACATGCCACAGATACAAAATAAAGTAATATGAAGACTGTCCTGGTGCAAATAAAAACTAAATTGAAAGCTCTTGTAAGAAAAATATTTTGTTATTTCAGAGTAAAACACAAATACATTGTTATGGTAAAATTGCTGAGTTTGATGGTTGAAAACAATCTGGTGGCTTCGAGAAAGATTGCTGTGGGATGGAGTCTAAGAAAGATGAAGTCCTGCTGGACTGGACCTTGATACTTACAGACACCTTCAACCTGATAAGTGCAAGTATTCCCAGTCCAATACTGAAATAGGTAATATGGCTTAGTAGCTGTTTCAACATTAATAACTACTGTTTTAATATCAATGTTCATTAATTGTGTATGGGCAAATAAAATGATGGCTCATAATCACCTGCTGCTACTGCCACCTACTTAGTTGCTGGCCTCGAAATTACCTCGCTGTGTCTTTGTACAATGTCGATACCTACCATAATTTGCATAACCACAAGGCACAGATGAACAAAGAGGACTAAGAAGGCATGAGGAGGAGTTGGCCAAGGTTGACTGGAAAAGGATCCTAGCAGGAATGATGGTGGAACAGCAATGGCAGGGATTTCTGGACATAATCCAGAAGATGCAGGATCATTTCATTCCAAAGAGGAAGAAAGATTCTAAGGGGAGTAAGAGGCAACTGTGGCTGACAAGGGAAGTTAGGGATGGAATAAAACTAAAAGAAAAGGTGTACAACATAGCAAAGAGTAGCGGGATGAAGAGGATTGGGGAACTTTCAAAGGACAACAGAAGGTAACAAAAAGGGCAATACGGGCTGAAAAGATGAAGTACGAGGGTAAGGTAGAAAAAAAATGCTGGAGTAAGTCAGCGGCTGAGGCAGCATCTCTGGAGAGAAGGAACGGGCGATGTTTCGGGTCGAGACCCTCCTTCAGCCTCGACCCGAAACGTCGCACATTCCTTCTCTCTAGAGATGCTGCCTCACCCGCTGAGTTACTCCAGCATTTTGTGTCTACCTTCAATTTAAACCAGCACCTGCAGTTATTTCTTACACAAGTACGAGGGTAAGCTGGCCAAGAATATAAAGGATAGTAAAAGTTTCTTTGGGTATGTTAAGAGAAAAAGATTAGTAAAGACAAATGTGGGTCCCTTGAAGGCAGAAACAGGTGAAATTATTATGGGGAACAAGGAAATGGCAGAAGAGTTGAACGAGTACTTTGGTTCTGTCTTGACTAAGGAAGACACAAACAATCTCCCAGATGTACTAGAGGACAGAGGATCTAGGGAGACAGAGGAACTGAAAGAAATTTGCATTAGGCGAAAGATAGTATTGGGTAGACTGATGGGACAGAAGACTGATAAATCCCCAGGGCCTGATGGTCTGCATCCCCAGGTACTCAAGGAGGTGGCTCTAGAAATCGTGGATGCATTGGTGATCATTTCCAATGTTCTATAGATTCAGGATCAGTTCCTATGGATTGGAGGGTAGCTAATGTTCTCCCACTTTTCAAGAAAGAAGCGAGGGAGAAAAAGGAGAATTATAGACCAGTTAGCCTGACATCAGTGGTGGGGAAGATGCTGGTGTCAATTATTAAAGAAGTAATAAAGGCGCATTTGGATAGCAATAAAAGGATTGGTCCAAGTCAGCATGGATTTATGAAGGGGAGATCCTGCTTGACTAAACTTCTGGAATTTTTTGAGGATGTGACAAGTAAGGAGAGCCAGTGGATGTAGTGTATCTGGACTTTCAGAAAGCCTTTGATAAGGTCCCACACAGGAGATTAATGGGTAAAATTAGAGCACAAGGTATTGGGGGTAGGGTATTGACATGGATAGAGAATTGACAGGAAACAAGTGTAGGAATAGACGGGTCCCTGTCAGAATAGCAGGCAGTGGCGAGTGGAGTGCCGCAAGGCTCGGTGCTGATGCCGCAACTATTTACAATATATATTAATGATTTGGATGATGGGATTAAAAGTAACACTAGCAAATTTGCAGATTACACAAAGCTGGGTGGCAGTGTGAACTGCGAAGAGAATGCTAGGAGGTTGCAGGGTGACTTCGACAGGTTAAGTGAGTGGGCAGATGCATGGCAGATGCAGTATAATGTAGATAAATGTGAGGTTATCCACTGGGAAGTGTAGAAATTCAAATAAGACAGGGAGTGCTGCTTTTCCTTGTACACCAGTCACTGAAAGTAAACATGCAGGTACAGCAGGCAGTGAAGAAAGCTCATGGCATGTTGGCCTTCATAACGAGAGAATTTGAGTATAGGAGTAAAGAGGTCCTTCTTTAGTTGTACAGGGCCCAGGTGAGACCATATCTGGAGTAATGTGTGCAGTTTTGGTCTCCTAATTTGAGGAAGGATATCCTTGCTATTGAGGCAGTGCAGCATAGGTTCACGAGGTTAATCCCTGGGATGGCAGGACTGTCATATGAGGAAAGATTGGAAAGTCTGGGCTTGTAATCACTGGAATTTAGAAGGAAGAGAGGGGATCTTATAGAAACATATAAAATTATAAAACGACTGGACAAGCTAGATGCAGGATTTTTTTTCCCAATGTTGGGGGAGTCCAGAATCAGGGGCCACAGTCTAAGGATAAAGGGGAGGCCATTTGAAACTGAGATGAGAAAAAATGTTCACCCAGAGAGTTGTGAATTTGTGGAATTCTCTGCCACAGAAGGCAGTAGAGGCCAATTCAGTGGATGAATTTAAAGAGAGTTAGATAGATCTCTAGAGGCTAGCGGAATCAAGGGATATGGGGAGAAGGCAGGCACGGGTTACTGATTGCGGATGAGCAGCCTTGATCACAATGAATGGCAGTGCAGGCTCGAAGGGCCAAATGGCCTCCTCCTGCACCTATTTTCTATGTTTCTATCTTTAAGAGGCTGAAGAATTTAAAAATACAACAAACTCTCTATATATAAAAGATAGAAATATATAGCATGGCACACTTCATTATCATCTTTTCTGAAGTTGGATTCCTACTGTAAACACATCTATCAGTTATTTATTGGCCTACATTCTATTGATAAATGAATTTACTTAACAGCTTAAAACTGGTGTTTTCACAAAAAAGGAAGAAAATTTAACAAAAGCACAAATAATTTCCGGTAGTTAATACAATTAGTAGTGATAATGCCAAAGCTATATCACTTGGCTCTCAATCTTCCTTCTTTCCTGTTGAAGCTGGAACAGAAAGGAGGAGGAAAATCACATCCACATGTTCCATCCCTCCTGTATGCTTCACAACATCTGCAACACAGACTCCCATCAAAACCCATGAGCTAATTTCTCCAAGATACCTATCGCAAACATGTTACATGGTGATCTCACCCATCTTCACCCCCACATGTTGTAACACATCATCTGTTGACATTCAAATCAACTTTCCATTTATATGCTCAACTAAGGTAGGTTTCTAATAATTGGATGTCTCTTCCCTTTACCTCTCTTTACTTAACTAATTAAGTAATCCACACTGCTCTAGTAATGCTTATGTATTTTATAAGCTTTAAGTGAAATCCTAAATTTACAACAAATGTTAAACAGAAATTAAATAGTTATGCCTGAACCAAAATGAATGCAGCATTCAAAGCAGCATTCCCTCTCTTAATTGAATTTCTACACTTACCAATCTTGCTGCTACCACCAGGCAGGAAGTACAGAAGCCTGAAATCTCACACCACAAGTTCAGAAACAGCTACTTTCCTACAACCAAAAGGTTCTTGAACTGTCCTACACAACCCTAATTCTACGTCAATAAGTGAACACTATTGATCACCTCTTGCACTACCATGGGCTTTTTAGCTGATTTTGTTTTCACCGATGTCTTGTTCTTGTTGTTGAACAGTCTTTTTTCTTTTCAGTGCCTTGTATAGTTTATGTATTGGGTGCAGCCCGAGTGTATGTGCCAATGATGCTGCTGCAAGCGAGATTTTCATTATATTCATACCTTACCATACTTGACAAAAAACAATAAACTTACCTTGATGAGACTTGCTTTGACGCTCAAATTCTACACTCATTGATTGCTACCACCTCGTTACATGTGTGGTTCAGGCTGTTGAAATTGGTCTTGTTTGTTCAATTTTTTTAACCCAAAATTCAGGTGGAATAAAGACTAGCTTCCCTTTTAATTCCAGATGTTTCGCTGTCAGGCTGTTCTCAGCTTCTCCCACAGTTTTGTCACTCTCCACTTGATGGCTAAACATTCATACTCTGCTTTGACATGAAGCCCATTTTTGTACTTTTCTCGCCTGCTCTGTGATTTCCCTATCATCTCATTATTTCATCAGCAGCCACAGAAGAGTCTAAAGCCCAATGGCCACTTCCATTGGCATCAACCTGGCTTTCCCAATTCAACCTTCTTTAACAATCATTTCAATTTTTTTTCCGTCCCACTGCTTTTGCTCAAAGTATGATTCACATCCTTGCACCCTCTACTGAGAATTGATAGTGTCATTTCATTTTGATATCATTGCTCGTAAATTGATTTAATTTCATGAGGTTGACAACAAAAAAATGTTGGTTCTAATTTCTCCATGATTATGTTAAATTTAAATACCATATGAAGATTCATCCATTTCAGACGAGTAAATTTCAGCATTACCAGACTCCACTCATCATTCAGCTCTGTGGTCGCCATCTGCCTTCTTGTTTAATTTCTGTAATAAAGAGGCCAGACCGGCACAGTTCTTCAATTGCATTTTCACCTGGTCAATTCATAGGTCCATACGTTTTATTTTTTATAACAGTCTCCTCATGGTGAATTGACAGTTTTAAAGATACATCCATTAAAACGTTTCCTATTCTGCTACCTAAGAAATGCTACCAGTAAAAGTGTGCACCATTATCTTGCATCTTCTACCAAATGTCATAATTTATACATCCCAAAATTTAATTCTACCTGCGTTCACTATTAAAATACTGCCGTCTGCCCAGGCATAAGTTAGTTTGATTAATGAGAGAAAAAAGATCTCCAAGACAGGAATTTTTCATCATAGGGTAATAGACATCAGCTTGAGGGCAAACCGCTATAACACCAGAACCATAATAACAGAGATTCATGTAAAAGAAAAAGCAATAGGGCAAGCCTGAGCTGAAAAAAATGGATTCAAATAAAAAGCCCATGACAGTGAAAGTTCTGTGAAAGTGCAGCTACTTTGGTCTAAGAACAAAGAAAAATTTGGCAAAAGCAATGTTATTGCAAAATTTAACAATGACCAAAACTTTATTTATTAAGTGTATTTTAATTCAGCTCAAAACACTAAAGAACTAAGGAATGTAGGCAAACTAACTGGTATCAAGATTCAGTGGAAAAGACCTTGCTGCATTTTTTTTTTTGTTTTTTTTTTTTTTAAATTTTTATTTATTAGAAGTACATTACATCACAGCCACATACATTAATACTCGTCATTTATATCTTCTTACAATTAATGTACTCCCTTTATTTATTTTTTTACACTAAAGAAAGAAAAGATTGAAAGAGAGAAGAAAGTGAAGGAAAAAGTGCAAGTGTAGAAAAGTGTAGAAAATGTAACAACAAAAAAGGACGAAGACCCTATGAGAGCGAAATTAAAAACAAAAAGAAAAAGAGTTAAGAAATAGGCCCTAAGAAAAGAAAAGAGAGAGAGAAAAAAAGAAAAACAAATGGTTTTTTTTGAGCATCACGTAAATAGGACATACCAACTCTTCAACTATCATCCCCCCTTACCCGACCTCAATTTTTTATTTTTTTAAAGTATTTTTGCACCCTATGTTTGTAATAATTCTATAAATGCAGACCACGTCAGGTGGAAGTGATCTGGTTTACCTGCTAGGAGGAGTCTTATCTCTTCAAGGTGTAGTGTTTCAAACATATTTGAAATCCACATATTTATAGTTGGTATTGGAGCCTTCTTCCAAAATTTTAGAATTAGCTTTTTTCCAGTTATTAACCCATAATCCATTAATTTCTTTTGAAACACATTTAGTTCTGGATCATCTTCCGTTATTCCGAAGATAATCCATTCTGCTTTGGGTATCAGTCTTGTTTTAAATAACTTTGTAAAGATTTCAAAAATTTCATTCCAAAATTTTTGAATTTTTGTACAGAAGACAAATGAGTGCGCTATAGTTGCTTCTTGGGATTGACATTTATCACAAATAGATGATACGTTTGGGAAAATTTTATGAATTTTAGTTTTCGAATAATATAATCTATGTAAAATTTTAAATTGTATTAAAGTGTGTCTTACATTAATCGAGCATTTATGTACTTTTAATAAGTATTCATTCCAACTTTCCTTTGAAATTTTAATAGCTAACTCTTGTTCCCAGTCTCTTCTGATACCCTCCGTAGATGGTATTTGTACATTTAAGATAATATTGTACAAATATGATATTAAGTTTGCTGATTCCGCTTTTATCTGCATTGCCTCGTCCAGTACATCTGCTGGGTTATTATGATGATCTTTTATATATTTTTTCAAATAGTCGCATATTTGAAAGTATTTAAAATATTGATTATTTCCGAGTTTATATTTTATTTGTAATTGTTGAAATGAAAGTAATTTTCCAGTTTCATACAAGTCACCAAGCGTTTTAATTCCTAGTCTATCCCATTGTGTATAAGCTTTATCTATAATAGAAGGACTAAACGAAGGGTTATTGACTATAGGTAATAAAAGTGATAAGTTTCTTAATTTTAAATTTTGTTTTATTTGTTTCCAAATACGGATTGTACTATGAATAATTGGGTTCTTATTATAGTTTATGTTATTCAATTTCATTGGCGAGAGGAGGATCGCTCCAATGTTTCTAGAGGAGCAATCCTCTTTCTCCATTACAATCCAGTCTACTTGCTGGGCGGAGTTATCCATCAGTTGAATCATGTTTTTAATATTTACTGACCAATAATAATACATAAAATTGGGTAGTGCTAGACCCCCCAATACTTTAGATTTATTCAGATGGGTTTTTTGTATTCTATGTGATTTATAGTCCCATATAAAATTAGTGATATCTGAGTCGAGTTTTTTAAAAAACTTCTTAGGTAAGTATATAGGAATTGATTGAAATAGGTATAAAATTTGTGGTAAAAAGATCATTTTTATTGCGCTTATTCGGCCTATTAAAGACATCGGAAGCGTTTTCCAGAATTTAATTAATGTATTCAGTTTATTAAGTAGGGGGTCAAAATTTGCCCTGAGCATACCTTGATATGCTCTGGTAATTTCGATTCCCAAATATTTAAATTTTTCTGTAGCTATTTTAAAAGGGAATTTTAAAAGATGTGTTGAATCTTTCGGTTTTATTGACATAATTTCACTTTTATTCCAATTTATTCTATATCCAGAAAAAGATCCGAAGTCTTCAATTAAATTTAATATATTTGGTATAGTGATTTGAGGTTTTGTAATATACAATAATATATCATCCGCGTATAAAGATATTTTATTATATGAGTCTTTAGTATTATATCCATGAATATCAGGGTGTATTCTAATTTTTTCTGCTAGCGGTTCAATAATGAGAGCAAACAGCTGTGGTGATAATGAGCATCCTTGTCTATTTCCCCTTGATAGTTGAAATTTCGAGGATAATATGTTATTAGTAAGTATTCTAGCTGTAGGTTTGTTATATAGTAACTTAATCCATAAAATAAAATTCTCTCCCAGTTGAAATTTTTGTAATACTTTATCCATATAATTCCATTCTACTTGATCAAATGCTTTTTCAGCATCCAGCGAAATAATTGATAATTCTTGATCTTCAGATTTGTGTGAGTGCATTATGTTGAGTAGACGTCTCATATTATTAGAAGAGTATCTCTTAGGGATAAACCCTGTCTGATCTGGGTTTATTAATTTACTAATGTATTTACTTAATCTTCTGGCTAATGTTTTCGCTAATATTTTTTGATCTGTGTTTAACAATGCTATAGCTCTATATGAGCCAGGTTCTTCTAAATCCTTATTTTTCTTAGGTATTAATGTAATCGTTGATTCCGCTAATGTATCAGGTAGTATTCGTTTTTTAAAAGCGTATTGGTACATTTTTTGTAATCTTGGTATTATTTTATCATAAAAGTTTTTATAAAATTCATTAGTAAATCCATCAGGGCCTGGTGTTTTTCCATTTTTTAGTGAGTTTATTGTATCTTCTAATTCCTTAATTGAGATTTGTGCACCCAGTTCCTCTTGTTCCTTCAGCTCTAACTTTGGAAGATTACAGGTATCCAAGAACTTTGTGATATTATTGGAATCAATTATCGTTTTAGATGTATACAAATTCTCGTAAAATTGCGCAAATCTTTTATTAATATCCTTCGGTGTTGTTAATAATTCCCCTTTATCTGATTTGATCTTTGGTATAGTATGTTCCTTTTCTCGTTTTTTTAGCTGGCGAGCCAAAAGTTTATGCGGTTTATCCCCAAATTCAAAGTGCTCTTGTTTTGTAATTTGAAAAAGTCTTATAAGTTTGGCAGATAATAATTTATTTAATTTAAATTTTAAAATTATTATTTTATTATGTTTATCTATTGATGGATCTTTAGCATTATCTATATCCATTTGTCTAATAAGTTCTTCTAACTGTCTTTGTTCATTCTTATTCTTTTTATTTTGAAAAGCTTGATATGAAATTATAATACCCCTAATGTATGCTTTAAAAGATTCCCAAAGTAAAGTAGGCGATATATCTGAAGTATCATTTGTTTGAAAAAAGACCTCCATTTGTTCTTTTAAATATATACTCGCTTGTGGATCTTTTAAAATTTGAGAGTTAAATCTCCAGAATGAATTATTCTTAGACAATCCTTCCAGTTTTAAAAAGAAAGTTAGTGGAGAATGGTCTGAAATTGAATTTGTATGATATATTGCATTAGATGTTTGGGGGATTAATTTTGTATCCAGCAGAAAGTAGTCTATACGTGAGTATGTCTTATGTACCATTGAGTAAAACGAATATTCCCTGCCAGTTGGATTCACAATTCTCCAAACATCTGCTATATTAGTGTTGTTTATGTAGGTATTGAGGAGTTCCCCAGTTTTCGATTTCATATTCCCTCTCTGTTTTTGACTTGATTTATCTAAGTACGGGTCTAAAACACAGTTAAAGTCTCCGCCTATTATAACATTTTGATAGTTTGACTCTGCAATTATATTGAAGATTTTATTGAAAAAGTGGGGGTTATCAAAGTTAGGGGCATATATATTTACCAAAGTAAGTGGAGTGTCATGGATTTCTCCATTAACTATTAGGTATCTCCCTTCTATATCTGTTATAATATTCTTTGCTTTAAATGGTATACCTTTTCTTATGATAATTGACGTGCCTCTAGATTTTGAAGTGAATGAAGAGTGGTATGTTTGACCTATCCATTTCGCCCTCAGCCTAACTTGGTCCTGAGGTTTTAGGTGTGTTTCTTGTAGGAAGGTAATGTCAGAATTATACATTTTTAGCTGAGCTAATATCTTACCCCTTTTGATAGGTTCATTAATACCTCTTATATTCCAACTACAAAATGAGACTCCTCCTAGGTTCTTTTGTGTGGTGTCATGCATTTTGAATAATTATAGTACCTTTGAATCTTGTGGTGCGTCCATATCCCAGGTCTTTAGGTATTGGGGGAGTTTTTGAATTATTAACTTTTGTTGGTATGTCCATATTATTCTTATCACTAAACACAAAACACAAACAAGTGATTTTATGTAATAAAAAAAAAACTAAAAAAGTGAGGCTACAGTGTCTATAGTCGGCACTGTAGCAAGTGACCCACCTGTAGGTGGGAAAAAACCTTATTTTGACTTCCATTGCGTTGTTGCTCAACTCGCTCCGCTCTCTTAGTTAATCATAACATATTAAAATATTAAAACGAGGCCTCACATTCATATATATAATACAATTTTACCCTGATATTTCCTTATAACATATATATATATCAGAGTTTAATTATTAAACCAATATTTTTGATTTCAATAAGAATCAGCTGTTGGTTGAAGGGGTTAACGAGACGTGCTCCTGGACATAAGCCAGGAGCTCTTTTCTCATCCCCTCCTCCCGCTTATAGACAAGGTTACAATTTATTAAAAATTCATATTAGTATGTTAGTTCATTATTTTTTTGTTTTTTTTGTTAGTATTCTAATCTAACCTGCATAACTTTTAAAGTTGTTAATAGGATAAGTTCTTACAATTGGTTATAACATTTTAATCAATAAGCAATTATTTTCTAATTCATATCCCGTTATAAAGTTGTTTACACGTTTTGAACAGAAAATGTCCTTGCTTCAACATTCCGGAGATAACAGTGTAATTATCCCCAGACAAAACATAGCTGAGAATTATTCGGATCTGCCAAAGCTCCCTTTTATTTCTGTCTTTCAACAATCGTTTGGGCATATTTGAAAGCGTCTTCAGGCTTAACAAATGACTTTTCAAGACCATTAAAAGAAATACGCATTTTAGCGGGATAAAAAACCCCGAATCTGACCCCTTCTCTCCCTCTTAAAAGATCTTTAACCTTATCAAATTTGTTTCTTTTTTGCACAATTTCATGTGGGTAGTCCCTGAATATCTTAATAGTGTCTTTGTCCAGCCGTAATTGTACACCATATTTGATTTTGGTCATAACATATTCCAGTTCTGCAGTGTCTCGAAATTTCACTATAATATGTCGTGGATAAGCTTTTCCCGCATCAAATCTTTTTCCAAATCTTGGGACACGATGAGCCACTTCGATTTTCGGTTCCTTGGGAAGATTCAACAGTTGTTTCAACAAGCCCATGGCAAATTCCCGTACCTGTTCCCCTTCTGCCCCCTCTGAAACACCAAGAATCCTCAGATTCTGGCGTCTAGAACGAGCTTCCAGGTCCAGGCATTTGAATGAGACTTTCTCTAATTGAGTCCCCATTTGTAGTGATGCTTGTTCGTTTTCTCGCCTCATTTGCTCATGTTCTTGCCTCAATTTCGCCATGTCTTCAACCAGTCGTGCCGTATTTTTCTCCAATTCCGTAATTGTCTGCATACTTGCAGCTACTGTTTCAAGTACAGCCGTGAACTTATCCGTAGTAATTACATCCATCTTATCCATTTTCTCTGATAGTCCATCTTTCACCTCATCAATTCGTTTATTCATAGTGTCCAGTAAATCCGTCATATTCTTCTGGTTACCAGCATTTAAATCCTTCATCATCTTCTGCATTCCTTCCATCATTTTTGCCGAATTTTCCTTCATTTCCTTCTTATCTTCCACCCTATTATCCGAGATCTCATCTTTCAAATTTTTCATTGATTTTTTCAAGTCATCAAAGTCTTTCTTAGATCTTGTATCCATTTCTGCAGCCACTTCAGAGACTTCAGAGGTAACTTCAGTTTCGAACTGTTTCTTTTTTATTTTTTTTTTTTTTTTATTTTTTATTTTTTAGAAGTACGGTAGATTACAGTAATGTACAACACGTATATATTAATACATTTTTTGTACCGCTTCACTTTTTTAAACTTTAAGAAAGAAAAAGAAAGAAGTAAGAAAAGTGAAGAAAGTGCGCAAAGGTTGTGAAGTGCAAAAGAGTGTTGGGAAAAGAAAGCCCCTTAGAAAAGAGGTTAGAGAAGGAAGTAAAGTTAGAAAATAGACCCTAGAAAAAAAAGAGAAAGAAAGAAGGAACAATCGCTCTATTATAACTCTTATACCATACTTCATAGAGAAGGAACTACCAACCAAGTCTATTTTTATTTTACCTCCCATTACCAGGTCCAGATACCTTTTATTTATTTATTTGTTTTTCTAAATTACTATTGCACCTCATGCTTGTAATAGGTCCAAAAACGTAGACCACGTCTTTTGAAATTGATCTACTTTGCCTACTAGGAGGAATCTCATCTCTTCCAGATGTAATGTTTCCAACATATTTGATGTCCACATTTTTATTGTTGGTGTGGGCGCATTTTTCCAGAATTTAAGTATAAGCTTTTTTCCCATTATTAGCCCATAATTGAGTAAATTCTTCTGATACACGTTTAATTCAGGAATACCTTCCGATATTCCAAAAATAATCCATTCTGGTTTTGGTACCAGTTTTATTTTGATTAATTTTGAAAAAATATCAAATATTTCAAACCAGAATTTTTGGATTTTTGTACAAAAAACAAAAGAATGTGCTATGGTAGCTTCTTGACATATACATTTATCACAGATTGGTGAGACGTTAGGAAAGATTTTATTTAGTTTGGTTTTTGAATAATATAATCTATGTAATGTTTTAAATTGGATAAGCGTATGTCGTACGTTGATCGAGCATTTATGCACCTGTAATAAATGATTATCCCAACTCTCTTTTGAAATTTTTATACCTAGATCTTGTTCCGAACTGTTTCGACAGTTTATTCACAGCTCTCTGAGGGCTCACAGCTGGTCAATTTACTCATTTAAAGGGCTTCAAACCACCGTTTAAAACATCGCGTTTAACGATGACGTCATCAGCGCGGTAACCAGAAGCTCCGGTAAGGTTTTTAAAAACAATCCCGATTTTCGGACCCGTTTTACACGATAAATCGTGAAGTTTTTCGGGAGAGGAGCTGGGTGCACGTCTGTTAGTCTAACATGACGCCACCGGAAGTCCCTTGCTGCATTTTCATGTGGACTATTTTCATTCTGTTTGGTTGGAAATGCAAAGAAGCATCCAGTTACGGACAATTATATGGTGATTACAAATATTCTGTGTGAAATACCTAATTATGGGCAGCACAGTGGCGCAGCGGTAGTATTGCTGCCTTGCAGCGCCGGTGACCCAGGCTCGATCCTGACTATAAGTGCTGTCTGTACGGAGTTTGTACGTTCTCTCCGTGACCATGTGGGTTTTCTCCGGGTGCTTCTGTTTCCTCCCACGTTCCAAAGACGTGCAGGTTTGTAGGCTAAATAGTTTCTGTAAATTGTCCCTAGTGTGTAGGATAGAAGTAGTGTATGGGTGATCGTTGGTCGGCATGGTCTCGGTGGTGAAAAAGGGCTTGTTTCCATGCTGTATCTCTAAACTAAACTAAACTAAATATAGAAGAGACTTGGAAAACCTATGACACAAAAAGTCAGCTAATTCATCATAGATTATACTAAAAGAAAATTGGGATAGCAATGCAGAATTCCAGTTGACAGCATGATTTCAGCTTTCCAGGTTTTGCTGTTTTAGCATGGACCCTTTCATATTTTCACCTTCCTCTGCAAAGGCACAGGAAAAGAGATAACATTTTAGTCCTCCAACCATTCATTTAACTCCGTAGAATTTATGAATTTACATTCCTGGCACTCAATCAGAATTACCATTAATTACAATGTTTTTCTGAATTAAGCATTTGTGCAAAAATATCATGGAATATCTTCAATCATTGCATTGAATACTCTCTCATTATAAGTTATGCCATGGATATCTTATTATGTGGATGCTTTAATAAATTGATCAGAAATGTCTCTCTCCCATCGAAGCCTGTGCTGGACTCATTGAACAAACCAACTTGGTTAATGTTTTATTTCACAACTGCTTGGTTTCTGGAATCTTTTGCACTGGTTCACAGAAGCTATCGTAGATAAATGACTTTATTGTTGGCACATGACTCTTTTGGAAACCTAATTAATATATTAAATTAAGATAGTCACAAAATGTAGGAGTAGCTCAGCTGGTCAGGAAGCATCTCTGGTGTAATGGATAGATGATGTTTCGGGGCAGAACCCTTCTTCAGACTCATGTAACTTTTATTACATTATAATATTTTAAATTGCTTGGTCCAATATTCTAATTTATGCCTCCATTTAATATCATGAGAAATGTCATTAATTAGCATTACTCAAACTAAAAGTGAAATAAAAAATGTTACCTAAATGAGAGAAGCAAGCAGTTATGCAGTGGATTCGCTTGTTTCAGACGACCAGCAAACAGCTGTATACATAACTTGTTCACATCTGTTCGCTGAAGGACGTTACAGAAGACAGCCACCTCAGGAAGAAAGAACAGTCTCAAGTGAGTTTCAAAGGAGTACCCTGGGACTTAAAAGCTTTGAAAGAATTCCATCGAAATATTTGAAATTTTAAACGGAAGCATTGATTGTTTAAAACACCTTAGCTTCGTGACATTACCAGAAGAGTCTACAATGGAAAGGATTCCAACAGTAAACTAAATGATTCCAAATATTAGTGGCCTGATTTGTAATTACATGTTTTTTAAATTACAAAAGCCAAACTTCTATTGCTTAAAGAAATACATGTGTGCATGAAAGCAAAATGGATCCACTGAGATTTACTGGGTAGATAGACAAATGATTATGGGGTGAAAGTTAATTAATGACACACTGGTTGCCTGAACCAGGAAGCCTGAGGCTCAATGAAATTTGAGTCCAAAGCTTCAATTTAATAAGTGATAAGAAACTCATTATTTCATCAGGTCCTGATTTTGGCTGCTCTCCCGTTGGGGAAATTGGAGGCAAATGGGTGAATGCACGCAGGAAGAACAAGTTTAAGAGGCCAAGAAATATTTTTCAGACTCTTAAGATTAAGAAATACTAATGCTTTTTTAACAAACTAATGGGCCTGTCCCACTTAGGCGATTTTTCAGGCGACTGCCGGCGACTGTCAAGTTGCTGGCAGTTGCCTGAAAAAACAGCAACTGGAACGGCGACTGTCAGAGTGGAACACACACAAACACATCACTTCCTTCACCACCCCGTTATGCAGGGCAAGCAGGGGGAGCGTTGTCTGAGTGAAATTCACACGGTGCAAAGGCAAGGTGATACCGCAATGAATAGGAAGGTTGACGCTGTAATTAAGTGGGCACAGTGTACGGTAAGTCCTTTCAAAGAGGGGGGGAGAGGGGGGGGTGTAGAGTGGGGGGAGAAGGAGGGAGAAGGAGTGGACGCAACTTTTAAGAAGCCAGAGATACACGGCTGGCTTTTAACAACTTTTAAGAAGCCAGAGATTAACATTACCGGTCGGTTATCCTTGGTTCTGAAAACTACTACTTACGGTTTTTTCCCCCCAATGAGCCAATGAAGTTCACCGTTCAACATCGTCTAAAACCTACGAGAACCTTCGAGGACCTTCGAGCTCCTGGCAACCCACTAGGACCTCCTGGCAACCCATCTACAGCACAAGAATTCTCGCTACTCTCCATGGCGGCTTCATTCTCATCGCCGCTAATTTTTCAACATGTTGTAAAATTTGCGGCGACCATAATGAGGTCGCGACTAGTTCCCAGAATGCGGGAACTCCTCACGACCATGAAGGCGACTCCCCGGCAACCACCCGCGAACATGTGGCGACCATGTGGTGACTGCATAGTCTCCTGTAGTTGCCTAAAAAGTCGCCTAAGTGGGACAAGCCCATAATCCTTCTGCTAAAATAACAGCGAGGGATTCCAAGCAGATATGTTATCCACTTGTGTATTAATGTCACGTGGTGCAATTTCAGGGCAAGAAAATATGATGATCAATTGAAATTATTACGATGCTATTTTGCATATAAAAATTCCCTTGTGTTACTTTAACAAAAATAAATTTGTTCAAGTATCTATTAAATTCACGGCAAAGAATTTTATACGAGTGTTAGCTATTTATTCGTAACAATAATTTTCATCCTTTCGATAGTGAGGAAAATTCAGGCCAGTAACAATGAGTCAAGAAACATAGAAACATAGAAAATAGGTGCAGGAGGAGGCCATTCGGCCCTTCGAGCCAGCACCGCCATTCATTGTGATCATGGCTGATCGTCCCCAATCAATAATCCATGGCTGCCTTCTCCCCATATCCCTTGATACCACTAGCCCCTAGAGCTCTATCTAACTCTCTCTTCAATTTAATCAAGAGTATTTTATTGTCATATGTCCCAGATAGAACAGTGCAATTCTTACTAGCAGCAGCATAACAGAATATGCAAACATAGTACACTGTAAACAATATAATATAAAAAACATCAGTGTGTGTGTATATACGTACATACACATAAAAAACCCACAATGATAGTGCACAGTGAGCACAAGATTCAAGATATTAACATTTGAAAGAAGAAAAAATGTTACCGTTTAAATGTTCAATATTGGGATACTTATGTCAGAAATCATTGCAGTATCATTATATAATGCTTAAATTCATGTGAAATCCTTAATCAGATAATGGTCAGGATTTTGCTCTATCAGTCAGTTCCTGGACATCAAATATAGCCAGATTTTATCGTTTCAGGAGATTTTCAGTACTGCTAAGAAGCATAGAATCATTGATCCGAGAAAGAAAGCTGCACTCATGTCGCACGTAAACAGTTATACCTAAATAAATCACATCTCCATTGTAAGGTACAAAGGAAGGTATATATCAAAAATCTAGACGTTGAAGGAGGCTTCAGCATTTATGGGACCCTGCGCTTAGCTCACTGACATCTCAGACAGGAGGAGAAAGCGAGACAAAAATCAATCAGTCTTAAAGAGTGCAGAATGGAGGAAGGAATGGGATCAATGTGTGCCACGCGCACGGGAGTCCAGCTCTTCTGTCTTAGGAAAAACAAAGCAATGAGTAAAAGTAATGTTAAAAACTGTAAGGGTGACAAAACTACTAATGAAAAATAAATTCACAGATGTTAGCATTTTAAATTTTTTCCCCTCAAATTTGATTCAATTTCTCTACAGAAGGCTCTTTTATTACCAGGATATCGTTAAAAGGCAGTCTGGTTTTTGACGGCTATAATAACCTGTATGACATTCCCACAATAGTAATGACTAAGGATTTGCAGGCACTGCACTTACTTGGAACTGGCCTAAGGGGAATGATTTGGAAAATGATACAGTGTTGTCAGGTTTAAGGACGAGTTACTAACATTACACAGAGATCCAGTGACTGAAGGTAGTACTGTAAGGTGCGTACCCCTAACCTAGAACTCCTTTTATGATCAATCATACTAACTGTAGAATTGTACTTATGCAGGAAATTAAAAGAATATCCCTACTGAAAATGTCTCCATGCAGGTTAGATATTTCTAAGGTATTTACAAACAACACTGACCAGTCTTCTCCTCATATGGACGCCTTTATAACAATAATTATAAGGAAACAAATTGATTTCCTGTATGCTGTCTTCGTAATCACAATGGATTCTCTATAACTGTTTCATGTAATTATTCTGTCTTCTTTTGATCTTCATCCCAACAGCACGAAGCATTAATAGTCCAGAAAAGAATAACCCTTAAGCTACAGTGTGATAAAAGAGATGCTAACCTTCAGATAAAAACAGTTGTTGTGCACATTTTCTTGGACTCGGTGTTAGTCGTTAAATAAATCCATTCATGGCAAAGCTTAGAAATTTTAGATCTGGGAATGCAATCTTCGAGCCATCACTAATCTCTTTCGTTATTACTGCAAAACACTCAGCGCTGTATAAGAAATACAGATATGGGTGGAAAAACATGTCTTGACTGATTCAATGCCACATGATTGCCTCTCATCCCAAGAACTCACATTAGCTTTCCTAGGCTCCTCTGTAAATTACACCAGCCTAACATTATCAGCAGGTAAACTGTTCTTTTGGTCACTGCAGACAAATGAAAACAAGTTAAAGTACTATTTGGAACTTTCACCTTCCTGTATTATTTATATTCATGAAATTATAACTTTCTATTATACCAAATTTGGACAGCATTTTACTACAATACAGTGCAGGTTTGCCAATAGTCTGGTATTTGTAGTAATGTACATAATAAATCTCCCAGATGTACTGGAGGACAGAGGATCTAAGGGGGTAGAGGAACTGAAATAAATTTTCATTAGGAGAGAAATAGTATTGGGTAAGCTAATGGGACTGAAGGATGATAAATCCCGTGGGCCGGATGATCTGCATCCCGGGATCCTCAGGGAGGTGGCTCTAGAAATAATGGACGCATTGATGATCATTTTCCAATGTTCAATCGATTCAGGATCAGTTCCTGTGGATTGGAGGATAGCTAATGTTATCCCACTTTTCAAGAAAGGAGCGAGAGAGAAAACGGGGAATTACAGACCAGTTAGCCTGACTTCAGTGGTGGGAAAGATGCTGGAGTCAATTATTAAAGAGGTAATAATGGGGCATTTGGATAGCATTAAAAGGGTTAGTCCAAGTCAACATGGAATTATGAAAGGGAAATCATGCTTGACTAATCTTCTGGAATGTTTTTAGTATGTGACAAGTAAAATGGATGAAGGGGAGCCAGTGGATGTAGTGTATCTAGACTTTCAGAAAGCCTTTGATAAGGTCCCGCACGGGAGACTGATGACTAAAATTAGAGCACATGGTATTGGGGGTAGGGTGTTGACATGGATAGAAAATTGGTTGGCAGACAGGAAGCAAAGAGTAGGAGTGAACGGGTCCTTTTCGGAATGGCAGGCAGTGGCGAGTGGAGTGCCGCAAGGCTCGGTGTTGGGGCCAACTGTTTAAATAAAAGTAAGTAAGTTTATTGGCCAAGTATTCACATACAAGGAATTTGCCTTGGTGCTCGGCCCACAAGTAACAACATGACATACAGTGACAGTTACGAATGACTCAGAAAACACTAAACATTAATAATAATAAGACATTAATGATAAAACACCATTGATCAAGCATGTGAACCAACGAAATACCAGATCAAAGGGAGGCTACAGATTTTTGGCTGTTGAGTAGAGCAACTACTCATGGATAAAAACTGTTTTTATGTCTGGCTGCGGCAGCTTTGACAATCCGGTGTCGCCTTCCAGAGGGAAGTGATTCAAAGAGTTTGTGGCCAGGGTGAGAGGGGTCAGAGATGATCTTGCCCGCAAGCTTCCTGGCCCTTGCAGTATACAGTTCATCAATGGAGGGAAGGTTGCAGCCAATAATCTTCTCTGCTGATCGGACGATTTGCTGCAGCCTCCAGGTGTCGTGCTTGGTGGCTGAGCCAAACCAGACCATGATGAAGAAGGTGAGGACAGACTCTACGATGGCCGTGTAGAATTGGACCATCATTGCCTGTGGCAGATTGTGCTCCCTCAGCTGCTGCAGGAAGTACATCCTCTGTTGTGCCTTTTTGACTGTGGTCGATGGTAGCCCCCCACAAGGTCCTTGGAGATGATGGTTCCCAGGAACATAAAAGACTCCACAGATGTGACTGTGGTGTTGTTGATGGTGAGTGGGGTGAGGGGAGGGGGAGCTCTTCTAAAGTGTACAATCAATTCCACTGTCTTAAGAGCATTGAGCTCTAGGTTGTTGCTACGGCACCAGGACGCCAGCTGTGACACCTCCTGTCTGTAGGCAGATTCCTCCCCATCCTGGATCAGTCCAATCAGGGTTGTGTCGTCCGCAAACTTGAGAAGCTTGACAGAGATGTCTGTGGAGGTGCAGTCGTTGGTGTAGAGAGAGTAGAGGAGAGGGGAGAGTACGCAGCCTTGCGGTGCTCCTATGCTGAGCGTTTGCGGGTCCGAGATGTGCTTTCCCAGCCTCACATGCTGCTTCCTGTCTGTCAGGAAGTTGGTGATCCACTGACAGAGGGGTTCAGGCACAGTCAACATGGAAAGTTTGGAGTGCAGTAGCTCTGGCACAATGGTGTTGAATGCAGAGCTAAAATCAACAAACAGGATCCTCGCATAGGTCCCCTGGCGGTCTAGGTGCTGTGGGGTGAAGTGCAGGCCCAGGTTGACTGCATCATCCACAGATCTATTGACCCGATATGCAAACTGCAGAGGGTCCAGCAGGGAGTTTGTGATTTTTTCAGCTTGGCCAGCACAAGCCTTTCGAGTGTCTTCATGACTACAGAGTTCAGTGCGACAGGCCTGTAGTCATTAAGACAAGTAATCCTTGCCTTTTTGGGTACAGGGACAATAGTGGAGACTTTGAAGCAGGCAGGGACAGTATATGTTTGCAGGGACTGGTTAAAAATGTCTGTATGGACCGTTGCCAGCTGTTTCGCACAGAGCTTAAGAGTAGAGGGGGAAACATTGTCAGGTCCTGGAGATTTCCGGCTCTTTTGTCCTCTGAAAAGCCTCTCCACCTCCTCTATTTTTATTGTTGATATTGGATAAGTTATGTTGTGCAGCACAGAGGGTGTGGGTGATTGGAGGGGGGTGGGTGTAGAAAGGCCCAGTCTTTGCAGACTGAGGTCAGGCTGTGAGTGGGTGTGAAGTGTTGGTTGGTGTGGGAAATGGCCCAGTCTTTTCATACTGGAGTCTTGCCTTAAGTAGGTGTGAAGTGGTGAATGGGAAGGAGAGGGTGCAGGGTCCATTCTTTGTAGACTGGGGTCTGGCTGTGTTGGTTGGGGAAGGGGTGAGGGGGTACCAGGGTTACGTTTCTGATTTTCAAACCTGCAGTAAAACTCATTCAGGTCGTTCGTCAGCTGACGATTGTCCAAAGAGCGGGGGGCTTTCCTCTTGTAGCTGGTAATTTCTTGCAAGCCCTTCCAAACTAAAGAAGAGTCACTAGCTGAGAACTTGCTCCTGAACTTCTCAGAGTACTTTTCCTTGGCAGCTCTGATTCCTCTCCTCAGCTTGTACTTGGCCTGCCTGTAGAGGTCTGCATCCCCGCTCCTGTAGGCCTCCTCTTTGGACCGTCGGAGCTGTCTGAGTTCTGCAGTGAACCAGGGCTTGATGTTGTTGAACCATGTCCGGGTCTTAGTTGGAATGCAACTGTCCTCGCAAAAGCTGACATATGATGATACGGTGTCTGTATACTCATCGAGGCTTGTGGTTGCTTCCCTGAACACATTCCAATCTGTGCAGTCAAAGCAGGATTGTAGGTTCTCAATGCCGTCGCTTGTCCACCTTTTCGTTGTTCTGACCACAGGCTTAGCAGCTTTTAGTTTCTGCCTGTAGGTCGGAATAAGGTGAACTATGCAATGATCAGAGAGACCCAGACCCGTCCAGGGAAAAGAGCGATATGCGTTCTTGATTGGCGTATAACAGCGATCGAGTGTTATATATTAATGATTTGGAAGAGGGAATTAGGAGCAACACGAGCAAGTTTGCGGATGACACAAAGCTGGGTGGCAGTGTGAACAGTGAAGAGGATGTTTGGAGGATGCAGGGTGACCTGGACAGGTTCAGTAAGTGGGCAGATGCATGGCAGATGCAGTATAATATAGATACATATGACGTTATCCACTTTGGCGGCAAAAACAAGGGGGCAGATTATTATCTCAATGGGGTTAGGTTAGGTAAGGGGGAGGTGCAGCGAGACCTGGGTGTCCTTGTACACCAGTCACTGAAAGTTGGCGTGCAGGTACAGCAGGCAGTGAAGAAAGCTAATGGAATGTTGGCCTTCATAACAAGAGGATTTCAGTACAGGAGTAAAGAGGTTCTTCTGCAGTTGTATAGGGCTCTGATAAGACCACATCTGGAGTATTGTGTAAAGTTTTGGTCTCCTAATTTGAGGAAGGGCATCCTTGTGATTGAGGCAGTGCAGCGTAGGTTCGCGAGATTGATCCCTGGGATGGCGGGACTGTCATATGAGGAAAGATTGAAAGGACTAGGCTTGTAATCACTGGAGGTTAGAAGGATGAGGGGAGTTCTTATAGAAACATATAAAATTATAAAAGGACTGAACAAGCTACATGCAGTAAAAAATTCCCAAGGTTGGGCGAGTCCAGAACCAGCGGCCACAGTCTTCGAATAAAGGGGAGGCCATTTAAGACTGTGAGAAAAAAAGTTTTCATCCAGAGAGTTGTGAATTTGTGGAATTCCCTGCCACAGAGGGCAGTGGAGGCCAAATCACTGTGTGGATTTAAGAGAGAGTTAGATAGAGCTCTAGGGGCTAGTGGAATCAAGGGATATGGGGAGCAGGCGGGCACGGGTTATTGATTTGGGACGATCAGCCATGATCACAATGAATGGATGCTGGCTCGAAGGGCCAAATGGCCTCCTCCTGCACCTATTTTCTATGTTTCTAAAGCAGCCCTCTTGGAAGTTACATATATACTTAAAGTAAAATGAAAGTAGCTCAGTTTACACCTTTGCTTCTCTTTCCCTCCCTCTCCCCCCCTCCCTCTCTCCCCCCCTCCCTCTCCCTGTCCCTCTCCCTCTCCCCCCACTTCTCTCTCTGCCCTCACTCTCTACACCCCCTCCCTCTCTAGACGCGCCTACGAGTTGGGGGCTATGCGTCAGTAGATAGGGCGATTATGGCGTAAAAGGAGCAAATTAATAATATTAATATATTAACAAGGGGGGTAGTTAGCATGTGTGCGGGGGGGTAGTTAGTGTGTGTGTGGGGGTGGTTAATGTGTGTGACGCCGCATGCCACCCCCCCCCCCCTCAACCGCACGTTGGGGGAACAGACCCAATGGGTCTGCACTTGGTCTAGTATACCTATAAAAGTCTCATCTTGTATGTGTGTTTTATGTATGTATGTCTGTATGTTTTGTATCTTCCTCAAAATGCTACATGCTAGCGCTTAACTTTTTACACATTCTTACTTACATTTTCCCCCTGAACACCATAATCAGGTTCACTTAAGATTTCATCCTATATTTCACGTTATTGATGATTAAAGTTAAAAAAAAGCCAACTTTAACAACATTTTTATTGTTACAATCCTTCCTGCCAGCTTCCAACAAACTTCGATACAAAGTTGCAATACACGAACACTCTGTGCTTCCACCAACTTTTCACCTGAATGGGATATCACAGTTCTCCATCCGACATTTGCAACAATGTTGCCATCATAGCTCCTGGCAGGACTGGAGGGGGAGGGTCAATTGGTATTGCAATGGGGAAGTGCAATTGGATTTTTTTTTGTCCAGTGCAGGGGGAGGCAGGGGAGTGCTGGAATCTTATGTTCAGCAACGGGTTTAGTTGGGGGACCACGCCTCCCGTGGGGGCTACGAGTTTGTGGTGCAATATTGCATTGGGGAACGGGTTGCGTGGGGGACCAGGCCACCCATGTGACATGGACCCAATGGGTCCCAGTTGGTCTAGTAGATATAACTATAACTCTGATCTTTTTATCTTCCGGTTTGCGTGGTTTTTCTATTTGTGCAAAAATGGTACTCAATAGCACTACGGTTTTTCGCCACCTTACTCATCATTCCCCTGTGCAAGTGCAAAAAGTTTTGTTCCGATCGATGGTATATTTTAAAAGTTATTAAGGTTTAAAAATCTTTAAAACCGCGCATGCGCAGATTGGTCTCCTCTCCTGTCTGTCACCGCCACACAGATTGGTCTCCTCTCCTGTCAGTCACCACCATGGCTGGGATGGCGACACCCCTTGCTGCACCATCACCGCACTTATTGGCTGCGTCGGCTGTCAGTCACTGGTGGCGCCCCTGCCTCCCCTGGCGAGGAGAATAAAGCAGAAGGATTGGTGTGAGCAGAGTGTGCATCACTATGCTCCACCGTGTGGAGAGCGGATGGGACTGCATCTGCGGGTGCCAATGATCTGGGGCCTGGGTGTCGACGATCCGGGGCCTGGGCACTGAGGTTGGCTCTGAGGTCAATGGCTGCAACCTCAAGACCCTGGGGTGGTGAGGAGGGAGGGTGGGGGATTGAGGGAGAGGAGGGGGTTGGGAGGGAGAGGGGGGAAAGTGGGGATGAGGAGGGAGAGTGGGGGAGGAGGGGGAATAGAGGGAGAGGAGGGGGGAGTGTGGGAGGTAGGGAGTGGGAAATAGAGGGAGAGGAGGGCAGTAGGGGAGGTGAGGAGGATAGTGGAGGGGATAGGGGAAGCGAGGAGTGGAGGAGGTGGGGAATAGAGGGATAGGATGGGGATAGGGAGAGGAGTTATGGATGGAGGGAGGTCGTGACTGAGGGTAGGGGAAAGGAGAGGGAGGGAGAGGTGAGGGAGGGATAGGGGAGGGGAGAAGGAGAGGGGAAAGAAGAGGGAGGGTGAAGAGGAGTGGGGGGGAATGCTGGGGGATGAGGGGAAATGAGCCGCGCCTGCGCAGTTGGGGGCTATGGGTGAGTGGTGGTATATTACGTTGGGGGAACGAGTTGCATTGGGGGAAGGGGTGAATGGTGGAATATTGCGTTGGGGGAGCAGACCCTAAGTCTGCACTTAGTCTAATTTATCAATAATAATTGTTCTCTAACGTAGAAAAGACCAATCAGCCGATCAAAGTAATTTCATCAATCCCATTCCTCCACTTATTTCCCAGTAACCTATTTTCTCCCACATGCCCACCAACCTTGGCCATCGTCAGAGGGATGGCTCGTTGTTCATTGAAAAATCCAGACAAAGGCGATGGGTGGAGGCTCTTCAGAAGCCTGAAGCTCATCAGGACTAGGCACCGCCCCATAAGAACTAGCGCGCGGATCAGACTTCAGAACTTTGGATATGGTGCCAAATCTGGCGACTCAATAATAATTTCACTGTGTTTTGCACATGTGACAATAAAGCACCATTGAACCACTTGATTTCCTTGTACTGTGGATAATTTACTTATTTACTAATTAATTTACCAGCAGGTTTTTGGGACGTGGGAAGAAACCTGGCGGAAAACCACACAGTCACCTCTGGACATAAAAGCTCAACATCAACAGCATCAGAGATCAGGATCAAATTATCCAACAAGAGAGATTTTACCCCTCGCCCATGACATTCAATGGCATTACCTTCATCAGGGTCCCTGCCATCAACATTCTGGATGCATTTGCCATTGACCAGAAGAGCTGCAGTTCAAAGAGCAGGTCAAAGTCTTGGAATTTTGCAGCAAGGGCATGTTTGCCCAATTAAAGCATTTCCAACAACTCAGGTCAAGACAAGTCAGGAACACAGTGGATTTTACTTCGGAGTCACGTGAGTGACTACGTGAAGAACCCCGCCAGTGCGCCTGCGCGTCATTACGTCAGACGCCTTGACGCAAACGGACGTGCTCCTCTAATGGACTTGTAGTTTTTTAACTACAAGGTAAGTAAAAACTTTTTTCAGTATTTCCAGGTCCGTTTACTGTGGGTCTGTGGGGATTTTTTCCACAGACGCCATGGATAAAATGGGCAGGGGGAAGAGGCGAGCGACTCAGCCGACAGAAAGTCGGGAAAGTCGGGAGTCTGCGGTTAGCAACCAACCGCCTCTAACCCCGGTACATTCGCCAGCGGTGAGCATAGCGACTGTGGACCTGGGGCAGTCAGCACCAGTCGTGCGCAAGGCCAAGTTCGAATCAAAACGGGCCACGGAGGAGGAGTCCCAGGAAATGGAAATGGAAGAAGCTCCAGGGCTAGATACTGCTTTTAAGCGTATTGCCCAAATGGAAAGCCTGCTACATAGGCTGTTGGAGCGAAGCACACTCAGGTAAGAGTGTACTGAAATCCAAGCTGCTGGAAGCAGCTCAACAGCTCCTGGTACAGGGCTGATAGAATGCACCCTCATGGATGAGGAGTGCGCCACGGGTCATGAGATTTCAGACCCCGACTCTGACGGTGAGGCTATACAAGGCGAAGAACGGCAGCTGCCAGATGTTCCACCCCTGGCAGTACGATTCGCTGCCCCGTCAGGGTCAGGAGAGCCATTAGGAGAAGAATTGGCCTCCCTAATAAATTACTTGGTTTCCCATCAGCTGGAACAGCAGGAGATGGATGAGACTGCAAAAAAACATGAGACTCCAAGTAACTGTGTGTTGCTGAAAGCACCAGCAGTGAACCAAATTATCTGGAATCAGTTGAATAAGACTATGAGAACTCAGGAATTGAAATTCCAGAGAATATTAAAGCTGCTGGGTTCTGGAATAACTGCTTTTGCCAGAATAGCGGATAACAGCCAAGAGATGACGGAGTTGCATCAGGAAGCACTGGGGTTGCTATGCAGCACCCACTTCAAGATCAATTGTCTGAGGAAGGTGCTATACGGCCTACTATGAATCCGAAATTCGCAGCACTCTGCAAACCAAGTAATATACAATTACCCAACTTACTCTTTGGAGAGGATCTCGGGAGAGTTGGAAGATGAAGCGAAAACAGGATTGATGAAAACATCAATGGTTGTAAAGTCTGTAAAGAGGAAGTATCCTTTCAGACGTCATACGGATCCTGGACCAGGACCAAGTCGCTCATCAACGCAGGGACGTAGCTGGCGGCCTGCAGCGGGAGCAAGAACCAGTGGTGCTGCTTCCGGGAGAATCCAGGGATCTCAGAGTACTCAAATGACTCAAGGGGTAGGTGGACCTGGTTCTCATGGGAACATACTAACCGGATTAAGTCCAAAAGTTGGAGGCAGATTACGTCTCTTCTATAACAATTGGAAGAAGATTACTTCAGATGTGGTAATTCTGAATAACATACAAGGATTTCGAATTGAATTCAATCCAAATTATGATTTGCCTGTCCAGCACGTTCCTAGCAGAAATCTCCACTTTGCACAAAAAGAAGTGATGGAGGTTCAAGCTGCGCTTCAAACCCTATATATAAAAGGTGTTATTGAAGAATCAGTCTACCAAATGCACCAATTTGTGTCAAATATATTCCCTCGATCAAAAAAGGATGGAGGATGTAGGATTATTATAGACTTGACAAGTCTGAATCCTTTTGTTCAAGTTAGACATTTTAAAATGGAGACATTTGTACTGCCAAACAACTTATCTCAGAAGCATGTTCTATGGCAACTATAGATTTAAAAGATGTATATTATTCAGTGTCTGTTCACTTGGAAGATATGAAGTATCTTAAATTTACATGGATGAACCAGTTAGGGTAGTTCAAAGCTCTGCCTAATGGGTTAACGTCTGCTCCCAGAATATTCACAAAATTGTTAAAATCAATTCTGGGGTTGCTGAGAAGCCAGGGACATGTACTAATGGCATACTTGGATGAAGTTCCTGATTATAGGAAGGACAAAAAAGTCAACAGAAGCATCTGTTGCAGTTGTGAAATCAACTTTTGAAAGTTGGGGTTTTCTAAATTCATCCAAAGAAATCAAGGTTAACAACATGTACCTCGATTGATTATTTGGGGTTCACAATTGATTCAGCCCAAATGAAAATTACTTTGCCCAGTGAAAAAAGGGTGGAGTTGATTAAAGATTGCAGTAATCTGTTAAACGAGCAAAAACCCTTAATCAGACAGGTGGCTCGAGTACTGGGAAAATTAGTAGATTCCCAGCAGTCCAGTGCGGACCATTACATTATCAACAGCTGCAGAGAGTTAAAGAACAGGCACTGAGAATGAATGCTGGTCATTTTGATAGAACCATGCAACTAACAACAAATGCTGTTTCTGATCTGCAGTGGTGGATTCTACATGTCTCAAGCAGTTCCGGCAAAGTGCTGATTGAACAACCTTCCATGATATTACAAACTGATGCCAGTGCACTAGGATGGGCTGCAACTGACTTAACATCTAGCTGCGGAGGCAGATGGAATCAGGAAGAGTCATTGTTACTGCAGACATGGGGAATTAACTATTTGGAGCTTTTAGGATGTTTCTATGGACTCCAAGCTTATTGTTCTAACACAACTAAAAGGCATGTTCAAGTTCAAATTGATAAACACAACAGCAGTTGCCTATATTAATGATATGGGTGGAATTAAGTCGGTGTCATGTGACAAAATGGCTAATCAACTTTGGTCTTGGTGTATTGAAAAGAACATTTGGATTTCAGCTATCTATCTACCAGGTAGAATGAACACGATAGCAGACACCAGGTCACAAAAGTTCCATGATAATAAAGAATGGATGTTGAATCGAGAGGTATTCAATGATATAGTAATCAGATTTGGAATGCCCGACATCGACTTGAATCATCAGCTATCGAGATATGTCTCATGGGAACCAGATCCAGGAGCAGTGGCGATTGATGCTTTCTCGCTATATTGGGGTGGTATGTTTTCATATATATTTCCACCTTTCTGCCTCATAAGCCAATGTTTGCTTAAAATCAGGCAAGATGCTGCTTCAGGGGTATTGGTAGTACCAGATTGGCCTACACAGCCATGGTATCCGTTGATATTAGAATTAACAACACAAATGTTGATGAAAGTCCCAAAAAGGAGTAATTTATTGCTGCACCCTGTAACAGGGGAACAACATCCATTATATGATCGTTTGGATTTGTTGATGTGCAGGTTTTAAGGCGGCCTTTTCTGGGGCGAGGACTGTCTGAGCGTACTGTGGACCTGCTTACAGCAGCCTTGAGGAAGAGCACTCAAAAACAGTACCTTTCTTATATTAAGAAATGGGAAGAGTTCTGTGTACAAAAGAATGTGCAATATAGTACTGCAGATATTTCAAATGTTTAGAATTTCTGTCAAAACTTTATTATGATGAAGGTCTGAGTTGTAGTGCAATTAATTCCAAACCACCGAAACCTAGGTACATGACAATCTGGGATGTAAGTGTGGTACTGAAACTAATTCGTGAATGGTCACCAAGTGTGTCTTTACCTTTGGCCAAGCTCAGTATGAAAGTAGTCATGCTTATGGCATTAGTGACAGCACAACGAGTGCAAACACTTGGAAAATTACAAATAGACAGGATGGAAGGAACTGAAGACAAGGTTACATTCTATATCCATGACCTACTAAAGCAAAGTAGGCCAGGTGTGACAGGATTTAAAATTGTGCTAGCAGCATATCCAAATGATCCTTGTCTCTGTGTTAAGACATATTTGTTACAATACATTGAGGTCACAAAGAATTTGAGAAATACGGAAACTGGGTTGTTGATCACACACAAGAAACCACACAAGAGAGTTTCAGTACAGACTATTTCCAGATGGATAAAAGAAGTCTTAACAGCTGCTGGTATTAACACTGATGTTTTTACGTCTCACTCGATTAGGGCAGCAGAAACGTCGGCGGCCAGGGCAAAAGACGTCCCCGTTGACCATATCCTCGCAGCCGCCGGGTGGTCCAATGAGTTGATGTTTCAACATTTTTACCATCGGCCTATTGTTAATGCGGGATTGTTTGCAGAAACTATTTTAAGTTCTGTGTAAATTCCTCTGGTTTAAAGGGGATCTGATTAATTTCATTATTGAAATGAATTACTGCATTTGTGGTACAAATGTTATTCTGAATGCATGATTGATTATTCTCGTTCCGAGTCAATCAATGCAGTGAGAAGCTGGGATTGATCTACGGCATGAAATCACAAAGCATTAAAATCTTCACGTAGTCACTCACGTGACTCCGAAGTAAAATAGTAAGATTAAACGAAAACTTACCTAAGTTTGAAGTTTGATCTTTATTTTATGAGGAGTTACGTAGGTGATTACGTGCCCACCACGACCCTACCCTCTATCATAAAGGTCAGATGGAAGTTCTTGTATTACTCGTTTTATTATGAGACTATATTACTTCGGTTGTTGTTGTTTGTGATTTCACACCGCTGCTTTGAAGATTGACGCGCAGGCGCACTGGTGGGGTTCTTCACGTAATCACCTACGTAACTCCTCATAAAATAAAGATCAAACTTCAAACTTAGGTAAGTTCTCGTTTTAATCTTACTAATATTCCCCACTTGCCCGGATGAGTGAAGCTGCAGCCACCACTGTAGAAACTCGTTACCATCTATGTCAAAGTGATGCACTTGATTAGCACTTCATCAACCACCCTTAATGTTCATTCTCTCCACTACCATCACATTATAGTTGAAGTGTGCATCATATGAACATACATATTAAGAGGAGGTCACCCAACTATTTCAATGGTTCCATGGTACTTTATTGTCACATGTTCTTGGTGTAGTGCATACAGTTCAGAAAAAATCTTAACATACATAAGCACAATCATACTTAAATACAGGAGTATGAGAATAGTAGATTACGCTGAGGCAGTACACAAGTGTCGCCATGTTTCTGGCTCCATCTTCAAGTTCAGAGTTGTTAAAATGAATATTCTTCACATGGCCATAAAACCTCATGGTCCTGGTGGTAGCACTGGGTTGGAGTTGCAGGGGTCATCCTGGCCAGACGATGTCGTGGGTGTCCTCCACCATTGCTCCCCACTTTGTGCCGTTGCAGGCCACGTCCGATCTGCACAGTTGACCTCTTGGAGCAGCGCCTGATCTAGTTGAGCCCCAGGCTGCTGCAAGGCCTCCAGTGTGTCATTCCACCAATACATCAATCTGGACACGTCGACCTGTGAACACGCAGTCCTCACGCGGCCTCTGTGCAGCCTCCGTAACCTTGGGCACCTCGTACTCCCATCTTCGGAACACCCAGAGGGCCTCCAAGGACATGGGAGATGAGCCTCCAGCCCACTCACTGGTACCATTCCTTTCCTCCATCCACAACCGCTGCCATCTTGAAAGCTTGAAGACAAGATCATGGCTGATATGATAGACACAAAATGCTGGAATAACTCAGCGGGACAGGCAGCATCACTGGAGAAAAGGAATGGGTGACGTTTCAGGTCGAGACCCTTCTTCAGACTGAAGAAGGGTCACCCATTCCTTCTCTCCAGAGATGCTGTCTATCCCGCTGAATTACTCCAGCATTTTGTGTCTATCCAGTTTAAACCAGCATCTGCAGTTCCTTCCTACAAATGGCTGATATGATTACTTCCTCAACTTCATGTTCCTGCCTACCTCAATTATCTTTCCCTCCTTGCTGCTCGACGTTCTCAACCCAGCGGCATTGGTGGAGTACATTCACCAGAGGGACTGTCGTGGGTCAAGTAGGCGGTTCACCACCTCATTCTTGAGGACAATTGGCCGAGCCAATGTAACCCATATCCCAAAACTAAAGTAAAATAATTGTCCCCACAGTTGTAAAGCAACATTTGTTACAACTACTTACACTTAGATGTTATATTAAAATAGAAAAGCCTCCCAATGGCAACAATTCCTCACTGCAGCCTCACAGTTATTAGCAAGTTTCACTACTTAACAGATCAATAATTTACAGCAGCCTATCAATAGTGAATGTTTATTGGGATATTATACAAATAAAAACAACGCGCAAGTAACCAGACAATACTAAGATTGAAAAAAAATTGTGGTTGTTAAGAGGTAGTGGCTTGTGGCTGGACTATATTAAAGACAGTTTCTTAAAAAATTAAAATTGTCAATATTTGCTGAATAATTAAAATGAATGTTAAGTGAACCTGGCTGAGAGCCAAAAGAAGCTAGAAGAACACAGTGTCTTTACATTTGTGTATTATCTTTGGTAATTATCCAGTAATCTGCTTAGTGATCTGTAACAACAGCACCTCCTTCTGCTCTCAGAGGGACATGGCATTAGACCTGGAACTCGAAAGCTGGAACTCAGATTAAAACAGAGCATGTTTAATTGGTGACTGAGCCCAAGATTCTAGGCAGTAATTTTCTCTCTCAATTTCAAATCACTGGCAGTACTTCTGAATATATTTCCCACAAGTTCTTTGCTTTTCCATGCTTTTCCATGCTTAGACTTTTTCCAATGCGATAGTTCCCATTTCTCCTTTTGTCTTGACATTAGACCTGTTAAAATTAACTCATGCTTTTTTTGATTGGAACATTTAATGCTGTGCCTGAATTTTATATACTCCGGTGAGGCTACTCCATTGGTACAAGAAAACTAGCTAATGGACATCCGGGATGGAGAGGTGATGAAAATAGGCTTCTTAAGTGGAGAAATTAAGATAGCCAATTTTGTAATATACTGTAGTGAATTTTGCTCTTTGACTCGGAGGAGTTTTAACTGTAATAGGATATTACATTTACCATCTCAACCTGAAAGTCTATCATTGGGCAGCTGGAAAGAGCTAATCATCACTCTTCATGAAGAGAAAGCATTGGCGTTTAACTTCAGTTCAAAGCAGTATTTAAGGTCAAATCATTATGCCCAGCCATGACTGAAGTTCAGGATTAAGCCACGATGAATTTGTTGAGCACTAATTAATAAAACCTACATTGAAGGAATAAAATACTGGGTGACTCTTGGTATGCAGTGTATTTCAACTGATTCCTCAATGGAAATGCAGGAGTCATAGAGTCATACAGTAGCAATGTTACAACATTTTGAGATTTTAAAAATAAAGTCTGTAATTTATCCCATCAGATAATGCATAAAAAGAAGTTTAATTTGACACCCAATTCACTTTCATATCTTCAGTATTAAAAAAGTACTGGAAATGACTCGGAAATTAGCATCTTGTTCCCTATTGCTTTTCCATTGACTTAACACAAAAGCTGTGATCGAGGACAGTCAAAAGCCCATCACTTTCTTAAAAATTAAGAGAACTGAAAGAAATTTTCAGTTATTATAGTTTGAAGCATTCTGAAACAAATATGAAACAATCTTACTTAGATGACATGAAATAAAGCATATAATTAGTTAGTTACCTAATTGTAGCTAATTACAAAATTCAATTACTAGATCTAAACATCTATCAATTTCTTAAGAATAGATTAACATTTTTAAATAGCCTAAGTGTCCAAATAACATTCACACAAGAATTCACAATATAACATAATTTTTAAATCTCATTGTCATGGATTTACAGGCCAAATGGAAGGAATTTAATGTTTAATACTTGTAAATTAATGGCCATTTAAATCATCTTGCGAATGGGGTTTTCTGGAACGCGATCATTTGGAACGTTGACTTGCGGTGAATTTAACCCCGTATCGGCATGAAAGATTCTGCCGTTAGTTCGGGGAAAAGAATTACCGTTTCGCATTTTAAAATGTGAATTAAAGGCCACTTAAGAAGCACTTTATACAAAAAAATAAACTGCTTTCGTTTACCTGTCCCGTGTGTGAAATCCGTCCCCGTTGTCGGCGTTGACGGCTTTCAAAGCTGATTTTAAAATAACTCCAGCGCTGAAATAGTCGATCGAATAAAAATAAAAAATACACAAAACGCCCGTAGGAACGATTTTTCTGCAAAAGGTTGCACTCCAACGAAATATAATTCAGGACAAGGTAGGAGAAACCCACGTTTTAACCCCGCCCCCCCCCCCTTAAAGGCACCAAATCGCGCACACGGCCAGTGGCAGAATTGCAGCGCCGCTGAAGGTAAGTATTGTAACATACCTACATACAGCATGGAATCTGGCCCTTCGGCCTAACTTATCCATGCCAAGCAAGGTCCCCATCTAAGCTAGTCCCAATTGCCCACATGTGCCCCATATCCCTCCAAACCTTTCCTATCCACGTACCTGTCCAAATGTCTTTTAAATCGTGCTATTATACCTGCCTTAACTACTTACCCTAGCAGCTCAATATATATACTCATCACCCTCTGTCTGGAGTTGCCCCTCTAGTTCCTATCTTTCCCCTCTCATCTTAAACCTATGACCATCAGTTCTTGATTCCGCTATCCTGGAAACATAATCTGTGCATTCACCCAGTCTATTCCCCTTATGATTTTATACACCTCTCTAAGACCACCTCTCAGCCTCCGGGGCTCCAAGGAATAAGGTCCTAGCCTCCCCAACCTCACCCTATAGCTCTGGCCCTCAAATCCTGGCAACATCCTTACAAATCTTCTTAGCACTCTTTCCAGATTAATAACATCTTTCTTATAGTAGGGTGACCAAAACTTAATACAATACTCCTGCCTCACCAACTTATTGTACAACGGTGACCTAACGTTCCAACTTTTCTAATCAGTTCCAGCCTTTTTACCTTGGTATATGGTGATTCGTGGCTGATGGTGGCTATCAACATTACTGTGAGGATGGAGTTTTATGTAATAGTGTATGGTGCTTGTTAGGTAGAATATTTGCATGAAAAATATGTTAGCATGAATAAAAGATGAAGTACGAGGGTAAATCTGGCCACGAATATAAAGAAGGATAGTAAAAGCTTCTTTAGGTATGTTAAGAGAAAAAGATTAGTAAAGACAAATGTGGGTCCCTTGAAGGCAGAAACAGATGAAATTATTATGGGGAACAAGGAAATGGCAGAAGAGTTGAACAGGTATTTTGGTTCTGTCTTCACGAAGGAAGACACAAACAATCTCCCGGATATACTAGAGGACAGAAGATCTAGGTGAGAGTGGAACTGAAAGAAATCTGCATTAGTCGAGAAATATTATTGGGTAGACTGATGGGACTGAAGGCTGATAAATCTCCAGGGCCTGATGGTGTGCATCCCAGGGTACTCAAGGAGGTGGCTCTAGAAATTGTGGATGCATTGGTGATCATTTTCCAATGTTCTATAGATTCAGGATCAGGTCCTGTGGATTGGAGGGTAGCTAATGTTATCCCACTTTTCAAGAAAGCTAATGGCATGTTGTCCTTCATAACGAGAGGATTTGAGTATAGGAGTAAAGAGACAATAGACAATAGGTGCAGGAGTAGGCCATTCGGCCCTTTGAGCCAGCACCGCCATTCAATGTGATCATGGCTGATCATCCCCAATCAGTACCCCGTTCCTGCCTTCTCCCCATATCCCCTGACTCCACTATCTTTAAGAGCCCCATCTAGCTCTCTCTTGAAAGTATCCAGAGAACCGGCCTCCACCGCCCTCTGAGGCAGAGAATTCCACAGACACAAGAGGTCCTTCTGCAGTTGTACAGGGCCCTGGTGAGACCACATCTGGAGTATTGTGTGCAGTTATGGTCTCCTAATTTGAGGAAGAACACCCTTGCTATTGAGGCAGTGCAACATAGGTTCACGAGGTTAATCCCTGGGATGGCGGGACTGTCATATGAGGAAAGATTGGGCTTGTACTCACTGGAATCTAGAAGGATGAGAGGGAATCTTATAGAAAAGTATAAAATTATAAAAGAACTGGACAAGCTAGATGCAGGAAAAATGTTCCCAATGTTGTGGGAGCCCAGAATCAGGGGCCACAGTCTAAGAATAAAGGGGAGGCCATTTAAAACTGAGATGAGAAAAAACGTTTTCACCCAGAGAGTTGTGTATTTGTGGAATTCTCTGCCACAGAAGGCAGTAGAGGCCAATTCAGTGGATGAATTTAAAAAGAGCTCTAGGGGCTAGTGGAATCAAGGGATATGGGGAGAAGGCAGGCACGGGTTACTGATTGTGGATGATCAGCCATGATCACAATGAATGGCGGTGCAGGCTCGAAGGGCCAAATGGCCTCCTCCTGCACCTATTTTCTATGTTTCTATCTTTAAGAGGCTGAAGAATTTAAAAAGATAACAAGCTCTCTATATATCAAAGATAGAAATATATAGCATGGCATACTTCATTATCATCCTTTCTGATGTTGGATTCCTACTGTAAACACATAGTTAGACAAAAGTGCTGGTGAAACTCAGCGGGTGCAGCAGCATCTATGGAGCGAAGGAAATAGGCACCGTTTCGGGCCGAAACCCTTCTTCAGACTGATGGAGGGTGGGGGGGGGGGGGGGGCGGTTCACGAGGTTAATCCCTGGGATGGCGGGACTGTCATATGAGGAAAGATTGGGCTTGTACTGGGCTTGGAAAACCTCCCCCCCCCACCCTCCATCAGTCTGAAGAAGGGTTTCGGCCCGAAACGTTGCCTATTTCCTTCGCTCCATAGATGCTGCTGCACCCGCTGAGTTTCTCCAGCACTTTTGTCTATCTTCGATTCTCCAGCATCTACAGTTCCTTCGTAAACATATAGTTGTATATCAGTTATTTATTAGCCTACATTCTATTGATAAATAAATTTGCTTAACAGCTTAAAATTGGTGTTTTCACAAAAAAGGAAGAAAATTCAACAAAGGCACAAAATAATTTCCGGTAGTTAATACAAATAGTAGAGATAATGCTATGTTTTTCATTGATCTAGATACTTTATAGAAGGCTTACCCAGCCATCAGGACCAATATAGATTCCCTTGAAGGAGTAACTAATTGGCAGTCATTCATGAGTTGGGCTAAAATATGGGAGTCAAAATATATGACCAAAGTGATATAAAAAAAAACTTAAATGAAGTTCAAGCTAATAAAAAATATTGATGCTAAACCAGATCTCAATGGTAAATGCTAAATGGCTGAGGTGGCCAGTTACATTGGCCAAAAGTTCTGCCAAAGTCCCATAGGGGAGGAATTAGTCCTCATCCTCCTCCTTTCATGGACATAAAACAAGCATAAAAAGGGCAAGTATCTTGAAGCCAATGGAAATCTGGTAGATGGCCAATCCTAAAGTGGGTCCAGACCGTTTCCATGTGCCCATGATAGTCATATAAATCTGGCATTTGGATAATAAAGGTTCAATGACTGATCCAAGAACCTTACAAAATACCAGCTTGCTCTGAGAAAACAAGGAACTGCAGATGCTGGATTACCAAACACGACAATAAGCATTGGAGTAACTCAGCAGGACAGCCAGCATCCCTGAAGAACATGGGTATGTGGTGTTTTGGGTCTGGACCCTTCTTCAGATCTATACATTTGCTTTGCTCAAGCTTTTAGGACATGGGCATGACCAATGCTGAAAAGAAAAAGAAATTATCATAAAAGGAAATTAATTTATTCTCAATATGCTTCGCTGTCATCAGGGATGCTTTATTATGCTCTACAGTGCTTCTGCTGGCATGAATGCCCCTGAATATTTAGAAGAGGTCTTGATGCAAAATTATTGCCTTCCTAGGAAAAGGAATTACTCCCTGAATCCATTTCGTGCATGCAGACTTGTCCAACGCAGATTCCACCCTAATGACTTATGATGGTTTAAATAGGCTTCTGCGCTTGTTATTGGAATAGTGAGTGATTTGACAGAGGAGAAGGGCAGGAGAAGGGAGGATACAATAAAGAATGGCTCAACTGGGCTGCCAAATTAAGAAAAGAATCAGTTGTAAATTGTAGCCCAAGCATAAGGAAAATATAAAAATAGCTTTATTGATCAACTGGATAGTGCAACATATCAAAGAGAAAGGTAATTCTATCTGTTGCACTATGAATGGGAAGTAAATATGATCCAGGTGCAATTTTATTAAATTTGTTCACCAAGTATTTATATTGAGAAGCTTTCTCAATCATTCAACTCAGGAATGGCATAATGGAAGAAAACTAAATCAGAGATGATCAAAGGAATATTTCTTTCCTCCATCCCTTCACGAAGGGTCTCGACCCAAAATGTCACCCATCTCTCCAGAGATGCTGCCTGTTCCGCTGAGTTACTCTAGCTTTTTGTGTCTATCCTCCACAGACATATTTTCCATATAATCTACAGACAAATATTGGGTTGATCCTTTAACTCTGCATAAATTCAAGACATCCAATCCATTGTGTAAGATTACGCACATGCAACATACGATATAGGTGGCCTCAGTTCAAGAAAGTGTTGGTACATTATAGTACATCAGAACTTTCCATTGGAAGTTGTAGCTTAGAAGAGCTATGGAAAAGCTTACAGGTCTAGTGACACCTTAGATAAATCTATTATTTTTCAGCTGTCTCCCACCTTCATTCTTCTGAGTCCATCAAGATGGAGGAAACCCCTTTAAACAAATTGGATGCATCAAAAGTTATGACATTGCGTTGCAGCAAAGAGAACAATTTTGTGTGACTGATACTTCAATAAGGCATCCGTGACATATAAAGGGATATCAGGAGCTTCATTCTGTTATTTAAGGAATTAGCCCACAAAGGCTTTGCAATCCAGAGGCTCTTCAGAAATAAGAACTATGCTAGAACTGTGAAAGGAAAACTCTGTAAGATGGGCATATCTCTGGCAAGAACCTTCAAGCAAACATTTTGGGTGTGGACCTTTCAATCATTCGGGATTGATAACCTCAGCTCTCTCCACAGATGCAGCCTGACCTGCACTTATCATGTTAGCTTATTCTTTTGCTATTTAATCAATCTTGACTTTATCTTTTACCTTGAATTATGTCAGCTTATTTTTCCACCAAAGTTAATGCTCAAAATTTATAATGAGAGATTGAATATAATGCTTCCTTAAATGTAGGGAAGTAATAGGCCGTATGTAAGAAAGCAACCGCAATAAAAGAATATCCATGGACCTAGGTGGAGTTGGTTTTGTGAGCTAAATAGATTTTTTTTAATCTGGCCCAATGCCCTCCATTCTGTCTTGTTAATCAGGAACATTGTAGAAGCAATAATAAGATTGAAATCTTCATACTTCCCTTGCCATGTTTGTCGCCAAAAGGGAGAGCAATAATTTCCATTACCACCGCATTGTAGTGCTCGGTGGAAGGTATCTGTGGGTCCATGTCGTTCCATAATGGTCCAGTTTAAAGTATTAAACTTACCTTCAGATTTTCTCCTTTCTAGAGAAAATGAGACAAGCTTGTTGGAGATTTACGAGGCACCATAAACCTCCAGTTCTTGTATTGTTCCTGTAAATGGTCCTGCAATTTCTCCAATTGTTTCAAGTAATCTTAATGATCACATCCACAAGCACTCAGTTAACAACATGCTTTGAACATTGCTCAGAAAGGCAACCTTCTTTGGGCCACATTTATTATGAGTCATGTTTCCATCACAATGACAATTAAAATGTTAGCTTGGAGACACTGCAAATTGGAACTGTCTGCATTTTCCTTGGTGCTCCAATGTGCACATCGTGAGATAATTCCAACACATGTGCAAGGGTTTCCAGGCTCATGCAGAGTATGTCAGTGAAGTGTTTCCAATGGAACATAAGTAAATAGGGCAAGGTTAGGGCACTTAGACTTTCAAGCCTGATCCGCCATTGAATATATGCATAGTTGATCTGCCCAAGTTCTCATCTCCTCTTCTGTGCCAGCAACCTGATCTTTAAAAAAAAACACCCTCAGTGATCTAACCTCTTCAAGCCTGGAGTAGAAAATTCCAAAGATTTATCACTGCAAGAAGTTTTCTGCAATGTTCTGAAGCACCGCTGTTTTGAATGACCGCCCCAGTATGTTGGAACCAAGTCTCTTTGTTTGAGATTCTTCCCTCACAACACCCATCCTCAGGATCCCAGGTAGTATCTACCATTCTCTATAGTCTCCTTCATTCTTGAGCGTTCGAACCAGGCTGAGATGCCACCAGCCAATGTGCTCTCCACTGTACACCTATAGATGTTTGATAGCATATTTGTTGACATATCAAACCTCCTCAATCTTCAAAGGCAGAAGAGGCGTTATTGAGCTTTCTTTGTGATTGCAGTAATCTGCTGAGCTCAGGACAGATCTTCAGAGATATGTATGCCCACGAACTTGAAGCTGTTCCCATTCTTTACTGCCGATTAAGACATGTTTGTGGGTGCTCAGCAATCCCCTGCTAGAGTTAACAGTTAGTTATTTTGCTACATTAAGAGCAAGATTGTTGTTTTGGCATCATTCGTTCAGATTATCAATCTCTCTCCAGTATTCTGACTCATTGCTTCCCGTTACTTGTCCAAGCAGGTGGGAACATTGTTCACAGCAACATCATCACATCTGGCAGAGAAATCTGGATGGTTGAGTTAAACGTCTTGTTTCAACTATGCTGCCCTTGGTTGGCCTATGTTTTTATTTTAATATATTGCCTTCGGCTGTACGTCATTGTTCAAGTTATTAACCATTCTCCGGAACGGAACCCTGTCATAACCTGGAGGGAACATGCAGTGAATCCTTAAAATTCTCAAACCAAGACACTTGTAGAGGCTGAGTAAATTTAGATGATTGATAGTTTTTTAGCTGTTAAGTGAATCTGGGGATTAGTGGGGCGAGTACAGCAAAGGGACTCTGGGGTAAAAGATATGAGAAAAGAAACAGAGGTAATGTCAGAGACCCTTCGTCACCTCCTCTGAATAGTGGTGGATGGTAGCATTGAGGCTTTGAGATAGGCACGTGGATATGCAGGGGATGGAGAGATGTAGATCACTTCCAGGCAGAGGAGATTAGTTTAACGGCATCATATTCAGTACGGATATTGTGAGCCAAACAGCCTGTTCCAGTGCTGCACTGATCAATGTTCTATGTTACACAGATTACACATAAATTCTAGCTAGGAGACCCTGCAGTGGAAATTTGTCAGGCTTTAGACAAAGTCAGATCCCATCCAATGGTGCCTATTTAACAGAGCAGAATCCTAATCTGAGAGCACACTCATTTTTGTGTAAGTGATAAATAACAGGCCTGCATCAGTAACTGATGTTTAAGATCCCTTGATCAAGTTTATTGTCAAGTACAGTGAGGGGCATGCATAATGAAACACTTGCTTGCAACAGCGTAACAGGCACTTAGACCCAGACATACAAGACATAAATTACACATAACGTTTCTCAAAGAAAGATGGAGCAAAAAAATAATAATTTTAGTGCAAAGCACAATTAGAAGAAAAATAAGTCTACAGTATTGCAAGAGGTGGTTCATGGTGTTCTGTTGTCAACCTAGGATTAGAGCTGGTACACAAAAATGCTGGAGAAACTCAGCGGGTGCAGCAGCATCTATGGAGCGAAGGAAATAGGTAACGTTTCGGGCCGAAACCCATTAGAGCTGTGTAGGTTGGTTTAACAACCTGATCGTTGTGGAAAAATAACTAATCCTGAGCCTGGTGGTGCATGATTTCGGTCTTCTGTACCTCCTGCCTGATGGTTGCAGTCAGAAGAGGGCATGGCCTGGATGGTGGGGATCCTTGATGATAGATGCCATCTTTTTGATGCAGCACTTCATGTAGATGCTTTAAATGGAGGTATAAGCTCAGTTTGTGAATCATCTGTTTTGTGATTGATTCCTTTCTATGGAATGGTCTAAGTCATAACCAACAAGCAATTGGGGTGGCACAGCAGTAGAGCTGCTGCCTCACCACACCAGAGACCAAGGTTCCATCCTGACTACAGATGCTCTCTGTGTGGAGTTTATACGCTCTGCCTGTGACTGTGTGGGTTTCCTCCCACATTCCAAAGACATGCATGTTCTTAGATGAAATGGCTTAGTGTGTAGGGTGTGAAAGTTGGATAACATGAAATTAGTGTGCGGATGACTGATGGTTGGGGGGGGAGAGGGCCTGTTTCCACACTGTAGCTCTAAACTAACAAAAATATTAACTTTTATTTACTTGTATGAATACACCAAATACTGTGTTCCTCTCACCTCCAGCCCAACAATTAATTCTGCCTCTAAGTGGGTGTTTGAATTTCAATCTGCAACAGCAGAACAACAATGTAAACTGTGGATGGGGAACCCCAAAGGTCAGGACCAAATGCATTTCTTGGAGCTGTGAGGCAGCAGCACTGCTGCAACACTGTGCCTTCCCCTCACGGATAATCTTTTACCACAGATCCCTTTCCTTCACTTATCCCTTGATTCTATTAATAACTAAACATTTAGCCATCAAATTGCTCCCTCTCCTTTGGCTAACTTTGTGAGGTGAGGTAGACAGTTCTGGAACACGTGTGCATGTGTGCACACACATGTGTGCCAATCTGTTATTTTTCTTTTTACCAAAATATACTACCACATACTTGCCTGCACTTAATTTCTGCCATATGTTCACAGTTTCCCCTGCCTATGTCATTTGCAATGTTCTTCACTGTTTGCTGTCTTTCCAAGCTTCGTGCCACCTGCAAATTTTGAAACTGTCTCAGCACCTGCAAGTCCAAGTCATTCAAAAGCGGCAATATTTCTTAAAGTGAAACTTGGTCAACCCCATTGTGCACCCCTCTCAGAAAAGCCTTTAAATAATCACAACACTAAGCTTTTCCAACACACCATTAACTTGATATCCATGTTGCTTCTTTAGTCATGGTTTTAATACTGCTAACAAGATCAAAATATATATGTAGGCCAGCACAGTGTTACATTGGTATAGTCTGGCCTTACAGCGCCAGAGAACCAGGTTCAATCCTGACTACGGGTGCTGTTTGTACAGAGTTTGTACATTCACCTTGTGAACAAATGGGCTTTCCCCAGGTGCTCTGATTTCCTCCAACACTCCAAAGATGTACAGGTTTGTATGTTAATTGGCTTCTATAAATTGTAAACTGACCCTAATGTGTAGGAGAGTGCTAGTGTATGGTGTGATAGCAGGTCGACATGTATGGTGGGCCAAAGGGCCTGTTTCCACACTGTATCTCTAAAATCTAAAGTTAAAAAATCTCTGAAATACCATTGAAGGTTCCATTTATATAACACCAACTCCTGTGCCCTCATTTACCGTTTAACTCACTGCCACCTAACTTGAGCTTAAGACCTTTTAAATCCAATTCCAATAGGCGGCGCAGTGGGTGGCGCAGTTGCACAGCTGCTGCCTCACAGCATCAGAGACTCTGGTTCGATCCTGACCCCGGGTCTTATCTGTGTAAAATTTGCACATTCTTCCTCTGACAAATCAGCCCATTACAGTATTATTTAGTATATTCAGATTCCAAAATAATTCTGAAAATAATTAATAGAAAAATAATTTGAGTAGGCTGGGACTCTATTCCATGAAATGCAGGAGGATGAGGGGTGATCTCATAGCGGTGTATAAAATTGTGAGAGGAATAGATCAGGTAGATGCACAATCTCTTGCCCAGAGTAGGTGAATCGAGGACCAGAGGACATAGGTTTAAGGTGAAGGGAAAAAGATTTAATAGGAATCTGAGGGCTAACTTTTTCATACAAAGGGTGGTGGGTGTATGGAACAACCTGCCAGAGGAGGTAGTTGAGGTAGGGACTAGCCCAATGTTTAAGAAACAGTTAGACAGGTGGATGGATAGGACAGGTTTGGAGGGATATGGACCAAACATGGGCAGGTGGGACTAGTGTAGCTGGGACATGTTGGCCGTTGTGGGCAAGGTGGGCCAATTATCACTCTATGACTCTATGCGCATTTGGCTCAATTTATGACGAACTATGCAATGCGTTTTCACTGGATTTGCTATACATAATTGATTTACTATTGGAGCTAATGATGCACAATACAGCCCGAATGAGAGCATACTCAGATGCTAGCCAATTAGTTAACAATGAAATAGCCAACTCTTCCAGCCAGAGAGACAGTGTTGAGAACATTGGGTCAGTGGGGTGAACCCTATAATTTGATGTTTTCTCATGGAATTATATTCAATAGTTAAGACTACCCATATCTATCACAAGATTTACACAATTTGTCTTGAAAAATCCCACATTATAACTATTGGAGTTATAACTATTGCCTGACTCTCCACACTTTTGGGAAGCAGAGGGAAACTAGAATACTTGAGGGAAACCCAAGTGGTCACAACAAGAATATGCATCTTTATAGGACCTTGGTGTGGGGGCTTTGGAGAAAGTGCAGAAGTTTAACAGAATGCTGCCTTTATTAGAGTGTATTAGCTACAAGGAGAGACTGGACAAACTTGGAAAGTTTCTCTGGAGTGTCAGAGCTGAGGGGAGACGATAGAAGTATATATAATTATGAGAGGCATAGATAGGGAATGCTGGGGAGGAAATATCAGAGACTCGATGACTTAGCTAAGGTTAGAGGGGCAAAGTTTAAAAGGAGATGTGCGGGACAAGTTTATTTTACACAGTGAGTAGTAAGTGCCTGGAATGCATTGCAAGGGGTGGTGGTGGAGGTAGATATAAAAGAGTGGAGTTTAAGTATAAAATGTGAAAGTGAGGTTTAGTGGCATTTACAGTAAGTGAGTTTTCGATAGGCATATGGATATGCCGGGAATGGAGGGAAATGGATCCCAGGCAGGTAGATGAGATTAGTTTAACTTGGCAACATGTTCAGCATGGACATTGAGGGCTGAGTGATCATAATATGGGCCTTGGGCAAGAGTGATCATAATATGGTTGAGTTCTTCATTAGGATGGAGAGTGACATTGTTAATTCAGAAACAACGGTTCTGAACTTAAACAAAGGTAACTTTGAGGGTATGAGACGTGAATTGGCCAAGATTGACTGGCAATTAGTTCTAAAAGGGTTGACGGTGGATATGCAATGGAAGGCATTTAAAGACTGCATGGATGAACTACAAAAATTGTTCATCCCAGTTTGGCAAAAGAATAAATCAAGGAAGGTAGTGCATCCGTGGATAACAAGGGAAATCAGGGATAGTATCAAAGCAAAAGATGATGCGTACAAATTAGCCAGAAAAAGCAGCATACCAGAGGACTGGGAGAAATTCAGAGACCAGCAGAGGAGGACAAAGGGCTTAATTAGGAAAGGGAAAATAGATTATGAAAGGAAACTGGCAGGGAACATAAAAACTGACTGCAAAAGTTTTTATAGATATGTGAAGAGAAAGAGATTAGTTAAATCAAATGTAGGTCCCTTGCAGTCAGAAACAGGTGAATTGATCATGGGGAACAAGGATATGGCAGACCAATTGAATAACTACTTTGGTTCCGTCTTCACTAAGGAAGACATAAATAATCTGCCGGAAATAGCAGGGGGCCGCGGGTCAAAGGAGATGGAGGAACTGAGTGAAATCCAGGTTAGTCGGGAAGTGGTGTTGGGTAAATTGAATGGATTAAAGGCCGATAAATCACCAGGGCCAGATAGGCTGCATCCCAGAGTACTTAAGGAAGTAGCTCTAGAAATAGTGGATGCATTAGTGATAATTTTTCAAAACTCTTTAGATTCTGGAGTAGTTCCTGAGGATTGGAGGGTAGCAAACGTAACCCCACTTTTTAAGAAGGGAGGGAAAGAGAAAACGGGGAATTACAGACCAGTTAGTCTAACATCGGTAGTGGGGAAACTGCTAGAGTCAGTTATTAAAGATGGGATAGCAGCACATTTGGAAAGTGGTGAAATCATTGGACAAAGTCAGCATGGATTTACGAAAGGTAAATCGTGTCTGACGAATCTTATAGAATTTTTCGAGGATGTAACTAGTAGAGTGGATAGGGGAGAACCAGTGGATGTGTTGTATCTGGACTTTCAGAAGGCTTTCGACAAGGTACCACATAAGAGATTAGGATACAAACTTAAATCACACGGTATTGGGGGTTCAGTATTGATGTGGATAGAGAACTGGCTGGCAAACAGGAAGCAAAGAGTAGGAGTAAACGGGTCCTTTTCACAATGGCAGGCAGTGACTAGTGGGGTACCGCAAGGCTCAGTGCTGGGACCCCAGCTATTTACAATTTATATTAATGATCTGGACGAGGGAATTGAAAGCAACATCTCCAAGTTTGCGGATGACACTAAGCTGGGGGGCAGTGTTAGCTGTGAGGAGGATGCTAGGAGACTGCAAGGTGACTTGGATAGGCTGGGTGAGTGGGCAAATGTTTGGCAGATGCAGTATAATGTGGATAAATGTGAGGTTATCCACTTTGGTAGCAAAAACGGGAAGGCAGACTATTATCTAAATGGTGGCCGATTAGGAAATGGGGAGATGCAGCGAGACCTGGGTGTCATGGTACACCAGTCATTGAAAGTAGGCATGCAGGTGCAGCAGGCAGTGAAGAAAGCGAATGGTATGTTGGCCTTCATAGCAAGAGGATTTGAGTATAGGAGCAGCGAGGTTCTACTGCAGTTGTACAGGGTCTTGGTGAGACCACACCTGGAGTATTGCGTACAGTTTTGGTCTCCAAATCTGAGGAAGGACATTATAGCCATAGAGGGAGTGCAGAGAAGGTTCACCAGACTGATTCCTGGGATGTCAGGACTTTCATATGAAGAAAGACTGGATAGACTTGGCTTATACTCGCTAGAATTTAGGAGATTGAGAGGGGATCTTATAGAAACGTACAAAATTCTTATGGGGTTGGACAGGCTAGATGCAGGAAGATTGTTCCCGATGTTGGGGAAGTCCAGGACAAGGGGTCACAGCTTAAGGATAAGGGGGAAATCCTTTAAGACCGAGATGAGGAAAAACTTTTTCACACAGAGAGTGGTGAATCTCTGGAACTCTCTGCCACAGAGGGTAGTTGAGGCCAGTTCATTGGCTATATTTAAGAGGGAATTAGATGTGGCCCTTGTGGCTAAAGGGATCAGGGGGTATGGAGAGAAGGCAGGTACGGGATACTGAGTTGGATGATCAGCCATGATCGTATTGAATGGCGGTGCAGGCTCGAAGGGCCGAATGGCCTACTTCTGCACCTATTTTCTATGTATCTATGTATCTATGACAGGCCTGTTCCTCTACTTATTGTTTATTGTTCTAATGCATTGGAAACCCAATTCATCAGTAGTTTTTCAGAACAGCCTCTTGATAACCATTTTACTTCAAGGTTTCCTCAGACGTACACAATATGATTCAACTCTACATGGAGAGCACTGGAGCCAGGATAAGGCAGCCGCACTACTCTGCTGTGCCACTGTGCTGTTCTGACTATTGATATGTTGAGCTTGGTATGTTTGAAGAACGATCAAGAACATCACAGAGGCAGAGAAGAAGGCTTCGAGATGGCTCTGGATCAGGAGAGAAGGTCCATGGGGAGGAGCGAATGCCACCTGAACACAAGTCGTGGTCTGATCAACCACGGCTGGGTCGCCTGGGTGAGGGTGTCTGATGTTGAAAGACCCGAAACACCCAATGACCCCAGGTTACATCACTGACGATCAGGGCCGGCCTTAGGAGGTGCCGGGCCCAATTGGGAAAAAATTTCATAGAAATATAAATAAATAATTATAAATGAGTCACGTGTCGTGAGTAACATGACAATTCGGGGGAGAGTTCCTTTCACAGCGTGTGGGGAGTCTAGCCAGGGGTAAAGTTGCGGGGAGGGAAGGAGTGTTGAGAAGGAGAGGGTCGGGGTTCATGCCAGTAACTCGCTCACTCACCGCTGCCGCGGCGCTCCGGGCGCCACCGCATTGTGGCCGGGGAGGGAAGCAGCTCTCGTGGCTACGAGCGGCCTCCACCACCGGACAGCGGAACCGACTGCCATCTCAGCACCCTCTGCCAGCCCGCTCACCTCTGGCAGTGCTCTCCGTCTGCACAGTGAGGGGACCAGCACAAGAGCAAAGATCATAGAGCGGAGCGGGTCAGTGGGTGATGGATAATATCACAGTGGGCGGTGGAGCTTACTCCTGTGTCAGCGCGAACAAGGGATCAATTGAGGTTACTCGCACTGACATATGGGGTAAGCTCCACCGCCCGCTGTCCTGTTATCCATCGCCCGCTGACCCGCTCTTGAGCTGGATGATCCCTGGCCGACCCCCTCCTTCTCAACCCTCCTGCCCTCCCCGCACCTTTACCCCTGGACAGACTACCCACACGCTCTGAAAGGAACTCCGCCCCCCCCCCACCAGCAGCGCTATCCTTTTACAGCCGCTTCCCATCAGCTTGGCTATACCTCAGTACAGCAACATCGTTCTTGATGTTGCTGTACTGAGGGATAACAAAGTCTATCTTTCTTGGCGAACAACCTAACCTTCGGCCTCCAAGATGCAGGTACATTTTCTAGCAATGTTACAAAATTTTGAGATTTTAAAAATCAAGTCTGCAATTTATCCCATCAGATAAAGCATAAAAAGAAGTTTAATACACCTAATTCACCTAATTCACTTTCATATCTTCAGAATTAAAAAAAGTTATGGCCATTTTCATACTCGGAAATTAGCATCTTGTTCCCTATTGCTTTTCCATTGACTTAACACAAAAGCTGTGATCGAGGACAGTCAAAAGCCCATAACTTTCTTTAAAATTAAGAGAACTGAATGACATTTTCAGTTATTATAGATTGAAGCATTCTGAAACAAATATAAAACATCTTACTTAGATGACCTGAAATTAAAGCATATAATTAGTTAATTACCTAATTGTAGCTAATTACAAAATTGACCGTTGTGACGGAAATAGTAATAAACACCCAGACTGCCTTGAAAATTCAAAAATGTGATATTTGCAAGATCAGAACTTTAATATTATTGTATTATATGCTGTGTCTATAACAGATAGGTAAATAAATCACAATTTCTAGCAATAGACCAGGTCTTTATGGAGAAGATCAGTTGCTAGTTGGTACATTGTCATACCATAATCAGTAGCATCACCATACTCCTCAGATTGTAACCAATAAGCAACTCTGCACACCTTGTTTTTCCTCAACTTTTCAATTTTGGCATTGTCAACTACAGGTTTTTGCTCTTCAAACCACACATGATATGACTTTCTGCCCACTACTTTCCCATTAGGAATGTCCTGTAGATTCAATTTCTTAAGAAAAAGATAATTTTTAAAAATAGCCTAAGTATCCAAATAACAAACTAATCCCATTCACACAAGAATTCACAATATAATATGATTTTTAAATCTCACTGTCATGAATTTATATGCCAGATGGAAGGAATGTAATGTTTAACTCCCATAAATTAATCTAGAAACATCCACTCAAGATAATCAAAATTATTTTTTGCACAATACATGTGGCTAAAACGGTTGTGTATATTTAACATGCCATTTCTTAGCGCTAACGGCAGGTACACGGGAAACGTGGTAACTCGTGAAGATTTTTCAACATGTTGAAAAATGTCCACAAGTAAAATATACTCAGGATGTAAAAATGTGTTACTTTTTAACACATAGTCATACCGTAGTAGCTCGTGAGTTTACCGTAGTAGGACCTGGTGTCCTATATCACTATTGTATGTTCATGATGGAAATAAGAATACTCTGTATATTCATTACCTTTGAATTGTAGTTTTATGTAATCCTCCCATAATTTCTGAGTTCCATTTCACAATATCTATCAGACATACAGAATGTTGCAAGGTAATATCTTGCCCAAACTCAGTTGTATCTTTCTATCTCAATAAATATCACAAAATATGCCATTATTTCAGCCACATTATGACAAAATATAGAATGTAGGTTATTTGTTATCAGTCACCCCCATCCCAGAAACAACAGTACTTAAAGAACATTTGTTTTACTAATTTACGAGCATGTACCATAGGTTGATCCATATCCAACAAAAAGTTGTGATAATTGCATAAAATGTATTATTGTCTAAGAAATTTGGTGTGGAATGATAATCTATCTCAGTACTCATTTAGACAAGTCCCAAGCTATAGATACATTTCCCCCACCCCCAATCCCCCTCGCCCAATCTTCATTGAACCTACCATTTGACTAATCTTTTACTCAGCTGCTCAACGTTTCCTTCCTATCAAAATCTCTGTGTAGCATCTCTGTCCCTATCTTCCAATTCCCACTTTGAAATAAAATACAACTTTCGACTTTCGATTTTCGACTTAAAAATTTCGCAGCAGGATCGCTATATAAATGCAAATATATGGTATTTTATCCTAGCATCCCCCCCTCCCTTAACACCACACAAGAAGCATAACTTGAAGCGTTTGCATTTGGAGAAGTTCGATATGGACCAGGAATGAAAATTAATAGCCATGAATCGATTAACAGTGAGCTACGAGGTTAGATTGAAACACCTGTCAGAGGGCTAAGAAACAATCCCGAGTTGACGGCGTATTGTTTTAAGTGAGCATTTTGCAGTAACCTCACCTTATATTCTGGTTAAATATTCTTTCCACAAGAATCTCCTATTTCACTTAGAAATTATATCAGTAACCACCTTAATGTTTGTGCATTTAGTACCGGGTATGCTTGAAACAATTTATTGTAATGTACTGTATCTTTTAAAAAAACTACATCAACCAGGTGTGAAAATTACACTGAATCGAACGATGATTGAAAATGCGTGGGAATCGACTAATCGCGATCCTGCTGCGAAATGGTTAAGTCGAAAATTGTATTTTATTTCAAAGTGGGAATTTGAAGATAGGGACAGAGATGCTACACAGAGATTTTAAGCTCTTGGGTGAACTTGCACAGTGGGACAGGGCTTGAGGCAGCATCTATGGAGCGAAAGAAATAGCCGGGTCTGAAGAAGGGTTTCGACCCGAAACGTTGCATATTTCCTTCACTCCATAGATGCTGCCTCACCCGCTAAGTTTCTCCAGCATTTTTGTATACCGCAAAACGTCAATGATTCCGGGAATGCCGAGAGAACTAGAGAGAGAGGTGGGGAATGGGAGAGAGAGAGCGCGCGAGAGAGAGAGAGGGGGGGGAGAGAGCGAAAGACAGAGAGACACAACGTGGGTCGGTAGGTAAATTGAATGACTAACCTACTGCAGACCAAGAATCTCACCAAGAAGAAGTCCTCAATCATGATGGTGAGTTTTAAGAAATTCTCAATGTGTCATTAATGCATCAAGTAAATGTAATTATGTTTTGAAGAAGTGTTAATGACGCCGCGTGAATTGTATTCAAAGGAACGCAGCGTCATTAAATACTTCTAAAACACAATTACATTTACTGAGGAATGAGGATCGATGCATTGATGGCGCATTGGATAACTACTTGTTAACTACTGGCTGTTCACAAGTGCTACAGTAGTTAACACATTGTTTGTGTCTGATGGTCGTACAGCGCTTGTTATCCATGTGAGTTTTGTAAAAAAATCCGTATGGCGAATGTTTAAAAAAAAATCTTTATTTAACAAAGCGAATTTGTATTTCCATATGAAATACGGAAAATTAACGCGGGGCCCAATTTGGAAAAATCGGTCCAATCGGCCTAAGGCCGGCCCTGCTGACGATTTGTTCAGGAGCATCAATAGAAGTATTTTTTATCAATGTATTTCAAGTAAAGAATCACATGACTTGATAACATCTGTAGCAACATCCTGTTGCTGCAGCTCATGGCTTATCCACCATTCAGCCTGATGAAGTAGTTGGTGGCTTCAAGATGCTCGGCATATAAATATCTAGTAATGGAGCACCACTAAACCCAAGCTTTAAACAAGAACCACCCATTCCTTTGATACCCTTGCACAGCCTGCATCATCCACTGTTGCTGATGGTTTCCCCAGTGTTAGAGTCATACAGCCAACTCATCTATGCTGACCAGGATGCCTATCTGCATTCATTTCTATTTGCCCGCATTTGACCCAGATCCCTCTCAGCCTTTCAAACAAAGATCATCAATGATGTATGTCAAGCTATTCCTACTGAAGATGAAAAAACAAACACATCCAATGCAACTTCAGGAAAGTTATCTAAACATTGCCTACAGAGACAGCCGAATAAATCCTCATTAAAATGATATTACATAGATACATAGATACATAGAAAATAGGTGCAGGAGTAGGCCATTCGGCCCTTCGAGCCTGCACCGCCATTCAATACGATCATGGCTGATCATCCAACTCAGTATCCCGTACCTGCCTTCTCTCCATACCCCCTGATCCCTTTAGCCACAAGGGCCACATCTAATTCCCTCTTAAATATAGCCAATGAACTGGCCTCAACTACCCTCTGTGGCAGAGAGTTCCAGAGATTCACCACTCTCTGTGTGAAAAAGTTTTTCCTCATCTCGGTCTTAAAGGATTTCCCCCTTATCCTTAAGCTGTGACCCCTTGTCCTGGACTTCCCCAACATCGGGAACAATCTTCCTGCATCTAGCCTGTCCAACCCCATAAGAATCTTGTACGTTTCTATAAGATCCCCTCTCAATCTCCTAAATTCTAGCGAGTATAAGCCAAGTCTATCCAGTCTTTCTTCATATCAAAGTCCTGACATCCCAGGAATCAGTCTGGTGAACCTTCTCTGCACTCCCTCTATGGCTATAATGTCCTTCCTCAGATTTGGAGACCAAAACTGTACGCAATACTCCAGGTGTGGTCTCACCAAGACCCTGTACAACTGCAGTAGAACCTCGCTGCTCCTATACTCAAATCCTCTTGCTATGAAGGCCAACATACCATTCGCTTTCTTCACTGCCTGCTGCACCTGCATGCCTACTTTCAATGACTGGTGTACCATGACACCCAGGTCTCGCTGCATCTCCCCATTTCCTAATCGGCCACCATTTAGATAATAGTCTGCCTTCCCGTTTTTGCTACCAAAGTGGATAACCTCACATTTATCCACATTATACTGCATCTGCCAAACATTTGCCCACTCACCCAGCCTATCCAAGTCACCTTGCAGTCTCCTAGCATCCTCCTCACAGCTAACACTGCCCCCCAGCTTAGTGTCATCCGCAAACTTGGAGATGTTGCTTTCAATTCCCTCGTCCAGATCATTAATATAAATTGTAAATAGCTGGGGTCCCAGCACTGAGCCTTGCGGTACCCCACTAGTCACTGCCTGCCATTGTGAAAAGGACCCGTTTACTCCTACTCTTTGCTTCCTGTTTGCCAGCCAGTTCTCTATCCACATCAATACTGAACCCCCAATACCGTGTGATTTAAGTTTGTATCCTAATCTCTTATGTGGTACCTTGTCGAAAGCCTTCTGAAAGTCCAGATACAACACATCCACTGGTTCTCCCCTATCCACTCTACTAGTTACATCCTCGAAAAATTCTATAAGATTCGTCAGACACGATTTACCTTTCGTAAATCCATGCTGACTTTGTCCAATGATTTCACCACTTTCCAAATGTGCTGCTATCCCATCTTTAATAACTGACTCTAGCAGTTTCCCCACTACCGATGTTAGACTAACTGGTCTGTAATTCCCCGTTTTCTCTTTCCCTCCCTTCTTAAAAAGTGGGGTTACGTTTGCTACCCTCCAATCCTCAGGAACTACTCCAGAATCTAAAGAGTTTTGACAAATTATCACTAATGCATCCACTATTTCTGGAGCTACTTCCTTAAGTACTCTGGGATGCAGCCTATCTGGCCCTGGTGATTTATCGGCCTTTAATCCATTCAATTTACCCAACACCACTTCCCGACTAACCTGGATTTCACTCAGTTCCTCCATCTCCTTTGACCCGCGGCCCCCTGCTATTTCCGGCAGATTATTTATGTCTTCCTTAGTGAAGACGGAACCAAAGTAGTTATTCAATTGGTCTGCCATATCCTTGTTCCCCATGATCAATTCACCTGTTTCTGACTGCAAGGGACCTACATTTGATTTAACTAATCTCTTTCTCTTCACATATCTATAAAAACTTTTGCAGTCAGTTTTTATGTTCCCTGCCAGTTTCCTTTCATAATCTATTTTCCCTTTCCTAATTAAGCCCTTTGTCCTCCTCTGCAGGTCTCTGAAATTCTCCCAGTCCTCTGGTATGCTGCTTTTTCTGGCTAATTTGTACGCATCATCTTTTGCTTTGATACTATCCCTGATTTCCCTTGTTATCCACGGATGCACTACCTTCCTTGATTTATTCTTTTGCCAAACTGGGATGAACAATTTTTGTAGTTCATCCATGCAGTCTTTATTGGTCCAAACAAACAGAGTAAATGTTAAAGGTTGATGCATACCTGCTAGAAGGAGAAAATACTACAGTCCCTGCTAGCATTTCACCATGCTGCATGTAATGCTGGACTAGAATGCTAAGGATGTGTAGAAAGCAACCCTTTACACCGAAGATGGACACAAAATGCTGGAGTAACTCAGCGGGACAGTCAGCATCTCTGGAGAGAAGGAATGGCCGATGTTTCAGGTCGAGACCCTTCTTCAGACTTCTAAGGAATCTAAGTACTTCAGGATTCTTAGGAATCAGCTCACATTGTTTGTTGTAATGAATGAAAAGGGATAACCTCAAGCTGATTTACACTGCCTTTAACTCAAAAGGCTGAATTCTCAATCATCACCTGAATCCTTCTCAATAGCCATTTGCATGACCATCTTTCAGCCAAAACCATTGCCGATTGCTTACTGAAAGTGGCAATAAACCCCATGATAAAGTCTTCCAAAGGGAGGGACATGACAAGTGGAGTCACTGCGTTATGCAAAATGAAAACTGGTCATTCAACCAAGCATAAAGCTTTTGAATCAAATTAGACCATAAGCTTGTAATTGGGTATCACCTTCCTTCAGTGCAGCAACTTTGCATTATAAACTCTGCACCTTGCCCCATGGAGTAATCCAGGTGTTCCTGCCTCAACACCTTTCTGGCCTGGGATCAGACTGAAGTTGAAGCCAGTCAGAGTTGAAAAAGAGAACAAACTGGTTGAGTCCTTTTTCACTGTTCCAGCATTCTCTGTCTTTGTGTCAGATTATCTAAAGTTATAATTTCTCTCTTATATTCAAGAATGCTGGGGTTTTTTAAATTAAGTCGGAGGACCAGGGGACCGGCAAGGCAAGTATTGATCATCTATCCTTAATGGCATCTGAATGAGCACAATAGACCGCAGCTTGTTATCAGGTATCATCTTTCTTTACTTGCCCTTAGAGGGCTGAATTCCTACATTGCTGCACAACTGATGATGTTCATTTTGATAATGTTGGCGGGCTATATTGAGACATGTACTATCTGAACAGTCATAAGGACATAAGTCTAGATCAAACAGTATGGCTGATTTGATCCGTGTCTGGTTTTGCGGCTGATCTGATCCATAATCCATGTCAGGTTTCCACACTACCACCTAGTGGCATGCGGGCAGCCATGTTAGTTTGTTCAACTTATGACTCGGAGCCTACAGTACTCATTTTGATGGTCTCTGTATGGATTCTAATTAAAATACTTGTTATGATATATAATGACTCTGCATCAATAGTACTTTGCACAATAAGGTCATAAGTGATAGGAGCAGAATTAGGGCATTCGGTCCATCAAGTCTACTCTGCCATTCAATCAAGCCTGAACTATCTCTCCCTCCTAACCCCATTCTCCTGTCATCTGCCCATAACCCCTGACACCCGTACTAATCAATCATAATCATAATAGTACTTTATTATTCAAGTATGTTTTGCAACATACAAGGAATTTGATTTGCCATACAGTCATACCAATAAAGAGCAACAAGACATCCAAATATTTTTTTAACATGAACATCCACCACAGCGACTCCCCCACATTCCTCACTGTGATGGAAGGCAAAAAAAGTTCAATCAAGAATCTATCTCTGCCTTAAAAATATCCATTGAATATTGAACAGTCTGTTCAGCAAAATCCTGGCTTAAGCGTCTTAACGGTGAGTGGAATTTTAGTTCTTGCTGAGATATATGGCCCACTATCTTTATATCCTCCTGCATTTGAGGGTTTTCTGAATGGGATCATCTCAGAGAAAATGCAAGAGTTGTCAGCACTATCTGTGTGATCGTGTGAATAATCTGGTCATGGTGCACAGCTGTGCAAGTTGCATCCTGAATAATGTTTATTTGTGTGGACCATGGTTAGATGGTGTGGACAGGTGCTATAGTCCTAATTTATCTAGGGCAGTGGGCAGGTGCTATAGGAGGTAGACGCTCCCGCCCCCACGAGTCTCTGGCAGATGGGGCTCGTCAGCCTGGGAAGGCAGTCCATCTAGGAGAGGGAAAACTCTGATTTAAAACCTCCACTGCGTGGCCATATCCAGTCATGGAAAAGGCTCCAGGAGTAAACCTCAAGATAATCCGAAGTTGGAGCCCCTAAGGCTGTTCATCGTTGTCTACGACCTCACTTTGGCAGCTCCTGAGACAGCGCTGGTGCCAAACTGTAACGGCCCTGCTGTTCCTTTGGATTGATCAGCGGCGTGGAGAGGGGGGATGTGCTGCATGGGCAACAGCCTGTCCTCCATATGACATCACCCAGGCTTGCATCCGAGCACACATCACCTGCTGCTCTAGACGAGGTTTGGAGCAAGCAGCCAACAACTAGGATGCATCACCCATGGTCAGTCATGACCAAGGGGGGCCTACAGGGTTAGATGCATCCTGCACAGTAATTCAAGGGAAATCCTTACTGCTTATGGGCCTTCTTGGAAATGATAATACCTTATCTACTGTAAGACGTGTATCCTATCCAACTGCTACTTCCTTTTGACAGAGAAATTAATGAATACATTGACCAAAAAAATAATTAGCCATTGTAAGATGTGGAACTAAGCAAAGCAAAAACATTCAAATCAAGGCAGTTCTTTAAACGTACAAAAAATGGTTAACATAATGGATGATAGAGTTTGATTGCTAAATATACAGAATAATCACAAATGACAAATAATCACAAATCCAGTTGAGTTTCTCCAGCTTTTTTGTCTACCTTCGATTTTTCCAGCATCTGCAATTCTTTATTAAACAAATCCAGTTTAGTCATTCAAGATGTGACATGCATCAACAATTTCCAACTATCATATCAGTATTGCAGCAATCAATAACACCCCATTAAACATTGGAATAGATGCTAAAAGTAGAACGAGTAACCTTTATATTTCATTTCTTAGATTAATTGCCATATTAATGTTAATCTAATAGAAGGAGAAAAACATTCCTTCCCACAAAATACATCTCCAAAGGACAAGGCAGAAACAAGAAGTTTGATGGAATACTCTCCATATGCCTGGATAAATCTAGATGAACACTCAAGAAGCATAACATTTAGAGTAAAGCACTCCACTGGATGCACCTTCCGCAGACACTGTTCCCTCCCCAACTCCCTGGTTTATTAATCCCTTCTCATCCAAACCACCCCCTCCCCAGTCACCCCCCCCTGCAACTGCAGGAGATCAACACCTGTCCCTTTACCTCCTCCCTCGACTCTGTCCAGGGACTCCGACAGACCTTTCAGGTTAGGCAGAGGTTCACTTGCACCTCCTCCAACCTCATCTACTGTATCCGTTGTTCAAGATGTGGACTCTTATACATCGGTGAGACCAAACATAGACTGGGCAATCGTTTCGCTGAACACCTTCGCTCAGTTCGCCTGGACCTACCTGATCTCCCGGTTGCTAAACACTTTAATTCCCTTTCCCAATCCCACACTGACCTTTCTGCCCTAGGCCTCCTCCATCGTCAGAGTGAGACTAAATGCAAATTGGAGGAACAGCATCTCATATTTCACTTGGGTAGCTTACAACCCAGGGGTATGAATATTGATTACTCTAACTTCAAGTAATCCTCTGCATTCCCTCTTCCTCCATCCCTCCTCCACCCAAGTCACACCAGCTTTCGTTCTCACCTAGCTACAGCTAACAATGACCTGTTTCCTTTACCATTGTTACTTTCTTGCATATCTTTCATTCATTTGTTACATATCTCTCTATATCTCTCGTCTCCCTTTTCCGTGATTTTCAGTCTAAAGAAGGGACTCGATCCGAAACGTCACCCATTCCTTCTCTCCAGAGATGCTACCTGTCCTGCTGAGTTACTCCAGCATTTTGTGTCCACCTCCAATCAAGATGTCTTCTCACACAACCACCAATGCACCGGGACTGAAGTGTGTACAACTCACAAGGTCTTTCGTGGCAGCATTTTCTAAATCTACCACCAATCTATTAGAGCAGCAGGTTACAGAATGTCCCAAGCTCCTCTCCAAGTCACTCACTGCCCTAACTTGTTGTTATTTCTTCACTGTCAATGGTTCAAATCCCTGTAACGCCTCATTTGTGGAAATATCTTTGCCACACTGAGCGAAGTGGCTCACCGCAGCTTTACCGATGACAATAAAAACATTATTTTGCCAGTCCCAATCCAATACAGGTCTAAATCAATATCGGCAATGTGCTTTCAGAGTGTTAGGTTATTTAAGAGGTGAAGCACAGGAACAAATAAACTTACTAACTTATGCCCCTGTCCCACATAGGAAACCTGACGGAAACCTCTAGAGACCTTGCGCCCCACCCAAGGTTTCCGTGAGGTTCCCGGAGGTTCTGGTCACTCTCCATGAGTCACCAGAGGTTTTGGTCACTTGCCTGGAAAGCCTCGACCAAAGCGTGAGCTGCATCTACTGATCAAAGATCCTATAGGATCTTAGAGAGAGAGAGAGAGAGAGAGAGAGAGAGAGAGAGAGAGAGAGAGAGAGAGAGAGAGAGAGAGAGACACACACACACACACACACACACACACACACAGCGAAGGTGGGGGCCAGGGAAAGTGGTTTCCGCATAGTAAAGGCTTCTTCTATGTTCCTGCGATTATTTCAACAAAATCAAAACTGGCCTCGACTAAAAATAGGTTGGCGTTTGGTCGAAGCCAGTGGAGTGGGGTCGCTATTTACTTACAGGCAGTCGAAGGCAATCTCCTTCGCTGACCGGCCATTTTGATTGGCTCTTTGGAGTTTTCAGCAAAGATCCTGTAGGATCTTTGGTTTTCAGGACCTAGAAGATCTGCCGGAAGGTAAAATGCCCGCTAACTTTATTAAACTTCTTAAAACTGTCTCCACTCCTTCTCCCCCCCTTCTCTCCCCTTCTCTCTCCCCTTCTCTCTCTCCACTTCTCTCCCCTTCTCTTCCCCTTCTCTTTCCCCTTCTCTGTCCTTCTCTCCCTACCTCCCGCGCTATCTAAAGGACTTACCGTGCTCTGTGGCAGCCGTTTACCTTCCTCTTCATCGCGCAGACAGCACTCCTCCGCTGTCCCTGGCCCCCACCTTCGTGATGTGTGTGTGTGTGTGTGTGTGTGCGGTCGGTAGCAAAGATCCTATAGAATCTTTGGTCAGTAGATGCCGCTCACGCTTCAGTCAAGGCTTTCCAGGCGAGTGATCAAAACCTCTGGCTACTCATGGAAACCTTGGGTGGGGCGCAACGTCACTAGAGGTTTCCGTTCAGGTTTCCTAAGTGGGACAGGGGCTTAATGGGTCACCGGTTTTCGGTAGCTTGACGTCGACTAGGCAGTAGGTTGTCGTAGACATTGTCGTTTGGGGGTCCAGTCGCCGCTTTTTCTGGCAGTCGCCGAAAAAATCACCTAAGTGGGATAGGCCCTTCAGACCAATCTGCACTGGTAACAAGCAACTTCTGGACCATTCACATCAAATATGAATTCATGAGAAAATCTGGGAAGCTGCATCGTTGATGGAGGATTTGCCAATCACCATCCATATCTCCACTCCATAGGTTGCAGTCAAAGCTGGGTTAACTGGAAGAACAACATCTGTTCCACTGTGTTTTCGTTAGTTGAGTGAAGTATTTTCATTTCAGTTAGCTAATGCACCAATCCCATGTACCCTGTTTAAATAATAGTGGAGCTGATTTACAACTAATCAAGATAATTTCTGTTCAAGATTCACGAGTTCCAAATGAACTGAAATGTGAGCTTATTTTATGCAATGAAACACAAAGTAAAATACAAAGTGCTGGACTAAGTCAGTGGGTCAGGCAGCATCTCTGGAGGACCTGGATAGGTGCCATTTCAGGTCAGGACCCTTCCTCAGACTGATTCAAAGAAGGGTATCGACCCAAAATATCCATGTCCTCCAGAGATGCTGCATGTCCATGTCCTCCAGAGATGCTGCCTGAAGAGTTGAGTTATTCCAGCACTATGTTTTGCTCAGGATTCCGCTATCTGCAGTTCCTTGTTTCTCTGAAATACAGAGAAGGTTGGTTTAAGTCTCTCAGCTGGAACTCCGTCATTCTTAAGTAAGCAAGCTTCTCCTCATCATCCAACTTTAATGGATAACTATATGGACATGCTTAAAGGAGGAGAGACTAGGGGTGCGTTCATTCAAAGTATAATTCTGCACAATCATCCTTATGTTCACAGATGTCAAAATATCCATTTAAAGTTAAACATGTCTGTTGACTATATTAGTGGATAAATGCTTAATGTGTTCAAATAGCATTCCTCTGTTCTTTATTTTAACTGAAGCATTAACTTATGTATTTAAAGTGGTTATCACCAGCTAAATAGTAGAGGAACGAATGTCTGACAAATATGTTAAGCATTAATATGTCAACAACAATAATATCTCCCCTGGTTTAAATATAAAAATATTTCTTGCCTTTTTCACTAATGCCTCCATTCACTCCCGAGTTTTTATAATTACTCCGCTAACACAAAAGGTCCAGTTTTGCCTTTTAGTCTGTGAAATACTTTGCACTCTAAGCTCTACACTTTACCCCATGGAATAATCCATGTTCCTGCCTCAATACCTTGCTGCCCTGGGATCAGGCTGAAGTAACAGCCAGTCCCTAAAGAGAACAAACAGGTTGAGTCCTTTTTCAGCGTTTTTAACATTCTCCATGTTTGATTATATTAATGATAAATGTTCAAATCTCCATCTTTGTGTCAGATTATCTGGATATATAATTTCTCCTATATATTCTGATTGCTGGTTATTTTTTTAAATATGATTGGAGGACAGGGATGGTATTGGCAAGACAAGCCATCCCTTAATGGCCCCTGAATGAGCTGCCAAGCCCATTTCAGTTGTTAGTTAATTGTCAACCATGTTGTTGTGAGTCAGGAATCACGTGTAGACAGACAAATAACACAGGCCATTAATAACCCAGTTGGATTTTTACAACTACCCAGTACATTACTGATGCTAATGTTTTAACCTAGACCTGTTTAATTATCTAAATTTAAATTATATTGTAGATGGGATGTTACCATTGTGGAATGGAAACACATATCTTTGCATCAATGGTACAGACAGTATGTTAGTCTGGTAACTTAATCACCATACTTCTGATATTATAGTGCAGAAACATTTGCAAATTGCTTCAACATTCCTTTCCCTACTGCACACAATAGGTAAAAACTGTAGTTAACATCCTGAGAGGAACGACATCCAAACAAACATCTGTTCCAAGACATGGGCAGGTGGCTACACTTTCTCCATGACCTTCTTTGTGCAGAGCAAACAGAATGACTACAATGAGAAGTCTGTGTTGGTTTAGTGAAATGCCACATTATTTTAAAAATGTGTATGAAAAATTTGATAAGTACTGTATATGCTTCTGCACTGGCATTGAATACTATGAATGAAAAGTATTTCCTCATGATGTTATTTTCTATTTGGATAATTCCCATAGAGCACGAACCATATCATCTAGATTCAGAAGCAAATCCTTTTCATTGCCTCAGAAATTGCCAAGACAACACATTTCTTTGGAAGAGAAAAAAAAATGCAGCCCTTTAAGAATAAATAACTTACTATGAGCATTGCCTCACAGTATCAAAAACACTGACTATGCATCAGAATGGTAGACAAAAATGCTGGAGAAACTCAGCGGGTGAGCCAGCATCTATGGAGTGAAGGAAATAGGTGACGTTTCGGGTCGGGACCCTTCTTCAGACTGATGTGAGGGTGGGGGGGGGGCGGTAAGTATGCATCAGAATGGAGTATACAGGTGAATATTTAACACGCTGTCACTTTTAACCCTAGGCACTGCAGTGTATGTTAAAAACTCATCTGATACTCCAGAAGCAAGGCCATGCTTCTTTAACCAGGTTTCTAGTTTAGTTTAGTTTAGAGATACAGCACAGAAACAGGCCCTTCAATCCACCGAGTCCGCACCGATCAGCGATCACCTGCACATTAACAGTATCCTACACACACTAGGGACAATTTACACATCCATAAGCCAATTAACCTACATACCTGTATGCCTTTGGAGTGTGGGAGGAAACTGAAGATCTCAGAGAAAATCCACGCGGTCACGGGGAGAATGTACAAACTCCGTACAGACAGCACCCATAGTCGGGATCGAACCCGGGTCTTACAGCGCTGTAAGGCAGCAACTCTACCGCTGCGCCATCGTGCTGCCCTTCAGGTTTTATTTGCATCCAGCCAGCTAATTTCTCACCCGGAATGAATGGAAATCTATCTAAATTGTGAATGCATCCAAGGGTTTGAATTCCTCTACTCTCCTTAAAAAAGTGTTCTGAGTCATACCATGAAGAAACTCTTTTGACTTCATGTCTTAAACTGTCCATTCACAAAATTGACATGATATCCATTTGTTCTATTATTTAAACTAATAGATTAAGTTTGAATAGCCATTTAATACCTCATCTGCATATTAAGTCCATTCTGTGTCAATCTTTTCAAAGCTCACCAGTTTCCCTCACCTAACGATTTTCTCAAATACAAAAACAAAGATACAACAGATGCTGGAAACACTCTGCAGGTACGGCAATGTCAATGAGGAAAGAAACAGTTAATGTTTCAGACAAATTACCATCAATCACAATATTTGCAGCATTCTCTATTTTCATCTCAGGTTTCTAGTATCTACAAATTTTGCTTTTTCATTTTCAGATGCCTCATTTTAAATTAGCACTTGCAATGGACAGGAATGTGTATGACACCCATCAAACATAAAATTGTCAACATAGAAATGAATAAGATTGTGTTCAGAATTTAGGGAAGTAATCATTTTGACGTGGTAATGTTTCAATTGAATTGATTAATTCTGATATACAAGTAAAATGAATGACAGTACTGAGAATGAAAAAAAAGACCCTTGCTCTGATCCAATTCCTCTCACAGCCCTTTGCTTTAACTGGAGGTCTGACAGAGACACTCATTTAAAGTAGAATGATTACTATCTTGCACAACAACCGTTGCTATGGCACCTCGGAGGCTTTTAACATAATTGGAGCAGTTCGGAAAACTTGATGCTGCTGTGTGAGATTTGGGTGGTTTCCAAATCCACGCTTTGGATTAGGAAACAAAAAAGTAGAGTTCATGAGATGAATCTGTCACTCTGCCAAATCCTTGATAGCAATTCATTTAACTGGTGCCATTTTATTTGTTTCTACGTTTCTAATGGCAAATTCCATTAACCATTGAGCTGAATTTCAAAGTGGACAGCGGTTTCGAAAATAGAGAGAACTGGGGAAAGGCAGGGGGGGGGGGGGGTGAGACATTAACGATTAGAGAGGATGCATGAGGATTCATGAATACTGAATTAATGTAGTTGCAAATTACATCTAAAAGGTAAATGTAATTGAAAATATAGGTAGCATGGTATCATGCAATCATGAACGGAAGGGCTTCTCTGCTCTGCTAAAATACAATAAAAACAGAAAAGGCTATACTCAACCAGGCAGACCATCTGTGGGAAGAATGAATGTTTTAGATTTAGTCAGACCTGGGAAGTAGAGAAAAGTAGCTTATTGAGCTGGAGAGCGAATGGGATGGTGGATGGGGGGATGTCTTTGATAGTGTAAAACCAGGCTGACCATGGGACAAGCTATAAAGACGATTATCTGGTCAATGAGTGAATGGAACCAGATAGAAAGTGAAAATACAGACAAAAGGATGTGGGGACTGCTGATTATCAAGATATTCCCAACAGGTCAGGCTGGACATGTCCTGCCAGAGACAAAAAAGAAAAGAAAATACAAAGCTGAGCTAATATTAGATTCATGACTGATGCAGAAAGATAAATCAAGTTATAGAATTCAACAAGCCCAGACTGAAGATTAAATGCTGTTCCTCAAGCTTATGTTGGGCATCATTGTAACAGTGCAGGAGGCCTCAGACTAGTAGGTCAGAGTGGGACTGGAGGTGGTGGATAGTGAATTAAAGTGGCAGGCAACAGGAAGCTCCAGGTCAATCCTGCAGACTGATCACAGTTGCTCTGCAAACCATTTGGTGTTTGGTTTCGCCAGTGAAGAGCAGAACACACTGTTAACCACAAATACCGTACACTGGACTGGATGAAGTGCAAGTGAATCACTGCTTTGCCTGGAAAGATTACTTGGATCTCTGGAAATTGAGAAGAGAAAATGGTGGAGTATGGCTGCCGGTAGTATCCTGGAATCCACAGGATAGCTCCAACTTCCTAGTGGGAGCACTCCATGATGTCATCAGGCATCTACTGGGGTGGGAGAGGAGCAAGTACTTTACCAAGGGCTTTCCTTCAAAAACATTACAATCCAATAATATCCAGAAACAGAAATATTAGAAAATCCCAGTGATTATCAGCTGCTGTTTAAGTTGTATGTCTCCTTATGTGGGTTTCTGCAAATTAACCATGGAAGGAAACAATTATTCTTTAAAAAACATTATTAAAGCATTTCCTTTTGCTGTTAGATATAAATTGCATGAAGCAAATTATTCGGCAGGTGGATTTTTTATTCTTTGGATTGAAATTTGTATTCCTCCATCAAAGGCTAGGACCCTGAATTTGTAACAGCTATTTCCAGTATTGCTGATGGACCATTACGGGACCCTTCCGACAAACACATGCAATTGGACCATGAATGTGTATCAATAGAATGAAGATAATGAGCTGGAGCATGTTGACCTTCAATGGCATGTTGGTCAGAATGTAATCTACTGCTTTCTTGTCTCAATCATTCTGGCCCAGTTGCAAATAAGATGTGCACAGAAGAATTATAACCATGGTTCCAAGAGCTGGATTTATCCCTGAATGTGTTTGGAAATGTCAATGCTCGAGTGGTACCCATTCACCAACCTCACAAATTGCTGATGAACCTGGAGACTTCCCTTTTAAAGATGTTTGCATGATAATTGTCACAACAATAATTACTGGTGCAATATTTGCACAACAGGAATGTACAGGGCAAAGATTAAAAATTTGCAAGAAAACAGAGAATAGGATTGATATCCTGTGTAGAAGTCATCTGACTCCTTTGCATTGTTGCAAGGGTGAATGGTGTACATTTGAGTAATGTCTGAAGTCTAATGGAACAATGTATTAAACAGAATAACAGATTAGTATTTGTAAGCACAAAACCTATTAAAGGAACATTGTTGTAATCTATTCTGAAACATTAATCAGATTTACCCAGATAGGTATATATTTAGGAAATATTATGTCAAAAGAGATGGAAGAGATTTATTGGTGCCATGAGGAAAATGGAGGATAATATAAAGCAGTACTTGGGCAAGAACTAAGAGTAATATAGAGGAATGGGTACCCTGTTGTCCAAACTTTTGAAAAGTGGGGGATGGGAATAAATTCCTATAGCCAATAGAAATAAAATATGGATAACAACTGGTAGTGTCTTGAGATGAAATTTGTATTTCTTCACCACAAAAGTTATTTAGGAACCCTCAGGCAGGCAGTAACAATATGTGGAATGGCAGCTTGAGACTATGGCTGTGATGGAGGATTTTGCCCAAAGCCATGAATGCAAAACACAAAGTGCTGGAATAACCCAGAGCATCGGGCAGCTTCTGTGAAGGGAATGGAAGGCAATGTTTTGGGTCAGTCTGAAGAAAGGTCCCAACCCAAAATATCATCCGCCCATTCCCTCCACCGATGCTGTTCGCGTCCCTGAGCACTCCAACATTTTGTGTTTTACTCAAGATTCCAACATCTACAGGCTTTGTCTCCAAAAATATGAATGTAGTCGAATACCAGTAGAGGCAATGGTAGAGAAAGAGCCTTGGGAAACCCTGCAGAGACATAGAAACATAGAAAATAGGTGCAGGAGGAGGCCATTTGGCCCCTCGAGCCTGCACCGCCATTCATTGTGATCATGGCTGCTCATCCACAATCAGTAACCCGTGCCTGCCTTCTCCCCATATCCCTTGATTCCGCTAGCCCCTAGAGCTCTATCTTATGGGCCTATCCCACTTACACGACTTTTAAGGCGACTACAGGAGACTATGTGGTCACCTCAAGGTCGCCACATGTTCGGCGGAGGTTGCCGGGGTGTCGCCTGCATGGTGGTGAGTAGTTCTCGCATTCTCATAACTAGTCGCAGCTTCATTCAGGTCGCCGCTAATTTTTCCAACACGTTGAAAAATTAGAGGCGACCAGAATTTTTACGCCATGGAGAGTTGCATGAATTCTCGTGACGTAGGTGCAGTGGTAGTGGGTTGCCAGGAGGTCGTAGGTTGTCATAGGTTGTCGTATGTTGTCGCCGGTGCTGACCGGTGAATTTCATTGGCTCATTTGGGGAAAAATAACATAACCAGTAGTTTTCAGAACCAAGTATAACCGACCGGTAATGTTAATTCACAGCCATGTATCTCTGGCTTCTTAAAAGTTGTCTCCACTCCTTCTCACCCCCCCCCCCCCCGTCTCCCCCTTCTACCCCTCCCTCTGCATCCCTCTTTTAAAGGGCTTAAGTGATGCTTCCCGTACACTGTGCTTTCACCATCTTAAATATAGCATCAACCTTCCTGTTCATCGTGATGTGTGACTGTATCACATTGGCTTTGCACCGTGTGAATTTCACTCAGACAGCGCTCCCCCCGCTTGCCCTGTCCCCCACCTGCATAACTGGCTGGTGAAGGAAACGATGTGTGTATATGTGTGTGTGTGTGTGTGTGTGTGTGTGTGTGTGTGTGTGTTCCACTCTGATAGTTGCCGTTCCAGTTGCCGCTTTTTCAGCAACCTGCTACGACTTGACAGGCGCCGGCAGTCGTCTTCCACAGAGACCGTTCTCTCCATAATTCCCTGGTCAACTCGTCTCTTCCCACCCAAACCACCCCCTCCCCAGGTACTTTCCCCTGCAACCGCAGGAGATGCAACACCTGTCCCTTTACCTCCCCCCTTGACTCCATTCAAGGACCTAAACAGTCTTTCCAGGTGAGGCAGGGGTTCTCTTGCACCTCCTCCAACCTCATCTACTGTATCCGCTGTTCCAGGTGTCAACTTCTCTACATCGGCAAGACCAAGCGCAGGCTCGGCGATCGTTTCGCTGAACACCTCCGCTCAGTCTGTCTTACCCTACCTGATCTCCCGGTGGCTCAGCACTTCAACTCCCTCTCCCATTCCAAATCTGACCTTTCTGTCCTGGGCCTCCTCCATTATTAGGGTGAGGCCCAGCGCAAATTGGAGGAACAGCACCTCATATTTTGCTTGGATAGTTTACACCACGGCGGTATGAACATTGACTTCGCTAACTTCAGACAGCCCTTGCTTTCTCTCTCCTTCCCCTTCCCAGTTCTCCCACTGTTCCTACTGTCTCCGCCTACATTCTATCTTTGTCCCACCCCCTCCCCTGACATCAGTCTGAAGAAGGGTCTCAACCTGAAATGTCGCCCATTCCTTCTCTCCATAGATGCTGCCTTACCCGCTGAGTTACTCCAACATTTTGTGTCTACCTTCGATTTTACCAGCATCTGCAGTTCGTTCTTACACACCATTGAGATAATAATCTGCCTCCTTGTTCTTGCTGCCAAAGTAGATAACCTCACATTTATGTACATTATACTGCATCTGCTATGCGTCTGCCCAATCACTCAACCTTCCAGGTCACCCTGCAACCTCCTAGCATCCTCTTCGCAGTTCACACTGCCACCCAGCTTTGTGTCATCTGCAAATGTTCTAGTGTTAGTTTTAATCCCATTATCTAAATCATTAATATATATTGTAAATAGTTGCGGCTCCAGCACCGAGCCTTGCGGCACTCCACTCGCCACTGCCTGCCATTTTGACAGGGACCCGTTTATTCCTACTCTGTTTCCTGTCTGCCAACCAATTCTCTATCCGTGTCAATACCGTACCCCCAATGCCATGTGCTCTTATTTTGCCCACTTATTTGCTGTGGGACCTTATCAAAGGTTTCCTGAAAGCCCAGATACACTACATCCACTAGCTCTCCTTCATCCATTTTACTTGTCACATCCTCAAAACATTCCAGAAGATTTCCCCTTCATAAATCCATGCTGACTTGGACCAATCCTTTTACTGTTATCCAAAGGCGCCGTTATTACTTCTTTAAGAATTGACTCCAGCATCTTCCCCACCACCGATGTCAGGCTAACTGGTCTATAATTCCCCGTTTTCTCTCTCGCTCCTTTCTTGAAAAGTGGGATAACATTTTACAATGTACAATTTTCCCAAAAAAGTCAAAAGCAATTTAATATAAAGTCCTTTGCACATCAAGAAACTGACACAGATAAATTAATTATTTGTAAAATAAACCATATGAATGAAGGAGAATGATAATTGATTATAAGTATTTTTTTTTATTTTTTTATTTTTTATTTTTTTATTATTGGAGATAAGTACACAATTTATTTACATCATTACAGTCTGACATTTTTAAATTGATAATATTATCAATTATTATTACATTGTCTCCAATACCTTTTGCCTTTTTTTTTTTTTTAAACTAGATAGAACTAAAGAGATAGATGAAGTAAAGAGAGAAAAGAAAGAGAAGAAGAATAAAAAAAATTAAAAAAAAAGAGAAAATAGTTAAAGAAAAATGGAAAAATTTATTGAAATAAAAAACTTCATTCGAGATATGTTCGTACATTTCAGAGTATAGCATTTCATCCATTCTTTAGACCGAGTGCTAGTCAGGTTCCTGTGCTGAACTATTCTGACCCTTTAAGTAATCAATAAAAGGAGACCATGTTCCTACGAATAATTCCTGTTTGTCCAACAGGGAAAATCTGATTCTTTCCACGTTTAAGGTCTCCGTCATTTCTATAATCCACATTTTGATTGTGGGGGCCGTAGGGCCTTTCCAAAATTTTAGAATTAATTTTTTTCCTGTTATTAAACTATAATCAATAAAGTTTCTTTGTGTTGTTCTAAATGTTTGATTTAATTCTAATATTCCGAGTATTATTAATTTTGGATCTGGGTCCATTTGTGTGCCGGTTACTTTAGATATTATACTGAAAATATTTACCCAGAATTTTTTAATTTTTATACAGTTTGCAAACATATGAGATAATGAAGCTTCTAAATGTTGACATTTATCACATATAGGTGAGATATGTTGAAAATTTTTATGTAGTTTTGTTTTTGAATAATGTAACCTATGTATTACTTTAAATTGTATTAGAGAATGTCTGGCGTTTAGTGAGCACTGATGTATGTGTTGCAAACTTTCTTCCCAAGTATCTTTCGTTATTACTTGATTTAATTCTTCTTCCCATGTTTGTCTGTGTAATTCCGTCGAAGGAATGTCACTGTCTAATAAGATATTATATATATAAGATATTAATTTTTCTGTATTAGGATGTTTGTTCCAACATTCATCAAGAATTTCTGAATTTCTAAATCGAAAATTTTGAGAGTTCGATTTTACATAATCTCTAAGTTGAAGATATCTGAAATAATCATTTCCTCGAAGTCCACGAGTCTGTTGCAACTCCTGAAATGTCAGAAAGGTGCCTTCCTTATAAAGTTGTCCCATATTTTTAATTCCATAATTCTTCCATTGTGTAAAACCCCCGTCCAACCATGAAGGCTTAAACAAAGGGTTATTCACAATTGGAAGAAAAAGTGATAAATTATCTAATTTTAATGTCTTTTTTAATTGTTTCCAAATTCGTATAGCACTAAATATTATAGGGTTTTCCCTATAAATTTTTTTGTTTAATTTAGACGTAGCAAATAATATCGAACCGATATCAAAAGGTAAACAATCTTCCTTTTCCATTTTTAACCAGTCTGGTTGATGATCTATTTCTTCCAACCAGAAATTCATATTTTTAATATTAACAGCCCAGAAATAAAACAAAAAGTTGGGTAAAACCAAGCCTCCATTTATTTTTGATTTACACAAGTGTCTTTTGTTTATCCTATGATTCTTATAATCCCAGATAAAATCATTAACAATAGAGTCCAGTTTTTTAAAAAAGTTTTTTGTCAGATATATCGGAATTGTCTGAAAAAGGTATAATATTTGCGGTAAAAAAATCATTTTTATAGCATTAATTTTGCCAACCATTGAGATAGGAAGTGTTTTCCAGTATTGAATATTCTTATGTAGTTTGTTCAGTAATGGGGGAAAATTTGCTTTAAATAATGATGTATATCTCTTAGTTATATAAATACCTAGATATTAAAAATTTTCATTTACTATTTTAAATGGAAATTGTTGTATTATCTGTTTGTTATGTTCCCTTATTGGCATAATTTCACTTTTATTCCAATTTATTCTGTATCCTGAAAGTGAACCAAATTGGGTTATTAGCTTTAATAAGTTTGGAATACTAATGTCTGGTTTTGTAATGTAAATTAATACATCATCTGCGTATAGAGAAATTTTATTCACTGTGTCCTTTGTGTTATACCCATGTATTTCCGGATGCCCCCTAACTCTTTCTGCCAGTGGCTCAATAGCAAGCGCAAATAATAATGGAGATAACGGGCATCCTTGTCTACAACCTCTAGATAGGCTAAATTTAGATGACAACCTTTGGTTTGTAAGTATTCTAGCCGTGGGATTTGTATATAACAGTTTTATCCATGTACAGAATTTCTCCCCTAGCTGCATATTTTCCATCACCGAAAATAGATAAGACCATTCCACCTGATCAAATGCTTTTTCAGCGTCAAGTGAGATTATTGCTAGATCTTCGTTAATAATTCTCTTGGAATATATAATATTAAATAATCTTCTTAGATTATAATATGAATACCGTTTCTGAATAAAGCCTGTTTGGTCAGGGTGTATTAATTTATTCATCACTGTACTTAATCTATGCGCTAGTATTTTAGTTAATATTTTCTGATCTGTATTTAAAAGTGCAATTGCTCTGTATGATCCCGGGTCTTCCGGATCTTTATCAGCTTTAGGAATAAGTGTTATTATAGATTCATTTAAAGTGTCTGGAAGTTTCTGTTGAGTATAGATATATTCATACAGTCTTTGTAACCATGGGCAAAGCAAATCATAAATTTTTTTATAAAATTCGGAGCCTAAACCATCTGGTCCTACTGCTTTACCATTTTTTAAAGAACCAATAGACTCTTCAATATCCTTTATCGTAATCTCCCTTTCTAATAATTCTCTATCGTTTGAATCTAAACCTTTTAAATTACATTTTAGTAAAAAATCTGCTATTCCTTCTGGTTGTGCTACTGTTTTAGTTGAATAAAGGTTATAATAGTATTGGAGAAATCTATCATTTATGTCCTTGGGCATTTTAAATAATTCTCCTGTCTCTGTTCTAATTTTATGAATTATTTTTTCCCCTTCCATTTTTCGTAACTGACGTGCTAATAGTTTTTGTGGTTTGTCTCCAAATTCAAAATGTAATTGTTTGGTTTTTTGATAAAGTTTTATTACTTGTTCTGAATACATTTTATTTAATTTATATTTCAATACAACAATTTTATTAGGTTTTAAAGTAGATGGCATTCTCGCATTTTCTATATCTAGTTGCTTGATTTCGCTTTCCAATGTTTGTTGCTTAATCCTGTTCTCTTTATTATAAAATGCTTGAGCAGAAATTAATGTACCTCGAACATATGCTTTAAACGTTTCCCACATAAGAGAAGTAGGTGTGTCAGGGTTGTCATTTACCTCAAAAAATATTTGAATCTGTTTAATAATATATTCCTGGCATGATCTTTCATTCAAAATTTGTGGGTTAAATCTCCAATATGCTTGTTTCTCGGACATTTGTGGGTTAAATCTCCAATATGCTTGTTTCTCGGACATTCCATTCAATTTAATCATGAATGTTACAGGTGCGTGATCTGAGATTATAATGTTATGGTATTTTAAATTATAAATAAATGGGGTAAACGTAGAGTCAACTAAAAAATAATCTATTCTTGAGTATGTTTTATGTACTGGTGAGTAAAATGAATATTCCCGTCCAGTTGGGTTTTCTATTCTCCAGACATCCTTAATATTAGAGGTATTAATAAATGAATTTAGAAATACACTTGATTGGGATTTTACTTTGTTTTGCCTTGATGATCTATCCAAGTATGAATCTAATGTACAATTGAAGTCTCCTCCAATTATTAATTTATATTGTGTAAATTCTGGAATTTTATTAAATGTTTTATTAAAAAACATGGGGTTATCAAAATTAGGCCCATATACATTCAGAAGAATCACTTTTTCTCCATTTAACTCTCCAACTAGTATAATATATCTACCATCAATATCCACTATTGTTGAAGAGTTCGTAAAAGGTATTCCTTTACGAATTAATATTGCAACTCCTCTGGACTTGTGGGAAAAGGAGGAATGATATGCTTCAGCGATCCACTTAGCTTTAAGTCTATGTTGAGATTCCTTTTTAAGGTGTGTTTCTTGAAGAAATATTACATCTGTTTTGATTAAATTTAAATGTGCCAAAACTTTACCTCTTTTAATTGGTTCATTGATTCCCTTGACATTCCAACTACAAAATGTTATTCCCTGACCCCCTCTTGTCATATTAACATCTTGCATATTATTTCTAAGGTGGTCTATAGCCGAGCAGAAAGTACAACACAGAGAACCTGACCCTACTCCCGAACCTCGAATAGATGAATTTAAAATCATATACGTCGCTCTTCCGAACACATCTCCTTGTATTAGTCTTATTTTTCCATTCAAACATTAAATTATAAAAATATTTAAAGTGAAAAAGGTGATAGAGTTGATTAGTATAGGGTGAAAGAAAAAGAACTACATCTACAATTAGTGTAGTTAGTGATAGCCACACTAACGTGGCTAGAATTCTAAAGACTTCCGTAGCCTTTGTAAGAAAAAAAAATTTCCCAGCTCCGTGCCCGAAGAAGAAAAAAGATTATTTCTAACATTCAAATAACTTCTTGGGAGTAACAAACTTATTTACATACCCATACGTACACACACACACAATATACACATATATATATATATATATATACCCATATGTATACATACATAAGCACGTAACCCTGCAAAACAGCAAAATTTCACAACGTTATTATTCTCTACCTATCCTATTAATTTTTTCACTAAATCTATAAATCTAATTTTAAATTGAAAAATAAAGAGAAAAACCGTCAAACTTTATTATGACGTAGGCTAAATTACTTCTTACATATCTTCCTTTATAATATAAGTATGTAATTCATTTCTACCTTAATCGAAGACTATTAATTATTAATCATTGTTATCAATCATATCCCGTATTAAATTTTTATAAGAAATATTAATGTTAATAATTTTAGTGGTAATATGGATTTTAATAAGTATTAGTTGTTACCTATATAGTTAGATATGAATATACAAATAATAATGATGATTAGTAAACACAAAAAAATAAAAAAATAAAAAAAACAACAAATTTTTATATATAAAATAATATTTAAAAAAAAAAAAATTTACAAAGATCACGGTTTTGTCCAATATCCTCCGTCCATTTCGGTTTCCGAATGTCCTTAAAGCTCTTAAAAGAACTTTAAAGGTCCTTTTAAATCTGGTAGTCCTGTTGGTCCTTGACTCCTAAGGAGTAATGTAAATCCTTCAGTCTATGGTCATGTTACCAACTTCTTTGGCGTATTGCAGTGCTTTTTCGTGGTCTGTAAAAAAGTGTTCCTTGGACTTGTAAGAGACTCTTAGTCTTGCGGGATAAAGCAAGCCATATCTCAAATCAGGTACATTCTTCAGTATTCTTTTTGTCTCAATGAACAGCGCTCTTTTCTTGAAGACTTCTGCCGGATAATCTCGGTAAATACTGAATCTCACACCTTCAAAATGGAGTTGTCCGCCTCGAACAGTTTTCTTCATTATATCGTCAAATTCTTGATCCATTTGCACCTTTACAATAATTTGTCTTGGATGGGCATCGTCTTGAGTACGTCGTCGCTGCGCTCTATGAGCTCGACCGAGTGAGGGTTTGTAATCCAATTTTAAGGCTTTTTGTAATAGGTCTGCCACGAAATCCCGAGTGCCCATTTCCCTCTCACTTCCTTCTTTCACCCCTACAATTCTTAAATTTTTACGTCTTTGCCGCCCCTCCAAATCGATACATTTATCACTTAATTTGATCACCATATCTGTAAGGCGTTGGTTTTCAGTAAGAAGTCGACTTACAGTTTCCTCACTTGTCGCCGCACATTTCTCCAGTTCGGTTATCGCTGTTCTATGTTGATCAAGTACGTGATGAATGGGGTCCAGCTCCGTTTTAACCTTCGTTTCCACCGAATCGAGCCTGGCTTCCAGCACTTCCATCTGATCCTTGACCTCTTCCTCCCTCGTCCTCTTCCAGATTTCCAGCATTTGTTGAACGGTAGAATGCATTTCTGCTTTAAAATCTACCTTAAAAGAGTCGAGTTGCTCTTTAAAATTCTCTCCAAAGATTCTCATTTCGGCAGCGAGAAAGGCTTTAAGGTCCTCCATTTCAGACTTTTTCTGTTTTGTCATTTTCTTCGGAGGGTCTTCCTGGGTTTCCTGGGTTTCCTGGGGCGTCTTTGTAACTGAGGCCGAGGCCTCTGTAGGGCCTTCCTCTTCCATCTGCGTTCTACCTTTAACGGCTTTTTTTTGTGTCACACGGGTGGGGGTACGTTGTAATGACATACCGTAAAGTAGCGCGCTTGATGACGTCCCGCAGGCAGCCGTTCAGATCGAGATCGCTGCAGGTAAGACCCGATTTTCTCCCGTTTTTAGTTTTCTTCGGCACGGAGCTAGTTGGCGCTGGACTCAAGCCTCCATAGCGCCACTGGAAGTCTCCTGATTATAAGTATTTAACAACAATATTTTGCGCCTTCCACAATAGTCACTGTTGTATTAGTTCAAGGTTTCAAGGCCAGTTTATCGTCACACGTACCAATTAAGGTACAGTGAAATTTGAGTTACCATACAGCCATACTAAATGAAAAGCAACAAGACACACACCCACATGAAATGAAATGAAAGGCCTTTATTTGTTGTTGTAAGCACTGCACACAACGAAATTGTTGTTGCCACTCAATTGGTGCACAATATACAAACATAAAAACACAAGACACAATTTAAAAAGAATGTTAATAATTAGGTATTAAAATAAGTAAGTAATCAGTACTGTACATGGTGATAGTAAAAGTTCAAGATGGGTAGCAGCATGGAAGAGTGCAGCATGAATAATACTCAGTGTTTTTTCATGTTGAGTGTGAAGATTGCTTTGGGGAAGAACATAAAAGTTAACATAAACATCCACCACAGTGGATTCCACATTCCTCACTGTGATGGAAGGCAATAAAGTTCAAATTTCTTCTTCTTTGTTCTCTCGTGGTCAGGGCAGTCAAATCATCCACAATCGGGGCAATCAAAGCCCCTGCAGCCGACGATCGAAGCCTCTGTCGGGGTGATCGAAACTCCCACGTCGGGGTGGTCGAAATTCTCTCCGCGGCATGGAGCCCCCGAGTCAGCCTCTTCTTACCAGAGACTGCGGGCTTCACGATGTTAAAGTCCACAGGCCCGCGGTTGGAGCTTCGATCCCCGCAAAGGGATCGCAAGCTCCGCGATGTTAAAGTCCCACAGACTCCCGCGGCTTGGAGCGCCCGTCAGTCTCCAGGAAAGACCGCCAACTCTACGATGTTAGGCCGCAGTGGGGACGGAGATACGATAAAGAAAAATACTGCATCTCCATCGAGGTAAGAGATTGAAAAAAAAGTTTCCCCCAACTCCCCCCCCCCCCACTACAGGAAGACTAAAACATGCTTTTTAATACATACTAAAAATAACAAAAAAGAAGAAAGGACAGACAGACTGTCGGCGAGGCAGCCACTGCTGGTGGCGCCACCCGGTTGAATTGGCAGTATACCAAGTCCTGCTGTAAAATGCCACTTTGTTTTTTTTGGGTATTCTGATATGACAAGTGTAGACATACAGAAGAGAGACACAAAAAACTGGAGTAACTCAGCGAGTCAGACAGCATCTCTGGAGAAAAGGAATAGGTAATGTTTCAGGTCGAGACCCTTTTTCAGACCTTCACCTTCAAAGAGCGGCAGTGGAAATGAATGTTTTAGTCACACGACCCCGGTATTAATCCATTGGTAATGGGCTATGTTCCAAGAAGAGTTCTCCAGGCTTGTTACTGTTCAGAGATGGCCGAGGAATTACAAGGTGTTACTGGAGAAGTTTTTATATCTAACATGATATAACAATGTGTAAAAGAGGAAAAAGGCGGGTAGAATTTGAGGTTCACAAAGAAAGCAGGAGAACGGGTATAGATAACAGACAAACGAAAGCAGCACAAGAGTTACGGATGTCAGAGGATGTTTCACTTTCAGATCAGTTTTAGAACTGATGGTATTTTGCTACATTTATTGAGGATCATGCTTGCTCTTTGTATGAATTGTTATGGAAGCCTTGCATAAGGACGGTCAGAACACACACTCAAGGAAATGTTATCTTTGGTACAGAAACAGGTTTATATGTAATTTGTTACATCTATCCCATGGGAAATTTAGACCAGCGGTGAACCCATCTCAGAGATTAACCCCAGCAGAGAAAGTATATTCATCATATGAAGGACATCTGTCAATTGAGTGACTAAACAATATGCTGCATTTATGGGAACCACTGCAGTGAATTTAAGAATAAGGTTTGGAAATAAATTCCAAGCAGATTATTGAAATATGGGAGAAATATAGAAGGGACTATCAGCGGACAGATCATGCTGTGATCTTAAGGTGGAAGGATTGAATCATCAGACCCTTGCAGCGAACATGAGGAAAGCAAAATCAATGTCCAGTTGAATGGATATGGGGAACAGAAGGAGGACTACAAGAAGAGGAGAGATGTTTTTTGCAGTTATATCAGGTTATTTTGAAAAGGGAGAAAAGCAGATGGGTTGTGGAATTTAGGATTAGCTCGTGAAATGTCACTAAATTTCCTGAATCATCTGAATGCACAGTTAGTGGAAGTGACCGAAACCACAAATGTTTTTTCCAACCCAATTAGGTTCCCATCACCATGTGTTCATGTTTCCATGTTTGTTTGTAATTAATTGATGGAGCTTTTGGCAATCTGTGATCAATGGATGGGCAGACAATCATATCTGGGTCTACACGGAGGAGATTGCTGCAAAGAGTGGGGATGGGGGTGGGGGGGCTCATGTTGGAGGGTGGAGAATGAAGGGAGGCATGGCTTCTTCATTAACGTAGTGAAGGCTCGCATCAACAGAAAGATAAATGGAAAGAAAACCGGAATGCAGCTATGCAATCAAAGAATGGGGCTGTAAAATGGGATCCTGGGATCCTAAAGAAGGGGAGGAGAAACAAAATGGTGGAGAAAGTGAGAATGAGTGATCTCGTGGATATTCAATATGATCATGGTTGATCATCCAAAAATCAGTATCCCATTCCTGCTTTTTCCCCATATCCCTTGATTCCATATCTAACTCTCTCTTGAATATATCTCTCTGCTACTCCTTGGTTCGCTCATCCCTTTCCACTTAACCCACCCATTCCCCAGGTACTTTCCCCTGCAACAGCATCTCCACTCTCACTACAATCCAGGGATCCCAGCAACCCTTCTAAGTGAGACAGAGATTCGACTGAAACCTCCTCCAACCTCGACTATTGCAGTTGGTGCTCCTGAAATGATCTCATTTATATCGGCGAGATCAAGCGTAGAGTGAGCAACCTGTTTCGTGAAATAGACGCTCTTTCTGCCAAGTTCTGCTGGACCTCCCGTTTGTTAACCATTCAAACTCCCCTTCCAATTCTGATCTTTCTGTCCTTGGCCTCCTGCCAGAATGAGACCACACGCAAAGTGAAGGAACAGCATCTCATATTGTACAAAGGTAATTTATAACCTCTGAACATTTAATTCTCCACGTTCAATATGCCCACAACACTCTCTCTCTTTGCCCTGCCCTGCTCCCATCCCAGTACCCAGTGCATACATTTCTCCCATCACCCTAGTTACCTTATCCTTCCCCCTTTTCCCTTTTTTGTATCTCCCATCCCCAAATCCTATACTTTGCTTTTACCCTTCCTCTTTCACCTCCCCCTGCCCCATTCCACCCATATTCCTCTATCAAATACTCTTTTGTCTCCATTTCACATAGCCTTTGTCACTTACTCAACCCATCTGACATCCCCCCGCTCCCCATCTGAATCCACTGATCACTGGTCAGACTTTGCCTGACCACTACTTCTCTTTTCCAGCTTTCTCCTCCATCAGTTGAAGGAAGGGTCCCAGCCTAAAACATCGTCTGTCCATTCCCTCCTCAGATACTGCCTGCTGAGTTCTTCCAACACTAGTTTTCTGCTCATGATTCCAGCATCTGCAGTTCCTTGTGTCAACAATAAATGAATAATGCCTACAACCCAAGGGAAAGGTTACTCTAATTATAACGAGGGATGAGGTGCATTATTTTCTAATGCAAAAGAAAGAGGACAAGCTGATTACAGTGGGGCTGGCCTCTTTGGAAGGATCATGTGGTGTATTTGTGCCAAGGTTATCATGCATGATCCAGACCCACAAAGGAGAAAAACAAGTTAGTGGCAGATCTGAAGATCAGAACGCCCATGGTAATGTGTATAGATTCCTCTGCATGGGAATGCTATTTGGTCTGAAAGTTCACCAATTGATGGAAGAATTTCCTCCTTCCCGAATGGTACCCTATGAAAGATTAAAGATCAGGATAGACAATGAAGATGACAAGACTGGGAAGGGAAATGACACACAAATCATAAACCTGGTGTACACTGGAATTGAAGAGAATGAATAGAATCCTTAAATGAAATCTTAGCAAAGAACTGGATGAGCTGTAGAAAAGAAATGGGATTAGATGTTGCCAATATTAATGATGAATGTTAGATGAAGTATCTAACATACACCAGGGGTTCACCAATCTGGTTAATGACACAGAGACCTATAAGAATACTAGTATGTGTCAGTTTCTCTACTAAGTGAAAGATGGTAAGACATACACGTTTAAATAAGTGTAGGGGCTCGAGACTCAAACTGCAGGAAGAATTGACAGAAAACTTCAAGCCAGTAGAATGAATCCACATTAATCACAGAATGAGTAAAAAAATGAGGTGATGGTGAGGAATTATGTGTGGGTGGGAGTATTTGTATCACTGTACACCATGGAAAAGGCCAGTCCTCTGGTATTGGCTGCATTGTATCTAAGATGCTAAAATGGTTTCATATCAATCAAATTAATTTGTGCAAATCCCAAGGTGAGCAAAATGAATCGTCATGAGTATGATAAGGTGGTGTACGGAGTGGTGTTACAGGGTGGTTTGGATCATTGTCTTAACCCCAATCATAGGGGAAGCAGAAATAGGAGGTGTCCAAAAAGATCTAGCTTCAGAGGGCTTGAATATAGCTTGAGGAGTCATAGGTGCTTTGGGGCAAATGTACATTTTCTAAGTCAAGTTTTTCCTTCCACTTAGATTTATTATGTATACTTGAGAAGGATATGACTAAGGAAATGATTACGTCCCATTCAGAAATTGTCAAAGCCAAAAGAGATTTTATGTACGATGTTGGAAAATGTGATTTGTACACGCCACGAAAGACGGTCACATTTTAACAATTTTACTTAAGGCTT
>CM075977.1:143665829-143857255 GCA_038087875.1 Malacoraja senta
ATTGCCGACTGCATTATTTCTATGAACGTAAGCAATTATTGCCTTAAAGTCAGCAGCAGACCCTCCTTTAAGAAACCTAACAAAAGAGCTAGGAGGAAACTGACACCCTTGACATAAGGAATGCCTTTTTTCAGTCAAGCAAGAGAAATTATAATCTAATCTGCACAAATTACAAAATCTCTTTTCTCTCAATCTCACCAACAAATAAAAACAGCTAGAGGAGTAATGGGAAATTGCTTTCATTAATTCTGGCATATTTCCAGAATAAAGCAGTTTTGCTTCCAGACAATTTTACTGGATAAAGTCTGCAAGTAAATGCATAAAATTATCATTCGTTTAAAATAATAGGAAGTCAAGGATCTAACATGTGAAATGAGACAACAGAAAATGTGCCATGTTTGTTTTTTAAAATGGACGATTTTTGGTTAAAAATATGAACTATAGCATCAAATCTACTTTTTAAAGCAAAGGACATATAAAAATCTTTAATATTTGACACTTTGTAACATAAACCATAATTACCCATTTATTTTTGAAAGTCATTAAATGTAGCATTTGATGCAAAAGAGCAATTGCTGCTTTAAGGCTATTTGTTACCTCTTCATGCACTCTCAAGTACTCATCCTCAGTTGCCATAGCAATCAATACATTGTGTTGATTACCGAGACAGTGAAGAATGTATACCTCATTGTAGGCGATCTTAGGGACCTGCAAGTGCAGTTCATGTGTGTGGACAAGTATTCCCCAACTGGGAGCACTGGTTTAACTGGTCAAACACACAGGACAAGTTGTTATTGACTTTGTCCCAACCACCCCTGCATCTAAATCTTTGCATTAGACAGTGACCCCAGAGTCATCATAAGGTTGGAGTGGCTTGTTAGACTTTACAGCAATGAATATTGGCATCACCTAGTCACTCTGAAACAAGAGACTGCAGGTGCTGGAATCTTTAGCAAAAAACAGAGCAAGACCTCAGCAGTTCAAGCGGCATCTGTGGAGCAAAATGGATAGAGATGCTTTGGGTCGGGACCCGGATTTGGGTGGAATGTTTTTTGAAAAATGAGTGGTTGATATCTAGAACTCTCCACCTGAGGTGGTATTGGGATCAGACGTAATTAGTACATTTTGGAGGGATTTAGATTTCTGAGGCTGCTGGGTTAAAATGTCTGCAGGATCTTTTGATAAATTTGTTGAATATGATATTGATTCTCCTATCAGGTACAAGATTCAGTTTCAGATTCAAACTTTATTGTCATAGATATTTATTTGTTGTCATTTGAACCTAAGTTCAAATGAAATTTGGTTTCTGCAGTCATACAAACAAGTAAAAAGAACCAAGACACAACACAATTTACACAAACATCCATCACAGTGAATCTCCTCCTCACTGTGATGGAAGGCAAAGTCTTATCTCTCCCCTGCACTCCACATTTCCTCCCGATGTCAAAGTCAAAGCCCCCGGCGGGCGATTGTAGATATGTCCCGCGGCCATTAAAGCCGCGCCGGGCGATGCAAGGCCACGCTCCGGGTCTTGATGTTGTAGCCCCCGGTAGCGCCAGCAAGTCCCACGGCCACCAATGCCGCGCCGGGCGATGTCAGACCCCGCTCCAGGTCATCCTCAACCCCGCAACTCGGGCGGGAGTAGCTGCCGTTGCGGGAGCCCCGAAAAGCGGTCTCCCACCATGGACCCGCGAGCTCTCGATGTTACCATCCACCAGACCTGCGGCTGAAGCCTCCGAATCTCCGGGGTCGGGTAGCAGCAGCGCGCCACCACAGCTCCTCCCGCTCCGAACTCGGCCAGCTCCACGATGGTGAGTAGTCCGCAGGCTCCGCGACTGGAGCCCCAGGTTGTTCCGGTTGGAGGCCGCTCCACAGTGCTAGGCCCCAACGACAACGGAGACCCGACTGAGAAAGGTCTGGTCTCCCGTGCAGGGAAAAGATTTTTAAAAGTTTCCCCACCCCCACCCCCCCACACATACCCAGTTTAAAAAAAAACACTATACAAAACTCAAACGGAAAAAAAAATAAAAAAATAGACAGACGGACTGCAGAGGCCGCTGCAACGTGAGTCGCGCCGCCCACCCACATTGTGCAGTGTACAAGTACAGAGACAACAAAATGCAATTAGCATCTCACCCAGAAGTGCGAACACAGAATAATGGAACAGTAAAAATATATATATGTATATACAGTAGCAGTAGTGCAATTTTCGGTGGGGGAGATCAGTCACTGGGGGAAGGAGTGTCCGGGGGGGGTGACTGGCAATCACCAAGGTGCAGAGTTAAGTAGGGTAACAGCCGCAGGGAAGACGCTGTTCCTGAACCTGCTGGTCCGGCAACGGAGAGATCTGTAGCGCCTCCCAGATGGGAGGAGGGTAAACAGTCTGTGGTTGGGGTGAGAGCAGTCCCTTGACGATGCTGCGCGCCCTTCGCAGACATTGCTTGCTCTGGACAGACTCAATGGAGGGGAGTGAGGAACTGGTGATGCGTTGGGCAGTTTTCACCACCCTCTGCAGTGCTTTCCAGTCGGAGACAGAGCAGTTGCTAGACCATACTGTGATACAGTTAGTAAGGATGCTCTCGATGGCGCAGCGGTAGAAGTTCACCAGAATCTGAGGAGACAGATGGACCTTCTTTAGTCCCCTCAAGAAGAAGAGACGCTGGTGAGCCTTCTTGATCAGTGTTGAGGTATTGTGGGTCCAAGAGAGGTCATCAGAGATGTTCACCCCCAGAAACCTGAAGCTGGAAACACGCTCCACCTCCGTCCCGTTAATATGGATGGGGGTGTGCGTGCCACCCTTAGACCTTCTGTAGTCCACAATGAGCTCCTTGGTCTTCTTGGTGTTAAGGGCCAGGTTGTTGTCAGCGCACCATGCTGTTAGGAGCTGGACCTCCTCCCCATAGGCCGACTCATCGTTGTCGCTGATGAGGCCAATCACCGTTGTATCATCTGCATACTTGATGATGGTGTTAGTACCATGTACAGGTGTGCAGTCGTAGGTGAAGAGGGAGTAGAGGAGAGGGCTCAGCACACAGCCCTGTGAAACGCCGGTGTTCAGGGTGAGGGTTGAAGAGGTGTGGTTGTCTAACCTAACAGACTGGGGTCTGTTGGTTAGAAAGTATCCAGTTGCAGAGGGAGGGGTCGATGCCCAGGTCGATGAGTTTGGTGATCAGTTTTGAGGGGATAATGGTGTTAAATGCTGAGCTAAAGTCGATGAACAGCATTCTCATGTAGGTGTCTCAGTGTCTCAAGCTCTTATATATGAAAAAGACTATCCAAGTTGGGATCATATTTGTTATCTTTTACAGTCTTCCTATCAAGAACAGCTGCTCCTTTTAGCAGCAATTTAGTGTACATACTTTCTTCTGAAGTCCGAGCAGGATCTTTTTTTGTCAGTTATCCAAGTGACATTAAATAATGGGCATTAGATAATGATTAGCATCACTCCTGCAAGGCACTTCTCACGTATGGCTCGTGCAATTCAACATTATTCCATGCACTAAGACTCAGGCATGATTGCATTTCTACAGCCTTTTATTAATTAGGTAGCATAATTGAAATACTGAAGGAATCTAAATGCTTTCTTAAAGTGGAATTATTGCATCTTAACTTATCTGTGGTAGACTGAAGCAACATTTAAACTTCATTAAGCCTTCCCATGGAGAAGAGCCTTCACACAGTCATGCTTGCCACATAATGGAATTATGTTTAGTGCCCTTCAAGGCACATCAGTACTTAATATGTTTTAAGAAGATTCTGAGAGCATTTCCATCTAAGAGCAAGGAAACTTAATTATTTATCTTATTGCACAAGTGGAAATTATGTAGACACAAGAGGACTGCAGATGCTGGAATCTTGCGTAAACATAAGCTGCTGGAGGAACCAGTCTTAAGAAGGGTCCTGACCTGAAGCATCCCCCCCCCTTCCATGTTCTCCAGAAATGCTCACTCACCCGCTGAGTTATTCCAGCACTTGGTGTCTCTCTTTCTGCTAGAGCAACACAGCGAATTGGGCAGCATTCATGGAGTGGAAGTGGACAGATGCATTTAGAGGTTAGACGCTTCCTCAGACTGATGGCGGCGAAGGCAAGTACTGAAGAAGGACATGTGGCTGTGGTAATGAGTTTTGCATCAGAACAAGAGTAGTACAGCAGCAAGAATCACAGAGAGGGAACTGTGAGGGTCAGAACTCCCATTGGAGTGAGGATGAAAACTCGGGCCAAAGTTCCTGTTCCTCTGTTGTACTGTTCTATGATCTATATTGTTCTTCAATGTGGACATACTCTAAGGAAATTTCAGATTGGAGCAGTAAAATTGAGACCAAGAGACTGAAGATGCTGGATTCTTGAATAAAATGCAAACTGAAGAACCATATAACCATATAACCATAACAGCACGGAAACAGGCCATCTCGGCCCTTCTAGTCCGTGCCGAACATTTTTTTTATTTTTTTTTAAAATTAAAAATAAATACTTCCCCCCTAGTCCCATCTACCTGCACTCAGACCATAACCCTCCATTCCTTTCCCGTCCATATACCCATCCAATCTATTTTTAAAGGATAACATCGAACCTGCCTCCACCACTTCCACTGGAAGCTCATTCCACACAGCTACCACTCTCTGAGTAAAGAAGTTCCCCCTAATGTTCCCCCTAAACTTCTGTCCCTTAATTCTCAAGTCATGTCCCCTTGTTTGAATCTTCCCTACTCTCAATGGGAAAAGCTTATCCACGTCCACTCTGTCTAACCCGCTCATAATTTTAAAGACCTCTATCAAGTCCCCTCTTAACCTTCTGCGCTCCAAAGAATAAAGACCTAACTTGTTCAACCTTTCTCTGTAACTTAGTTGCTGAAACCCAGGCAACATTCTGGTAAATCTCCTCTGTACTCTCTCTATTTTGTTGACATCCTTCCTATAATTAGGCGACCAAAATTGTACTCCATACTCCAGAATTGGCCTCACCAATGCCTTGTACAAATTTAACATTACATCCCAACTTCTATATTCAATGCTCTGATTTATAAAGGCCAGCACACCAAAAGCTTTCTTTACCACCCTATCTACATGAGATTCCACCTTCAAACCTGATCCAAAACATTGTCAGTCCATTTTCCCTTCACTGCCTGACCTGCTGAGCTCCTCCAGCACTTTGTCTTTTCCTGGATATTACGTACATTTGTAATGAAAAAATCATTTTTATTTCTTCTCAAACTTAAGGAAATTGACCTTCATTGAATTTACAGATTATTTATCAAAGATTATACTATCATTTAAACATCTTTTATATGCATGCGTAACTCGAAGAAATCTGTTCTTAAGTTAAAATGTATTGAATGAAATTAACACAAAGTGCTGGAGCATTTGTGGAAATAATGGACAGATGATGTTCCAGTTGGGACCTTTCTTGAGACTGATGGGGTATGGGAAGTAAAAGCTAGCAAAGAGAGATGGGGGTGAGGCAAATGCTGGCAATTGACTGGATACAGGTGAGAGAAAGAGAGTGATTGGCAGAGGGGTGAGGTAAGTGACAAAGGCTGGAGGTGAAAAGGAGACAAATGGGTGTCAGATAAGGAAAGAGGAAGCAGTGAAATAGAGCCAGTGTGTGGGATAAGGATAGCAGGGGGCTAGTGAGGATGGGGAAAAAAGAGTGAATAAAAATGGAAACATGGGACTCAGGTTGGGAGATGAGTGTGCAGAGTATTGGAAAGGACCAGGGTGACTAAGGTAGTGAGGATGGTGGGACAAATGCGTGCGCACCGAGATATGTGGGTGGGGGTTGGAGTATTTAATGTTCATGTCTTGGATTGGCCTAATGTTTGCTTAGTCTAGGCTTGGTCTTGCCGATGTACCATGCGAACATTGAATTCTCCAATTTCAAGTGATACCCCACACTATCCCCCTCTTAACCCTCCTCCGTTTTCTTCCACCCATACCCTCCCTCCCGCTGTACATTTCACTCCTCTTTCCTTATCTGATATCCTCATGTCTCCTTTTCACCTCTAGCCTCGTCCACCCATCAGTATGGACAAATCGACTGAAAGGCTTTGCCCCACCCTTATCGCGCCTTTCCAACTTTCATCACTCTGAAGAAAGGTCCTGACCCGAAGCAGTGTCTGTCCATTCATTCCACAGATGCTGCCTGACCTGTTGAGTTGTCCCACCACTTTGTTTTTTGCTCAAGATTTAGCATCTTGTGCCTCCATGTACATAGCAGTATTGGGTTAGAATGAAATTGAAAAATAAAACTATTTTACATCCGCAAACTTATTCCTGACCAATTGATACAAGCCATCACAAAAACAAATGTAGGAAATATAGTTGCTGGAATACTGTCCTTGGTTGTTAGATATATTTTTTTAATTTGAGTTAGACTGTAATAGCAGACACTAAGAGGACAGTTATTTCCTTTGTAGAACTTTGATTATACTTATAGGCCAAACTATTAAGTACAAAAGAATGAAAAAATCAATTGCTGTTCATACTGTAAATCAGCACTAAGTACTGCCTATTGACAGCAGCAAACAATGGTGGTCTATAATCAACCTGTGGGTATGGCAGAAATTACCCACTCAGGCCTTGCAACTTTTTCCAAAGGAACATTTTTGTTGCATGAAGTGGAGACTCTGGTTGAGCCGTGAAAACAGATGTTGTGGTTCTTTCAACATTGTTATAACTGGAGTACAGGCTGTAGTTGACAACATCCTCAGAGCTCTTCCACTAATAGAGCAACATTATGTGCATTTATCTGCAGATGTTGTGATGGAGAAACAAATACATAGTGACAGAAATTCCTCTTTGCCCCATACCTGAAAAATGCAAATTCATTTCAAAGTCATGGAATGTCTGATATCTGCTGTATGACTCAAAAAGTAAACATTTTAATAAGACACTGACAAGGAATTTTCACCGAATTTTCAGATCGCACTTTCAGCTGTTCACACTAGTATTATTATTGTAGTGGCATCTAGTGGTGGCTTGGGGCAACACGAACCCTTGCTATTGGCTGGCAGGGTCACGTGATCGCGGGCGCGTTTTCGCGGGTTTTTGGATTGTTAATCAGTCGAGCTCTACCCGTGTAGAAGGAGCTTAGTTGTATTTGGCTGACTCAGAACGCGGTTGAGAAGAAACGCTTTCTTTATTGTTCTAAATAAAGAATTCATTTTCACTCAACTGTGTCGTCTCGCCAAAGTGGTGACCCCGCAGGTTCGATCGTCAATTTGGACCTCGATCATGAATGCCGCCGCTAACCCCGACGCCCAGCCTACCCAGCAAAATACCGTGGGCCTGAAACTGTCCGTTTTCTGGGCGGTGCAGTCTCAAATGTGATTCGCCCACATTGAGGCCCAATTCAAACTCAGAAATATCGTCGCGGATGCCACCCGATATTTCTACGTGGTTGGGGCGCTTAGCCAAGAGATGGCCACCCGATTGCTGTCCTACCTGCAGGATCCTCCCCCGATCGGCAAGTACGAGGGCCTCAAGGCACTGCTGCTCCGCACGTTCGGGCTCAGCCGCCACGATCGCGCCGCCCGCTCCATATGGATGGCCTCGGTGATCGAAAGCCGTCCGTGCTCATAAGCGATTTGCTCGCCTTGATGGACAGCCATCGACCCTGCCTGCTGTTCGAGCAGGCCTTGCTGTAGCAGATGCCCGACGACATCCGCCTGCTCCTCGCGGGTTCAGACTTCGCCGATCCCCTGCAGCTCGCCGAACGGGCCGACGAACTGTGGCTCGCCAAACAGCAGGACGGCGGGTCCATCAACCGGGTATCCGAGCCCCTGCACCAGCAGCTATGCAGGGACGTTCAACCCTCCACTGCCATCGCCGCGCCGTAGCTGCCCGCCGGGGACCGTGGTAAGCGCCAGTGGTGTTACTACCACCAACACTGGGGTGCCGAAGCCCGCCGAGGCCACGCCCCCTGCTCGTTTGCGGGAAATGCCTCGGCCGATTGTCAGTAGAGGCTATCGCGATCGGTCAGAATCACCGCCTCTACTTTCGGGACCGCTGTTCCGGACCGCTTCCTCGTGGACTCCGGGGCCATCGTGAGCATCCTCCCCCCGACTGGACGGGACACCCGTGCCGGTAAGCGAGGCCCCGTCCTGACTGCCGTCAACAGTAGCCCCATCCGCACGTACGACACGCTTTTCGACTCCCGCCCGTATTCACCGTCGCGGATGTTTCCCAGCTGCTGCTGGGCGCCGATTTCCTCCGGGCCGTTTCGCTACTGATGGACATGCGGGGCCGGCGCCTCGTCCCTCCGGAGTTCCCCTGGCCCGCAACCCCGCTGCCCGCAGACCCTCCCGATCCGCAGCTGGGCGCGGTAGCTGATGGGGACGGCCCATATAACTCCCTGTTCGCCGACTTCCCGGAGCTCCTGACCCCCCGTTTTCGAGCAACCGCTTTAAGCATGGGGTGGTACACCACATCCCCACTGCGGGCCCCCCACTGCATGCACGGCCCCGTAGGCTCCCACCCGACAAGCTGCGGATCACGAAGGGGGAGTTCCGCCAAATGGAGGACATGGGAATTGTACGGCGCTCTGACAGCCCGTGGGCATCGCGGTTGCATATCACCTGGGGGGTGGACACCATGCTGGGATTACCGGCGCTTGAATGCCATTACGACCGCAGACCGTTACCTGGTCCCTCATATCCAAGATTTCACGGCCCATCTGGAGGGTGCCACCTTCTTTTCCAAGGTGGACCTGGTGCGCGGCTACCACCAGGCTCCCGTCCACCCCAATGATGTGCCTAAGACCGCCAACATCACCCCATTCAGCCTTTTTGAATGGCTGCGCATGCCGTTTGGGTTAAAAAATGCCGCGCAGGCTTTCCAACGGCTCATGGACATGGCGAGCCGGGAACTGGATTTCGTCTTTATATATCTGGACGACATCCTGGTCGCCAGCCGCTCCCACCAGGAGCACTGCACGCATCTGCGGGCACTGTTCCAGCGGCTCCAGGATCATGGGCTGGTCATCAACCCAGTTCGGCCTGCGCCCCATTTCCTTCCTGGGGCATCATGTCACCTCGCAGGCCGCGGCCCTGCTGCCCGCTAAGGTGGAGGCCATTCGCCAATTCCCTCGGCTGCTCACCGTCAAGGGACTGCAAGAGTTTGTGGGCATGGTGAACTTTTATCATCGATTCGTGCCGGCGGCTGCCCAGGTCACGTAGCCTTTGTTTCAGTGCCTCGCCGGTAAGCCACGGGACCTTGTGTGGACTGACGAGGCCGTAGCTGTTGGTGCGAAGGAGGCGTTGGCCAAGGCCACCATGCTTGTGCACCCGCGGGCTGATGCCCCAACCGCCTTTACTGTGGTCGCCTCTGATAGGCTGTCAGAGGGGTACTCGAGCAGCTTATTGACGGCTGCTGGCATTTTTTAGCCGTCATCTGCGACCCCCAGAGCGGAGCTACAGTGCCTTCGACCGGGAGCTCCTAGCCCTTCATTTGGCTGTCCGTCACTTCCGATACATTTTAGAGGGCAGGCCCTTCACTGACCACACTGACCACAAACCCCTGACGTTCACCAAGGTGACCGACCCTGGTCCGCCCGTCAGCAACAGCACCTGGCTTCTGTGTCTGAATTCACTACTGACATCCAACACGTGGCTGGCAAACTGAACCTGGTCGCGGATGCGTTGTCTCGTCCCGGCCATGGTGACTGTTGAGCGAGAGCGGTGAGATTGATGGTTACCGGACGGTTGCCTCCGGGTTGCCGTTGGCTGATGTCCCTTTCGGTTGCGGCAGGAGTGTCGGTCCTCTGTGACGTGTCAACCGGGAGACCACGTCCTATTGTTCCCGCGGGTTGTCAACGATGGGTTTTCGATGCTATCCATGGTCTGGCACACCCTTCCATCAGGGCGACTTCTGCGCTGGTGGCGGACAAGTTTGTCTGGCAGGGCCTTCGTAAGCAGGTCGCGGCGTGGGCCAGCCTGTATTCCCTGCCAGACATCGAAGGTCCAGCGACATGTGCAAGCGCCGGTGCAGGATTTCGTGGTTCCCACTGGCCGTTTCCTACACCTCCACGTCAATTTGGTGGGCCCACTACTGCCGTCTCATGGCGCCACACACCTGCTGACCATCGTAGATCACTTCATGAGGTGGCCAGAAGCAATTCCGCTAACTGACAACTCCGCCGCGTCTAGTGCTCGGGCCCTTGTGGCTCATTGGATCACCCGTTTTGGCATGCCGGGAGAGATCTCCACCGACCGGGGGGCTCAATTTACTTCAGCTTTATGGTCAGCCTTGCCGCAGCTGTATGGGGCGCAATTGCACCATACCACTGCCTATCACACGCAGGTGGAGCGTTTCCACCGCCATTTGAAGTCGGTGCTGGATGCCCGGCTCATGGGCCCGGACTGGGTCGACCAGTCTGACCAGCTTGTGTATGGCTCCCTGCTGCGGGTATCCGGGGATTTCCTTCCCGCGGCTCATGCGCAGCCGGAGCCCGTTTCATCTGTTTTGGCGAGCCTCACGGAGAAAGTGGGCGGCCTGGTTCCTGTGCCAACCTCGCGGCACGGGATGGCTCCGTTGTATGTGCCGCCGGGACTTAAGCATTGTCTATTTGTATTCATTCGCAGGGACTCGCACTGGACACCGCTGCAGCGGGTTTATGAAGGTCCTTTCCGGGTGTTGCGCCCCGGCGTCGCGTCTTTTCTGTTGGATGTCGGGGCAGAGAGGAGATCGTTTCGGTCGCTCGCCTCAAGCCTGCCCACTTGGATGTAGACAGCCTGGTAATCGTGGCCCAGCCCCGGCGTAGAGGCCGTCCGCTGATCGTTCCGAGTGCACCTGTTATGCCTGTCTCCCCTGTATCGTTACTGTTTCCTGGCTCTGTTCCGCCAGTCCCACTTGTACCGCCCGTCGTGCTCCTCGTTTCCACTCGGTCCAGTCGCATCATTCGGCCTCCCGCTCGGTTCCGTACCTCGGATTCTGGGGGGGATCCTGTAGGGGCACCTAGTGGTGGCTTGGGGCAACACGAACCCTCGCTATTGGCTGGCGGGGTCACGTGATCGCGGGCGCGTTTTTGCTGGTTTTTGGATTGTTAATCAGTCGACCTCCACCCGTGTAGAAGGAGCTTAGTTGTATTTGACTGACTCAGAACGTGATTGAGAAGAAACGCTTTATTTATCGTTCTAAATAAAGAATTCATTTTCACTCAACTGTGTCGTCTCGCCAAATTATCACACTTTCACATTCACACCCTTTACACTAGGGGACAATGTACAAAGGCCAATTAACCTACAAACCCACATGCCATTGGGATGTGGGAGAAAACCCACACAGTCAAAGGTAGAAGGTACAAAATCCTCAAAGGCAGCACCTGAGGTCAGGATCACACCCCCGCGTCTCTGGCGAGTCCAGCAGCTCTACCAGCTGCGCTGTTGTGCAAAAACAAAACATAACACCGAAATCTGCAAAATACATCAATTAAGCTTATATCCAACATATATACGATCCAACACACCCGTACACACTTAGCACAGGTCCATGTCTCATTCCCATCCATTGCAGGAAATGTGATTACACTTTACGATCATGCTGACTTTAATACTGAGGAAATAAAAATTATGAAGAGTCCGAAGAGAGCGAGGCAGAAGGCAACAGAACAACAAAGTGCAATTTGGCAGGACGGCCATATACCTGCTTCATGCACTGAATGTTTCTATGATTCAAATCCTATAGCCTTCACATACGACCATTCAATTAACGTTGACATATCGTCCACATATGTTGCAAGAAACAGATCCATCATATGCACTCGATCAAGCCCCCTCTTAATGATATGTACCTCAATAAGATTTCCCCTCAGTCACCTCCATTTTACACAAATCCCGTCTCGTCAGTCTTTCCTCAACTTCTCTTCCTCATTAACATTTATATAACTATCCTTTGTATCTTTCGTAGTTCTACCACATCTCCTCTATCATGTGGTGACTGAGACTGTATTACCATAATTATGACCTACAGTTTTCTCTGCTCTTATATTCAATGCTCTGGCCAATAAAGAATTACAGAAACTTTATGACACATGAAGCAATCATTAACACGGTCAGATCAAAAAACTATTTTTCAACCCAAACACACTTGCTTGGATTTGACCAATAGCTCTATCATTCCGAGCTCTTTAAATTCAGTGAGTATTTCTATCTCTACCATCCTTTGGTGTCAATGAGTTGCATACTCCCGCAACCACCCAGGTGGAAAAATATCCTTTCCTTGTCTTGTGCACTTGTAAAAAAAAAGCATGCCAAGTCTCGTCTAGCTACCTGCACTGCTTTAGTCAGGTATCATAGGATAGACATACAGTATGTTTTCTTTCTCTACATTTCTTGGTATCCTGCCAATTATTAGGCTGGATCATGCTCGATCCAGTCCACGCCCCGTGATTGCCACCCATGCCACTCTTGTGATTATTCTAACTTTGTGAGGACCTGTTGGGTCAGGTTGAGCTCCAGGCTCCTCCAATGCAGAACATGGCCTCAGGCAGTGGATCCCAAAGCTCAAGCATCCAGATGGTCCTGAGAGCCTTTGAGAGCTCTTTGATCACATTAGCAAACAATCAAAATAGATTTGTTTGAAATGCAAAAAAATATTAAATTGAATATAAATTTTCTTAAAAACATTAAAGTGGAATACATGAAAATAATTTAGATTTAATCAAATTAAAAAGTTTACACTTCTTCATTGAACAGCTGCTGTGTGTCCATACACAGGAACACCTTAAGATCAGCGCATATCAAGGCAACAGTTGTGATGCTTTTTAATCAAGGGTGACGACCTCAGCACTAACCTCATTAATTCAAGCCAAGTCTAGCAATGGAGTCAGAGGTCTGGTACACAGGCATTAAATGTTGGATTGAACTTTAGACCATCAGCTAGCAATCTATCTACAATCTCTATCATATATTCCCTTGCCTTTACTGCCCTCGACAGATAGTAAATCTTAGGCCATTTACCATTTTTTCTCTTCACTTAAATAGTCCATTAATATCCTGCCCAATTGACTAGTTAGGCAGCTTCCATCAGCCATGCTGTAGCCTCGAGTGTTCTACTTCTGCAAGAGCAAAAGAACAGGCAAAGACGCATGGAAAAGATGCACCAGGGCATGCTAAAGGGCGACTAGTTGACTTTGTATGTTATGCAGTGTGATTGCAATCATAAATTTGGTTTGGAATTTTATGGTCTAAGCCTCAGTGACCACCATTATGCATTATGCATTATGTGGTAGATTGTGCAATGCATCAAATAGCTCCAGTTTGGAATCAGCATGTTGCATAATATAAAGTCTTATAAATTATAAAGTAGCTGGTCAGAGCCCAGTTGGGTAAATTGTCAAAAAATAATTCTTCCACATTTTGTTCTCCAATTTTGAGAATGGATCGCAACATAATGTGCCGATTTGAGTTAAGCAATAATGGCTGAAGCAGAGGCTGATGGGTGATTGTGGCTAGGAGTAGAATGGTGTAATTGAGATCAGTGAGAGGGTGGATGGGCATGGTGTGCTATACTAAATCTTATGAATTCATCTTCCTCGTTTAACAGCATTTCCTATGGTTGAGGAGTCTTTGCCTTTGCTTTAAAATTTAATTTGGCATCTTACATATAGAAACAGGACATCAAAAAACTTAACAACTGGCTCCAAAGCTATTGCTATTGATATTCTCCTTATCTGAATGCTCTGGTCAATACGATAATAGCCAAGCACTGATTGACATTTGTTTAAATAAGATCTTTGGTTACAATTTAGGGTGATGAAGCACTCTGTCAAGGTCAATAAATATTGATTATATTGTTCTCAACAGTTTTCAAATAGCTGAATTGCAAATGATTACTTTATCAGTTTGGCTGAATGGTGTTTGACCACTGCTGTGCAATCTGGATGGTGAAATTCCCTTAGTGCTGTATCAGTGTCAATCCCCACTCAATTTAATTGATGATCAATTAAAATTATTGCACCATCCATTTTACACTGAACCACCGAGAGACAGATCCAGATCAGAGAATCTGCACATGGTAGAAGTAATACCTTTAAAATCAAAATGGAGAGCATTGTCTACTTGATCATATGTGGGATTTTCAGTGAAAGTGGTTTATGGTGTTGCAATGGATTGTTTATCTGATCTGTGAGAATTTGCAACATTCAAAGATGCGTTCAAAGCCTCTTTTAACAAATGTAACATCCCAAATAACTCTTACGGGCCTGTCCCACTTAGGCGATTTTTTCGGCGACTGTCATAGTCGTAGCAGGTCGCTGAAAAACCAGACCCCCTACGACAATTTCTACAACAACCTACCATCTAGTCGACATCAAGCTACCGCCAACCGGCTACCCATAGGACGTCCACCTATGACCACACCTATGATAACCTACGTTCACCTGCGACAAGCTACGACAAGGTAAGACAATTCAGTCGCCGGTACCTGTCACCGGTTGACGTAGGTAGTCGCCAATGGAATTCACCGAAGTCAGCACCGGCGACAACCTACGTCATCCTGGCGACAACCTACGATAGCACCTACGTCAGGAGAAGTCAAGCTATGACAAGCCCATGGTCGCCGACTGTCGCCGAAAAGTTTTGAACATTTCAAAATCCAGCGGTGACCAGAAAAACGCTACAATTCTTTAGGCGACTGAGGAGACCATACAGGTGACACCCGGTGACCAAGTGGCGACAGCCTAGTCGCCTGTAGTCGCCTAAAAAATCACCTAAGTGGGACAGAGGCATTAGGTATCTATGGCCCCTAATCAGTCAAAGGGTGAAGGTGCAGTTGGGATGTTGTTTTGAGTGTCGAGCTCATGTATCTGGGCACACAGAACACTTGCACATCTGCTGAAGGGAATGAACTGCCTCACAAACTGCCCATCTGCCCCTTCCATCAGGCACCCACCTTTGCAAGATACAGCTGTTCCCACAATTGTCTCATTAATCACCTCAGAACTCACAAAACTGAAGGTGAAGCAAGTCATCCTTGGTCACAAAGGCCAGCCTAAGAAGATCTGGTCAGTAAAATTAGCTCCTTCGTGTTTTAAAAGAATTAAGATTTGGAATATGGATTGTTTCTGTGCTGCAGGGATGACAAAGAATTAAAAGATCTTGCGCAGTTTGCTTCTTATAACTAAACAATGTTGCAGCCAACAAATAAAATAGGATTTGACTTCCTGCTCTTTTGAAGAACGGCATTTTTGTTTTAAGCTCATGGAACCCAGAGCTGATCAACAAATATTAATATTTGGAACAGCAAACAATTTAATAACTGATTACATATGAAAAATGTGCTGCATTACACAATGGTAGTTTGCTACTGTAGTTGTAATATGATGAGATAAATATACAAAGGATGTGGTGGAAATATCAGCTAATTTAGGTGAGGAGGAAATGGCTAAACAGCTTATTACATAACATAATTTAAAACTGATAAGCAGTTAACCTTTATTTTCATACTGAATAACTGATATAACTCTTTTCCAACATTTATTCAAGGTGTTAAGCTGAGACTTTTAAACAATAATCTTCAAAATCCACAAATCATAAATTTAGTAGAGATACAGCATGCAAACAGGACTTTCAGCCCACCAAGTCCAAGTCTACCATTGATCACCTAACCACATTAGTTCTGTGTTATCTCACCTTCTCATCCACTACATAAACAACAGGGGAATATTTACAGAGGGCAATTAACTGACAAACCCGCACGTCTTTGGGATGTGGGAGGAAACCGGAGCATGTGGAAGAAACCAATGCGCTCACAGGGAGAACGTGCAAACTCCACACAGACAGCACCAGAGATCAGGATCGAGGCCGGGTCACTGGCGCTGTGAGGCAGCGGCGCTCTACAGGCTGTGCCGCCCTTGTAAAGAGAAACATCACTGGGAATAGGTGCACTTCTGTGATCTATGCTTCCTTCATTTGTTGATGTTTCCAAGGCAACATCAATATGCAACAAACATTCTTGACAGGCAAAAAATAAACTATTGAAAGCTGGCTGGAATATTGACTCGGAGAAGACACAATATAATATGATACACCAGAAGATCTTTGATTGACTGGTACACCTCTTCCCCCCACTCCCTACCTCTCCCCACATATGAAACTCAACTGTAGAAACTGATATTGGTTGCAGCATTCGTCCTGCCATCAACTGAAGCATCTTGTTATATTCTGTAAGTTAAATTATTAGCATCTATCAATTCATTTTTTAAATATATTAAAAACTAAAATTATGTTGGTATTCATACTATAAATTGCATTGCCTAATAGACTAAATAATGCAAAAAATCTGCAAATATGGCAGATATATCTTCAATAGTTATGGTATTTCACCTATTTTGAGGGACCTATTTTTGCTATGACATATGTTTGGTGATAGTCATAGAGTGGTACAGCATGGAAACAAGCTCTTTGGCTCAAATTGCCTACACCAGCCAATATATCCCAGCTACACCAGTCCCACCTGCCTGAACTTGGCACATATCCCTCTAAACTTGCCCTATCCATGCACCTGTCTAACTGTTTCTTAAACGTTGGGATAGTCCCTGCCTCAACTACCTCCTCTGGCTGCTTGTTCCATACTCCCACCATCCTTTGTGTGAAAAAGTTACCCGTCAGATTCCTATTAAATCTTTTCCCCTTCACCTTATACCTAGGTCCTCTGGTCCTCAATTCACCTACTGTGGGAAAGAGACTCTGGGCAGGAATATGGCCAACTGATATCATTTTGCGATTAAATAGAGTTGAAATTTTACCCAAGGTGAAGAATTTCTGGAAAATTGCGAGATTTTTATTCAACATAACATACATTGATTCTAATATCAGTATTAAGGAACTGAATCAAAACATACAATCAGGAGCTTCAAGAGAACTGAAGTAACAAAGGGAACATTTGCTTAGGGAAGCAGCTGTATCATTACATAATTTGTAGGTTAATAGTTGACATGCTATGCAATCTCCAACATCTGTCTTAAACAGGCTAATATAATTTTGCAAATTGGTTAATTAAAACCCATCAAATCCTAACCTGCTTTCAATTATGCACATCATTGCCAATAATGGAGTTCTAAAGTTAGTTGGAGATTTGACAGCATTTCTTCAAAACATGTACAATTTTACAAATTCCTTAGCTTTACTGCTAAAACTTGCAGGAGCCTCCAATGGGCAATTTATTCTCATTGTCATACAATAAGTATCATGGGTTAGCTTATAGAAAACAAAACTAATCCTAGTGCAAAACAAAAATATTGGAGAAACTCAGCGGGTCAGGAAATTTCACCTGAATTTCAGCGGGTCAAGACCATTCACCTGAATGCCACTGTAATTCTAATAATTAGTTAACAGCAAGGGATCATTTCCTCAATTCAAATAGGAAAACATTGCAACTTTTGCTGGGCTTTTTATTTTCGTCATGTTTCAATCATCATAGTTTTGCTGTTCTAATACCATTCCCTTTCTCATGTTTTACACACATTTTGATAGATTTGCATTGCTATATTGTAAATGTAATGGCAAATGTTCAACTTTCCCAGTGTCCTCTTTTCCAGTTGCCATTACTTCACAGGTACAGTAGGAGTGATCTTACACAGACCCAATAGAACAGATGTTCCAGTCGTTATTTCCAGTTTAGTTGGTTGTGTATTGAGGTAGTTGTACAAACAAAGGAATGAACGTACTAGGTTTTCCTAATTCTGCATGCAAGTTGTAGCTGGTTGCTCTGTCCCTGGTCTGGTGAGAACTGTAAGCACTTCCCTCCCTGTGCCCTTACATATTCACCACCCTGTACATCTAATGACCGCCCCCAAGTGTCCAAAATAATATTGCAAGATATATCTAAGCAAAATAATATGATATGCCAACAATAAACATAAATGGCTCCTACAGTAAACATGGAGGAGCAATGCATAAAAATAACATTCAAAATTAGCATTTCAACACCAAGATATTAAATTGAAAGTAATTGAACAAAATGATATCAGTCGGCAATATTCAACACAGTTCATGTCACTTGAGCCTGCCCTATGAATAATATGATACAGATGGAAGGGCAGTTCACGCACAAGAAAAAATCCCACCAATGTACTATAGAATAAATATAATGTGTGTGTAAATTTGGTCACAGCCAAAGATGCAAGTTTGAAATAAAATAATTTTTTTATTTAATGGGATGGTAAAACCAAAACACTTTGGACCATGAGTAGTACAAACAATATTATTCTGAATGTTCTTGCACCATGTTATGGAATTTAAACATCCGAGTCAATATAGCTAATATTGGCAATACTCCTGCTCTCCACTGTCAGTATCCACTTCATTTGAAGCAATAATTTCAGAGATTTTATTGATGGCAAAACTATCAAATGTATAACTGAATCACAGTCGTTCAGGTACAGAGCTGACAGATTTTGATGGACTCTTTTAACATTCATACTCTTACACAGTGAAAGCAGAACACACTTGCCCACTTAAAAATTTTAAATAATTGCTCTTAAATAACATGCGATTATGAGAAAAGGAATCATTGAAAGCAATGGTGCAAATCCAAATACTTCCTGAGGAAACTTATCATGGTGTCTCAGGAATGTTTATTCTGCTCACTACCCAAAGTATTCTACCACCTTTTAACACCATTAAATAAAGTTTTATGTTGATTTGGTATTTTTGACATATTTCAATTATAGGGTGAAATCCAGTGATTGACCAGTAAAGAATTCCTCACACTTTCAGCTTACTTTCCTTCAAATTATCTGCATCCCATCTGATCATTTCATACTATTAAATGCCTGCGGATTTATTCATCTAACGATTTCATCCTACTTCTTCATTCCCACCAATTGTCTACTTAATTTTCCAACATTCAAAATTATCGAGGTTATCTTTCCAACACAATGGATGCTAAGCAAATTCAAACCGTTGTTATTCCTTAAAACAAAATGTATGATCCTTTTCCACACATATTGCGCATTTAACCCAAGAATGAACTTCAGCTGCTTTTGATTCTCTCAGGAAAATTTGACATAAATATGTCCTGATCGCCAGAGAATCATGACAACTGGTATTTTCCAGATAAATTTTCCCATCATTTAACCAGTATTCTGTTTTGTTGAATACTAGCATTTAAGTAAATAGGCACGATTTTACAGACATGGTCCTTCCACTCACATTATTCTTATCTGGATGCATGAAACTCATCTTACTATCCTTGAGTATCCTGGTGCTGGATAAGAAACGGGATTCTGGCACATAAAAGTGAAGAGGTTCATAAATGATAAGCGTGCAAAAACATTAAAGGCTGATTAAAACGTCATGGTTTAAGAGGTCAGTTCCTTTTTTAAACATTTCCACACTCACAGACTTGTGACCTGTTTGTATTGTACTGCTTAATTAGCAATGTCAGCATGGCCTTGCAAAGTACAGTGCAAAATGGTTTACAGAAATGTCAGGGAAATTCCTAACTTGCCAGTATTTACTAGTGTGCTTGTCAGCTACAAAGTGGAATAACATGCATTTTTCAGAAGAAAAGCAGAGTGCTGGAATAACTCAGTGTGCCAGACAGCATCTCTGGAGACACGGATAGACAACATTAAGAGTCGAGACCCTCCTTCAGACTGATGGAGTTACAGTGCCCTCCATAATGTTTGAGACAAAGATCCAACATTTATTTATTTGCCTCTATACTCCACAATTTGAGATTTGTAATAGAATACTTCTCAGTATTTTCTACTCTTTGTAATCTTGTTTGTCCTTGAAACTCGAGTTGCCAAACCAGGCTGTGTTGCAACCAGTCAATATGCTCTGTAGAAGTTCAGGAGAGGGTTCATCAACATGCCAAAGCTCCTCAAAGTAGAGGTGCTGATGGGCTTTCTTTATGATTGCTGGATCCAGGACAGCTCTTCAGAGAAATGTACATCCAGGAAATTGAAGCTGTTGACTCTCTTCACCACCGATAAAGTCAGGAAGTCAGGTTTGTGGTTCCTTGGTCATCCACTTCTAAGGTCAACAATCAGTTCCTTGGTTTTACTGACGTTGAGAGCAAGGTTGTTGTTTTAGTACCATTAGATCAGACAATTGATCTCCCTTCTATACTTTGACGTTATTATCCGTAATTCATCCAACAACGGTGATATCATCAGCAAATGTAAACATGGAATTGAAACTGTATCTGGCTACAAAATCATGGCTATAGAGTAGAGTAGGGGGCTGAGGACAGCCTTGAGGTGCACCTGTGCTGATGGTTATCGAGGAGGAAGCGTTGTTGCTAATTTGTACCGATTGTGTTCTGCAGATGAGGAAGTTGGGAACTGCTGAGGTACTCCAGCATTTTGTGTTTTTTGCTCAAGATTCCAGCATCTGCAGTTCTTTGTGTCTCCTCTATTTCTTTTATCATTCATTTTCAACACAAACAGATACCAGTACAGCTTCTATGAAGGAACTTCTTTGGGGTCCCATTAGCAAACAATTTTCTTTGTGGTTTGGGTTTGAACAAAGGGGACTATGGAGCCATGAGGGAGGAGCTGGCCAAAGTTGACTGGAAATCCTGGTCCTCACCTACAAAGCCTCAACAACTTGGCCCCCCCCCCTTATCTCATTGACCTCCTCTCCCCCTACCAACCCTCATGGTCCCTCAGATCCACATCAGCTGGTCTCCTCTCCACTCCGAAATCAAACCTCTGCACTTTTGGAGGCAGAGCCTTCTCCAGGGCAGCTCCCAGGCTCTGGAATTCCCTCCCACAACTGGTCCGAAATTCTGAGTCCCTCACCATCTTCCAGTCCCGCCTCAAGACCCATCTCTTCACCTCTGCATACCCTTAGTCCCATGTTCCCCATCCCTTTGCATCTCTGTCTTACTGCTCTATTTTGTTTTGTTTATTCCTGACTCTCAATGTAAAGCGACTTTGAGTCCTGAAAAGCGCTATATAAATAAAATCTATTATTATTATTATTATTAAAGATGAGTGGGAAGCCAGAGGATTGGGTAACGTTTAAAGAGCAACAGAAGATAATTAAAAAGGCAATACGGGGAGAAAAGATGAGGTACGAAGGTAAGCTAGCCAAGAATATAAAAGGAGGATAGTAAAAGCTTCTTTAGGTATGTGAAGAGCAAAAAATTAGTTAAGACGAATTTCATTGTCCTATCTGGGACACATGACAATAAACTCTCTTAACTTGACTTGGACCCTTGAAGACTGAAAAGGGTGAATTTATTATGGGGAACAAGGAAATGGCAGATGAGTTGAACTGGTACTTTGGATCTGTCTTCACTAAGGTGGACACAAACAATCTTCCTGATGTACTAGCCAGAGGATCTGGGGTGACGGAGAAATTGAAGGAAATCCACATTAAACAGGAAATGTGTTGGGTAGACTGATGGGACTGAAGGCTGATAAATCCCCAGGGCCTGATGGTCTGCATCCCAGGGTCCTCAGGGATGTGGCTCAAGAAATAGTGGACGCATTGGTGATCATTTTCCAATGTTCAATAGATTCAGGATCAGTTCCTGTGGATTGGAAGATAGCTAATGTTATCCCACTTTTCAAGAAAGGAGCGAGAGAGAAATCGGGGAATTACAGACCAGTAAGCCTGACTTCGGTGGTGGGAAAGATGCTGGTCAATTATTAAAGAGGTAATAATGGGGCATTTCGATAGCAGTAAAAGGATTAGTCCAAGTCAACATTGATTTATGAAAGGAAAATCATGCTTGACTAATCTTCTGGAATTTTTTTTAGGATGTGACAAGTAAAATGGATGAAGGGGAGCCAGTGGATGTAGTGTATCTAGATCTTTCAGAAAGCCTTTGATAAGGTCCCGCACGTGAGACTGGTGACTAAAATTAGAGCACATGGTATTGGGGGGTAGGGTGTTGACATGGATAGAAAATTGGTTGGCAGTCAGGAAGCAAAGAGTAGGAGTGAACGGGTCCTTTTCAGAATGGCAGGCAGTGGCAAGTGGAATGCCGCAAGGTTCGGTGTTGGAGCCGCAACTGTTTACCATATATATTAATGATTTGGAAGAGGGAATTAGGAGCAACACTAGTAAGTTTGCGGATGACACAAAGCTGGGTTGCAGTGTGAACTGAGAAGAGGATGTTAGGAGGTTGCAGGGTGACCTGGACAGGTTGAGTGAGTGGGCAGATGCAGTATAATATAGATAATTGTGAGGTTATCCACTTTGGCGGCAAAAACAAGGGGGCAGATTATTATCTCAATGGGGTTAGGTTAGGTAAGGGGGGGGGGGGGTGGGTACAGCGAGACCTGGGTGTCCTTGTGCACCAGTCACTGAGAGTTGGCATGCAGGTACAGCAGGCAGTGAAGAAAGCTAATGGAATGTTGGCCTTCAGAACAAGAGGATTTCAGTATAGGAGTAAAGAGGTTCTTCTGCAGTTGTATACGGCTCTGTTAAGACCACATCTGGAGTATTGTGTACAGTTTTGGTCTCCTAATTTGAGGAATGACATCCTTGTGATTGAGGCAGTGCAGCATAGGTTTACGAGATTGATCCCTGGGATGGCGGGACTGTCATATGAGGAAAGATTGAAAAGACTCGGCTTGAATTCACTGGAGTTTAGAAGGATGAGGGGGATCTTATAGAAACATATAAAATTATAAAAGGACTGGACAAGCTAGATGCAGGAATAATGTTCCCAATGTTGGGCAAGTCCAGAACCAGGGGCCACAGTCTTAGAATAAAGGGGAGACCATTTAAGACTGAGGTGAAAAAAAACATTTTCACCCCGAGAGTTGTGAATTTGTGGAATTCCCAGCCACAGAGGGCAGTGGAGGCCAAATCACAGGATGGATTTAAGAGAGAGTTAGATAGAGCTCTACGGGCTAGTGGAATCAATAGACAATAGGTGCAGGAGTAGGCCATTCGGCCCTTTGAGCCAGCACCGCCATTCAATGTGATCATGGCTGATCATCCCCAATCAGTACCCTGTTCCTGCCTTTTCACCATATGACGCCGCTATTTTTAAGAGCCCTATCTAGCTCTCTCTTGAAAGCATCCAGAGAACCTGCCTCCACCGCCCTCTGAGGCAGAGAATTACACAGACTCACCATTCTCTGTGAGAAAAAGTTTCCTGGTCTCCGTTCTATATGGCTTACTCCTTATTCTTAAACTGTGGCCCCTGGTTCTGGACTCCCCCAACATCGGGAACATGTTTCCTGCCTCTAGCATGTCCAAGCCCTTAACAATCATATATGTTTCAATGAGATATCCTCTCATCCTTCTAAACTCCAGAGTGTATAAGCCCAGCTGCTCCATTCTCTCAGCATACGACAGTCCCGCCATCCCTGGAATTAACCTAAGCTGCACTCCCTCAATAGCAAGAATGTCCTTCCTCAAATTAGGGGACCAATACTGCACACAAAATACTCCAGGTGTGGTCTCACTAGGGCTCTGTACAACTACAGAAGGACCTCTTTGCTCCTATATTCGATTCCTCTTGTTATGAAGGCCAACATGCCATTTGCTTTCTTCACTGCCTGCTGTACCTGCATGCTTACTTTCATAGACTGATGTACAAGGACCTCCAGATCCCGTTGTACTTCCCCTTTTCCCAACTTGACGCCATTTAGATAGTAATCTGCCTTCCTGTTTTTGCTACCAAAGTGGATAACCTCACATTTATCTGCATTAAACTTCATCTGCCATGCATCTGCCCACTCCCCCAACCTGTCCAAGTCACCCTGCATTCTCATAGCATCCTCCTCACAGTTCACACTGCCACCCAGCTTTATGAAATCTGCAAATTTGCTAATGTTACTTTGAATCCCTTCATCCAAATCATTGATGTATATTGTAAATAGCTGTGGTCCCAGCACCGAGCCTTGCGGTACCCCACTAGTCACTGCCTGTCATTCTGAAAGGGACCCGTTAATCCCTACTCTTTCTTTCCTGTCTGCCAACCACTTCTCTATCCGTCAGCACTCTACCCCCAATACCATGTGTTCTAATTTTGCCCACTAATCTCTTATGTGGGATCTTATCAAATGCTTTCTGAAAGTCCAGGTACACTACATCCACTGGCTCTCCCTTGTCCATTTTCCTAGTTACATCTTCAAAAAATTCCATAAAATTAGTCAAGCATGGATTCATAAATCCATCCTATTACTGCTATCCAAATGTTTGGCTATCTCATCTTTTATAATTGATCTCATCTTCCCCACCACCGATGTCAGGCTAAATGGTCTATAATTCCCTGTTTTCTCTCTCCCGCCTTTCTTAAAAAGTGGGATAACATTAGCTACCCTCCAATCCACAGGAACTGATCCTGAATCTATTGAACATTGGAAAATTATCACCAATGCATCCACGATTTCTAGAGCCACTTCCTTAAGTACCCTGGGATGCAGACCATCTGGCCCTGGGGATTTATCAGCCTTCAGTCCCATCAGTCTATCCAACACCATTTCCTGCCTAATGTGGATTTCCTTCAGTTCCTCTGTCACCCCAGATCCTCTGGCCACTACTATATCAGGAAGACTGTTTGTGTCCTCCTTAGTGAAGACAGATCCAAAGTACCTGTTCAACTCATCTGCCATTTCCTTGTTCCCCATAATAAATTCACCTTTTTCGGTCTTCAAGGGTCCAACTTTGGTCTTAACTAATTTTTTCCTCTTCACATACCTAAAGAAGCTTTTACTATCCTGCTTTATATTCTTGGCTAGCTTACCTTTGTTCCTCATCTTTTCTCCCCGTATTGTCTTTTTGGTAATCTTCTGTTGTTCTTTAAACATTACCCAATCCTCTTGCTTCCCTCTCATCATTGCTACGTTGTACTTCTTCACTTTAATTTTTATACTGTCCCTGACGTCCCTGGTCAGCCATGGTCATCCCTTTCTCCCCTTGGAATCTTTCTTGCTCCTAGGAATGAACTGATCCTGCATCTTCTGTAATATTTGCAGAAACATACAGCCATTTTTGTTCCACTGTCATCCCTGCTAGTGTATCTTTCCAGTCAACTTTGGCCAGTTCCTTCCTCATGGCCCCGTAATCCCCTTTATTCAACTGCAACACTTCTCCCTCTCCAATTGTAGATTAAACCTGACCATGTTATGGTCACTGCCTCCTAATGGCTCATTAACCTCGAGGTCCTTTATCAAATCCGGTTCATTACATAACACTAAATCCAGACTTGCCTTCTCCCTGGTAGGCTCCAATACAAGCTGTTCTAAGAATCTATCATGAAAGCACTCTACAAAGTCCCTTTCTTGGGGTCCAGTACCAACCTGATTTTCACAGTCTACCTGCATGTTGAAATCTCCCATAACAACCACAGCATTACTTTTACTACATGCCAATTTTAACTCCTGATTCAACTTGCGCCCTATGTCCAGGCTACTGTTTGGGGGCCTGTAGATTAGTCCCATTAGGGTCTTTTTACCCTTACAATTCCTTAGTTCTATCCATACTGACTCCACATCTCCTGTTTCAATGTCATCCCTTGCAAGGGACTGAATTTCATTCCTCACCAACAGGGCAACCCCACCCCCTCTGCCCACCTGTCTGTCTTTTTGATAGGAGGTATACCCTTGAATATTCAGTTACCAGCCCTGGCCCTCTTGCAGCCATGTCTCAGTAATTCCCACAACATCATACTTGCCAGTTTCTAACTGAGCCTCAAGCTTGTCCACTTTATTCTTTATACTTCACGCATTCATATACAGCACTTTGACCTCCATATTCACTTCCCCCCTCACACCGCTCGCAATTGGCCCTGACCTTACTCTGTTGTCCATTCTTGAGCTTGCCTTCCCATTAATTCGAATCTTTTGTAATTTTTCCTGTAGCCACTTCCCCTTCAACTCCATCTTTATACTCCCAATTTGTCAATCCCTCCCCCCAACTATTTAGTTGAATCAAGGGGTATGGGGAGAAGGCAGGCACGGGTTATTGTTTGGGGACGATCAGCCATGATCACAATGAATGGCGGTGCTGGCTCGAAGGGCCGAATGGCCTCCTCCTGCACCTATTTTCTATGTTTCTATCTGGGGGTCCTTGTTCATCAGTCAATGAAAGTATGCATGCAGGTACAGCAGGCAGTGCAGAAAGCAAATGGCATGTTGGCCTTCATAACAAGAGGAGTTGAGTATAGGAGCAAAGAGGTCCTTTTGCAGTCGTACAGGGCCCTTGTGAGACCACACCTGGAGTATTGTGTGCAGTTTTGGTCTCCAAATTTGAGGAAGGACATTCTTGCTATTGAGGGAGTGCAGCGTAGGTTCACAAGGTTAATTCCCGGGATGGCGGGACTGTCATATGCTGAGAGAATGGAGCGGCTGGGCTTGTATACTCTGGAGTTTAGAAGTATGAGAGGGAATCTTATTAAAACATATTAGATTATTAAGGGTTTGGACACACTAGAGTCAGGAAACATGTTCCTGATGTTGGGTGAGTCCAGAACCAGAGGCCACAGTTTAAGAATAAGGGGTAAGCCATTTAGAATGGAGATGAGGAAACACTTTTTCACACAGAGAGTTGTATGTCTGTGTAATTCTCTGCCTCAGAGGGTGGTGGAGGCCAGTTCACTGGATACTTTCAAGAGAGAGCTAGATAGGGCTCTTGAAGATAGTGGAGTCAGGGGATAGGGGGAGAAGGCAGGAACGGGGTACTGATCGTGGATGACCAGCCATGATCACATTGAATGGTGGTGCTGGCTTGAAGGGCCGAATGGCCTACTCCTGCACCTAATGTCTATTGTAAACAAATATAATATTCCTGGAAGAATGATTTCCTGTACCTGGAATTATCATTTGTGTTTCTGCGTGCTGATTTTGCTGTATTGGTTTCAGTTCAGGGGTCCAAATGACAAATAAATAATAATAATAATAATAATATAAGTGTGTCATTTGCAAACTTACTATATACCTTCTAGTCATATTAAAGTCATTAATGTGTGTGACAAAGTACAGCACCACTCCCTGTAGTACACCACCCCTCACACCCCTCCCCACAAGTTTCCTACCTCAATTAAGATTCTGATAGAGAGGGTATATATAATTTTTTTTTGGAATAATAATTACCAAACCAGACATAAATAATATGTATTGTAAAAAAAATTTAGGGTAACAATTTATGTTTGTTTTATTTGCATATTTCTTTTTAATTCTCGAAGCTTGGAATTATTTCATTGAATGCTGCAAAACTCCATGGACACTTACTATCAAAAAGCAGATGCTTACAAAACCAAATTGAGTTTGAATTAATATACCACTCTGCAGTCCATGATCAAATTAGATGAAATCCTACCTGGTTACATTGCATCTAGTGTCAATTAAATCGTTTTCGACGTCCAGGAGGCTGGGAGGCAGCCGACATTCCACCGACGTCATCCTCTTCAGACGCAGAAGACTAATGCAGAATTTAGCCCCCATCTCTTCTAACTGTCTTGTCCCTATTTGTTGTCCCTTCAGAAAACATGAGATAAATGCACAGAATGTGTTACCAGATGTATTGTTGTTGGTGTAATGTTCATAGTTATATTTAAATTTGAGTATTTTTTTCATGTATGGTATGTATTAGAATTAATGAGTAAAAAATTCCTGCAGATTTTAGCGTGTGAATGCCTGAAATATTTTGTTACATCGTGTTTTTTTTGACACATTGTCAATGTTCTTCTTCACTTGACTCTGTCCTGGAGCAATTATCATGGAATTCACCGGAAACAGCTAAGTACCCAGGCGTGGAGCTCAGATTCTGAATATGCCAGATAGTAAAAGGTAACACCAGAAAAATTTGGGGAAAGGGGACAAAAAAAACACAGGTGTTGGATATATGAAATAGAAACAGATCAGGAGACAGAAAAACAATTAATGTTTCAAGCTGATGTTCTTTCATCAGGATTTTTACGTTAGAAATCAAACATTTTACACAGTGGAGGAGGGGTACAAAATTATGTTGTTCATGAATTCTGAGATCGGAGACACAAAATCCATGACTTAGTTACAAAAAACAAAATTTTGATAGTCCAAATTGGGATAATTTCTTTCAGAGAAAGGGACAAACCCAATGAAAATTGTATTTTGCCTTATTACTATCCAGGCAATAACATGTTAACCAGACATATCAACTCAAATTCTACCTTGAAAATTGCTGGTATGGGTGCAATATCTTGGTGCCAAGGAACAGGCAGAATTGAACGATAGGAAAGGGATTAAGCTTGACACCAAAAATAACAAACACTGTTTTAATCACAGAAGCAATGTCTACTTCCTGTTAAATTTATTCTATTTTATAATCTTAAACTTTTCTTCTTCAGAATCGCATTGCAAATACAACTAGAGACATTTTACACATGTAAAGGAAAAAAAGCAGATGATTTAGTTATTTACAAATCATTTAAATGCTAATCTGGATTATTCAAGATAGTTTCAATTCATGGGGATACAATTTGCAATTTGGAGTTGTTTTAACTTAACATGTGGAAGCTGCAAAATATAGTTAAGATTTAGCTTGTCAAGTACACAGAAACAAGTTAAAGCAGTAATGGTAGTATTTTGAGGCATATTGCTCATTCTTAGTTGCCCTAGATAGCTAATCGTGGGCTTTTTTCTGGATTCATGGTATCAACGTTTGAAGCAATTGATTAGGTTGTTAGGCCACTTCGGAGAGCAGAGAAGAGTAAACACAAACGTGACAGTCACATCTAAGCCCGTCCAAGCAAGGACAACTGACCTCCATCCATAAGGAACATAGTAAAATAGCTGAGTTTTTAGAAGAGTCAGCGGTTCTTAATTTTCAAACCAAAATGTTTCTAGGCACTAAATAAACTAGGTCAGAGTTGTTTGTTCTGGCTGCAATCTTTGAAAATATACTAGCTCTGATTTTTCTCTTGAAACAATGGTGAAGGTGGCAGTGCTCTCAGTTACTAAGGAGTTAGCATTGAATTTAATATTCCGACTTAATCTTCTTGATTTTGGGGGTTGTATCCTCATTTGGATTCTTCATGCTGAGTGGTTGTTCACAATGGCACCACTAGCGAGGGAGGAGTGAGGGAAAGGGTTTGTGATGCCTTTGAGATATTTAAAAGCTACAAATCGCAATAAAAACTCTACAAGGTGGTTTGGGACATTTACAAACACAATGAACAGATAGCACTGTTCATTTATTGTGGACTAAACATCTGCAGATTTTCTATTACAGATGGAAATGCAAGTCAATTCCTTGTGCTGCTATAACCATTGTAAATGACCAGATGTTGCAAAATGTTTTTCTGAAGCATAAATAAGTACTTCTCTCTCACAACAATGCTAGACCAGTAACAACCTACATCTGCTCAGGTGAAGAAATAATGAGAACTATGGGCTTTTTAAGAACAATGGCATTTTGTCATGGAAACAGGTTCTCATTTCAAAATTAATGAACTGTGTATCTGGACAGTAGCTCTGGGACATTTTAGTTATTCAATTCCATTACTTAACAACCCAGGTAGGGCTATTACATAAGGTACCAAAGTTTAAGATCCTGAGGATTGATTTGCACTTTGGATAATTTAATTTTTAAGGCAATAAAGTATTAAAATGTAACATACTTACAATGCAGCTGCCTGAAAACTATGCAAGAATAGCTTCTTCCCAGCAACAGTACACAACACTAACCTCAGCAACTATGGTCTTCTATGATCTGTGTCTTCAGTTGCATTAGACCAGTTTTGCAATATTTCATTACCTTATATTACAGTTATTAATTTATTGTACTCTTGATTATTATATATTTATGTGTGTTATTGTGATTACGGTTAAGCTGTAGAAATAAAGTATTTCATTGTTCTGTTATGGGTAAATATGATAATTAAACACTCTTGACTCACCTGACTCCTGACTTTGAACATTTTAAATAAATATTACCCATTAGGTAATAATTATTTTACCTACCTAAATAATTATTTTACCATAGTAAAATGGATCAACAATACAATGTCTTTCTACCAAACTAAAATAACATAATTATGTATATATTATACCTATACGGAACACTATATGAATGAAGATAGGTTATCGGCTGAGACTAGTATAACAATAACCACCCCAGAAGACAGCATGAATGGAACCTACAAATAATTTATAGAATCAGATCATATGTAGGATACAGCTAATTGCTTGCTTCGAATATCTGCTAACAGATGGCAGCAACATATAAAATGATTAAAAATATCAGAGTAGAAAATTTGAGAACAAATTACATTTCATCCAAAACAACGAATATTTAACTTATCTTGAATAGTTATATACACTGATGATTTCTATATTGTGGGAATAGTGTGAGGAATGAGGAAAGAAAGAAATAAAAACTTAGAAATACAAATTACCATTAGTGAATTATTTCATTGAACAACTTGTTTTCCTGTAAAAAATATATCATCATATACTCATTGAAAGTCTGATCTTGTACTCATTGAAAGTCTTATATATGGTTGCCTTTACATCTTCGCAAAAACACTACGCGGTAACGATAACATTTTTACATATTCTGATTTACATATTTCCCCTCTAGGCCGAGATCACCTTATCTGAACACTTTATGCTTTATTTTCTCGACTTATCACTGATTAAAAGTAAAGTTTAAAAACATCAAAAGACTGAATTTAAAACAACCAGCTTTCACTGATGACGTCACAATGGCTCGGCTCGGAGCCGTCTCACACAGAATCTTCCATGCACTTCGAGTGACGTCACCCCCCCGACCTCTCCCCCCCGGGTTATTCACAATCCCCCTCCTGGGTTATTCACAATACCCCCCCCTCCCGGGTTATTCACACTCCCCCCCCTGGGTTATTCACACTTTCCCCCCCGGGTTATTCACACACACACCCCTGGATTATTCACACTCCCCCCGGGTTATTTACACCCCCCCGGATTATTCACACTCCCCACACCCTCCACCCTCAAAAAGGCTGCCAACACCCCCTCCCTCTCTACCTCCTCCCCAACCCCTCCACCCCCTCCCTTTCTACCCCCTCCACCTCCACCCCCTCCCCGTCTACCCCCTCCCCTCCCTCTCTACCCCTCCACCTCCCTCTCAACCCCCCTCCCTCTCTGCCCCCCCTCACCCTCTCCCTCTCTACGCCCCCCTCCCTCTCCTCTCTAGCCACGCCTGCGCAGTTGGGGGCTATGCGTGAGTGGATGGGGAAAAGGAACGAATTAATAATATTAATATAATATCAAGGGGGGGTTATCGTGTGTGTGTGGGGGTGGTTAGTGTGTGTGTGTGACGCCGCAGCACCCCCCCCCCCCCGCAAATGCGCGTTGAGGGGACGGGACCCAACGGGTCCCACTTGGTCTAGTTATATATAAAGTTACAAATTAAACCAAGATATAAAGCATCACAACACATGGAAACATTTAGTGAAAAATAGTTTCATTGTAAAATGCATGGTTTTTTTATGCTCAGAAGTAACAGGTACATCTAATATTTTAGTTAACAAAGATCTAAAATGTTTTTGCTTTCAGGAATGCTGCATGACAGATATGTTTTCAGAGTTTTGTGATTTTATTTTTGAATTATAGGTTTAGTGTCTTATCCTTCAATTTCATCTGTTCCCTGGCACCACTGTTCCCTGGCATCCATTCCAGCTTTTTCAATGTAGAAATAGTGTTTGCATTGATTAATATATTCTCTCTTTCCAGTCATGTCTGATCTGAACATAATTCAGTGAATTCAAACATACGTAAACAACAATTGATTATTATGAATGTCTCAAATGATTACACAAAATCATTTCTACACACACGGGGGGGGGGGGGGGGGGGGGGGAGAGGATTTTGAATTTAGGTAAACCTAAGGTTTAATTTAGCTAATTTAGATACAATGCGCAAACGCGGCCCACCAAGTCCTTGCTGACTAGCAATACCCGCACATTAACACTATCCTATCATACTAGGGACATAGAACATAGAAAATAGGTGCAGGAGGAGGCCAATCGGCCCTTCGAGCCAGCACCGCCATTCTTGTGATCATGGCAATTTACAATTATAACAAACCAATTAACTACAACCTGTACATCTTTGGAGTGTGGGAGGAAACCGGAGATCCTTAAACAGAAGGTATGAACATTGACTTCTCCAATTTCAGGTAGTCCCTGCTTTCTCCCTCTTTCTCCTCCCCTTCCCAGCTCTCCCCACAGCCCACTGTCTCCGCCTCTTCCTTTCTTCTTCCCGCCCCCCCCACCCCCACATCAGTCTGAAGAAGGGTCTCGATCCAAAACGTCACCTATTTCTTCGCTCCATTGATGCTGCCTCACGCTGAGTTTCTCCAGCATTTTTGTCTATCTTCGATTTTCCCAGCATCTGCAGTTCCTTCTTAAACAAAAGGTTCTGGGGATCATATTGAATTTTAGTATTTGAATGCCAAATGAGGTAAACAAGATCACAAGGAATCACTAGGATGAAAAATGAGCAGGTTCTACATTTGTGAGCGATTGGGCATCAAAATTTAAAATGAAGCAATATATTTTTAGCATAATATAGGCATGAAATGCAATTTCTCTTTCACCTTGTATTTTCCCTGATCGCAGCCACAGTACGTGCTTTCCATTGTATAGCTCCTCGCCACACCAACTTCACGCCACACAACAACTCGCGCTGTGGATTCCTTGGACTTCTCCACCAACAAAACTGCAGCTGCTCATGCAGAATGCCGGTGCAATTTGGTTCAACACCTTTGGCAGAGTCTAGATGACCAACATCAGGAAAGATAATTAAAAATAGATGTACTGAACGGAGGATTCCATGTGTAAATTTAATTCTAAAGATAAATTTGAATGTACTGCCATTTTGTGGCAATGGAACAAAAATGCCAAGCCCAATTATTTAACAATACTTTTAGATATAAGTAGAATGTTAAATTTCAAGTATTTAAAGTATTACAACAATTTTGACAATATGCTGACTATGCAGAGAAACCATAATGAACTATGGACTCAAGCTTCACTATTGACTCAGGACCATTTTTCCAATCTGGGGCAAGGTTATCTTCACAACAACAGCTGAGAAAAGTTGATTGCTTTAGGGGGACACTGAAAAAAGGGTATTAAATCAAAAGAGTATCGTCAAACACTTGATCAAAAGTGTTGGCCAAAACTCTTCAGTGAGACTGATATGGCTCAAATTTGTAATGCTATGTTTCTCAAAATTTTAGTTCTGACAACCATAAAATGGAAGTCCACATATAACTAAAAGACAAGGGAATTAATTAATATTCCAACACAGGATAATACTTTAAAAATATTCTCTTGCATAATTTGCAATATGATTAACCAAGATATATATTTTTTAATTCATAAGCAACTCATGTCTGAGGTATATTTTGCTGTTTTCCTTGAAAGTTTAAGAAAAAATAATAATTTTATCAAACCCTAGTCATGCCTAATGAAAATTTAGTGCTAACATTATTTTCAGCGTTATACAATAATAAATAATAATCAGATTGATGCTCTTGAGATATAGAAGATAAAAGCTGTAACTATGTAGTTTACATTGCATTTATGCAAAAGATTATGAATTGCAATCTGTCATTTGAATTTGCTGGAGATTCCTTAGAAAGGTCAATGCTTCTGGCCTCACCTAGATGATCGCTATATCTATTAATTGTATTATCACAATATTTTTCTAGTTGTCCTCATTAAGCTATATTTGCAATTCAGCCGCCCTACATTGCAAAAAGTATAGTCTCTTTGAATCAATTTTCATCTCTGCAAAAATATAAGGTATCATGTAATTTAGTATCACCAAAAAGTAGAGCATCGTGTTTGTTAATTTATTTAGCCTGTGTTATCAACCACTGGCATCATTTGAACCTGAATGGCTAATGACTGCATATGACAGATTGATACAGAGCCTGTATTTGCAACTATTTGGTAAATAAATGCAATTGTAGTCAGATTTGGAGAAGTACAGGGAAGGCACCAATGGTGGAAACAGCAAGCCACATCAGGTGTGGGTAGTATTGTGTTTTTGTTTCTGGACTAGCATCTATAGTAAAGAAAAATGATCTGAAGACACGTCTTCAAATTCCACCACAGCTATAGAATTTAAAATTTGGTAAAAAATCCGAAACTAAAATTGTGTCAGCAATGGTGACGGGTGATAATGATGTTAAAGGTGTGTTGGGTAAGTATAATAATAATAATAATGAATTTTATTTATGGGCGCCTTATACCGAGGTCTCAAGGACACCTTACAGAGATTTATGGTTAACATATAATCAGAATAGAAAAAAATAAGTTATAGAGGCCAATACACAAATCAGGGACAGAATTCCTTCCAAAAACACAAAAAAGAAAATCAGAAACACAATTTGAGGAGAGAGCAGCGGCAGCGAAACCGCGCCAGCGTCCACTCTCCCCTCCGACTGCCATCTTGAACACAGACTAACAAATACAATTACAAACAATTACAAACAAAAATCATCCCCCCACAATGATTTCCACTGTGGGGGAAGGCACAATGTCCAGTCTCCAGCCCCAGTTCAACCAAAAAGTCAGGCCAAATGAGGCCCCCGCTATTGCCTCTACGGAGGCCCGATGATCCTGGCCGTTCTCGCCGGGTGATGTAGCCCGGCGTCGGGAGAGTCCTCCAGCAGCTGGGCCACCTGGAACGGCCGCATTCCTCACCGGAGGCCGCAACTACGGCTGGAACGGCAGATTTCCCGCAGGCGTCCGCAGCACCTGAAGCCGACAAGGCCACGCTGATTTGGAGCCACGAGGCTCCCGATGTATATGGCCATTCTTACTTTGCCTATTTGTGAGTCCAGACCCACAAAATCGTTCACTCTTAAATGCCCTCTCAAATCGTCAGAGGAAATTTAGAATGAGCAGTAATTACACATTTATCAGCAACAACCAAATCCTTTGAATAAAGGTGATAAATGATTGGTGAGAGAGCTTGGCTTCAAAAAGGAAAATGTTCAAGGTACAAATTTCAGAATGTGGCCTCACCAAATGTTAACAGTGGAATCATTAAATTCACCATGAGGAGCCAGGCACAAGCCAAGCGCCGGGAGTATCCCAGCAAACCACAGCCAAGCCCACCAGCAGGCCCAGCTCGTCAAGGACGGGAGACCTGTCTGGTAGGTTTGGCTCACCCACTGGGGACTCCAAACTCGGTCCAGAACCACCAGCATCGACGGGACCTGCACCGCCAAGAAGGGGAGGGCCGCAACTCCGAGAATGTAGGGGTACCGTCGCAAGTGAGGGGGAACTGTTTTTGAGACTGCTGAAACCGTAGGGGGATTACTGAGAGGGTAGGGGTCTCGTGCCTCCGAGTAGTCGAGAGCTACCAGGCGGGGAGCCACCAAGAACGAAGGGGGACATGGCAGGGGGCTGTCTGCTGCCATGTGCGGCAGCAGGCAGAAGATAGGATCGTTTGGTGAACTTTTGTAACTTTGTCAGTGCCAGAAATGTGGCGACTCTTGCGTACTGTTTAGATGAGGTCTACAAAATTATTTTACTGGGTTGTATGCAAATAAAGCATTTCACTGTACCTAGGTACATATGACAATAAAGTATAATTAAATCATTGAAAGCCCAAGACTGACATTAGTATTCTTCTTTATCAAGTGTCAGCCATGGTCAACAAGCACAAAGTTAATGGGTGAACAGAACTCAATGCAAATCAAGATATAGGCAGCAAGATTTTTGGATGACTGAGCTTTTTTTTTTAAGTGAGTACTTCAAGGAAGGCTGGTCAAGTGTGCAGTGGAAGTGACAAGTCTAGATTTAATAAAGGAATGATTGAAAGTTTTGAGACGTGATGGATAGGCCAAGTTAAAGGGAGTTGTTAATAAATCATCCTTAAGGCAGTTCTGAAAGCCTTTTTCTGCCGTTAAAACTGTTGAGACCTGACTGTAAATGAATTGTAAAACCTTGGAACACATAAAGTAACAATAATCAGTAAAGCACCTTGTAATAAATGAAAGTATTCCAGCATTATAGTAAAATATTATAAATGCGAGCAATTCTTATCGAATAAGCTGCCTTCTTTGAGTAAAGCAGCAGTTTTAGCTACTATACTGCCATGAGCAAAAATAATTATTTGTTCTTGAAAATTTAGAAAAATAACATTTAAATTGGATGGACAGCCAAGCACATACGCACCCTATATCCAAGGTCTTCCTGAAGGTCACAAGAAGAAGCACTAACATCAGTTTGCCACATTGTCTCCTTAATGCTGCAGCCATACATGAAGACATTTTTCTTGCGCGAATGACCATGATAGTCACAAAAAACCTGTTGAAACAATGGGCAAAATAATCATTAATCTCTTTCATTTACATAAAAATTAATTACATTCATATACACCACCTGTTTGTTTGACAGAACCATTTCACAGTTTTTGTTAATGTATTGTACTACATAAATACCCGTGCTTACGATGTGGAACAACCTAAACCATGACACTGTCATTACATAATTAAACCACTGGGTGGCTGCCAGTCAATTTCTCAACTGTAAGTTTATTTCTCAAGTTCTGAAACCAATTTGATCATTTTAAACGCTATTTTGTCTGGAATTCATTTGTTTTATTTAGTTAAATACATTTTTTGCTTTAGCTTGTTAATTGTTTATTTGTCCATCCTCCTCAGCCACTCCCATGCTTTTCACTTGGTCATTCGGCCACATCGTGGGTGTTGGCTCAACCCGCTAATTCATCCAATGGCTTCTCAGCCTGTGAACATACCAGACCACCAGCTCATATAACCTGAGCTCCCGGTTGCTCCATCACAAACAATTACTACAATCATTTCTATTTGTTGATCTTTTGTCATATTTTCATGTCCATCTTTATGCTGGCAGTTGGAGGCAGACCATGTGATGAAACTTCAAGGAATCGATTGAGAGCTGGCCACTAACACTCTTTCCCCTGTACCCACACCCCTCCTGTCAGCTTATAGCTTTCCTCAGCTCAGCAAGTTCTGATAATGTTAAAAGGAGAAACTTTACCATCAAAATAAACGTCACTAATAAGACGAGGGGCCAAAGAATTAGAAGGAACTTGAGTTATGTTTAACATATATAGTGAAATATTATCACTGTCTGAGTGTGCCAGGGTCACCTAGCTGCATTGTCCTTGACCTATGCAGGAAAAATGAATGTTTCCAATGAATCATCCGAAGCACAAAGATTGGTGCTGGCAATTCAGATCAATGGAATTTTATGAAGAATTAATTCATAATAGGAAGAAGAATTCGTTTTTAATAAGTTCATTTTTCCCCCCAATATAGTACTTTATCAAAACAATGGCGCATTTTTCTGATAAATATTATACCTAGCTGAGAGATGAAAGTTTTGGAATACGGATAAGTTTGTGTTAGCATTGGGTATTCCCAAGAAAGCTAATACAGTCAGACGCAGAGTAAAACTCCATTTACCCTGCCCAATAATGTGAAGATGTGAAATGAATCTACTGGTTGCTAACCATTTTAACTCCCCTTCTGGCCTTCTCAATTGCCAGAGAGAGGCCACATGAAAACTGGAGGAACAATACCTCATATTCCGCATGGGTAGCTTACAACTCAACAATACGAACATTGACTTCCCCATTTTTATAAACACCTCCCTTTCCCCCCTTCTTTTCCTGTGCGCCACCTGGATGCACACCTGTTTCTTCTTCCCCTCCACTCTGTCCCCTTCTACCTACATTCCTTCCTCGGGCTTCACATTTCACGCTTATTCTATTCTTATCTCGTCAAGTCAAGTTTAATTGTCACATACACATACAAGATGTGCAGTGAAATGAAAGTGGCAATGACTGCGGATTGTGCAAAAACAACAGAACAACAGAACAGAATAGAACAGAACCAGTATTCACATTTTAGAAAAAAAAAGACACAACAGTAAATGAGTCCCTGGTGAGATTAGAGTTTACAGTCCTAATGGCCTGTGGGAAGAAACTCCGTCTCATCCTCTCTGTTTTCACAGCGTGACAGCGGAGGCGCTTGCTTGACTGTAGCAGCTGGAACAGCCCGTTGCTGGGGTGGTAGGGGTCCTTCATTATGTTGTTGGCTCTGGATCTGCACCTCCTGGTTTATAGGTCCTGCAGGGAGGTGAGTGTAGTTCCCATAGTGCATTTGGCCAAACGCACTACTCTCTGCAGAGCCTTCCTGTTCTGGGCAGAGCTGTTCCCAAACCAGATTGAGATGTTGCCGGACAAGATGCTTTCTGCAGCCCCAGAGTAGAAGCACTGAAGGATCCTCAGAGAGACTCTGAATTTCCTCAGCTGCCTGAGGTGGTAAAGGCGCTGCCTTGCCTTACTCACCAGTGCGGCAGTGTGTGTTGTCCATGCCTGATCTTCTGTGATGTGGTATTTAAAGCTGCTCACCCTATCCACAGTAGTCCCATTTAGCTCCAGTAGCTCCTCGGATGTTGAGCCCTTCTAAAGTCCACAATCAGCTCCTTAGTTTTTGTGACATTCAAGAGGAGGCTGTTGTCCTGACACCAGAGTGCCAGATCAGCCACCTCCTCCAGGTAGGCCTTCTCACCGTTATCGGAGATCAGGCCCACCACCACAGTGTCATCAACAAACTTGATGACGGAGTTGGAGCTGAACCTGGCCACACAGTCATGTGTGTACAGGGAGTACAGTAGGGGGCTAAGGACGCACCCCTGGTGGGATCCTGTGTTCAGGGTGAGGGGGTTGGAGTATGTCTCACCATCTTGCCACCTGGGGCCTGGCGGTGAGAAAGTCCAGGACCCAGGCACACAGGGGAGTGTTCAGCCTCAGTTCCAGCAGCTTATCAGCATGTCTGGCGGGGACTATGGTATTTGAAAGCTGAACTGAAATCAATGAACAGCATCCTCATAGACCCCCTTCTGGCTATCAAGGTGAGAGAATGTGGTGTGCAGAACTGGGAGACCGAATCACCCGTGGATCTGTTGGACTGTATGCGAACTGCAGCAGGTCCATGGTGCGAGGGAGGAAGACGCAGATGTGGTTCTTGATCAGCCTCTTGAAGCATTTCATGACTACCGAGGTGAGGGCCACCGGTCGGTAGTCATTCAAGCAAGCTGGAGAGGCATTCTTAGGCACTGGTACAATGGTGGATCTTTTGAAGCAGGCAGGGACTACAGACTTGGCCAGGGAGAAGTTGAATAGACAATAGACAATATGTGCAGGAGTAGGCCATTTGGCCCTTCGAGCCAGCACCTCCATTCAATGTGATCATGCTGATCATCCCCAATCAGTACCCCGTTCCTGCCTTCTCCCCAGATCCCCTGACTCCGCTATCTTTAAGAGGCCTATCTAGCTCTCTCTTGAAAGTATCCAGAGAACCGGCCTCCACTGCCCTCTGAGGCAGAGAATTCCACAGACTCACAACTCTCTGTGAGAAAAAGTGTTTCCTCGTTTCCGTTCTAAATGGCTTACCCTTATTCTTAAACTGTGGCCCCTGGTTCTGGACTCCCCCAACATCAGGAACATGTTTCCTGCCTCTAACGTGTCCTTATTTCATACTTTGTTTTTTCATCTCTGGCCTTTGTTCAACCATTTGCCAATCAAAAACCCCATCACCTACATCCACCTATCCTTGACACTATTTGTCGCACCCCCATCTCTCTTCCTGCTCGCTCCCCCACTACAATCAGCTGAAGAAGGATCCTGACCCAAAATGTCACCTATTCATGTTACATAGATACATAGAAAATAGGTGCAGGAGTAGGCCATTCGGCCCTTCGAGCCTGCACCGCCATTCAATATGATCATGGCTGATCATCCAACTCAGTATCCCGTACCTGCCTTCTCTCCATACCCCTGATCCCTTTAGCCACAAGGGCCACATCTAACTCCCTCTTAAATATAGCCAATGAACTGGCCTCAACTACCCTCTGTGGCAGAGAGTTCCAGAGATTCACCACTCTCTGTGTGAAAAAGCTTTTTCTCATCTCGGTCTTAAAGGATTTCCCCCTTATCCTTAAGCTGTGACCCCTTGTCCTGGACTTCCCCAACATCGGGAACAATCTTCCTGCATCTAGCCTGTCCAACCCCATAAGAATTTTGTACATTTCTATAAGATCCCCTCTCAATCTCCTAAATTCTAGCGAGTATAAGCAAAGTCTATCCAGTCTTTCTTCATATGAAAGTCCTGACATCCCAGGAATCAGTCTGGTGAACCTTCTCTGCACTCCCTCTATGGCTATAATGTCCTTCCTCAGATTTGGAGACCAAAACTGTACGCAATACTCCAGGTGTGGTCTCACCAAGACCCTGTACAACTGCAGTAGAACCTCCCTGCTCCTATACTCAAATCCTTTTGCTATGAAAGCTAACATACCATTCGCTTTCTTCACTGCCTGCTGCACCTGCATGCCTACTTTCAATGACTGGTGTACCATGACACCCAGGTCTCGCTGCATCTCCCCTTTTCCTAATCCGCCACCATTTAGATAATAGTCTGCTTTCCTGTTTTTGCCACCAAAGTGGATAACCTCACATTTATCCACATTATACTGCATCTGCCAAACATTTGCCCACTCACCCAGCCTATCCAAGTCACCTTGCAGTCTCCTAGCATCCTCCTCACAGCTAACACTGCCCCCCAGCTTAGTGTCATCCGCAAACTTGGAGATGTTGCCTTCAATTCCCTCATCCAGTTCATTAATATAAATTGTAAATAGCTGGGGTCCCAGCACTGAGCCTTGCGGTACCCCACTAGTCACTGCCTGCCATTGTGAAAAGGACCCGTTTACTCCTACTCTTTGCTTCCTGTTTGCCAGCCAGTTCTCTATCCACATCAATACTGAACCCCCAATACCGTGTGCTTTAAGTTTGTATACTAATCTCTTATGTGGGACCTTGTCGAAAGCCTTCTGAAAGTCCAGATACAACACATCCACTGGTTCTCCCCTATCCACTCTACTAGTTACATCCTCGAAAAATTCTATAAGATTCGTCAGACATGATTTACCTTTCGTAAATCCATGCTGACTTTGTCCAATGATTTCACCACTTTCCAAATGTGCTGCTATCCCATCTTTAATAACTGACTCTAGCAGTTACCCCACTGCCAATGTTAAACTAACTGGTCTGTAATTCCCCGTTTTCTCTCTCCCTCCCTTCTTAAAAAGTGGGGTTACGTTTGCTACCCTCCAATCCTCAGGAAATACTCCAGAATCTAAAGAGTTTTGAAAAATTATCACTAATGCATCCACTATTTCTGGAGCTACTTCCTTAAGTACTCTGGGATGCAGCCTATCTGGCCCTGGTGATTTATCGGCCTTTAATCCATTCAAATTACCCAACACCACTTCCCGACTAACCTGGATTTCACTCAGTTCCTCCATCTCCTTTGACCCGCGGTCCCCTGCTATTTCCGGCAGATTATTTATGTCTTCCTTAGTGAAGACGGAACCAAAGTAGCTATTCAATTGGTCCGCCATATCCTTGTTCCCCATGATCAATTCACCTGTTTCCGACTGCAAGGGACCTACATTTGTTTTAACTAATCTCTTTCTCTTCACATATCTATAAAAACTTTTGCAGTCAGTTTTTATGTTCCCTGCCAGTTTTCTTTCATAATCTATTTTCCCTTTCCTAATTATGCCCTTTGTCCTCCTCTGCTGGTCTCTGAATTTCTCCCAGTCCTCTGGTATGCTGCTTTTTCTGGCTAATTTGTATGCATCATCTTTTGCTTTGATACTATCCCTGATTTCCCTTGTTATCCACAGATGCACTACCTTCCCTGATTTATTCTTTTGCCAAACTGGGATGAACAAATTTTGTAGTTCATCCATGCAGTCTTTAAATGCCTTCCATTGCATATCCACCGTCAACCCTTTTAGAACTAATTGCCAGTCAATCTTGGCCAATTCACGTCTCAATTACCTTTCTTTAAGTTCAGAACCGTTGTTTCTGAATTAACAATGTCACTCTCCATCCTAATGAGGAACTCAACCATATTATGGTCACTCTTGCCCAAGGGGGCACGCACAACAAGACTGCTAACTACCCTTCCTCATTACTCAATACCCAGTCTAGAATAGCCTGCTCTCTCGTTGGTTCCTCTACATGTTGGTTTAGATAACTATCCCGCATACATTCCAAGAAATCCTCTTCCTCAGCACCCCTGCCAGATTCACCCAATCTATATGTAGATTGAAGTCACCCATTATAACTGTTTTGCCTTTGTTGCACGCATTTCTAATTTCCTGTTTGATGCCATCCCCAACTTCACTACTACTGCTAGGTGGCCTGTACACAACACCCACCAGCATTTTCTGCCCCTTAGTGTTTCGCAGCTCTACCCATACCGATTCCACATCCTCCAAGCTAATGTCCTTCCTTTCCACTGCGTTAATCTCCTCTCTAACCAGCAACGCTACCCCACCTCCTTTTCCTTTCTCTCTATCCCTCCTGAATATTGAATATCCCTGGATGTTCAGCTCCCAGCCTTGGTCACCCTGGAGCCATGTCTCCGTGATCCCAACTATATCATAATCATTAATAGCTATCTGCACGTTCAACTCATCCACCTTATTACGAATGCTCCTTGCATTGAGACACAAAGCCTCCAGAAGATAGTCTCACAAACTAAGAACAATTCAAGTCCAAGAATAATGTTGGTGGTAAAAATACCTGTAATTCCTGACACAATATACTTTAAATATCTTATTTTATCAGTGTTTAAATGTAAGTAAATGGAATGTGTATGATTTTTTGATTTCATAAGCTCATGTGATAAGTGCAGAAGTAGGCTATCGAGTCTTCTCCGCCATTCAATCATGGCTGATTTATCTTTCGACGATTTACACACATTCAAAGTATCTGATCTTAGATTTATCAGACAAGGGCAAAACACTGGTGCCTACGTTCCTGCTAAATTTTATTTTAATTATCTAAATGCAAGATAAGTTTGATTGACCAAGGGTAATTTTTGAAGACTTGACTAAAATGTGTAGAAATGCTCAGCTTTTTCTTAATGACAATGATATTTCTCTAAAATGTAGGTGTTCACTACTTATGAATCTCAAGATGCCATAAACCTTTGGAAGTCAGATTTAAAGTACTCCAAGTAATTGTTTCATTATTCTACAAATGGTTGATCTATGCATAATATTTGTTTATTCCAAGGTGGTTTCTCCACTGATCTATTGAAGCACTAATATTGAACATGAGGAACATTAACATTTTCTTCAGTACAGCAATTGTCTGATATTTTAGTTTTATTGTACAACAACATCAAACAATGGCTACAATCTTCCTGACAAGTGCACTACTGAGCCTTCCCTTCCACAGGCTAAATACTGCTAAACATCGCTACAATAGTCAAAACTCCATCCTTTGACATCTTACCAGGGTACATAAATAACATGAACAACCCAAGCTCCAACTCATGTCTATTATAAAGTACAAACACTGCCATCTCAGACTTCAGTTAAAACTAAATAAACCACAATCTTGGCTTATCGACAGAAATGATTCCTCCAATCTCACCCACCACAGGTTCCAGTTCTTCCCTGCCTTGACCTTCTATAATATTAATTTTTGACATAATTAGGATCATCAAGTTAAAATCTGCTTGCATTAAAATTTCTAGCACTTTCCTCATAACAGATCAACCCTGTTCCCATAATCAGAAATCAATGGACATCTCATTCATTACTTTAAATGACCCTTCACTGCTCAATCTGTCAATGCATTAAGTAAACAGCCACATACATGCAGCTTATAACAATTACATTATGACCTACAACTGGTTACCTTTTCCATTTCACTATTAATTTCATTGTTACATTTATTAAAACAATGTATTAAAAATAGCACATCTTTATAAATGTTTTTCACCTATGGTATGCATTATATATTTATTTGAAATAATTGCTTCACGATATTAACTGCAAATAAAATACCACCCCACTAGCCTTTTGATCCATATAAAGTTATAACACACATATACATGTATCTAGATATTACATTTTGGTACAAATCCTAAAGATTTAAAGAAAAATGGCAAAAAGTGACAACAGTATACGGTTCGTTGTTTAAAACATACACTGAAAAAAAAATCAAGATTAAAAAAATCAAATTAAATTTGGGTTCTGGTCAATTAAAACTCACGCTTTGCAGCTTTCGAACATCTCAGTACTGAAATGAAGCCAACCTTGCCTACTAACGATTTGACAATTAATTGCAAGAGTAGCAGCAAGTGTGCTTCACTGTCATCGGGAATAGTATAATGCAAAGTGTATTTTAAACATTGGAACAGAAAAATAGGTGCAGGAGCAGGCCATTCGGCCCTTCGAGCAATTCAATATGATCATGGCTGATCATATAAAATCAGTACCCCGTTCCTGCTTTTACCCCATATCTCTGGATTCCTTTAGCCCTAACAGCTAAATCTAACTCTCTCTTGAAAACATCCAGTGAATTGGCCTCCATTGCTTTCTGTGGCAGAGAATCCCACAGGGTGAAGAAGTTTTTCCTCATCTCAGTCCTAAATGGCCTTCCCTTTATTCTTAAACTGTGACCACTGGTTCTGGTGTCCCCCAAAATCTGGAACATTTTTCCTGCATCTAGCCTGTCCAATCCTTTTAGAATTTTATATATTTTGTGGTATCTGGGCAATTTGTGCTAATTACAAGAAGGCTGGCACCCCTTGATCTGGTACCATCATCTCTCAATCCACGGTCTCTCTAATATTCAGCTGATATCCCAGTCTTTCTCTGCACCACCCCAATATGAACACCAGAATCCAAATTTCCCTTACACTCCAATGTCAATGCCAGCATTCCAATTTCCCTCCCCCGATCCTAACCTCCAACTATCCAAGAACAAATGTTGCCCCTACTCATCGCTACAGGTTTAAGCTGGTTTAAGCTTTTGGCTGCTGCCTTCTGAACCCAGCCTCTGAATTGAGAACCAGGTGACATATATTCACCAATTATTGAATTGTGCATCAGCTCTCAAATGTGAAATTTCAGGGCATACATTGCAGTCATTAAATTTACATTTTTATTTATCACAAGAATTTTACAATGTTATTGACCCTAAACACTTTCTTTCTCCCATCTTTAAACATATGGGCTTATTCAAAAGACTGGAAAAAATACATATTTCGGTAATTATTTGTAGCAAGTAAACACCGATGCAAGAATCCATGATCTAAATAAATAAGGAAAGAATATATAGTATGCTAAAATGCACATGCAATTATACCAAATGATCCCCCATTTTTTCACCCATTATAATATGGTCACAGGTCCTGCTACATATATACAAACCCTTATGCTCAGATTAATTTGATTATGAATAATTTCATTATGGTATTTCAACCATTTTTAAATTAGATTGTTTAAAAAATGATACTTCTGTTTGAATGGTTTAAAAATAGTGGTTTTACTTAGGCAAACCATTGGATCTAAATTCTCATTATTTCTCACATGATGTTTGTAGAGTTACTGATCCCAAACGTTTTATTTTTTCCCATGTTTGTATGTAACGATGTTACAATACTTACCTTTAGCGGCGCTGCAGTTCTGCCACTGGCCGTGTGCGCGACTTTGGCGCCTTTGAGGGGGGGGGGGCGGGATTAAAAAGCCGTTTTGTACTGCCTATCGGAGGCGGACTTCCTTGGGCTGCTAGCTGCTGAAGAATAATCGATCCGCCTCCCGTTCGCGCTATATTTTTAAAATAAGTTGCTGGACAATTTAATATTTGGATTAAAATAAAAAGTGACCGAACGCCCTCAACGCCTACAACGTGACGGATCCCAACAACGGGACGAAACAAAGTGTAAGTCGTTTATTTTACATATAATCTTGCTTCTTGGGATGGCTTTAATCTTAATTTTACGTTGCGAAAATGTGATTTGGGCCCCATACGAACCAGCAGTGTTTTTCCTGCCGATATGGGGTTCAAATTCACCACAAATTCAACGTTCCAATCGATCACGCTCCAGTAGCAAGATGATTAAAATGCCCATTTTTTTGGGAGATAAGCCGTCTAAATTGTCTATATTTTGTGTTATTCTCTCTCTCCATGATCATTATTTTAAAACTAAATATTCACAACAGTTTGAGTCACATGTATTGTGCAAAAAACAATAATTTTATTATATTTTGGGTGGATGTTTCTAGATTCATTTATGGGAATTAAACATTAAATTCCTTCCATCTGGGATATAAATTAATGACAGTGAGATTTAAAAATCATGTTATATTGTGAATTCTTGTGTGAATGGGATTAGTTTGTTATTTGGATACTTAGGCTATTTAAAAAAATTATCCTTTTCTTAAGAAATGGAATCTACAGGACATTGTTAATGGGAGTGGGCAGAAAGGCATGTCATGTGTGGTTTGAAGAGCAAAAACTTGTTTACAATGCCAAAATTGAAAAGTTGAGGAAAAACAAGGTGTACAGAGTTGCTTATTGGTTACAATTTGAGGAGTATGATGATGCTACTGATTATGATATGCCAATGTAACAGCTAGCAACTGATCTTCTCCATAAAGACTTGGTCTATTGCTAGAAATTGTAATTTATTTACCTATCTGTTACGGACTTACAGCATATTATACAATAATATTAAAGTTCTGATCTTGAGAATATCACATTTTTGAATTTTCAAGGCAGTCTGGGTGTTTATTGCTATTTCCGTCACAACGGTCAATTTTGTAATTAGCTACAATTAGGTAATTAACTAATTATATGCTTTAATTTCAGGTCATCCAAGTAAGACGTTTTATATTTGTTTCAGAATGCTTCAATCTACAATAACTGAAAATTTCTTTCAGTTCTCTTAATTTTTAAGAAAGTTATGGGCTTTTGACTGTCATCGATCACAGCTTTTGTGTTAAGTCAACGGAAAAGCAATAGGGAACAAGATGCTAATTTCCGAGTATGAAAATGGCCATAACTTTTTTAATACTGAAGATATGAAAGTGAATTAGGTGTCTAAACTTCTTTTTATGCTTTATCTGATGAGATAAAGCATAAAAAGACTTGATTTTTAAAATCTCAAAATTTTGTAACATTGCTATTGTATGCACAAGTTTTTTTAAACGGACGTATGGAAAATACGTATTTAGGAAGCTAGTTAAAGCAAGAATGCAATTCATTATTTTTTACCAGGAATCAAACATAGAATTCTATTTTAATACTATTTCTACCTCAACATTTCTAAAAGTTTGTTTCAAAAGTATTGTCATTAAGGAAAATTATGGATTATACCTGAGATGTACCAGTATGAAAATCATGGCAGGGGAAAGGCATATCAAGATTAAATTTCCAATAAATGTTGTAAGATGTTTTTTTTTTTTAAACTTTAACTGTGGGGAGCAAATGCTCCATTTAAAACTGTGTGAAATTGCACACAAATGAGTGTGATTCATAGCAAAAGCAAAATGGGAGCTTTCTGACTTAGTACCAACTATTTAAGAAAAAACATTTGTGAGTGCTTAAATGGTGGTGCTACACATTTACCCCACCAACAGGATTTTTTTTTCTTGATGCACTTAAGATGTGAAATAAGGCAAATCCAATATTGTTTCTGACTGCATTTATAGAATTCTATCGTATTCCATGGCTACATACCAGGGGGGTACGTTGTATACTGGCAAGGTACTGCAGCAAGCCCTTGGTATGGTAAATCGTTGGATGAAGTTCAGGGTGAGGGGTTAACCATTGACGGTTGAGATCTTCTCCACTTAGTGAGCAGCGATGGCTAAAAAAAACAAAACAGAAGTATGAAAATACTTTTCAGCAACTATTCCTTCTTAGGTTTAGCATTTATCTCTTCACCTCTCACCTGCATTAAGTATTTTACTGATTCTACAAGAAAAATATGGAACATATTGACATAAATATTAATCTCAATCCCACATATAAACATATGGTTGGAGGTTGAGGTTACTTGATAGAAGTATATAAAATTATGAGAGGCATAGATAGGGCAGTCAGACCCTTTTTCCCAGGATGGGAAAAACTGTCCAAACTAGAGAACATAGCTATAAGGTAGGATTGATAGAGTGTGGAAACAGGCTCTTCAGCCAAACTTGCCCACACCGGCCAACATGTCCCAGCTACACTAATCACACCTGATGGCGTTTGGACCATATCCCTCCAAACTTGTCCTATCCATGTGCCTGTCGAACTGTTTCTGAAACATTGGGATAGTCCCAGTCTCAACTACCTCCTCTGGCAGCTTGTTCCAAATACCCACCATCCTTTGTGTGAAAAAGTTACCTCTCAGATTCCTATTACATTTTTCCCCTTCACCTTGAACCTCTGTCCTCTGGTCTTCGATTCCCCTACCCTGGGCAAGAGATTCTGTGCATCTACCCGATTTATTCCTCATGATTTTATACACCTCTATAAGATCACCCCTCATCCTGCTGTGCTCCAAGTAATAGAGACCCAGCCTCCTCAACCTCCCTATAGCTCAGACCCTTTAATCCTGGCAACATCATTTTAAATCTTAGGAGAGAGAAAGTTTATTGGAGATGTGCGAGGAAGATTTTTTTTACAGAGAGTGGTGGGGGCTTGGAATGCATGCCAGGGATAGTGGTGGAGGCAGATACAATTGTGGCATTGCGGAGGCTTTTGGAAAGGCACAATATAGTTTGGGGGAGGGGGGGTGGATGGGGTATGGGAGATGGGGGCAGGTGGGAGGAAGAGAGGAAAGCTGGAAAAAGGGGAGGCTTAATAATGCCCCTGTCCCACTTAGGAAACCTGAACGTAAACCTCTGGTGACCTTGCGCCCCATCCAAGGTTTCCATGAGTTGCCAGAGGTTTTGGTCACTTGCCTGGAAAGCCTCGACCGAAGCGTGAGCTGCATCTACTGACCAAAGATCCTACAGGATCTTTGCTACCGACCGCGCACACACACACACAAACACATCGCGAAGGTGGGGGCCAGGGACAGCAGAGCAGCGTTATCTGCGCGATGAAGAGGAAGGTAAACAGCTGCCACGGAGAATGGCAAGTCCTTTAGAGAGCGCAGGAGGGAGGGAGAGAAGGGGAAAGAAGGCGAGAGGACAGAGAAGGGGAGAGAGAAGGGGAAGAGAAAGGGAGAGAAGGGGGGAGAGAAGGGGAAAGAAGGGGAGAGAAGGGGAGAGAAGGGGGGAGAAGGGGGGGGGGGCGAAAGAGTGGAGACAGTTTTAAGAAGTTTAATAAAGTTAGCGGGCATTTTACCTTCCGGCGGATCTTCTAGGTCCTGAAAACCAAAGATCCTTGCTGAATCTTTGCTGAAAACTCCAATGAGCCAATCAAAATGGCCGGTCAGCGAAGGAGATTGCCTTCGACTGACTGTAAGTAAATAGCAACCCCACTCCACTGGCTTCGACCAAACGGCAACCTATTTTTAGTCGAGGCCGGTTTTGAATTTGTTGAAATAATCGCAGGAACATAGAAGAAGCCTTGACTACGCGGAAACCATTTTCGACCATTAGGGAGAGTGACCAAAACCTCCGGGAACCTCACGGAAACCTTGGGTGGGGCGCAAGGTCACCAGAGGTTTCCATTCAGGTTTCCTAAGTGGGACAGGGGCTTAACTCTCCAACATCTTTCTTCTCAACTACAACATCCATTGTTTACTAGATAAATATTTCAGAACAATCTTCGGTGGTTTACTCAACAGTCTAATATCCAGTGCTTACCTTAATCTTGCAATTCTTTCTTGATATAAAAGACCCCTGTATCATCCCTACTTGCTTGAGTAGAGGTGCCACGTTCCTAATGCACGTGCAAAATTCTTAAAGGGCCTGACAGGCTAGGCATAGGGATGATGTTTCCACTGGCTGGGAGTTCACAGTCCTATGATACGGAATCAGCCACTTAGGAAGAGATGATTAGTGAACCTTTGGAATTCCCCATTCAAAAACGTTGCAGAAGGTCAATCCATGAACATATTCAAGACAGTGAACAATAGATTTTTAGATAGTGAGGAAGCAAAAAGCAATAAAGTAATGCTGAGGTACTAAATCAGCCATGATTTAAAGGCAAAGCAGGATGAAGGGTGGAATACCCTGCTCCTGTCTCAAGTTCTTATGTTTTCTTTTAGAATCCCAGAATGCAAACTATAATAGCCAGAAAAGAAAGAAAGAAAACAGAAATCCAAAATAAATAGGTAGAAATACTTAGGTCAAGTGTAGTTGTTTAACATTAATTGTAAACAATTTTCAACCTGAAACATTTTTTAGGTTGAAATTATCAACCTGAAACTCTTTCCACAGATGACGTTATTTTTATCCAGTCCAGGAGCTTCCTTAAAAATATTGGTTTCCTGTATTTCTAAAATATTTACTTGTTGTCTAAAGTAAAGACAAATACAATGCCTGCTTTTTAATCTGGGTTCTCCTGTCTCTGATGATCACTTGGCCAGGCTCATCTGTGAGAAGAGAAACAGAACTAACAGTTCAGGCTGAAGAACAGTTCAGGTTCATCAGAAAATTGTCAGACCTGGAATGTTAGTTCTATTTCCCTTCTCACAATGCAGCCTGTCCTGCTAAGAATTTTCAGATTTGATCTTCAGGAGCTTTCCCTGTTCATCATTATCTACACACATGTGTACACATTTGTGTGATTTCGAACAAGTAAATTGGGAACTCAGAAAGGTGATTAGAGATGGGAATATGACAGAAAATTACCAGCCAAATTCTGAAAAATATAAAAAGGGAATATTAGGACCATATTTCATCATGATGATTGACCCCAATTTAACCATCAACCAGTAATATTCTAAACTTAATATATAGAAAAGATTATCTCACCTTCCATTAATGACTCCATCTGGGTTCAGCATAGGGACTATTTTAAAAATATATGAGTCCCGCAAGCTTTGAGCTGTCAAATTATTGCTCATTAAAAATTCCAAAGTTCCTTTCATCACCCAGCTGGAGTTGCTCTCTCCAGGATGGACACGAGATGTTAAGAAAATGTAAGGTCGATTTCCTGCAACATTTTTTTTAATGTACATTATATATTTGAATCACAGCTTTACTTATCTATAATCATATAGCATGACTTAAGACAAAAAAAGGCTCCATACAAAACATTCAGCCTCCCTCGGTGGCCTTGATTTACGATCATTTAGGGAAAATTTGAGGTGACCAGGAACCATGAAATTATATTACAGTAATATGCACCACAATGAAGAGTCAGAACATATCAGTAGTACCAATAATATTTTTCTGGAAGCTTTACCTTTACAAGCACTTGACATTAAAGTAGGGTACTAGTAAATTGGAAACTGGTCATTAACCAGTATAATTAAATCCTCATCCCACTTTAGAGGTGATCAGTCTGCAGAGGCTTTCTGTTTAACCTTTTTGATCATTTGATTTCAACCAAATGGGGGGGGGGGGGGGGGGGCTATGTATAAACACAGCTGTAATGTCTACATGGTAAAACCAAAATGTATAAAAACACCCTTTATTAAAATCTGACAATGTGCACTTTAACCACATGTGATTTTTTCTAAAACAAATCTCATATTGTGGCGTACAGAGGCAAATAAATAAATGATGGGTCTTTGTCCCAAACATTATGGAGGGCCTTCCACTCAAGGTATATGTTCAATATTAAAATAAAGAATCCAAGTACCAAATGTAGAAAGTAGGATACTTGTGTAGGAAGGAACTGCAGAAGGTACACAAAAATGCTGGAGAAACTCAGCGGGTGCAGCAGCATCTATGGAGGTTTAAACCAAAGATCGACAGGATACTTGTTACTTAAATATTTTTTCTTCCATTTAAAATACTTCCTAATCTACTTAACCCAATTATATCACGGAGAGAGTAATGTACTGAGGCAGAGCTGGAGGATAGGAACCATGGTGTATGGTTCAATACTCCAGAAAGGTGGAGACCATCTCTTATGAATGGACTATACATATAAAAATCATTTTTGACCTGTTTGGCTTCACTTTTTAATGCAATGAGGGTCTATGGTTAAGGCTGGTAATAATATAGGGTTGGCAGTGCCAGCAAATCCACGACTATAAAGAACATTTAACTCAGCTCTGATCTGAGAGACGGTATGGAAATAGGCTTTTTGCCCAGTGAGTCCGTGCTAAGCTTCAAGCAACCATCCTTAATCCTACTTTAATGCATTTTATTCTTCTCATGTTCCCATCAACTCTCCCCAGATTCTATCATTCCATCTGCATATCAAGAGCAAATTAGTGGCCAATTATCCGGTCAACTTAAATGTCTATGGGATGTGGGAGGAAACCCACATGGTCGCAGGGAGAATGTGCAAACATAGATCGGGTTGAACCCAGGTCACTGGAGATTTGAGGCTGCAGTTGGGAGGCGGCAGCTCTGCTAGCTTTGCCACTGTGCCACCCTGTATATACTCAGTTAGTTGATCTAAGATGGCAAGATCAGAGGTCCTCAAATGGGCATACATTGAAGGAGAGAAGCATTAATCCTATTATCATTCATTGTTTTTACAATAATCATTGTTGGAATATGCAAATGCTAAAGAGGTAACAGAGCTGGACTTGGCCACATCAATTTAAGGAATCTATCACCAAACACTGACAAGCTTTCATATTAAAAATTGGCACTTGAGTGAGATACCAAATAGTACCAGTGAATGGATCTTCCCATACATTTGCTTAAAATAATAAGACAAGTGACTTGAGATCAAATTCAAAATGCATTCACAGTAAAAGAAAATGAACTGTCAAGATGAATTTGAGATTAACATATCAATTACTTACTGAACTGGTGTAGGTCCTCCCAGGACTTGGACTCGGGCATGGATGTAATCGTCAGTACAGGGCAAGGGTTCCCTCCCAATGTCTCACAAATTGAATCCCTTCGAAAATAAATCTGCTGAGGATCATGTAGTGCCTCCAATTTTTGTATATGCATCTTAAAAAGGGGAAAGAAAAATCTTAAGAGTTATTTAACCCATTAACATTATGTTTATATTCTAAATTTCAATTCTTAGTTAGTGCTGACCTTGTGCACATCGGACAGACTGTCTGTAGATGTTACAATTACAGTTTTCTACAAAAAAAATCTTGAACAGGTTGACCAGCTATCTTGAATAGCTTGCTCCATTTCCCTTTCCATTCTTCAACATAAATACTGATTTATGTATTGACAAATAATTATATGAAAAATGCTGAAAAGGTATCAAATCTAGATGTGACGCATGCTTTCTAGAGTTTAGAAGAATGTGGGAGTTACTGAAGCATAGGATTTTGAGTGACCCAGTGGCTATGAAATCTTTCTCCTTGTGAAGGAGTCCAGAGTGATAGGATGTCAACCTTTCAAAATGGCAATGAAGAGTGAATCCTTCCTTGAGACGATTGTGAATCTCTTAAATTCTATGCACCAAGATCATGGGTATAAACTAGATAGACACAAAATGCTGGAATAACTCAGCGGGACAGGCAGCATCTCTGGAAATAAGGAGTGGGTGACGTTTCAGGTCGAGGCCCTTCTTCAGACCAATTCATGGGTGTAAATAATTATATGGAAGACTGAGACTGACATGGGTGATGGTGAATCAGAAAGAATCAGAAAGTGGAGCAGTGCCAAAGATTAGTTTAATTATGATCTTATTGAATGTCAGAGTAGGCTTGAGGGGCCTGAAGATTGTTCCTCTTTCTTTCGTTTGTTATAAAATAATCCAAATCTCAGAATCTGAAAATCTTAACTGATCTTAGACAATAAACATGTTTAAGAAGGAACTCCAGATGCTCGAAAAATCGAAGGTAGACAAAAATGCTGGAGAAACTCAGCGGGTGAGGCAGCATCTATGAGAAGCTGCCTCACCCGCTGAGTTTCTCTAGCATTTTCGTCTACCTTAGACAATAAACAAGTACATTTCAAAATGTCTACACACAAATCAACACAAAACTAAAAATAAACTCTCAACATCTTGCTTCTTAAAACAGAAATTATATTTTGGAGACAACACACGATAGAATGTGCAAGCATTATCCAGTTTCAAATTCGTTATTCCTACTCAGTATTTTGTGTACATTACCTGCAAGGTAGAGTATGTATATGGATAGTGATAAGCAAAATAACACACATCATCCTTATGAGTAAAAGTCATTGTAAATGTCAGAGTGTAATATGATTTTCCTTTCAGACCCCCAGCTGCAATTGAACTTCTGGAAAAATGATTCCTACAAAGGAAAGGGATAATGATGTTAAAATATCTCAGTTCATAATTTGCTATTTTCAGTATTGATTGCAGATAGCTAGGTCATTGACACCATTTTAGGACAACAAGCCATTATTTACCATGGCTGCTTCAATTGGATCAGATAATCAACTCAGATGTACCAGGTTGAAATCTAATTTGCACGGAGCAGCTTCAATTTCCTGATTAACACCTTGTAGTAAATGAATCGCTTGCTCCTTTTGGTGTTCCCCCTGCTTTGTGAAACCAGTAAAAGTTGACCTTTCCTGCTTGTTTATCTTGACCCAGGTTAACCAATATCCAAACCTTTCCAATCCTGACAACGTCCTTGTAAATATCCTCTGCATCCTATGAGAAGCTGGAAACTACAGAATGGAAGTGTAAACATTCGTAATAAATTTAGAGACAATTCCCAAGTAATTGAAAGAATGACAACTTGTGTTGCTATTGCACATTCCACAGCTTCAAGATGATGCAAAGAATTTACAACTAACTTTGAAGTAAAGTCACTTGTAATCAAGAAAATGCTATCGCCAATTTTCACACAACATGGTTAACAAATTTCAACGTGGTAACAGTCAGATAATCAGTTATATCTGGCTAGAACACAGGGATTAAATCTTCCCGCTCTTCAAAAATATGAGAGAGAGAGAGAGAGAGAGAGAGAGAGAGAGAGAGAGAGAGAGAGAGAGAGAGAGAGAGAGAGAGAGAGAGAGGTAGAGAGAGAGAGAGAGAGAGAGAGAGAGGAGAAGAGGGAGAAGAGGGAGAAGAGGGAGAAGTGAGAGAAGAGAGAAGAGAGAGAGGAGAGAGAGAGAAGAGAGAGGAGAGAAGAGAGAGAGAGAAGAGAGAAGAGAGAAGCGAAGAGAGAGAAAAGAGAGACAGAGAGAGAGACGGAGAGACAGAGAGAGAGAGACAGAGAGAGAGAGACAGAGAGAGAGACAGAGAGAGAGACAGAGACAGAGAGAGAGACAGAGACACCGAGAGAGACAGAGAGAGAGACAGAGAGAGAGAGACAGAGAGACAGAGACAGAGAGAGTTTTTATTGTCATGTGTCCTAGATAGGACAATGGAATTCTTACGTGCTGCAGCACAACAGGATATGTAAACATAATACAAAACAGAAGATAAAAGTTCAGTGTGTCTATAGACCATATATACTAGAATGTGGAGTATAGGAAAAGCAATATAAATTGTACAGCATCAATAAATATACTTTCTCTAGTTGGATCATTACCTATGCCATGAATGTTCAGAATATACCTGCAGAAGAAGCTGTTAAATGCAAGCAAATATAACTAATTGTGCTACATTGGTAAATGCAAACCACTTTGGCGGATGTAAGAACGGCAACCAAGTTTTTGTGAACTTATTTATTCCAGAAATAACTCTTTGGTTTACAGGTCCTCACAAACACGTCTGATCACAACAGTGGTCAGCTACACAACTATGGCGCGAAAGCAAAACCGCGCAAAAACAGCAGCCCCTCCCGAGTCACGTGACCACGGCTTCCGAACGCTGGGTTCGATACCTGCGTGCGCCAGCAGGCGCCGCTACATAGCCCCTTCCAGAATCCGCGGTACGGAAACGCACGGGTAACCGGACGGTACGACCGGAACGCGTGGTCCGAGGTCGCGGGGCGAGCGTAACAGTAGGGGTCGGCAAACAGAACTGGAGGGACGCGACAAACGCGAACGAGGGATGGGCGTAACAAAGGGGACCGGTGAAACATAACTGGGGGTAACAGGTGCAGAGGGCAGCAAAACAGCCGGCGGACGCTATCTACGCCGCGGAGTGGCCACGGCCACCGGGCTATCCTCGTCAACGTGGGCTGGCTTAAGGCGGCTGACGGAGACGAACTCCTCCCTGGCACCCATGTCCAACGTGAACGTCGAGGTACCAGTCCTCAGCACCACGTACGGACCTTCGTACACCCGCTGTAACGGCAAGCGGTGAGCATGCCTACGAAGGAAAACATAAGCACAATCCCGTAACATAGTAGGCACATGCACCGCGGATGACCCGTGTCGGGAAGTGGGAACCGGGACCAACGCGTGCGCCCGCTCGCGAAGGACAGCTAGCACCGCCGAAGCCGGGACCTCCTGATCGCGGGTGGTGGGCAGAAAATCCCCAGGTACCCGCAAAACCGAGCCATAAACCAACTCGGCCGAGGAGGCGTCGAGGTCTTCCTTAGGCGTTGTTCTGATGCCTAGGAGAACCCAGGGCAACTGGTCAACCCAATCGGGGCCGGTGAGCCGGGCCTTCAACTTAAGGTGCCCGTGGAACCGCTCGACCAAACCGTTCGACTCCGGATGATACGCTGTGGTCTGGTGCAGCTTCGCGCCGTACAGCTGCACCATACCACACCACAGGGAGGATGTGAACTGGGCCTCACGGTAGTAATATCCGAAGGGACCCCGAAACGAGCGATCCAATTGGAGACAATAGCGCGTGCACAAGCCTCAGCGGAGGTATCGGTCAATGGTATTGCCTCTGCCCACCTGGTGAACCTATCTACAATGGTTAGCAAGTGGGTAGCCCCGCGCGAACACGGCAAGGGACCCACCAGGTCGACATGGATGTGCAGGAACCTGCTGTCTGGAACAGCAAAATCCTGTACGGGCGGGCGCACATGCCTCTGCACCTTGGAAGTCTGACAGGGGATACAAGCGCAGGCCCATGCTGCGTCCTGCTTTCGTAACCCGTGCCAGACGAACTTGGACGCGACCAGGGCAGAGGTGGCGCGAATGGACGGGTGAGCTAGGCTGTGGATGGTGTCGAAAATCCGACGCCTCCAGGCAATCGGGACAATCGGGCGGGCTTTGCCAGTCGAGACATCGCAAAGGATCCGCACGCCGGTGGTACCGCAAGGCACCTCAGCCAACTTGAGGCCCGATTCAGCATTGCGGTAATCCCCCATACCAGTGTCAGCCCGTTGGGCAGCAGTCAGCTCCGTGTAATCCACACCTAGGTTTAAAGCGGAAACATCGGGGGCTGCCAGACGGGACAGCGCGTCGGCCACAACGTTCAGCTTCCCCGCCGCATGCCGAATGTCAGAAGTGAACTCGGATATGTAGGCGAGGTGTCGCTGTTGCCTGGCGGACCAGGGGTCGGACACTTTATTCAAAGCGAACGTGGGTGGCTTGTGGTCCGTATATGCGGTAAACGCGCGGCCCTCCAGGAAATAACGGAAATGGCAGACCGCTAGGTAAAGCGCGAGGAGCTCCCAATCGAAAGCGCTGTACTTGATCTCCGGGGCCCGCAGCTGCCTGCTGAAAAACGCCAGCGGCAGCCAAAGGCTACCTACCCTCTGCTCGAGGACAGTACCCACCGTGACGTCAGATGCGTCCACGATGAGGGCCGTTAGGGCCGATGCCCTAGGGTGTACCAGCATGGTGGCGTCGGCCAACGCGGTCTTAGCCACCTCGAAAGCTATCCCAGCCGCCTTGGACCAAACCAGGTCCTTAGGCTTGCCTGCTGGACACTGGAACAACGGCCGCATGATGGCGGCTGCTGATGGGACGAATCGTTGGTAGAAATTGACCATTCCGATGAATTCATGCAGGCCCTTGACGGGTAGTGGCCTTCAGAAACGGTTGTGCGCCATGGCAGGTAATGCTGTGACCTAAAAAGGAGATGGAGCGCAATCCAAACTGGCACTTCGCGGGGTTGATCACCAACCCGTGCTTACGCAGCCATTCGAAGAGCAGGCGGAGGTGTTTAACGTGTTCAGCCTGCGAGCTGCTGCCCACCAGAATATCATCGAGGTCGATGAATATGAACGGCAAACCCTGCCCGACCTGATCCATTAACCTTTGGAATGCCTGAGCGTCGTTCTTCAGGCCAAAAGGCAGATGAGCCGAGAAATCTTGGATGTTCGGGACTGGGTACAGATCTGCCGTGGTTACTGCGTTTAGACGCCTGTAATCATCGCAAAGTCTCCAACCCCCGGACGCTTTGGGCACCATATGCAGCGGGGAAGCCCAAGGGCTATCCGGCCGCTGGACAATTCCCATGTCCTCCATAAGCTGGAATTCGTCTCGTGCGATGCGCAGTTTATTGGGCGGGAGGCGGCGCGCGCGGTCGTGAACCGGTGGGCCCTCGGTAGGGATGTGGTGGACCACGCCATGATGGGGCACGGCCCTGTCGAACCGGGGCGTGAGCAACCCTGGGAATTCAGTGAGAAGGGCTGTGAAAGGTTGCTGGATCTCAGCTACCTCATCGAGTTGCTGTTGGGGCGTGAACGGGTTGCGCGGCTTGGCAGGGCACAGGTCCGACACTGGAACCATTCGCCCGCCTCGCACATCGACTAGCAGGGAGTACGCGTGCAAGAAATCGGCCCCCAATATCGGCTGGGCGACGTCAGCAACGGTGAACTTCCACAAAGATGGGTGGGAATCGAAATTTAAGTCCAGGGTCCGCGTACCGTAAGTGCGAATGTCGCTCCCGTTGACGGCCGAGAGGGCGGGTCCTACGTTACCGACGCGGGTATCTCGGGCAGTCGGTGGCAGGATGCTGGCTATGGCACCGGAGTCGACCAGGAAGCGGTGGCCGGAGTGGCTATCACGGACGTAGAGGCGTTCGTTTGGGCCTCTATGGGCGATCGGCCGGGCCATTTCCCTGAAACGAACAGGGGCTTCGGCATCTTCGGGCTTCCACGCCATAATGGAGATGGTAGTAGCACCAACGTCCTCGGCTGTACACCTCAAGGCAGCGGCGATGCTTCTTCAGCGCTGGGCTGGTCCTGCTCTTCCTCCCAGTCGTCTCGGTTGCACCCGCGCCGTGGTGGGGGAGCGGGTGAAAGCACAAACGTCCCATCGTCTGTGGGTCCACAACTCGTCAGCTCTCTCTGCGAGGTGCTGGGGATCGCTGAAATCAGCCCCGGCGAGCAACAGACGAACTTCGTCTGGCATCTGCTCTAAGAATGCCTGTTCGAAGAGCAGACACGGGCGGTGCCCGTCCATCAGCATCTTTGCCATGATGGTGGATGGCCGCCAGTCGCCGACACTGTCCATGTGCAGGATCTTCGCCGCCCTGTCTCTACGGCTGAGACCGAAGGTGTGGAGCAGCAGGGCCTTCAAACCTTCGTATTTCGCGATCGTCGGCGGGTCTCTGATGTATGGCAGCAGCCTCGAGGCACAGTCCTGTGGTAGGGCTCCTACCACATGAAAATACATAGTGTCGTCTGCAACAATGCGGTGTAGGTGGAACTGTGCCTCAACATGGGCGAACCACACCTGAGGTTGGTCTGGCCAAAATGAAGGTAATTTGAAGCCCGGTGAGCCCTGCCTCGTGCCGGCCGATTCTGCAGGAACGCAGTCTTCCTGCATGATCTTCTTTGTCTAACGACGGCTATCACGTCGGGGTCACCAATTTGGCGGATATAAGAACGGCAACCAAGTTTTTGTGAACTTATTTATTCCAGAAATAACTCTTTGGTTTACAGGTCCTCACAAACACGTCTGATCACAACGGTGGTCAGCTACACAACTGTGGTGCGAAAGCAAAACCGCGCGAAAACAGCAGCCCCTCTCGAGTCACGTGACCGTGGCTTCCGAACACCGGGTTCGATACCTGCGTGCGCCAGCAGGTGCCGCTACACCACAAACAATTTATGATGTATTCAATGCTTTGTTTCAGATATAACTTGCCAATTGGAAAATGCTGTTCCCAAGGTTATTTAGGACTATAAACCTCTTCTGATTTGTTGTTATTAACAGAAGATTAAAGTTATGATGTTAATGTTGTATAGCCACCACACATCAACCCAATCTCTCCCCCCCCACCATTAAATATAGGTTGTACCATATTGAAAATATCTCTATTGGACATTGCCATCTAGAAGCTGAATTCAATTTAACTCAGATACAGAAAAAGACAGGTAAAGAGAAAACATTTTAAGAAAGAAAACAGAGACGAAGGAAAAATAAGAAAATACTTGAATACAGTAACAACAATTAATCACCTCAAGGAGTGTGATCCCGCAGTTTAAATTGTTGCCTCTAGACTGCAGCAGCTGATTGGCAATGGAGGAACAGAAGTCTAATTAATAATACGTGCTTTTAAGTATTAGCTCTAATTTGAGTTTAACTGGAAATTTATAAACAAATGGAACAATGTTATGAGACATAGGGTAGCTGAAGATTAAAAATAAAAGAGCTAATTAACTACAAGCCACTATATTTTAAAATCAAAGATATCTTGAAATAACAAGTAAGGATGAAAGATCCTTTCTGACTAGAGATTAAGGTCCCAAGCACTAACTGTTTCCCCATGCACTGATGTTGCCTGATCTGCTCAGACCGTGAAGTGTAGATGGAAGGGAAGTTGGTTTGCATGATGGTCTTATCATATAAAATTAAATGCAAGGTGTGCATTTTCTAAGAAGTCCAAAGATCCTACAGTTTTGCTGATATCCCGATAAATGCACGATAAACCTGAGATTAATTAGTCATGTAAATATCAATACTCCGAAGACCCGACAATGACTCCGGTTGTAAAATAACACATTGCTCTCCACCAAGAGAATGTACAAGGCATGATTAGTAAGTTTGCAGATGACATTAAAATGGGTGGTACTGTGGACAGCAAAGATGATTACCTAAAGTTACAGCAGGATCTTGATCAGTTGGAGAAATGGGCAGAGGTTTGGTTGATGGAGGTTAATGCAGATAAGTACATGGTCTTGCATTTTATGAAGTTAAACCAGGGCAGGAACTTCACAATGAATGGCAGTGCCCTGGCAATTGTTGTAAAGCAGATGGATCTATGAGGGCAGGTACATAGTGTCCTGAATCTGGTGCCACAGATAGACAGATTGGTAAAGAAGGCTTTTGATACATTGGCCTTCATCAGTCAGGGTATTAATACATTGGTGAGGCCACACTTCAATTATTGTGTTTAGTTTTGGGCACCCTGCTATAGGAAGAATGTAATTAAGCAGGAAGAATATCAAGAAGATTTTCAAGGATGTTGCCAGGGCTTGAAATGTATTGAGAAGTTGGGAAAGCTAGGACTTTATTCCTTGACGTGCAGGAGGCTGAGAGGTGATCTTATAGAGGTGCATAAGGTCACGAGGAGAATAGAAATGGTGAACTCACAGAGTCTTTTACATAGAGTAAGTGAATCAAGAACCCGAGGACATAGGTTTAAGGTGAAAGGAGAAAGATTTAATTGGAACCTGAAGGGCAACTTTTTCCACACAGAAGATGGTGGGTATATGGAACAAGCTGCCAGAGCAGGTAGTTAAGGCAGGTACTATAACATTTAAAATAAGTTTGGTCAGGTATATGGATAGAGAAGGTTTAGAGCCCGTTTCCATGCTGTATGACTCTACGACTCTATTAAACAGCAAATAAAATACATGACTTCATCTGTGAGTATGGCTAGATGAAACAGGACTATAAAACTCCGGATGCCTGGACGAGACAGTCACTCTGCAAGATCGCGAGGGAGAGGCCACGACTCTCATTCTAAGCTGTGAATCAACTGAACTGTGAGTCTGCAATGTACTTGCAATAAATGATTTGTTAGCCCTTAATGACAATGCCATGAATTGTTTGGCCTGCTGCCCTGCCTGTGCTTGAAACTGCAATGCTTTATTAGGTCCGACTGTGTTTGGAAGGAATAAATGCTTTATTAGGTCCGACTGTGTTTGGTTCAAAAGTCCAGCTCATTACCTGACCTCCGCTTAGTGGACAGGTCGCGCTGATTGCATAATTTCCAGTGAGTGCAGAGGTCGCGCTGATTGCGTAATTTCCGGTAAGTGCAGAGGTCACGCTGGTTGCGGAAGTGCCGCTGACAGAGGAAGCCCCAAAGTGAAGAGGCCGCGCTCAGCCGTGTGAGTATTCAAGAAAGCTTACTGCCATATATATGGTGTATGAGTCAGTGAGTGTGTGTGTATGTATGTGAGTGTGTGTGTAAGTGAGTGAGAGTGTGTGTGTGAGTGAGTAAGTGAGTGTGTGTGTGTGAGTGTGTGTGTGTGTGTGTGTGAGTGTGTGTGTGTGTGTGAGTGTGTGTGTGTGTGTGTGTATGTGTGTGTGTGTGTGTGTGTGTGTGTGTGTGGTCTCAGTGACTGAGCTGCCAGCCCAAGAATCCATTCGGCCCACAACACCATGCTAGCATTTCAGTAAGCCCCCCCCCCCCCAACTGGCCAGCAATATTGGAATTGGAGAGGTGGAATATTGCGTTAGGGGACCAGCCCTCCCGTGTGAAGCTGGGACCCAACGGGTCCCACTTAGTCTAGTAACAAATAAATATATTCTTGCACCAATATAATCACAATGCTTACTTGTAATAACAGATATCTGTTCCAGTTCGAACCCACCGTGGTCTTCCAAGCATAGCTTCTTGGACGGAATACATTATGGGATGCATACCTTTCAAAAGAAAATTGCAAGGGTATGTGATTCTAGTGTACTTAAGAATAAAAATGTAAAGTCAAGTATAAATTGCATTGCCCAGTGCATTTCTTGAACTTGAAAGATGCAACATCTTCCTATACTTTCTATTCCATTGGATTTTGCATTAACAGTAAGAGAAACTTCAAGGGGAGACATTTCCGAATTATGTTCAGGGCAGCCTCCATGAACAGAGTGTTTTTGGCCCAGCAATAAAATCTATGGAGCGAAGGAAATATGCAACGTTTCGACCGAAACCCTTCTTCAGACCGAAACGTTGCCTATTTCCTTCGCTCCATAGATGCTGCCGCACCCACTGAGTTTCTCCAGCACTTTTGTCTACCTTCGATTTTCCAGCATCTGCAGTTCCTTCTTGAACATAAAGACTCTAGATCTGGTTCCAAGGAATGAGAGGGAAAATGAATGCAAATGTTAGTGGGAATATACTTAGCAGGCACGTGCCATCAGGGTAGGCAAGGTAGGCACTGCCTACCCTGACTAAAATAATAAAATGGTAATTATTAAATATAAATAGTAAAGGCATGGGAGAATAATGCCTACCTAAGAGATCGATCTCTTAGGTAGGCATAATTCTCCGTGCCTTTCATCTGCAGTACATGTAACATGTGAAGGTCTGTGCAGCTGACGTGCCGTCGATGCTGCTTCAAGCCGTCAATTTCCAGGGGACCAAAGCCAGCTGAAATTCTGCCTTTGCAGTACTGCGTATGCGCAGCAGCATACTGAGAAAGCGCAGCGCAAGTTTCTTGGTGGATTTTTCAAACATGGATTGCCATTATCTTAAGAGTATCTTAAGAAACAAAGAAAGAAGAATGGAGTTTGTGTACAAATGATGTGGTAAGTAAATTTCTTGGTGCTATATGTTTTTAAATACCGTATTTCCCGGCAATAAAGACGCTATTTTTTACCCAAAAATAAGGCACGAAAATTTACATGTGTCTTGGAAGCCGAAGTTGGAAGGTTGTTAGCCAAGAAAGATAGACTTGGCTATCCCTCAGCAGGCACGGAAATCGCTGTCAAAATATGCAGGGCACACAATTTCTTGGCAGCCGCGTGCGCACATGCGCATACACACGCGCATGCGCACACACGCGAGGCTTCGGCCGAGGGCAACAGCAGCTTCGTCAGCCCTGAATCGTGGGGCTTGAATCGGCCTGTTCACGGGGTCTTTCATCGGCCGGTGGGGGTTTCAAGATCGGGAGCCTCGATCGCCTCGATGTAGCAGCTTGATTTTAAGCTGCGCCGAGCGCTGAAAGGCCCCGCGAACAGGCGGATTCAGCTCTTAGAAAGCAGCTGATAAAGTCCGGATTACAAAACTTGGGGGGGGGGGGGGTTCGTCCCCCACCTCTCAAAGCGGGGGGGGGGGGACGTGTCCACCCTGTACCATCCGAGATTTCCGCCCCTGTCCCTCAGTACAGCAACAGGATAGCCAAGTCTACCCCTCATTGCTGGCAGCTGATGGGAAGCGTCTGTGAAAGGACAGCGCCGCTGAGGAGAGGAGAGTTCCTTTCACAGCGTGCGGGGATGGCAGGAGCATTGAGAAGGAGGGGGTCGGGGATCATGCCAGCAACGCTCCGGGCGCGGAGCCACTGCATTGTGGCCGGGGGGAGAAGTAGCTCGGGTGGCTGCGAGCGGCCGCCACCTCAGCTACTTATGCCGGCCCCCGCTCACCTCTGGCAGTGCTCTCCGTCTGAAAACCTCTCTCCTGCCGCTCGCCGGCCTCACTCATGTCAGCCGCTTCCCGCATATCCTTAAATTCCGACAGCGCGATCAAGGGACCAATTGAGGTTACTCGGCTGTGGGAATTTAAGGATTTGCGGGAAGCGGCTGACAAGAGCGAAGCCGGCGAGCGGCAGTGAGAGATGTTCAGATGGAGAGCACTGCCAGAGGTGAGCGGGCCGGCAGAAGGCGCTGAGGTGGCATCCTGTTCTGCTGTCCGGTCCCGAGGCCGCTCGCAGCCACGCTAGCTGCTTCCCTCCCCGGCAGTGAGTCACTGGCATGATCCCCGACCCCCTCCTTCTCAATGCTCCTGCCCTCCCCGCAACTTTACCCCTGGCCAGACTCCCCACACGCTGTGAAAGGAACTCTCCCCCCAATTGGTCCCTTGAACAAGTATTGTCATTCAATAAGATCACAACTGATTCAACTTGTCCTGGTGTGCTCCCGTTTTTCCCACCTTCTCTCCACCTGTCGTCACTCTCCACCCCCCACCCATTCAGTAATTCAGAATGAAGGAGATTTGGAAGCCTTGGGCAAATTGCTTTCTTTATTTTTATTTTTTTGAGCATGACAAATTCTATGTCCCACCAGCCTTCTTTCAAAATTTAGTAACTCAAAATGGGGGTGCATTTTCATTGCCGGGAAATACAGTACTTTATTAAGAGATTTGGCTTTTGAAGACTTTATAAAAGTCGACTGACAGCTTACGGAGAGAACAATCTGCGCATGCGCGGTTTAAGATTTTTTTAAAGCCTACCCTGAGTAATTACTCACGGCACGTGCCTGATACTTAGGGAACATCATATCATATGATTGGTAATGGGGATGGGTAAGAAGCAATTGAATGGGTAAGAAGCAATAAGAAGCAAATAAGTAGAAATTGAATGATATGAATAGCCAGGATGAAGTGGAAACCAAATACTGGCAGGTAAAATGGAATAGTTGACCTTAAAGGGATGTTTCAAGTATAGACTACAGTAATTACATTCCCATAAAGATAGAAGTTACAGGACAGAAAGTCAGAGTTCAGGTGATGGCAAAGAACAAGAAGTAGGTGATATGAATGACACGTCACATGAACAACTCAAATAATCTATAAATTGGCCAAGAGGCAAGGCAAAAACAAAAATAAGACAGTGCAGAAAGGCAATTAACATAAAAAGGAAATCAATAGTGTTGCATAGGCCTGTAAACAGCAAGTGCATAGTAAAAGCAGAGATTGCTACAGCAAGCATTGCTGATATATCTTATGAGCACTTTGTAATGGTTTTCACCAAAGAAGCAAACTTTGCCAAGATATCGGCAGATTGGAATACCGTTATGATCAGAGATAGCATGAAAAATTATAAGGGGGGAGGCACTAGATCGACTGGCAATTCTTTTATAGGGTACTGAAGGAAGTGTGAAAATTGCGGAAAGTGTTTCTTGGTGGAAATTGCAGAAGGACTTGCCATTCTCTTTCACTCCTCCTTAGATGTAGGGAAGTGTCAGCCAACAACTGTGACAGCCTTGATCAAAAAGCCTGCAACTATAGACTGGTCACTTTAATTTGATGGTGGGTAAGTTCTTAGAAACAACAATCAGGGAAAAAGTGGAAAACCTTGAGTAAATAAATGAGAGTCTGACAGATTTGTGAAGGGCAAATTGTGTTTAACTATCCAGCTTTTTATGTGATAATTGAGCAGATTGAAAAGCTAGCCAGCAAAATTTAAGACCAGAGAATAAAGGTGGAGGGACATGGAATTGGCTCAAGTATAGAAGGAAGAGTTGTAAACAACTGCTTTTCCTTCTGGAGGATGTTGGTTCCCAAGGACTAGTATTAAGATCTCAGTTTAAAAAAAAAATATTAATAACTTGGATATGGGTTGTGAAGGGTAAAATTTAAAAATTTGCAGACGACACAGATCTTGAAGGTATGGCAAGCCACGAATAGGATACATAGATTGAACGGCATGCAGAAATGGCAGGCAAGTGGTAGTTGAAATTAAATCGAGAGAAGTGTGAAGTGAGACAGCTTTGCAGAAAGATCAAGTGTTAATATCGTTTAAGTGGCACAGTTCTGAATGGTGTGCAGGGACATAGTTAAACCTGGGTGTGTGCAAGTGCATTTGAAATTAGCAAGATACATTGAGGGCTGAGTTTGTAACGCTTCATAAAGAGCATAAAAGCAGGGAGGTTATGTTGAACTTCCTTCATTTTATTCATATGACACAAGCGTGATTATAACCAGGAATTCAACAATTTTATACTAACATGGCTTAATGCTAAATGAAAAATATGGAACACTATATTACTTCTTAAATGCACTGCTAGATGCAAGTCAGAAAAGGTCCAGAACAGGCCTTATGAGACACTGCCTCTGGTACAGAATTTTGTCGTGACAAACTTGATTTGGTAAATGCATGACAATGTAACAAGCATGAATTTGACTACATATTATAGTTGGTTTGTTTCAATAAATACAATAGATATTAAACACCAAGTTGCTGTGAAGTTGACAATGATGTCTTTGTATGAAAACACTGGGTCCTACAAGCTTTATAAAACCTGGCATGTTTATTTTGCTGTGGTTACAAATGGAGTGAGAATCGCACTTTGAGAACAATTGTAAAATTGTCTGAAGAAGGGTTTTGGCCCGAAACGTTGCCTCTTTCCTTGGTTCCATAGATGCTGCCGCACCCATTGAGTTTCTCCAGCACCTTTGTCTACCGTAAAATTGCTATTCTTCTGTTTAGAACCCCCTCCACCCACAAAAAAGGACCTTGAGATCAACAGTTTCAAAGCAATTACTTCCAAGGCATTTCTAATCAACAAAATCATTCAGAAAGGCTATAAATGTTGTGACAACTTGTTGAATACCTTTGTACAGCATTTGGCATTACTATCCACACAAAGACAAATAAAAGAGTCAAGCTAGAATTTGAAAACTAGTAATGATTTAACTATCTCTGAGTACTGAGACAAATGGTTTAACATCTTCCATGAACATGACATTACTGAAAGTTGTCTCATACATTTTAGGTGACAGATAATAGCTATTCTAGCTAATTTAAAATCAGGCAATAAACGAAATAAATGGAAGCTGATGATAATCTAATTTGTCAGTCACTTTAGCTGTATGACATAACAACTACTGATAATATGAAATATATGATGAAAATTTGAAAATACATCTTATGTCCAAATCTGAAATAATAGGTTGTAAAAATGTTGGAAGTTGCTTTTTCTTTAAAAAAAAAAATTGAATTTACATACTTATGGGAGGGGGGGAGGGTGGGAGGGGGGTGTCCCCGCTCCTACGGTAGGGAGCTTTTGCATTTTTCAACTTGAAATTGTGCAATCTGGTGCATATGGTAGCGAGTCTTTTAACTTAACTTGAATGCAACATTTATGCTTAAAATTGGATTAGTTATAAATAAGGTTAGGCTAAATTACATTCCTAATTACATTCCACAGTAGCCAGGTATTGATCAACAGGTGCAGCACATGAATGACCTTAGTATATTCATGTATGGAAATCAGATTATAATTCATGCTGTTATGCATATATATAACAAGGCAAGAGGAGTCAGACCTATCACTGTTCTGCACAAATAAATTAATCAACCTTACCCTTTGACTATAGAAACAAGATGAAAATAATGCCACATATTCAACCAAGTATATGGTTCAATTAAATTAAGATATATATGTAGAACATATATATGGAATCAGGCCCTTTGGCCCACCAAGGACAATTTACAGAAGCCAATTAACCTACAAACCTGTACTTCTTTCGGATGTGGGAGAAACTGGAATATCCGGAGAAAATGTGGTCATAGGGAGAATGTACAAATTCTGTCAGGATCAAATCTGGGTCTGTGGTGCTGTAAGGCTGCGACACCGTGCCACCCCATTAAATTATTTATTCTGTAATATATTTATTATGGTGTCACGTCAATAAAGATGAACACATGATTCTGATTTCTGCCCTTAGTTGGATAACAAACATCTCCAGTCATTGTGTATTACATCTATATGGCTGTTTTTCAACCTCTTCAGTCTGAAGGTCTCGACCCGAAACATCATCCAATCTTTCTTTCCAGAGATGCTGCCTGTCCCGCTGAGTTATTCCAGCTTTTTGTGTCTATCTTCAGTTTAAACCAGCATCTATAGTTCCTTCCTACAGTCTTTGTTAAGCAAAACAGGTCCTATTCTCATATTATCCACCAACTAAGTATTTTCTTCACCTCCGTTGCTGCAGAGAATCCCAGTTATCAAATCTTTCTTCAAAGTGAAAAAAAAATCCAGCCCTGCCAACATCTTCATAAATCGCACCTGAATCCTCTCCAGAGCAATTGGACCCTTTCTACAATGTACCATAGTCTTACAGCATGGAAACAGGCCCTTCATCCCAACTTGTCCATGCAGATCAAGATGCCCCATCTAAAGTAGTCCCATTTTATCCACATTTGGCCAATATCCCTTTAAACCTTTTCTGTCCACAGAACTGTCCAAATGTCTTTTAAATGCTATTTTACCTGCCTACTTCCCCTGGCAGCTCGTTCCACATACACACCATCCTCTGCGTCAAAATGTTGTCCCTCAGGTTCCTATTAAATAATTCCTCTCTCACTTTAAACCAGGGCTGTCAAACACATTTTAGGCCACGGACCGGATTGGGCAAAATGCGACTTCATGCGGGCCGGATCAGTTGTGCACGCGCGAACGCACCCTTTGCATTAATAAACCATTTGAAATCGAACAATAGCAGACACAAATGTAGACCTAACAAAACAAATTGTAAATTTGCACAACTGCACCTAATTTTTATTAGCCTGCTTCCAGCAACGACTCAGAAAATGAACACAGCTAGTCTCTAATTTTTATTGAAGCGATTGAAGTGAGGGTGTGTGTGTGAAGGTGTGAGAGTGTGTGAGGGTGTGTGTGAGGATATGTAAGGGTGTGTGTGAGCGTGTGTGTCAATGTGTGTGTGATAGTGTGTCAGTGTGTGTGAGGGTGTGCGTGAGGGTGTGTGTCAGTGTGTGTGATGGTGTGTCAGTGTGTGTGAGAGTGTGTCAGTGTGTGTGAGGGTGTGTGTGTGAGGGTGTGTGTCAGTGTGTATGAGAGGGTGTATCAGTGTGTGTGAGGATGTGTGAGTGTATGTGTGAGGGTGTGTCAGTGTGTGTGAGTGTGTGTCAGTGTGTGTCAGTGTGTGTGAGAGTGTATGTGTGAGGGTGTGTCAGTGAGTGTGTTTGAGAGTGTGTGTAAGTGTTTGTGAGAGTGTGTGTGAGGGTGTGAGATTGTGTGTGAGAATGTATGTGTGAGGGTGTGTGAGAGAATGTGTGTGCCAGTGTGTGTGTCAGGTTGTGTGTGAGAGTGAATGTCAGTGAAGCGGCGACAACACCCGGAGTGAGCGGACATTCGGAGACGGCGATGTCTGGGAGCCTTTCCCTCACTCCCCCCCCCCCCCGGGAATGCGGGCCCGCCCAGGTGCTCTGTGTACAGCTGGGGTCCGGGGGAGGCGAGGGTCGGTGACCCGGGAGGGAGTCGGGCATCGGAGCGGAGCCTTAGACCGAGATTCATCCTGGCCCCCACTCACCCGGTCCACTCCTGGCTCCGGGCCGGGGTTAAAACTCCATGGGGTGTGGACAGAGCCGCCGGAGGTGAGGGTGGGAGGTGTGACAGGCCACCTAGGTGGGAGGTGTGACAGGCCACCTAGCAGTAGTAGTGAAGTTGGGGATGGCATCAAACAGGAAATTAGAAATGCGTGCAACAAAGGCAAAACAGTTATAATGGGTGACTTCAATCTACATATAGATTGGGTGAATCAAATTGGCAGGGGTGCTGAGGAAGAGGATTTCTTGGAATGTATGCGGGATAGTTATCTAAACCAACATGTAGAGGAACCAACGAGAGAGCAGGCTATTCTAGACTGGGTATTGAGTAATGAGGAAGGGTTAGTTAGCAGTCTTGTTGTGCGTGCCCCCTTGGGGAAGAGTGACCATAATATGGTTGAGTTCCTCATTAGGATGGAGAGTGACATTGTTAATTCAGAAACAACGGTTCTGAACTTAAAGAAAGGTAACTTTGAGGGTATGAGACGTGAATTGGCCAAGATTGACTGGCAATTAGTTCTAAAAGGGTTGACGGTGGATATGCAATGGAAGGCATTTAAAGACTGCATGGATGAACTACAAAATGTGTTCATCCCAGTTTGGCAAAAGAATAAATCAGGGAAGGTAGTGCATCCGTGGATAACAAGGGAAATCAGGGATAGTATCAAAGCAAAAGATGATGCGTACAAATTAGCCAGAAAAAGCAGCATACCAGAGGACTGGGAGAAATTCAGAGACCAGCAGAGGAGGACAAAGGGCTTAATTAGGAAAGGGAAAATAGATTATGAAAGGAAACTGGCAGGGAACATAAAAACTGACTGCAAAAGTTTTTATAAATATGTGAAGAGAAAGAGATTAGTTAAAACAAATGTAGGTCCCTTGCAGTCAGAAACAGGTGAATTGATCATGGGGAACAAGGATATGGCGGATAAATTGAATAACTACTTTGGTTCCGTCTTCACTAAGGAAGACATAAATAATCTGCCGGAAATAGCAGGGGGCCGCGGGTCAAAGGAGATGGAGGAACTGAGTGAAATCCAGGTTAGTCGGGAAGTGGTGTTGGGTAAATTGAATGGATTAAAGGCCGATAAATCACCAGGGCCAGATAGGCTGCATCCCAGAGTACTTAAGGAAGTAGCTCCAGAAATAGTGGATGCATTAGTGATAATTTTTCAAAACTCTTTAGATTCTGGAGTAGTTCCTGAGGATTGGAGGGTAGCAAACGTAACCCCACTTTTTAAGAAGGGAGGGAGAGAGAAAACGGGGAATTACAGACCAGTTAGTCTAACATCGGAAGTGGGGAAACTGCTAGAGTCAGTTATTAAAGATGGGATAGCAGCACATTTGGAAAGTGGTGAAATCATTGGACAAACTCAGCATGGATTTACGAAAGGTAAATCGTGTCTGACGAATCTTATAGAATTTTTCGAGGATGTAACTAGTAGAGTGGATAGGGGAGAACCAGTGGATGTGTTGTATCTGGACTTTCAGAAGGCTTTCGACAAGGTACCACATAAGAGATTAGGATACAAACTTAAAGCACACGGTATTGGGGGTTCAGTATTGATGTGGATAGAGAACTGGCTGGCAAACAGGAAGCAAAGAGTAGGAGTAAACGGGTCCTTTTCACAATGGCAGGCAGTGACTAGTGGGGTACCGCAAGGCTCAGTGCTGGGACCCCAGCTATTTACAATTAATATTAATGAGCTGGATGAGGGAATTGAAAGCAACATCTCCAAGTTTGCGGATGACACTAAGCTGGGGGGCAGTGTTAGCTGTGAGGAGGATGCTAGGAGACTGCAAGGTGACTTGGATAGGCTGGGTGAGTGGGCAAATGTTTGGCAGATGCAGTATAATGTGGATAAATGTGAGGTTATCCACTTTGGTGGCAAAAACGGGAAGGCAGACTATTATCTAAATGGTGGCCGATTAGGAAATGGGGAGATGCAGCGAGACCTGGGTGTCATGGTACACCAGTCATTGAAAGTAGGCATGCAGGTGCAGCAGGCAGTGAAGAAAGCGAATGGTATGTTGGCCTTCATAGCAAGAAGATTTGAGTATAGGAGCAGGGAGGTTCTACTGCAGTTGTACAGGGTCTTGGTGAGACCATACCTGGAGTATTGCGTACAGTTTTGGTCTCCAAATCTGAGGAAGGACATTATAGCTATAGAGGGAGTGCAGAGAAGGTTCACCAGACTGATTCCTGGGATGTCAGGACTTTCATATGAAGAAAGACTGGATAGACTTGGCTTATACTCGCTAGAATTTAGGAGATTGAGAGGGGATCTTATAGAAACATACAAAATTCTTATGGGGTTGGACAGGCTAGATGCAGGAAGATTGTTCCCGATGTTGGGGAAGTCCAGGACAAGGGGTCACAGCTTAAGGATAAGGGGGAAATCCTTTAAGACCGAGATGAGGAAAAACTTTTTCACACAGAGAGTGGTGAATCTCTGGAACTCTCTGCCACAGAGGGTAGTTGAGGCCAGTTCATTGGCTATATTTAAGAGGGAGTTAGATGTGGCCCTTGTGGCTAAGGGGATCAGGGGGTATGGAGAGAAGGCAGGTACGGGATACTGAGTTGGATGATCAGCCATGATTATATTGAATGGCGGTGCAGGCTCGAAGGGCCGAATGGCCTACTCCTGCACCTATTTTCTATGTATCTATGTATCTATGTGACCGGTGCCTCAGTGGTCTGTGCTGGGACCACCGCCGTGTCTCACCTATCACACCATCTGCACGGGAATTTTCTTTCCCCCAAAATCATCCCGTAGGCCGGATTGGACCCCTTCGCGGGCCAGTAGTTTGACCCCTGCTTTAAACCAATGCCCTCTCGTTCTTTAATCACATATCCCGGGAAAAAGACCTTATATATTCCCCTCATGGTTTTTACTTACCTCAAAAACAATTTTTGCTATATTTTGAACTTCCAGCACCTGCAGATTTTGTTCCATGAATGTCAAATGGAATCATTAGTACTGCAGTTAGATTGCCATTTTAAATAGTGTGCGATGGGTCTAAGTAAGACAATCAAATTGCTCGTTCTTTACGGGAAATCCGCTGACAGAAAACTATTCTCATTGGTGAGTGTGGAGGAGATCTGGAAGCCTTGGGCGAATTGAATTGCTCGTGACGTTATTTATTTATAATAAAAAATTTAATTGAGAGTGAGAAATTCTGTGATCAGCGTGAGAGAATTGCGTGAAATGCGTGAGTTGGCAGCCCTGATGCAGGGGAATCCTAATGATAACTTTCTCTGTGGCAGGCAGAAGCAGGAACAGTTTTGTAATTTAGAGTCATCATCTTGTAATGCTAATTCAATTCCGCTCTTTCCATATATGCTGCCAGACCTGGTAGGAGGTTTCTTTTAATTTAGATGTCCAATATTTTGTATCCGTTAGTGCCAGCACTTTTTTTCTCCTTCTCATTCATCACCTAAGATTCCTCCAGATAGACCTGATCTGATTCATGGTCCTCTATCACCCAAACTCAGTCAGCATCACCAACCTTTATGCCATTTACCTCTCTTGATCTTGACCCTATCACAGGCTGTTCTCTTCCTTTTTTGCAATTTAAAATGTGCAATTTGCAATGTTTCCTAGTTCTTATGGAAGTTCATCAACCTAAAAAACAAATCTGACCTGCTCAGTATTGCCAGCAATTTTTTTTTCTTTTAAATTCTCTTTTCTTTCAAATCCCATTTCCTGCTCTACTGCCCTTTGTAATCTTCTCCAGACCTCCAACCAAATACATCTGCTATCGAGCACGTTACAACAACTGTACATTCATTTCCAGAGACTCTAACTATTTTCGTCTCAAAAGAGTTTTAAAACCTCTACTTAGTTATCTATTCCTCCTCATCTCTTCAGTATGATTTTGTCTGATAATATTCCTAAATGAAGTGCTCTAATATAGGAATATGGGATAGGAGTTTGTTGAATTCATTACTTTGCTCACCTCACCATCAGCCCTCTCCACAACTGATTTTCAAATTGATATATGATAGGCCCCAAGAATGCATAACTGCTGTTTAATCTCAAATGAAAAATAAGTGAGTTTAAAATGTGAATTGCAAAAATCAGTCACAAGTATGGTGATTATACAGTGATTAAGAAATTGCTTGTTCACTTTTCACAAGGGAAAAAAAGTCTCATTATACACGTAATCACCTCTTCTACACAGACAATGACTGGTGCGAGAAAAAAATAATATTGTTCAAATTTACTGTCTGTGCATTGGCTCGATAGAAATTAATAAGCAACCAATACTTAAAGGTAAATGTAATATCTTACCATAATTAAATTGACTATTAGACTTTTCACAGTTGATAATATTGAATCGATAATGAATAGCATTCCTCATTCCACTCACTTCAAAGTAAAACCATTGGTGGTGATGATTGCTGTTTATATCAGAATTAAGAATCAGATCGTATTCAAGCCTAGAAAAAGATAAAGGCAATTGCATAAATTTGCCTAGTAAGCTACAGGCAAAAGAAAAACAGCAAGGGAGAGAAACCACCAATATGGCAAAACTACCAATAGCATCTCAACTGCCCATTATACATAGAAACATAGAAAATATGTGCAGGAGGAGGCCATTTGGCCCTTCGAGCCAGCACCGCCATTCATTGTGATCATGGCTGATCGTCCCCAATCAATAACCCGTGCCCTGCCTTCTCCCCATATCTCTTGATTCCACTAGCCCCTAGAGCTCTATCTAACTCTCTCTTAAATCCATCCAGTGATTTGGCCTCCACTGCCCTCTCAGGCAGGGAATTCCACAAATTCACAACTCTCTGGGTGAATTTTATTTTTCTCACCTCAGTCTTAAATGGCCTCCCCTTTATTCTAAGACTGTGGACCCTGGTTCTGGACTCGCCCAACATTGGGAACATTTTTCTTGCATCTAGCTTGTCCAGTCCTTTTATAATTTTATATGTTTCTATAAGATCTCCCCTCATCCTTCTAAACTCCAGTGAATACAAGCCTAGTCTTTTCAATCTTTCCTCATATGACAGTCCCGCCATCCCAGGGATCAATCTCGTGAATCTACGCTGCACTGCCTCAATCAAAAGGATGTCCTTCCTCAAATTCGGAGACCAAAACTGTACACAATACTCCAGATGTGGTCTTACCAGAGCACTATACAACTGCAGAAGAACCTCTTTACTCCTGTACTGAAATCCTCTTGTTATGAAGGCCAACATTCCATCAGCTTTCTTCACTGCCTGCTGTACCTGCACGCCAACTTTCAGTGACTGGTGTACAAGGACACCCAGGTCTCGCTGCACCTCCCCCTTACCTAACCTAACCCCATTGAGATAATAATCTGCCCCCTTGTTTTTGCCGCCAAAGTGGATAACCTCACATTTATCTATATTATACTGCATCTGCCACGCATCTGCCCACTCACTCAACCTGCAACCTCCTAACATCCTCTTCACAGTTCACACTGCCACCCAGCTTTGTGTCATCCGCAAACTTGCTAGTGTTGCTCCTAATTCCCTCTTCCAAATCATTAATATATATGGTAAACAGTTGCGGCCCCAACACCGAGCCTTGCGGCACTCCACTCGCCACTGCCTGCCATTTTGAAAAGGACCCGTTCACTTCTACTCTTTGCTTCCTGTCTGCCGACCAATTTTCTATCCATGTCAACACCCTACCCCCAATATCATGTGCTCTAATTTTAGTCACCAGTCTTACGTGCAGGACTTTATCAAAGGCTTTCTGAAAGTCTAGATACACTACATTTACTGGCTCCCCTTCATCCATTTTACTTGTCACATCCTCAAAAAATTCCAGAAGATTAGTCAAGCATTATTTCCCTTTCATAAATCCATGCTGACTTGGACTAATCCTTTTACTGCTATCCAAATGCCCCATTATTACCTCTTTAATAATTGACTCCAGCATCTTTCCCACCACCGAAGTCAGGCCAACTGGTCTGTAATTCCCCGTTTTCTCTCTCGCTCCTTTCTTGAAAAGTGGGATAACATTAGCTATCCTCCAATCCACAGGAACTGATCTTGAATCTATTGAACATTGGAAAATGATCACCAATGCATCCACTATTTCTAGAGCCACCTCCCTGAGGACCCTGGGATGTAGACCATCCAGTCCAGGGGATTTATCATCCTTCAGTCCCATTAACCTACCCAATACTATTTCTCGCCTAATGAAAATTTCTTTCAGTACCTCTACCCCCTTAGATCCTCTGTCCTCCAGTACATCTGGGAGATTGTTTGTGTCTTCCTTAGTGAAGACAGATCCGAAGTACCTGTTCAACTCTTCTGCCATTTCCTTGTTGCCCATAATAATTTCACCTGTGTCAGCCTTCAAGGGACCCACATTTGACTTTGCTATTTTTCCCTTAACATATCTAAAGAAGCTTTTACTGTCCTTCTATATATTCCTAGCCAGCTTCCCCTCGTACTTCATCTTTTCAGCCCGTATTGCCCGTTTTGTTTCCTTCTGTTGTCCTATGAAAGTTTCCCAATCCTCTGGCTTCCGGCTACTCTTTGCTGTGTTATACATCTTTTCTTTTAGTTTTGTTCTATCCCTAACTTCTCTTGTCAGCCACGGTTGCCTCCTACTCCCCTTAGAATCTTTCTTCCTTTTTGGAATGAAATGATCCTGCGTCTTCCGGATTATGCCCAGAAATTCCTGCCATTACTGTTCCACCGTCATTCCTGCTAGGATCCCTTTCCAGTCTACCTTGGCCAGCTCCTCTCTCATGCCTTCATAGTCCCCTTTGTTCAACTGCATCACTGACACTTCCGATTTAACCTTCCCCTTCTCAAATTGCAGATTAAAACTAATCATATTATGATCACTACCTCCAAGCGGTTCCTTTACCTAGAGTTCTCTTATCAAATCTGGTTCATTGGACATCACTAAATCCAGAATTGCCTTTTCTCTGGTCGGCTCCATTACAAGCTGCTCTAAGAATCCATCTCGGAGGCATTCTACAAACTCTGTTTCTTGGGGTCCTGAACCAACCTGATTTTCCCAGTCTACCTGCATATTGAAATCCCCCATCACCACAGTGGCATTACCTTTATTACATGCCAGTTTTAACTCTTGCTGCAACTTACACCCTACATCCGGGCTACTGTTTGGGGGTCTGTAGATAACACTAATTAGTGTCTCCTTGCCTTTACAATTCCTCAACTCAATCCACAGTGACTCTACCTCGTCAATCCCTTTGTCTTCCTTCGCAAGGGATTGAATTCCATCCCTTACCAGCAGAGCTACCCCACCTCCTCTGCCCACCTGCCTGTCCTTTCTATATGATGTATAACCCTGAATATTAAGTTCCCAGGCTCGATCGTCCTGCAGCCACGTCTCAGTAATCCCCACAATGTCATATCTACCAACATCTAACTGAGCCTCAAACTCATCTACTTTACTTCTTATACTTCGCGCATTCATATACAATACTTTTAATTCCTTACGCATCTCACCTTTTACATCGATCCCTATTACACTTGGCCATACTCTCCTATCCCTTTGTGAGCTTTCTTTCCCGTTAATTCTGGGGTCATTAACTATCCCTTTACTCTCTTTCCCTTTAACTTCGTCCTTGACTATCCCATTTGACAACCCCCCCCCCCCCCCTTATTTTGTTTAAAACCACCCGTGTAGCAGTGGCAAACCTGCCTGCCAGAATGCTGGTCCCCCACCTGTTAAGGTGCAATCCGCCCCTTTTGTGCGAATTGTACAAATTGTACGATCCGTCCCTTTTGTACGAATTTTGTACAGCACCTTTGGGTTTTTTTTCTGTATTTTGTTTCATACTTCCTTATGACATAGGAGGACTTTTCAGCCCATCAAATGTACGCTGGCTCATGTACCAACCCTGACGGAAATTAATTTGTCTCTTATGAAACACATACTGTAATTATTGTTGGACTCGTGACATTATGATTGGTTGGTTAAGGTAGAAATACTACCTTGGTTTCCTGATGTAATATTTATCACAAGACAAGCACATTAAAATAACTTGAGTAAGGATTTACTGTTGGGCGGCATTCAAGAGTCAAGAGAGTCAAGAGAGTTTTATTGTCATGTGTCCCAGATAGGACAATGAAATTCTTGCTTGCTGCAGCACAACAGAATATGTAAACATAATACAGTACAGGATATAAAAGTTCAGTGTGTCTGTATACCATAGACCATATATATACACAATAAATAAACAGATAAAGTGCAATAGTAATAATAGACTGATATTGTTCAGAGCTTGTTTGATGTTGTGTTTAATAGCCTGATGGCTGTGGGGAAGTAGCTGTTCCTGAACCTGGATGCTCCGGATTTCAAGCTCCTGTACCTTCTTTCCGATGGCAACGGAGAGATGAGTGTGGGGCCAGGATGGTGTAGGTCTTTGATGATGTTGGCAGCATTTTTGAGGCAGCGACTGCGATAGATCCCTTCGATAGTGGGGAGGTCAGAGTCGATGATGGACTGGGCAGTGGTAACAACTTTCTGCATTTTTTCCCGCTCCTGGACGTTCAAGTTGCCGATTCAAGCCATGATGCAGCCAGTCAATATGCTCTCTACTGTGCACCTGTAGAAGTTCAAGAGAGTCCTCTTTGACATACCGACTCTCCGTAATCTTCTCAGGAAGTAGAGGCGCTAATTCTTTATAATTGCATCAGTGTGCTGGGACCAGGAAAGATCTTCGGAAATATGCTTGCCCAGGAATTTGAAGTTTTTGACCCTTTCCACAATCGTCCCAATGATATAAACGGATTGTGGGTCACTATCCTACACCTTCCAAAGTCCACAATCAGTTCCTTGGTTTTGCTGGTGTTGAGAGCCAGGTCATTGTGCGTGCACCATTTGGTCAATCGGTCAATCTCACTTCTATATTCTGACTCTTCACCATCAGTGATTCGTCCCACAACAGTGGTGTCGTCGGCAAACTCGATGATGGAGTTTGCACTATGTCTGGCTACACAGTCATGAGTACAGAGTGAGTACAGCAGGGGGCTGAGCACGCAGCCTTGAGGTGCTCCCTTACTGATTGTTATCGAGGTTGACACATTTCGACCAATGGTCTGTGAATGAGGAAGTTGAGGGTCCAATTGCACAGGGATGCGCAGAGACCCAGATCCATGAGCTTGGTAATCAGCTTGGAGGGGATGATGGTATTAAACGCCGAGCTGTAGTCTATGAACAACAGCCTGACATATGAGATTTTGTTGTCCAAGTGGTCCAGACCTGAGTGGAGAGCCAGTGAGATCGCATCCACCGTTGATCTGTTGTGGCAGTAAACGAACTGCAGTGGGTCGAGGTTCTTGTTGAGGTAGGAGTTGATATGTGCCATAATCAACCTCTCAAAGCACTTCATCACCACAGACGTTAGTGCCACTGGTCGATAGTCATTGAGGCACGTCACCTTGCTCTTCTTGGGCACCGGTATTATTGATGCCCTTTTAAAACAGGTGGGAACCTCAGACCTCAGAAGTGAGAGGTTGAAAATGTCCTTAAAAACTCCAGCCAGTTGGTCGACACAGGTTTTCAGAACACGACCGGATATACCATCAGGTCCAGGCGCTTTCCAAGGGTTCACCCCTCTGAAGGATCTTCTGACGTCTGCCTCTGTGACTGTGACTGAAATACCATCACGGCGAATGGGGGCTCGGGAAGGCACATCAGTGTTCTCCCTATCAAAGCATGCGTAAAACGCATTGAGCTCGTCAGGGAGTGATGCTTCGCTGTCATTTGAGCTGCCTCCTGATTTCGCCTTGTAGGAGGTGATGGCATTCAAGCCCCGCCACAGTTGCCGAACATCCGTCTCATCCTCCAGCTTGGAGCAGAAGTCCCTTTGGGCCTTTTTGATGGCCTTACCAAGGTCGTATCTGGACTGCTGGTAGACCTCTGCATCTCCATACCTGAATGCCCGGGATCTGGTCTTCAGAAGAATGCGGATCTCATGGTTCATCCAAGGCTTCTGGTTAGGAAACACTCGGAAGGTTTTTGTTGGGACGCAGTCCTCCACACATTTCCTTATGAAATCTGTAACGACTGTGGAGTATTCATTCAGGTCCGTTGCCGAGTCCTTGAACATTGCCCAGTCTACAGACTTCAAGCAGTCCTGGAGTTGTTCCTCTGCGTCTCCCGACCAGCTCTGTGCAGACCTCACCTCTGGGGGTGCTCTCTTCAATTGCTGCCTGTGGGTAGGAAGATGCTGCACCGTAGTATGGTCGAATTTACTGAAGTGAGGGTGCGGGATAGAGCGATAGGCATCCTTGATGGTTGTGTAGCAGTGGTCGAGGGTGTTTGGTCCTCTGGTGCTGCAGGAGATGGTGGAAGTTAGGGAGCGATTTCTTCAGGTTGGCTTTGTTGAAATCCCCGGCAATGGTGGTAAATGCCACGGGGTAAGCCGTCTGGTGCTTGTTGACCACGGCATGCAGCTCCCCCAGTGCCAGATGTACATCTGCCTGGGGTGTGATGTAGACTGTGGTCAGGATGATGGAGGTGAATTCCCTCGGAAGGTAGAAGGGACGCCACTTCACTGCCAGATGTTCGAGGTGTGGAGAGCAGGAATTAGATAGGACTTCCACCTCTGAGTACCACGCAGAGTTGACCATGAGGCAGACGCCCCCTCCTCTCCCTTTCCTAGATGCCAGTGTACGGTCCATGCGATGGATGGAGAAACCTTCAGGCTGGACGGTTGAGTCTGGGGAGCTGGGGGTGAGCCATGTCTCTGTGAAACAGAACACAGAGCATTCCCTCAGCTCCCTTTGGTAAAGCAGCCTTGCCTTTAAGTCCTCCACTTTATTTTCAAGGGACTGTACATTGGCTAGTAGGATGGTAGGGAGAGGGGGTCAAAGTCCCCTGCGCTTCAGTCTGACCTGGACCCGCAAAAATATTCTGACTTCACATCCTTTAAGAAGCAATGGTGTGTTCAGCTCTTAGCAGGAGATGCTAGAATTTCTCCCACTTCAGTCACTGACCTAGCCTGACACTGGCCATCAAAAGAAACCTTATAGCAAATGCACAAGGTAGCTAGCATGATTGGTCATCCCACGACCAGCCTCAGGTCAATCCAAAGTGCAAACAGCCCTTATTGTATTGTATTATGAAATGTTCACTATAAAAAGCACTTTTACATTGATTGTCACATTGTTTCCAATTCCCAGATTAATTGGGAAAAATACTTCAAAGTATATTTTACTGATAAATATTTACAAATATCTTGAGCCACAAAAGTCACTGTGTAATATAGATCTCTCTTTTTTATGTTGAATTCTTTGATTCAAGGAGTTTCAGTGAGTATGATGCCAAGTGTTAAACATGAATGGTGGATCGTTTGCAAACATAATGGAAAGAATTAGGAATTGATGTGGAGATAATGGTGTGATAAGAGCTAATGGTGGAAGGGGGCTCTGGGCAGATGGGATTCAAAGATCTTAGGGCTTGCAAGAACACGTGTCTGGAATAAATGAAGGAGAAACCTATGGTCAGGTTCTAGCAGAGGCATGTGTAACCATTTCAGATGTCAATTCTGAATGCTGTATTACCTAAAATATTTGAGTTCAAATATTAAGGTTTATCTCACCAATGGCGAATGTATATTGGAAATAGATGAAAGAAAATTTGGCACTGTAGCAATCAGAGGCAAGTAGGGAGATGGGGAGAAATAAGCACAAGGATGTCCCTTAGCTGCAATTATGAAAGGAAGAGTTTGCTACGGTTTCAGCAGCAAGGATACAGCCAAGGAGGGGCAGCACAGGAGATTTAAAAAGAAACCATTGGTTTACAGGGGTGACTGCGCTAATGTTATATAAAAAGAAAAGGGATGAGGTCCTGCAGTGTGAATTAGACAAAAGATTAAAAAGCAGAATCTGCAGGGCAATAATCTTTGGATTATTCCAATTCCCACGTGCTACTGAGGGGAGGAATAGGAAGATTGGACAGTTGTATGAATAGCTGAGGAGTGATGTAGGGGGCAGGAATTCCGATTATTGGACCATTGCGATCTCTTCTGTATCAGAGTTGGCTTGTCCTAGAGGGACAGATTGCACCTGAACTGGAGGGGAATACTTTTGCAAGTGCTACTAGCAAGGGTTTAAACTAGAATAGCAGGGGGATGGCATCCAAAGCAGTAGTGAAGCAGGTGGGAAGCTGGAATTTGATACAGAGGTCAATGACAGCAAATTTTATAGACAGGACAAGCAGGTGCATGACAGGAAACAAGGAAAGATGATTGGATTAAATTGCATACATTTCAAAACAAGAGGTCTAATGGGTAAGGCGGATGAACTCAGGGCGTGGATAGGTACATGCGACTGAGACATAACCATTACAGAAACCTGGCTATTTAATGTTCCAGGTTACAGGTGCTACAAGCAAGATAGAGTGGAGAGGGTGGGGTGTTGCTTTACTGATTAAGGAGAACATCATGGCAGCAGTCCAAGGTGATATTACTGAGGGACAGTCAGGTGAGGCTATATGGGTGCAACTGAGAAATAATAAGGGGATGATCACCTTGCAGGGATTGGCAGTGTTGCTTTGTAACGGAGTGTCAGAAGACTGGACGATGGATAATGTGATGTCTCTATTTAAGAAAGGTGCAAATAAAGTACTGGTAATTATAGACCAGTAGGCCTAACATCTGTGGTAGGCAAATTACTGGAAAGAATTCAGAGGGAAAAGATATACATGCATTTGGAAAGACAAGGATTGATTAGAAATAGCATAGTTTTGTATCTCACAAATTTGATTGAGTATTTTGAAAAAGTAACTAAGGAGGTTTATAAGTATCAGGGTCATAATATTAGTTTTTTAGTTTCAGTAAGGCCTATGATAAAGTAAGATGGATAGGATCCAGGGAGAGTTAGCTAATTGGATACAGAATAGGCTTCACAGTATGAAGTAGAGGATGATGGAAGGTTGCCTTTCAGACTGATGGCCTGTGACTAGTGGTGTGCATCAGTTGTGCACTTGCTGTTGTCATCTATATCAACAATTTGGAAGAGAATATACAAGGCATGGTTAAGAAGTTTACAGAACGCACCAAAATAGGCGGTATAGTAGATACTGAAGATGGTTATTAAGAACTACAGCAATTAGGCGGGGGAATGGTGAGATAAGTGTAAGATGTTACATTTTAATGTCAAACCAAGGTAGGACCTTCTCAGTGAACAGTAGGGCCTTGGGAAATGTTAGAGCGGAAGGATCTAGGAGTACATAGTTTCCTAAAAATGTCATCGGAGGTAGATAGGGTGGTGAAGGCAGCTTCTGGCATGCTGGCCCCTTCATCAGACAGGCAACTAAACAGAGAAATTGGGGTGTTATGTTACACTAAATGCTGAAGGTTGTACAAAATGCCGGTGAGGTTATACTTGGAGTATTGTGTTCAGGTTTGGTCACCTTGCTCTTGGAAAAATCTCATTATGCTGGAAAAAGTGCAGAGAAGAGGTTGGGCAGGGTTGGACTGTATTCCTTGAAGTGCATGAGATGGAGGGATGACCTTGTAGAGATGTTAAAAATCATGAGTGGCATAGAGATAGTTAATACAGTCTTTTTCACTGGACAGGGGAAATCAAGAATTAGAATGAAATAGGTTTAAGCTGAGAGGGGAAAAATAGGAACACGTGCGGCAATGTTTTCAGATAATGGTTGGTATATGGAACGAGTTGCCAGACGAAGTAGTTGACTTATTAAGGTACAATAGAACATTTAAAAGTTGTATAGACTGGTACATGGATAGGAAAGGTTGAGGATTTGGACCAAATGAGAGCAAATGGGACGCTGAGATGGGACAGCTTGGGTGGCATGGACGAATTCAGCCAAAGGGCCTGTTTCCATGTTGTATGACTTTATTATTCTAAGATATTGAATTTCCCTAATCGTTGCTCCACAATTAATGCCAATACCCTATCCAGTCTTACCCTTGATAATACCTTGGTCTCAGCTTTAGAATTTGCCTTAATATCTTTTGGTGCTGTCTCAACTTTTGTTGAGTGTATATAGTACAAGCTTTAAAAATAGTCACTGTTAACTTCTTGTTTATTACTACAGAGAAGCTGACACAAAGTGGTCAGTAGGTTCACTTTACAATCAGAACTAGCAAACAAGGATTTAATAAATGTATTTAATTTAATTTAATAAAATACGTGTACAAGTAGGAAATCAGTTTGATTACATTTTATTTGACTATGTGACAACACAGTCAGAATATGTACTAAATGTGAATCAAATGAAATGGGGACTGGGCAAGAAAGTAGACACCATGATGTTGGTCAGGTACATGGATAAGAAAGGATTAGAGGAAAGAATTAGAAGGATATGTGTCAAAAGCAGGCAGGTGGGATCAGTGTAAATGGCAGTTTGGGCTAGTTGGGCCGAAGGACCCGTTTCCATGCTGCTTGATGCTATCACTTTATATTATTACACATATACAGCTTTTGACAAATTTCCATATAAATGTATTAAATAAACTTCAAAGTTGTGGAATTTCAGAGGATATCTTGGTAATGGAAAACAAATTGGCTAAAATTTACAACTAAATTAATCATAGCGCGTTATATAGAGCAAATTAGTATTGTCACTCAATTTCCAATATTTGAATCAGTGCTGGGTGGACACAAAATGCTGGAGTAACTCAGTGGAGTAATTTGAATCAGTGCTCGTAGCTGATGTTAAAGGAAATGGAGACAAGGAGAAAGGAACTGCCTTCAAGACAGTCACTCAAATATCACTAATAGCAAGATATCATTTCTCAGAGCAACCTCCACCCCAAACTAAAATCTGCAATTCTTTATTGCAGAACAATTGTTTAAGATTAGCTAATAAAGTCTGTTATTCAATATTCAGGAATGTTGTCTTTAATTCAATTGACAGGGTTGGTTTCTGCCCCCCTCCCAAAAAATCTCATCAATCTTACTTTCTAATTTGAATTGCTTTTCGAAGATTTCCAGATTCAAACTGCGAATTGAACCTCAACGTTTCTCCATCTTCGGATACAGGATAGCTGAGTGAGAAAGGAGGATAAAACAGTATCCAGTTAGTAACATCGAAGTTGAACATTCAGCTAAAAAGCTAAAAACGGAGATTCTTTATATAACTCACCTGAGACAATCAACATCATATATAGTTTTGTCAATAATGTCATTTGCATGAATTAGTCTCTCAATATCTTGGAATATTTTTGTTCTGTGGTAGAAAAAAATAATGCCCATAAATGCAGTTTTTGCATATATATGTTAAGTATGTATTTTGAAAACGGTGTATTGTTTTAATTGGCTACTCACAGCTTAAAAGATAGTAGGGAAAGTAAATTATTTAAACACCACCACCCACATCTTTCCATAAACAATTCATGAATCTAATTCATTGATTTGGTTTGAGGTTTAAACATATCCCTACCCCTTATTAGACATTTCTTTATCATACATATAAATAAGTACAGCAGTTCACAGAAATTAACAAATAAAAGTTTAATGAATTACAATTTTCTTTTTGGATCCTTGCTACAGGGTCCAAATATAATAATTCTAAAATATTTTGCCTTCCTATGATCTGTAAATGGTAAAATAAAAAATTGATTTCCACTATAATTTTTGTAAAGATAAAAGATTTGTTCTCACATCTGTACATTACAACCAATATAATAATTCTAAAATATAAATAATTTGTCTTCCTATGATCTATAAATTGTATAAATAATTCAAAATAATTGATCTTTGTAAATTGTAAACTAAAAAAAATGAGTTACAAGGAATTTTTGTGGGTTACATCATACAAAATCTGTTAAGATGGCACAATTTCAAAATATTTTCTATTCTTCCGGATCAATGTGAAAATACAAGCAAATTAACTCCTCCAAAAATCGAGCAAAATGTAATGTTATGGATTACTGTACATTCTTTCCGATTCAGTCTTCCCCTCTTACAGTATAAAGGCTTATGAATTTAACTTTCGCATTGAGATGTTTTGCTTTATCATTTTTCTCAGTTCTGGTAGTGCTTTCTCCTCTCAATGTAATGCTTTCAGATAGCAATCACTTGCATGCTCACCTTTGAACACCGTAGGTTCTTTCTATGAGAGGTTCCTTGAATGGAGGTGGAATATGGCCAAAATAATCAGGATAAGCCACTTCACCATATTCGGGAACAGATTTAGTCGTTTTAACAATTTCAACATAAAGGTCAGGGTCATGAAGTGGTTGCAAGACACCTGGTTCCGGTAAGTCTGAAAATCCTGGTTCTTCAGAACTTAAAGAGGACTCATCCTCGGCATCAGTGTCAATGCCAGTACAGCACAATTGACCTAGCTGGGTACCAACCTGTTGCCAAGATGGAGGCTGACCAAATGATGAAACAAATAAAGACTTTCCACAACCAGAGATCTGCTGACACGTTTTGCTGCATGTTTCTCCTAGTGTCAAAAATCTGGGCTTATTCTCAACTCCACTCTCACACCCAGGTTTCCAACATTTAACATCTTCAGAAGCATTATTACAGTGTAGGGACATACTGCTTAAACCTTTTGTAATTTCATTGTTCAGGCACTGTGTCGGTGTATGTCCATTTTGTTTGGAATACTGATAGTTAACATTGTTTTTGCTCTTCTCTGTATTCTGCAGATCCATGTGTGTTACTTGTTTATGGTCCTGTCCAGCTCCTTGATAAACATTCGGTAGAATCTGCTGGTTTTGTGGAATATTATTGTCTTTAACACTTGCTCTTATCGTATTACTTTTTGAAGACAGCTCTTCTGCTGTGGGCACAATAATGGGTCCCGTCCGCTGAACATCAGATCTTGATGGACTTGTGTTGCTACTTTCAGTAAAATTATATGCCTGGAACAAAAAAAGTATAAAATAAACTAAAGATGAATGTTGAGGCAACTGAATTGGATAATATAAATTTACAAACTATAATGTCTGTGAGTGAGGCAAGCCACGACTGAACATTAATAGCTTCACGTTAATCTATTTTTAAGCATGCATAGATTACCAAAAGGTTATCAGTGGTAAACATGGATTTCTAATTCTCTCTCACTGTTTACAGCATGAACAAGAAGTCAGCCTCAAAGACATCTGAGCCCGTATGTGGAGGCAATTCAGGCCACCTCTTTGACAAATCAATCCAAATGGACGATGAAGTCTCAGCATTTTGTTTCCACTTTTGCTGGTGTTTCACCCAATGGCTTCACCCGCCATCTTGTCCAGTTCATTATTATTCACCCATGAACTTCAGAAGTGTATGTCAGCAGGCTGGCTGTCATACAAAATCCTGTCATTGCCCAGTCCGGACAGACATAAACTTTATACACATGTTGTTAGATTGCACCTGGAAATACTCAATTCCTCCAGGAAAAATAAGGTTGATGATTACACCCACTCACAATTTAATTGTCTCTGCAAAGACCAAGGGTTATATGAGTAACTGAACTACTGCAAATCTGCATTGAATATATTCACTGAATGACTGTGAAATAGATGAAATTATTTAACCACATTAACTCGTGTTTTGTTCTAAAATACTTTCCAGATATTCACGGTTTGAATTTGTTTTATCTGAAAATGAATTAGACCAAAATTCAAAAAAGGGATGGGACCAGCATGCGAATTAACCGAAACCAACATTTTTACGCAGAGAAAAATTGGCCAAATCCATAATTAAATATTGCTTTAAATGTAAACCATATGTACAATTTTCCTTCAACACGCTGTAGATCTTTCATTTATTGGACCAGATCATGCTTACATGCGGCCAGTTTTTCCATGGAAAATGTTTGTTACCTCTTCCTGGCTATTCATTTCAACTGACTGCTACTTAGTAAGTAACATCTTGCTCTGTCACTGGCCTATCAAATTGAGTAGTACAGAGTTGCGATGTAGAATTAAAGGACTGGATACTTTATGCTGTTATCGAAGCAGTAGTAGGTGATTTGTCCCCCCTTGCCTGTTTTGTCCTTCAATAAACCATGGCTGAACATTTATCCCAGTTTCACTTTGCTGCGCCAACCCCACATACCTAAAAGTCTGTCGTGACAATACTCAGTGACTGAGTATCCACCATCCATCCATGAAGACAATTTCAAAGATTCATCTCCTCTGGGTTGAGAACATTTTTCTCATCACAAATCACACAAAGGGTGGTAGGTGTATGGAACAAGCTGCCAGAGGAGGTAGTTGAGGCAGCGACTATCCCAATATTTAAGAAACAGTTAGACTGGTACATGGAAAGGAAGGGTTTGGAGGAATATGGACCAAACTCGGGCAGGTGGGACTATTGTAGCTGGGACATGTTGGCCGGTGTGGGTAAGTTAGGCCGAAGGGTCAGTTTCCAAACTGTATCACTATGACTCTAAGACAATCCTGAATTGAGAACACTTTTCAGTCTGAAGCGGTTTCAGATATGTGAGTCAGGGGAAACATCATCCCTGCATCCATCCTGTCAGACTCCATAATCATTTGTACTCTTCATTTATCTAAACTCTGCAGACCTCTCTTTAGATGATAGTCATTGACTCCAAAGATGTCCTCTTTTAGCACTATTCCAGATGTTGACAGAAAGATGCATCTGGGATGCATTAGGGACAATTGATTAGATTCACCATACTTTTCATATCAAAATATTTAATTAATAAAAACGTTTCCAAAAGGATTCAAATGTTCTTAAGCACACTGGTGAAACAGAAAAAATGGGGTCAACTCAGCAGGGTAGATTACATCTAGAGAGAGAAAACAGAGTTAGATAAAAGTATGACAAGTGCATGAAAGATTCTGACCTCTCAGAACGGATGCCCAGACCTGCAACGGCCAGGTGGGGTCTGGAAGGAGGTGCTTAAAACAAAATCTCCTTTCAACCAATCTTTCTAATTCATTGTCATCTTTGAGTGCTAGAGTACTAGTTAGAGAGAGGAAAAAAGGAAAGATTATGGGCACTAAACTAAGGAGTGTTTATTTGATTTTAAGGAAAGTAAGCATGTGAATTTACAGAACCTCTAAAATTCCCTGAACATCCCAAGGTGCTTTACATTCCAACAAATTACTTTTGAAGTTCGATTTAATTTTTCAGCCTATTCCAGCAACCAATCTGTAGAATAAGGTTCCTGAATAGGCAAATGAAAGAATAATTAGTTACTGTTAATTATGTTCAAGAAGAGTCGAGTGTTTTATTGTCATATGTCCCGAAATGGAACAATGAAATTCTTACGTGCAGCAGCAGCACAACAGGTTTGGAAACTCAGTAGATAACACAACAAACAAAATAAGTTACATAAATTGAAAAAAACAATATCGTTCAAAAACAAAATAAAGCCCAGGAGTTCGTTGTTTGCATTTCTGTTGGAGTTCGTACTGTTTAATAGCCTTGTTGGAAAGAAGCTGTTCCTGTACCTAGAACATTAGACATTTTTAGAATCCTATATCTTCTTCCCAGTGGCAGAAGGGAAGTGAAAGTGTTGCCAAGTCCTTGATGATGCTGGGTCCTTGATGATGCTGGGTCCTTGTGAGTCCTTGATGATGCTGGCTGCCTATTTGAGACAGCGCCTCTTATACATCCCGTCGATGGTGGGGAAGTCAGTATCCGTAATGAAGTGTTCACCACTTTTTGTAATCTCCTTCGTTAAAGGGCATTCAAATTGCTGAATCAGGCTTTGATGCAACAAGTCAATATACTTCCAACTGTATACCTATAGAAGTTCAAGAAAGTATTCATTGATTTTCCGAATTTTCAATCTTCTAGAGGTGCCGAAAGGCTTTCTTTATGATTGCATCAATGTGCTGGGTCCAGGACAGATCTTCAGAGAAATGCATGCTCAGAAACCTGAAGTTGTTGATTCTTTCCATCCCCCACCCATTGCAGAAGACAGGTTTGTGGATCCTCACCTTCTTCTAAAGTCAACAATCAGCTCCTTGGGCTCATTGATGTTGTTCTGGCACCATTCGATCGGACGATCGATCTCCCTCCTATACTGTGATTCATCATTTTGCCTAATTTGTCCAAAAACAGTGGCGTTCTCAGTGAATTTAAAGGTGGAGTTAGAACTGTGTCCGGCTACACAGTCATGGGCATAGAGCAAGTAGAGTAGGGGACAACACACAGCCTTGAGGTGCCCTTGTGCTGATGATTGTCGAGGAGGAAGTGCTGTCAATTCATACAGATTGTGAAGTTATATTGATGGCTAGAATTCCAGGAAAACTATGTTCTTCCTCAAATCATGCCCAAATAAATTATATGTCAGTTCAGAAAACAGACGGAATTTGATTCCTCCAAAATGGAGAATCTCCAATAATTCAGCATTCTTTCAGTATTTCAGTTAACTGTTAGCACTTGCACTGACTGTCTTTTAATGACTTACAATAGTATACATACTGTAGATTCAGTTCAAGTGGTACAAACTTTGGTATAGCCGGTGGGGGAACGATTTTCTATAATGCAAAGCCTTGGAGTAACTATGGAGGTTGACATGGGCAAGGCCGTAGACATTATGTATATGGACCAGCAAACCCTTTGATAAGGTTCCACATGGTAGTGAGCTCTGGAAGATTAGCACATGAGATCCAGGAGAGCTAGCTAAATGGATACAGAATTGGCTTCATGGAAGATAGACTGGTGGAGGAAGGGTGCTTTTCGGACTGGAGGCCTGTGACAAGTGGTGTGCCTCATGGTTTGGTGCTGGGCCCATTATGACTAGTATCAACAAATTGAATGAGAATGTACAGGGCATGATTAGTAAGTTTGCAGATGACACTAAAGTAAGTGGTATCATAGACATATTGAAGATGGTTATCAAAATTTACAGCAGCATCTTGATCAGATGAGCAAGTGGGCTGAGGAATGGCTAATGGAGTTTAATGGAGATAAGTGTGAGGTGTTGCATTTTGGGAAGTCAAACCAGGGCAGGTGTTGTAGAACAGAGGAATCTGGAAGTGCAGGTACATATTTCCCTGAAAGTGGCATCACGGGTAGTTAGTTGGTGGATTTTTGGTATATTGGCCTTCATCAGTCAGGATATTGAGTATAGAATTTGGTTTTATCGTGTTACAGTTGTACAAGACGTTGGTGAGGCTACATTTCAAGTAGCGCGTTCAGTTTTGGTCATTCTGCTATGGGATGGATGTCATTAAGCTGAAAAGAGTGCATAGACGTTGCCTGGAAGGGAGCTATCGGGGGAGAATGAGCAGGCTAGGACTTTATTCCCTGTAGCGCATGAGGCTGAAGGGTGATCTTATAGGCTAGAGGAATCAAAAAACAGAGGATATGATGAGAGGAAAAAGATTTAATAGAACCTGAGAGGCAACTTTTCATTCTGAGGGTGATATATATACGGAATGAAGCAGGGATTGCCAGTATTCTAAGTGTAGATTTAGAAACTGAAGCATGAGACTTAACCTTATCTTTTTCATCAGCTTTATGTCTTTATCCAAACCCTTCTTCCTATAGGATAGCAAGTCACATGCACCAGATTTTCCATTCAGGTTGAAATCAAATATATAGAAAATGATTGCTTCACCGACTACCTGACTTATTTGCATTGGTATGAGCTGGGCTTGCCACTGTAATTCACCCTGCCATGCTCACCCCAAATTCTCCTCAGATCTACAGAAGTTAAATGGAAATTTCACTAACATGCCTTCATCTTTCTGCTCGACACAAAGATGGCTTCAAGACTGACTTTAGTTACATTAATCACAGCTACCCAATCCATTCTTTTCACGTTAGCATGTTGACAAATAGGTGCTTTGAAGGCGAGATGGCCTGAATATTGGATCAGTATATTACTGATATATCCAAATATATTACCGCCAAATATTTGGACCAGATGCCAACCAATCATTTTTCTTTCAACAAGACACATTTAACACGTTTGCTTGGATTTTGCTTTGTTTTCTTGACCATACTCAAAATCAGGTTCCCTCCACTATCAGAGTCATACTCAGAACACGGAAACTCTCCTCTTCTGCTAGCCTGAATTTGTTTTGCATTGAACAATTTCTCCACTGATTTCCTTCAGATAAAATGGGACTGCAGGAATCCTGATGGGTCTCTACGGAAACTAATCTGCTCATGCAATGCCGTATTATAAACTTGTGTAAACCATCACAGATCTTTGCCATAGATTTACTTTGCAACCACCACAAAGAATGTTAGACAGTAATGGTGCTCTAAACTTGAACCTACATGAATTAATTTGATGCCAGAGGTAATCAAGCATAAAGAAAATAATAGTGGTCAATCAGAATGTTTGCGTTGCCTCTCTCAAGGATCTCAGTTCATTTTATTCTAAAGGGCCTGTCCCACTTGGGCGTCATTTGCGCGTCATTTACGCGACATCATTTACACGTGCTCGCCACCTGCGGGACGCGCAAATGACGCCCAAGTGGGACAGGCCCTTTAACAACTATTAAGAAAGTTAAAGTATATTAAAGAGTGCACCATTGTTCACTTGGTCTTTTATTTACTATGGTTAAAATCATTTTTGGAGATCATATTTCTTTGAGAGGAGATTATTTTGTACTTCTCAATTATTTTTTGTGCCTACTGGGGTAAAGTGCAAGAAGTATAAAAATCAAAATTCACAAACATAAAATATTCCCTCTGGGAGCCAATCATAAATGTCTGGAAGGCTAAACACTAAACTTCACATCAGCAATCACTACATCAAAACAAGTTAACAAGAGTACCATGCATAAACCTGGACCTATTCACATTACATCACCTGGCCCATAAACTTGAGGGCCAAAAGCATTCAGCAAGAATGGTCAACATGATTTTAAAACATAAAAGTCTTAACTTGTTTTACTTTTTTTTGTTTGTCTTATGTCGCAGCTCCTCATCTCAGTTTTGTAATTCAGATTCAGTACCCTTGGACCAACATTCCAATATAGCCTGGAGCAAGTGGTCCTCATGGCAGCCACACTGATCACCATGTAGCACGATTGATTAAATCGCACTGAATACCTGTATTGATAACTACTTCCATCACTGACAATAGTTGTACTTTGGCTGCTAACTTATCTTGGGGTGGAATTATCTTGCTTTTGGTAGCAGGACACTCACGTAACTTTCCATATTGTAGATTTCAGTATGGTAGCATATCAAACCTCTTTAGCTAGGAATACACCTAGTTCTGGAGTACAGAATATCATCCTGGATCTGGGATCCCTTGGGCCATGATCCAATCCCACAATCCCAGCTGTTGTGGTTAGATTAATTATTTCACTGTTGAAGCATTTATAATGTCAGTTTTAAAACACAAGCCTCATAAGGAGCCCAATATAATTGTTATCTCTATATAACTAAAAGTTTTGTCTTGTTTGTGTGTGTGTGCCCACGATGTGTCAATCTGCTTTTCCTATCTTCTTCCAAACGCTAGGCCACAGCTTTCCCATTTTCCCATATCCTACTCACATTTTTCCCATCATGGCGATAAACATCTTCCCGTTGCATTCCCACCTATATTTCCAAGGTTATTAATCCTTTAATTTTTAAAACAGCCCACAAATTCACCCATTTCGGAAAAAAAAAAACAAGTGACATCTCCATGCACTCGCAAGGCAGGACAGGGCACTCCGGGAGGGAGGGGCACTCCAGCGCTCACGGCACAATGCACTCGCAAGACAGGACGGGACACTCCAGGGAGGGAGGGGCACTCCAGCGCTCGCGGTGAATGAGGAGTGGTGGCAGCTGCCAGCGCCCGACGTAAATTACCTGGTGCGGAGGGTGGTGCCGCGGGCCGAGCCTGGGGACTGGGCCTTGGCTGGAGCCCAGCCTGGTGCTGGAGCTGGAGTGAGGGCCGAGCACGGGGCTTGGGATGGGGCTGTGACTGGGGCCAACAAAGAAGCCTGGGTCGGGGGTCAGGGGCGAGCCCACTGGAGCCCAAGCAGCAGCCGAGCTGACGGATGGAGTTTGCAGCCGAGGCCAAGTTCCTGGCCCTGGAGCTGCTCTATGACCTGGGTAGGTCCTGGGGCAGGGAATGTGAGGATGAGGGAAATGAGGAGGGAGATGTGGTGGGGAGTGGGGTATTAGAGGGAGATGGGGGGGGGTGGAGGAGGGAGATGGGGAGGTGGAGCAGGGCGATGCCCCCTCCCTATCTACCCTCACTCCCACCCTCACTCCCACCCTCTCTCTCACCCTCTCCCCCCACTCTCCCTCTACCCCCTCCCTCTCTCCACCCCCTCCCTTTCTGCCCCTCTCCCTCTCTACCCCCTCTCCCCCTCTCCCTCTCTACTCACCTCCTCTCCCTCTCCCTCCCCCCTTCCCTCTCTACAGATTGAAGAGGGAGGGTGAAGAGGAGGAGGAGGGAGTGCTGGGGGATGAAGAGAAATGACCGTGCCTGCGCTGTTGGGGGTTATGCGCGAGTGGTCCAATATTGCGTTGGGGGAACGACTTGCATTGGGGGAACGGGTGAGTGGTGGAATCTTGCGTTGGGGGAGCAGACCCAACGGGTCTGCACTTGGTCCAGTATTCACTAAATGCTGGTGGACAGACATGGCAGCATGTCTCAAGATTTTATTTGGATTGGCATCAACCGAGGAGCCTGCTGAAGGAACCAGCCGCACAAGCATAAAGTAGTTTTTCCATTGTCTAACCCCTGTGCAAAGGTCCGTGGTTCCTGAAATGTGTGCCACGTACAACTAGCGTAAAACTGCTAAGGTTTACAAAATGCGTTTTAGTACTTTCTGAATATTTTACCTTTAGTTTGCACTGCAAGGTGTACGAACATTTTTCTGCTCATTTTACTTCTCTCTGCCACAACATTTAGTATAGAATCTAACACATTGCAACTTCTGAATAAGGTGCAGCAGGTGCAATCGGCAGCTCTAATGGAAAACACTAACTAACATCTGTATGCTGTACAGTTCTGAAGTGTTTGATATAGAAGTGCCCTAAGAAGGAGGGATTATTTTTACCTGGAAGTCTTCTGTGAGCTCTGGGAAAAACTGCTTGTACATCTCCAATTCTTCTACTGCCCGCCCCAAATCTTGCACTGGCTTTAACTTGCTGAGGTCAGTTTCAATATCATCATTCTGAAAAGAAACATCTATGTAAAGAAAATGTTTTATTTCTTATATTAATAGAGCTCCAAACTGTTTCTGCAGTCAAGTAATGTCCAATTTTACAACTAACTTAAGTACTTTTGCACTCATGGTATGCATCCTGCTTAACCTATGGATCTGGAAATATTTATTACAATTATTAGTTTTCTTTTATATTTTGAGTCGTTAAAACAAGATGTTTCAGAACTTGTACACAGCAGGTTTTCAAATTATATAAGCAATGCTTAAAGAATGCGATTTAGAGTTATCCATTGAAAATTAAAATTTCAAAAGAATGTGAGCAAATAACTTAATTTAGAAATTCCTAGAACAGATCCGTTAAACTAGCCTCTGGGTGCTATTTCACATTGGAAAATAAACTGCTTTCTTTCAATTAAAGTCAAAATTGCCAAGAACAATTGAAAACTAGTACTTCAAGGTTACGTTTTTACAAAACAATTCACTTGAAGGCTTTTAATCCAAAAACCTCATCACTGCAGGCTAGACCACACAAGAAATGGAAACAGATACGAGTATACAATGAATTGTAAAATAGTTGCAGATGCCAGAAGAGAACTGAGGCAGTTGTGAACATGCCATTTGTATGGTACAAGAGCAAAAAAGGAAAAGTTCGTCATAACAGTTTGTTTTACAGCTAAGGAAACCCAGAAATAATGCAGAAACAAATAACTGCAGATGCTTACTTATACCAAAGATAGACACATGGTGCTGGAGTAACTCAGTGGGTCAGCCAGCATCTCTGGAGAAAAAAGATAGGTGACGTTTCGGTTCGGGACCCTTCTTCAGAATGCTGGACTCTACCTGAATACAGGTCACTTCAAGAATTTCAGGGAACATTATAACATTTATAAGGTAAAATTTACTTTTAATGATGGAGAGAAGGGGGGAGTACACTGTTCTGATAATTCAGTCAAATCAGTACCAAAGATATAACTGAGCATAACGAGTGATCTCACATCAAGACTAGTCCATTAGCATTGCAGCAGAAAGTCAGGAATGAGAAGTTGAGGAGTGAAAGTCACCTGTGTGTTATTTATTTTACTGTGACATAGCTGTTGCACATCAACAACCACATGATCTTTACAGAGCAATCCTATGGCACCACGAGCCACCTCATAAAATGAATGAGATTTTTGAAATAAAGCTATAAAACTAGAAAGTAATTACTATCAACTACATTTTAGGATATGAAACATTGTTGACTTAAGTTGATCAAAACAAATATATATTGTATTGGTACAGGCCACGCAGGAAAGATGGGGGGGGGGGGGCTGTCCTGTATGCAACAAACATTAAGTTAGATGTTCTAAGGCATAAAATATTAGCAGGGCTTTATTATTTAATTTCATTTTATGTCTCTCCATCACCTTAGTAATTTTCTTAGATTCAGAAAGGTTAAAATTGGTTTGGAAATCAAACACAATAATTCTCTCCCACTCCATCCATTTTATTATAACATTCTCATATTTTATTTAATAAACAGTTCTAATAAACAAGATATATTCCAAATATCACCATCTTCAACATTATCATTAGCATCAATTTTTAGATTTAGTTCAATTTGCAAAAAAGTTGGTCTGGTACCTTCTTGTTTTCATTTTCTTCTTCGTCATTTTCATTGTCATTGTCAGTTTCAACTTCTGTATCATCGGCATCATCACTTTCATCTACAACGTCATCAACTAAAACAGAAAAAACTTTTTTTTTTAAAGTCATCTGAACTTAAAATAAAGAGAATTGTTACAAACTTTCAATCAAGAATGCTGGTTATTTAGAAGTTATTCATATTTAATTTTAAAAGGTGCAAAAACAGTAACCACTGATTAGATCAAAAGCAAAAATTTGCAGCCAATGCCTCAACACATCACCATCCACTGTTTTCACCATTTGAGTTCGTCAGAAGGGTTTAGCTCCAAGAATGCACAAGCTTTATCAAGTAGCTTGTTTGATTGGCATCATTTCCACTAATGTTAGCAGCAGTGTGCTCTTCTTCCCTTATGTTCTATGCCAAACCCAACAAAGGCAACTGTATCATATGACTTCTTAATCATATATACTACTATTCTGCACCCTCCATTATCTACAGTGCATTCAGAAAGTATTCAGACCCCTTCACTTTTGCCACATTTTGTACATTACACCCATATTCTAAAATGGATTTAATTCATTTCTTTTATCATCAATCTGCACGCAATCTATCTATATACTATTAAAAGTCTCATCGTGTTTCATTGTGTGTGTGTGGCTGATTGTATCTACATCAAAATGGTACACGGTAGCGCTAACATTTTTGCAGAACCTTACTCAGCTTTTTCCCGTCGTCAATTTTGTTAACTTTCCTTCATATTTGATGTTATATTTCACATTATTGTTATTTAAAGGTTTAAAAAAGCAAACTTTAACAAGATTTTTACTGTTAAAATCCTTCCTGCCACCTTCCAACACTTCGATACAAAGTTGCAATACAGGTCCAACAAACTTCAATACAAAGATGCAATACAGGAACACTGTGCTTCCACCAACTTTTCAACTGAATGGGATATCAGTCCTCCACCCGACATTTGCAACAATGTTGCCATCATACAACATTTCAGCTCCTGGCAGGACAGGAGGGGGAGGGGGAATTGGTATTGCAATTGGGGATGTTCAATTGGAATTTTTTTTAAAGTCCAGTGCTGGGGGAGCCAGGAGAGTGCTGGAATCTTACGTTCGGCAACGGGTTGAGTTGGGGGACCAGGCCTCCCATGGGGGCTACGGGTTATTGGTGCAACATTGCGTTGGGGAACAGGATGCGTTGGGGGACCAGGCCTCCCGTGTGACAGGGACCCAACAGGTGAGTGTGTGTGTGTCTGTGATTGTGATCATATCTACGCCAAAACGGTACACGGTAGTGATAAAAATTTTGCACGTTACTCAGCTTTTTCCCGTCGTCGCCCTTGTCAAGTTTCCTTCAAATTTGATGTATATTTAATGTTATTGATATTTCAAGGTTTAAAATTGCCAGCTTTAAAAAGATTTTTACTGTTAAATCCTTGCAGGCCCAGCTTGCAACAAACTTCCATACAAAGTTGCAACCCAGGAACACTCTGTGCTTCCACCAAGTTTTCACCTGAATGGAATCTCAGTCCTCTACCCAACACTTGCAACAATGTTGCCATCATAGAACACTTGAACAGGACTGGGAGGGTCAATTGCTATTGCGGCAGGCAGGGGAAGTGCAATTGGAATTTATTTTTTAAGTCCAGTGCTGGGGGAGGCAGGGGAGTGGTGGAATCTAACGTTGGGGAACGGGTTGAGTTGAGGGACCACGCCTCCCGTGGGGGCTACGGGTTAGTGGTGGAATATTGCGTTGGGGTACCAGGCCTCCCATGTGACAGGGAACCAACGGGTCCCAGTTGGACTTACCCCATAATAAAAAGCAAAAACAGGTGTTTAGAAATTTTTGCAAAGTAATTAAAAATAAATAACTGAAATATCACATTTACATAATTATTCAGAGCCTTTACTCAGTACTTTGTTCAGGCACCTTTGGCAGCGATTACAGCCTCAAGTCTTCTTGGGTATGACGCTACACACCTGTATTTGGGTAATTTCTCCCATTCTTCCCTGCAGATCTTCTCAAGCTCTGTCAGGTTGGATGGGGAGCGTCGATGCACAGCTATTTTTAGGTCCCTCCAGAGAAGTTCGATCAGTTCAAGTCCGGGCTCTGGCTGGGCCACTCAAGAACATTCACAGACTTGTCACGAAGCCACTTCTGCATTGTCTTGGCTGAGTGCTTAGGGTCATTGTCCTGTTGGAAGGTGAATCTCCACTCTAGTCTGAGGTCCAGAATGCTCTGGAGCAGATTTTCATCAAGGATCTCTCTGTACTTTGCTCCGTTCATCTTTCCCTCGATCCTGACTAGTCTCCCAATTCCCGCCGCTGAAAAACAGCCTGATTGGTGGAGTGCTGCAGATATAGTTGTCCTTCTGGAAGGTTCTCCCATCTCCACAAAGGAACTCTGGAGCTCTGTCAGAGTGACCATCGGATTCGTGGTCACCTCCCTGACCAAGGCCCTTCTCCCATGTTTGCTGTTTGGCCGGGTGGCCAGCTCTATGAAGCGTCCTGGTGGTTCCAAAGTTCTTCCATTTAAGAATGACTGAGGCCACTATGCTCTTCGGGACCTGCAATGCTGCAGAAATTGTTTTATACCCTTCCCCAGATCTGGGTTTCGACACAATCCTGTCTCGGAGGTCTACGGACAATTTCTTCATCTTCATGGATTGATTTTTGCTCTGACATGCATTGTCAACCGTGGAGCCTTATATAGACAGGTGTGTGCCTTTCCAAATCATGTACAATCAATTTAATTTACCACAGGTGGACTCCAATCAAGTTGTAGAAACATCTCAAGGATAATCAATGAAAACAAGATGCACCTAATCTCAATTTTGAGTGTCATTGCAAACGGTCTGAATACTTATGTAAATGTGATATTTCAGTTATTTATTTTTAATTACTTTGCAAAAATTTCTAAACACCCATTTTCGCTTCTTTATTCTGGGGTATTGTGTGTAGATTGATGATAAAAAAAATAATTTAATCCATTTTAAAATAAGGCTGTAACGTAACAAAATGTGGAAAAGGTGAATGAGTCTGAATACTTTCTGAATGCACTGTATGAGATGCATTCCATGATCCTTGTTTCTCCATACTTAGTACAATGCCATTTATTATCTACTCATCCAGCTTATTTATCTTCCCTTATACTTCTGCAGACTGAATTGCAATGATCACTTGCCCCCTATTTAATCAGTCCATTAATATTTTCATGCAGCTCACAAAAGTTTATTTAATTGCCTGCCACACTGAACGAATAAATTGTATACATTATATAGGTATGTTACAAAACTTATCTTCAGTCGCGCTGTAATTCTGTCACTGGCCGTGTGCGCGATTTTGGCGCCTTTAAGGGGGGGGCGGGGTTAAAACGCGGTTTCTCCTACCTTGTCCTGAATTATATTTCGTTGGAGTACAAGCGTTGGCTGAAAAATCATTCCTAGCGGCGTTTTGTGAATTTGTTATTTTTATTAAATCGTCAATGTCAGCGCTAGAGTAATTTTAAAATCAGCTCCTGAAGCGTCAACGCCGATAACGGGGACGGATTTCACACACGGGACAGGTAAACGAAAGTGGTTTCTTTAAATGTATAAAAGTGCTTCTTAAGAAGCCTTTAATTCACATTCTTTCATGCGACACGGTGATTTTATTCCCCGAACTAACGGCAGTATTTTTCATGCCAATACGGGGTTAAATTCACCGCAAACGAACGTTCCAAATGATCGCGTTCCAGAAATCCCCACTCACAAGATGATTAAAATGCCCATTAATTTACAGGTATTAAACATTCAATTCCTTCCATTTGGCCTGTAAATTCATGAAAATGAGATTTAAAAATGATGTTATATTGTGAATTCTTGTGTGAATGTTATTTGGACACTTAGGCTATTTAAAAATGTTAATCTATTCTTAAGAAATTGATAGATGTTTAGATCTAGTAATTGAATTTTGTAATTAGCTACAATTAGGTAACTAACTAATTATATGCTTTACTTTCATGTCTTCTAAGTAAGATTGTTTCATATTTGTTTCAGAATGCTTCAATCTATAATAACTGAAAATTTATTTCAGTTATCTTAATTTTTAAGAAAGTTATGGGCTTTTAACTGTCCTCGATCACAGCTTTTGTGTTAAGTCAATGGAAAAGCAATAGGGAACAAGATGCTAATTTCCGAGTATGAAAATGGCCATAACTTCTTTAATACTGAAGATATGAAAGTGAATTAGGTGTCAAATTAAACTTCTTTTTATGCTTTATCTGATGGGATAAATTGCAGACTTTATTTTTTAAATCTCAAAATTTTGTAACATTGCTACATTATAAAGCACCCCTATCTACCACACGTTTAAGAACTGCAGATGCTGGAAAAATCGAAGGTAGCCAAAAATGCTGGAGAAACTCAGCGGGTGAGGCAGCATCTATGGTGCGAAGGAATAGGTGACGTTTCGGGTCGAGACCCTTCTTCAGACTGATGTGGGGGTACAACTGTACATTTCCACATCAATCTGAAGAAGGGTCTTGACCCGAAACGTCACCAATTGCTTCGCTCCATAGATGCTGCCTCACCCGCTGAGTTTCTCCAGCATTTTTGTCTACCTACCTACCTATCACATGTTCAATTTTAGTCTCATCTGCAAACTTCTTAATCATGTCCCATACATTTAATTTCAAATCATTGACATATACCATAAAAAGTAAGAAACCTAGAATCCCAACACATATAACCTTCCAGTTACTAAAACACCTATTGACTATTATATTGTGCTTTCTCTTGAGTCAAACATTTAATTTCCTACAGCCCATGATTTTAGTTGACTGCTAATGCATATAGTTTCTAACAAATGCACTTTCACTTTCATTTTAGGATTGAGGAAGGGTATTGTAAGTTCAGAAAACCTACCTTCAGGAGCTAAGTTATAGATCTGTGCCACAGGACCACTTATTGGAATTACTGGCAACTGGAACAGGTAAACACTTTTAATAGTTGGAATGGGAAGGCGATTTTTAGGGAAACATTTTCTCATAATGAGGCTGGAGATATTGACCAGAGGGTCCAGGGTTCTCACTGAAAGACAATCCTGAAAAATAAAATAATGCAAAAGTCAACTCCCTCTTTAAAAGCTTTACGATCCCATATTACATTATGGTTCATGAGAGACAAAGCGAACATACTTGTTTAGTATGCTGGTCAAATGCATTATTAACCAAAATGTTAAACTAATAAAAAAAACACAATTGAATTGTAAACGGTTTTACTTTTCAAATGAAGTTCATGCAATAGACATCTGTGTAAGATTGGAATGTGATAAGCAAGTATTACGACAGATAAACAAATGCATAATACAGTATGAAACTTCCTTATCAATAACCAGCTCTCCATTGATCTACAATTTTCTTAAGGGCCTGTCCCACTTGGACGACCTAATCCATGAGTTTAGAAGACCCGAGACAAGTTGAAAAAAATGTCACGGTCGTGTTGACTCGCCAAAGTAAAAGACCTCCTACGACTATGTCTACGACCTCCTACGACTATGTCTACGACCTCCTACGACTATGTCTACGACCTCCTACGACTATGTCTACGACCCCCCATGACCTCAGTCTTCTACACCTAAGACCAACTACGACGTAGCTACGAGTGGAAAATGATCACATGATAAAATGACGTAATGTTTGCATTTTTTTTCTCGGGCCAGTTACTGACCTACGACTACCATCACGACCTATCTACGAGTAAAAAGTATAAGTTTTTTCCATGCCGACCTTTTTTTTACTCGTGGACATTTTTTATCAGGCTGGAAAAAGCGCCGCAACCTACTTGAGGCCACGAGTACGTGGAGACCACTCATGAGCATGAGGAAGAGTTACAAAGACCTCCTATGACATTGTGGCGACCATGCTGTGAGTATGAGTCAAGGGCAAACTCGGCAGAGGTCGCTAATTAGGTCATGAAAGTGGGACAGGGGCTTTAACCTACATAAAATTGATGCCTCAGTTAATGCACTCTTGCATGACACTAATAGAGAGAGGAAAGCCTGAAGGATATGCTGAGTTGGCAGAGTGAAATCTAGGCCGGACGGCATTAAGTTAAGCCTTCATTAAAACTGAATTCACGGACAGGGTGATGGGTGTGGTGAGAAACGAAGCAGGTATATCAACACGTCCCTTTTTTTATTTTTCTTTATTTTTGGTTTGTGTCTTCTTATTCTTCTATAGGCTTTTACTCATTCACTCCTGGACTGCACTATCTGGTAGTCTAGGGGTTTACACATACACTATTTCTTTCTTTTTCACTTTCTCTCTTTCTCGCTCTTTTTCTCTCGCTCTATTTCTATTTTGTTAAATTAAAAATGGAAGATGTACATTAAATGTATTTTGTAATATGTCACAGTTTATACTACTGTGCATTGCTTCTAATAAAAATATTGATTTTTTTTTTTTTTTTTTTTAACTGAATGAAAAATTTAGCCAGAGTTCAAGCTGATGATTGCTTTCCAGTGGACATCAATTGTACAGTGCCCTCCATAATGTTTGGGACAAAGACCCATCATTTATTTATTTGCCTCTGTACTCCACAATTTGAGATTTGTATTAGAAAAAAAAATCACTCGTGGTTAAAGTAAACATTGTCAGATTTTATTAAAGGTCATTTTTATATATATATTTTGGTTTCACGATGTAGAAATTACAGCTGTGTTTACTCATAGTTCCCCCCATTTCAGGGCATCATAATGTTTGGGACACATGGCTTCATAGGTGTTTGTAATTGCTCCGGTGTGTTTAATTGCAGGTATAAGAGAGCTCTCAGCACCTAGTCTTTCCTCCAGTCTTTCCATCACCTTTGGCAACATTTATTGCTGTTTATCAACAAGGACCAACGTTGTGCCAATGAAAGTCAAAGAAGCCATTATGAGACTGAGAAACAAGAATAAAACTGTTAAAGACATCAGCTAAACCTTATGCTTACCAAAATCAACTGTTTGGAACATCATTGAGAAGAGAGAGATCACTGGTGAGCTTACTAATCGCAAAGGGACTGGCAGGCCAAGGAAGACCTGCACAGCTGATGACAAACAAATTCTCTCTATAATAATAATAATAATAAATAAAAATCCCCAAACACCAGTCCGACAGATCAGAAACACTCTTCAGGAGTCAGGTGAGGATTTGTCAATGACCACTGCCCGCAGAAGGCTTCATGAACAGAAATACAGAGGTTACACTGCAAGATGCAAACCACTGGTTAGCTGCAAAAATAGGATGGCCAGGTTAGTTTGTCAAGTACTTAAAAGAGCAACCACAGTTCTGGAAAAAGGTCTTGAGGACAGATGAGACGAAGATTAACTTATATCAGCGTGATGGCAAGAGCAAAGTATGGAGGAGAGAAGGAACTGCTCAAGATCCAAAGCATACCACCTCATCTGTGAAACACAGTGGTGGGGGTGTTATGGCCTGGGTATGTATGGCTGCTGAAGGTACTGGCTCACTTATTTTCATTGATGATACAACTGCTGATGGTAGTAGCATAATGAATTCTGAAGTGTATAGACACATATTATCTTCTCAAGTTCAAACAAATGCCTCAAAACTCATTGGCCGGCAGTTCATTCTACAGCAAGCCAACGATCCCAAACATACTGACAAAGTAACAAAGGAGATTTTCAAAGCTAGAAAATGGTAAATTCTTGAGTGGCCAAGTCAATCACCCGATCTGAACCCCATTGAGCATAGCTTTTATATGCTGAATAGAAAACTGAAGGGGGCCAGCTCCCCAAAACAAGCATAAGCCAAAGATGGCTGCAATACAGGCCTGGCAGAGCATCACCAGAGAAGACACCCAGCAACTGGTGATGTCCATGAATCGCAGACTTCAAGCAGTCATTGTATGCAAAGGATATGCAACAAAAGACTAAACATGACTACTTTCATTAATATGACATTGCTGTGTCATTGTCATACGGTGCCCTGAAATGGGGAAACTATGTATAAACACTGCTGTCATTTCTACATGGTGAAACCAAAATGTATAAAAATGGCCTTTATTAAAATCTGACAATGTGCACTTTAACCACGTGATTTTTTTCTATTACAAATCTTAAATTGTGGAGTACAGAGACAAATAAATAAATGATGGGTCTTTGTCCCAAACATTATGGAGGGCACTGTAACTGTACTTGAGATTATCAGTTGAAAATAGCATGAACTACTTGGTGTAGATCCCATCGCCACCTGAAAAGCCATTCTATTTCCTCTGATAAGCGACATATAAAGAACATATTTACATCTGAATGTCTCTTCCCATCCAAGGAATCATATGCAAATTTCAGACATTGGTTGGGGATGAGGAGAGTTGACAAAGAAACCAAAGCTCCTCAATTTATTCCCTCTGTAGTTACAGGTGTGATTCCAGGACCCTGCACAGCTGCAGAACAATTTGGAACGGGTGGGTGAACTCGCAGAGGACATGGTTCAAATACAAACCGGTGATAAAAGTAAAAACAGAGACAAAGTTGTACTGGTGAACATTGAGGAGTCAGGAAAGAAATCAAAGGTGCTATTTCCACATTACTTCCCGCATCACATGCAAGTGACTATCAAAATAGGGGATATAGTGGAGACCATTTAGCCTGTGGAGAAGACCATTTAGCCTAGGAAACAAACAAAAATGAATTTAGATGTCTTGGGTCATATAAGAGTTACAAAGGAGGAGGTATACATCTCCAGGATTGGACCAAGTCCATCCTTGGATCTTGTAGAAAGCTAGAGGAGAAATTGCAGAGGCCCTTGCAGTGATATTTACTGTATTTTCTGCATTCCAGAAGACTGGAGGGTGACTAACGTTGAAAAAGAAGGGCAGCCAGGAAACTACAGAATGGTGACCCAGACATCAAAGGGGGATAAGTTATTTGAGAAGATTCCAAAGGACCGAATCTACCAGCATTTGGAAAGACAAGGTATATGGCAAATGGCATTTTGGGAACGTAAACCAGGCTAGGACGTTTACAGTGAATGGTAAGGCTCTTTAAGGACTCTTTTAGATTAAAGGTGAGAGGGAAAATATTTGAAAGGGACCCATGGGGCAACATCTGAGGGTGGTGGGTATATGGAATGAGCTGCCAGAATGAGTGGGCAGTTACATGGGCAGTTTGGCTGATATTGTTGAAATGTGCCGTGTTACTCTATGATTCTTAGTTATAGAGGGAAATACATGTTTGCAGTGAAAAAATCATCACAGCTAAATCATGATCACCCAATTTTAATTCATTTGCTCCAACCATACCTTCCACAGAATGCTTTATTATGTTATTTTGATTTTAATTTTCTAACATGCCCTTTCTGTGTTCATGCAATTTGCTGCAAATTTCCTTGGTAATCAATATCCACTCTTCAATTTCCAAATTTAGATCATCTTGATTTAGTAGGTGCTTTTTGTTTGTTCAAATGCTTAAGCAGTGAATATAAAGTGCAAAGAAAAATGTCTCAACATTAACTTTTGGTAAGTTTACTGTGCATCTTCTGACATACTTTAACATCAGTTCACTGCTTTCTGTCCTGCAGCCAGCTGGATATTCATTGCACCATTCATCTCCCATGACTCCAGATGCTCTTATCATATTCCTATAGTGCTTTATCAAAAGTCCTTTTGGAAATCAGGATAAATTACATCCACTGCATTACCCTGAATGCTCTCGGAGCTTGGTCAAACTAGATCTTTGAATCCAAGCTGATTATTCATTATTGATTTTTTTTATTTCTACGTTATTGATGTTTTTCCCCCAATGGCTGTTATTCCATTATTTTTGTTCTATTTCTATAAATACATTTCCGGTACTTCTTCGGCCCTTGGCCATCTTCTCGGAGCATCAGTGTCATATTAGACATGTGACAGATATGGGTCTAAACATTTTTTGCAAAGAAACAATTCAATATGTATTATAGTGCCTCTGCTATTTCTTTCTAAAATTACAAGGAAGTTTGCTTTAAAATCGACGAGTATTGGTAGAGATATCGAAAACATCCCACAGATTTTCTTTCCAAAATGTTCTTTTGTCACTAAATAGTTCTTTATGGCAGCATAAGAGATTTTAAGTTGACCATTTATTAAACAAATATGATATTTCTTTATATATATGTGATTTCGTTTTTTAGCAGTTATAAAGCATGCAGGTGTTAAATTAGCCAATTAAAACTGCCTGATAATGAACACCTTTCATTTTCTGACTCAAAAGGCTTTTACATGTGACCGTTAGGCATTACCTTCAAATCGATGTTAGTAATTGTAGTGGCAGCTGTTTAAAATGCAACATATAGTCTTGTATTCAGTAGCTCATCTTAATGGAGATGCCATCTAAGTATCAACACATTTTTAAAAGAAATGCAATCGAATTTTCAACACATTTTGAAGGTTTTCCTTGCATAATTGTGCATCAGTTCAGCACCAATTAAGGTACTTACTTGAGAAGTATTATACAAGACTTTCATTCCTTCAGCATCAACAAATGCTTTTCTTCCCAACTTAATACTTGTTATATTTTTGATGCAGGTTAATATTCCTTTGCGGATCAGCATATGCCGATGCCTTGTGTCATGTCTGTGCCAGTCGATATAAATTGTAAGAAGAACAGGAAGGTATCCCCTATCCACTGACCTCCTGGCATTGGTTTCTGCGATTTAAAAAAAAAACATATTCACACTTATTTTCAAAATTTTCTCCATCTTGTAAGTCAGGAAATATATTTATTAATACTATCTCACAACTATCTGCACTAACACGATGAATAGGTAGTTTAAATATTCTTCATGATTTGTTGTGGTTATGGAAAAAAATGGGACCTTCTTCACAAACAGGAAGCATCTTCACTAAAAAACATTTTGCTCAACTTTTTTGGGGAGCTCCCGTCAATCGTCCTGATTAATGAGTCTCCTGTTACGATAGCCCAGTATGGCTTTATTCTACCCCGTTGGGCCTCAGAGCCAGGCCTCGTACAACAGACCCAACTGCTGCTGCTGCCGCTTTCCTCTGAATGGTCATTCACCACACCCAACAGTACCCCAAAGTGTATACTAGTTTTTGAGGGAAATGCCCATAGAGGATTTCTGCATTCTGCCCACTCCCTTTCCTGATAATCAACCATGTACTTTTTGCATGTACGTTAGATGTGACCACCTGACTATAATTCATATCTATGGCGATTTCATTCTCCCGGATGATCCCGAGGTTGTGCAGCCACAGCTCCAGTTCCCTCATGTCTGGAGCTGCAGCTGGACGTACTTCCCATAGGTGTAATCCACAGGGGCACGAGAAGTCTCCTTGACTTCCAACATACTACAAGAGGGGAATACCAGCACACTAACTGCACTAAGTGCCATCTCTACGGCATTAGGACCCAGGAAGAGTTGCACAAAAAATAACAGACCTTACGTTATCTTACTATCACCCTCCGCTCAGCTTCCTTACTGAAACCACATGGACCAAAGCCTGAGCACTGAACCTCAACAAAGCACTTGCACTTCACCACAAACATGGCAGCTCTGCAAGTGTCTGCCTTCCTTTCATATATTACTAGGAGCTGTCACTCTGAGACGCTAATAGCTGCTTTTTTAATTTATCGTACTGCTCCTCCTCTCAGCTGCTCATTCTACAATGAAACTAAGATAGACACAAAATGCTGGAGTAACTCAGCGGGACAGGCAGCATCTCTGGAAAGAAAGAATGGGTGACGTTTCGGGTTGAGACCCTTCTTCAGACTCTGAAGAATGGTCTGAAGAAGGGCCTTGACTCGAAACGCCACCCATTCCTTCTATCCAGAGATGTTACCTGTCTTGCTGAATTACTCCACATTTTGTGTCAATCTTCAGTGTAAACCAGCATCTGCAGTTCCTTCATACAATGAAACTAACCTGGGTTTTCGCTAACAACTACTTTTTAAAACTACTGCCCTGCTCCTCCTCTCAGCTGCTCACTCAACACTGAGGAAGTCGGGTCCTGCAAGGGCTGTCCCAAAATCTGAATTACATCGTGGAAAAGGCACAATGTGAAAATAGAAGTATTATCAACAACGGAGCAAAAGTCAAAAGTGATAGGATCAAGAGTGGAAGTGCATGGGTGAAATGAAACAGCATACTGGTTGAATGGAGTAATCGGCACTGTAGAATTATGACCAACAGAATCCAGGAAATGAAGGACAATAAGAAAAAACTGTAAAATTAATTTGTCATGAAAGAAAATCCCCATTCTTAACAATTAAGTTACAGACATCAAAGCACTTACTCGATCTTAGCAATGCCGCCAGTGTGTCTAATGAGACCCTGTAAGAAATAACACAGTTCATAGGAATGCAACCATTAACAAAACTGCAGCAGGGACTAAAGTAAACAGACAAAATCTCATCAAAGAATTTACATTTAAACTGTTAAAGAGGAAACTAATACACATCGATAAATCAATAAATTATTTCTATTTTACAATAAACTTAACATTTTCTTTCAGTTGATGAATTAAGTTGACTTTGTAGTCTATTTGATATTACCTCTAAACCTGTTTGGCACAGGTAATACTAATCTTTTTAAATTTAAAAAAAAAAAATTAAAAATAAAATAGAAGAGAACTATAATCTAATAGAGAGAAAAAGAATACGAAAAAAGAAATTACAAATAACAAGATTGTGGAGATAGATCCAGGAGATGTTGAGGTATAACTATTCATCCAATCCCAAACTCAGGTTTCAACCCTGATTTTGTGTTAAACCAATTCACTTTTTTAAGAATTCAATAAATGGAGACCATATTCTAATAAATAATTCTGGTTTGTCAATTAAGACAAATCTTATTTTTTCCAAATTTCCGTAATCCACATTTTAATTGTGGAGGCTGCTGGGTTTTTTCCAAAATTTTAGTATTCATTTTTTCGCAGTTATTAGACTGTAATCAAGAAAATGTCTCTGACTTATCGTAAAGTTTGTGCTATGTTCTGATAATCCTAATATTATTAATTTTTGATCTGGGTCCAGTTGGTTATTGATAACTTCAGAAATAATTTTTAAAATGTCCGCCCAAAAATTTTGAATTTTTATACAAGTTACAAAGGTATGAGTTAAGTTGGCTTCTTGAAATTGACTATCACAAAGAGGGGAAATATTTGGAAAAATCCTATTTAATTTTGTCTTCGAATAATGTAATCTATATAGTATTTTAAATTGTATCAAGGAGTGTCTAACATTTAACGAACAGTGGTTTATATATTGTAAGCTTTCATCCCATGTGTCCTTTATTATGGGTTGAGCCAACTCGTCCTCCCATGCTCGTCTGTATGATTTTGAAGACGGAACCTCAGTATCTAAGAGGATATTATAGATATAAGATACTAATTTATTTGGATTTGGATGTCTATTCAAACATTCATCAAGGGTTTCTGGACCCCTAAATCTAGTCTTGCATGTGTAGTTTTACATAGTCTCTAAGTTGCAAATATCGAAAAAAATTATTAGCATGTAACTCGTATTTCTGCTGTGATTCCTGAAATGAGAGAAAAATGCCTTTTTGATAAAGGTCTCCCACCATTTTAATTCCATGGGTTTTCCATTGAACAAATCCTCTATCTAAAACAGACAGTTTGAAAGAAGGGTTATTTGCAATCGGGAGAATAAGCGATAAATTACCCAATTTTAGAGTGGGTTTTAATTGTTTCCACATACGTATAGCAGGTAATACTAATCAGTTACTATTTTGTCCATGATGAATGACAAAATAAAACAAAGATAAATAAAGTTGAAAGTTGTTGTGTTGCGGCTTCCCTCCGAGCTGCTTCTTCGCCCCTTCCTCGCGGCCTACCATCGAAACTGGAGCGGCCTTTCCTGTCGGGACCGGCCGGGACTACAGCTTCGGCGGCGGCGCAGCGCTGGGATACCAACACGGAGCGGGCGATGCCTTACCGGGTCGCCGTGAGATAAGCTCTGGAGTGCGGTGACCGCCGACTCCAACATCCGAGGAGCTGTGGCTGCAGAGCGTCCAGCCGCAGGCGGCGCTGGATTTGGAACACCGCGGAGCCTGGGATCCGAGATTGCCAGAGTCGGAGCTCCAGCCAACGTGGCCTGAGGGTGCCGCGGTCTCCGGGGAGGAAGCGGCCGCTCCAGACATTTTCCAAGCCACTGAGGAGTGTTTACCCGACGCCGGAGTTCCAGTTTCCGGCAAAGAGGGCCTGAAAACATCGGACTGGCTGTGGAGGCCACAAAGAGGCCCCGACCTCGGGTGTTTCACAGAGGAAGAGGACTTAACTTTTTTATGCCTTTCCCCACAGTGGAATTTTTTTTGATTCTGTTGTGGGGGGACGTTCTTGTTGAATTCTATAATGTGTTATGTCATTTTTCTGATTTTTAATTTTTCTATGGATGTACGGAAACTTTATTATTTCTTTTATGTAAAGCACTTTGGTTTCAACGCGAGTTGATTTAAACGTGCTATATAAATAAAATTTACTTACTTACTTACTTACTTCTAATGCTGGCTTGATGTAATAGGTTTAATAGAATGGTAATTGTAACTTGCAGACCTTGCTCAAAATCAAACCCTATGGCTTATTCAAATGTTCACTGGCATGAAAATGGGAAAGGCACAAAGAATTATAATAAATACACAAACTGACAACATGATGCTTAAAACACAAACCATATGGTACAACATCTACAACAACTTGATGCGATCTAGTCCAATTCAATACGTAACATGGCCACAATCCGAAAACCTATAAATACACATCATAAAGTACAAAATAATGTAATAAATATTCTGAAATGTTTTAGAAGTATGATAATTTAACACAGTCATTCTGGCAATTCCAAGTATGCATATTTATTTATATGTCATAACATGACCTACTATTTCCAATTGGTCAATATAGTAGAACAGTCTCCTTTTCCCCATCTCCAAGTTCAAATAAAATGGAAACATATATTTTTGAATTGGCTCTTGGTCTTTTCTCTTACATGACTTACAACACAATACTCCTAGAGACTCCAGGATCATCCTTGGAGGCACCAACTTTAGTTTACATAGATTCAAGAATGAAACAAAATCATCACATCGTGCAATGACAGAGAAACTGAAGTCATGTGAAAAAAGATAAAAGAATACAAATGGAAATGCCTTGCAAGATTAGCAATGTTTTTCAAAATGTAATGCAAATAAAAGGCATTGTGTCTTGCCGTAATGTTCGGCACAGACATTGCGGGCAGAAGGGCCTGTTCTCATGGTGTACAGCTCTATCCATGTTCTATAAATGGTTGAAATTTAAGAGCCAGATTGCCCTTAACCTAGCCATCCACTGCACTAGCCCCTTGGCCAGCTTCTGAAGTCCTGCGGCCCCAGCGTTTCTGTCACTATGCGAGGTGTGGAGGAATGAAATAATCAGTGGCATTTGGGAATAGTTGAAAGGGAACTAAAGTTAAGTATGGAAAATAGTGCAATGCGCATTAACTTAATTAATTAATAACAAAATTATAATAAAATAATAAACAAAAAGTGTTGTGAGAATGAATTTTAATCAATTTAACAGAGCTGTGCTAGATGGGTCACAAACAAAATATGTCTGGCCCCTCAGGTTAGAAACTTGCTAAAAAACCCTGGTCCCAGAATGGAGCAAAAGATCAGGTGTGCATATCAGATCTCCAACACATTTCTGCAGCGTGCAAGCACCAAAGATGGAACACTGCTATTACTCACACTGCAACTTGCCAGCGAGTCTGCAAATAGCCACTGATTAGCTAGCAAGGTATTCCACCCTAACGTGTATCAGGCTTTTTTCAATCCAATATATCTTAATTTGATTACAATAAACAATTGGTAATAACAACTGACTTTCCATTTTTCAATCCTTTCATGATACAATACTGCAGAATTCAAGCAGAGATTACAGTTTTTTCATTATAAAAATACAGAATTTGATGTAACAAATAATACAATGTATGCTTTAACAAATCAGGAGCTGGGAAAAATAATGTAATGAAAACTGGCACATCGTTCACCTTATATGAAAAAAATTAATATCAGAACATGAGAAAATAAAATCAAAATTGACAGAAAACGTGATGGCCTAGTCCATTAAACAGTTCAGTAAGCTTTGAGGAAATGTGTTATGCTGGCAACCAAACTGTATATTGCACTGCACTTGAAAGTGATGTAGTATGTAAATGGCCCAGTCCCCCTGTTATAGACTCTGGTTGGGGTAAAATAAAGAGTACTGACTATTAAGCCTTAAGGGCCTGTCCCACTTGGGCGACATATTCAGCAACAGCCTGGAAAGAAGTTGTCGCGTCGTGGTCGGGGCGTGACGCATATAGTTCAAAATCCAGGGGTGACATTTGGGTGTCTCATCATGTCGTGCACCCTGACACACGCTGACGTATGCTGTCCTGTGGGTGGACACCTCCCTTCTCCCATTCTCCAACCCTCCCCCCCATTTGTGGACCCAGCCTGTGACAGCTAGATCCCACTAATAGTACTGCACAAAGGCCACATCATCTGTTTTAGTAAGATTGACTATGGGATAAATGCAGACTTTGGGAACAACACCCCCCACCTCCCCTCCGCCTTGCTTCAAAATGGGTGGTGGGTATTTAGACTCAGTGGCCGGAGCAGGTGGGTGGCACTGGTACATTGACAACATTGCCTCTACCCAGTTGAAAGGCCTCTGGGGGTTTGGAGAGACCATTGGAAGAGAGATCTGCCTCTGGGACAACTCGTGGCCAACAGTTTAGTTCCCATGAGGAGCAGGCAGAACATTGGGGGTTCGAGTCCAACCCCTGGGGCCGCTGTGTCACATTTAGTTCAGAGATACCGTGCCCTTCGGCCCACTGAGACTGCACCGACCAGCGATCCCCCGCATACTATCCCACACACGCTAGGGACAATTTATACTTATACCAAGCCTATCAACCTAAAGTTAGGGTTAGGGTTACGATTAGGGCTAGGGCTTGGGTTTCCTCCCGCACTCCAAAGGCGCATAGGTTTGTATAAATTGTCCCTAGTGTGTGTGGGATAGTGTGCGAGGGATCGCTGGTCGCAGGCTTGGTCCACAAATGGGGGGCGTTGGGGAAAGTGGGGGAGGGTTGAAGAATAGGAGAAGGGAGGGAGAGGGGGAGAAGGGGATGTGAGGGGAGGGGGGGGTGGAGAAGGGGGAGAAGAGTGGAGCGGGGAGAAGGGAGGAAGAGGGGGAGAAGGGAAGAAGGGGGGGAGAGGGGAGGGAAAAGGGTAGGGGGGAGTGGAGGAGATGGGGGCGGAAGGGGGGTAGAGGAGGGGTGGAGGGGAGAGGGAAGTTCAGTCTACACTCACTGAATCCATCCCTGTGAAAATTTATAGAGACGGTGATTAGATCTGGAATCGGACCAATACATCTATAAATAAAACTGAACGACTCGGAAATCTTTTCATTTGCACAAATGATTTTATTGTATTAATTTTAATATATTATTGTTTAAAATCCATGCATTGAAGGAAGAATATTTTACAGCCCATCTGTGATCCCTAACCCTAACCCGAACCGGGCGTCACCCGCATGACAACATACGTCAGCGTGTATGTCGTGCAACTTGATGGTTTTACGAGCGTCAGTCACTGACGCTCTGCAGTCGCCCGATAAAAATCGCAAAGTGGGACAGGCCATTTAATCCCCTGTCAAAACTGTTCTTTGAACACCAATGATTTTTCCATCTTAAAATATCCGTGACATAATTGAGTTTTTTTTTTGCTTTAAACTTGAGTCCTTTAAACTTAATTTAAACCTGGATACAAACCATCTTCATTCCCAAAGGTTTGCAAATTAAACTGTATTTCTTTTCACCTAAATTATCAGACTGTCGTTGCCGAAGTAAAATGCTGCTTGATTACAAAGGCTGGGGAGAATGCTCGGTATAAAATGGCTGCGCAGTTAGTCCAACAACCATGTTCCTGCAGTGCAATAGTCTGAATTTCTCTTTTAATCAGCAACTTCATTTAAACTGTAGTCTTGATCTCGATATTAAATAAAATTGTGATTCCCATACTATTTAAAGGGAGTTAAAGAATTTAACAACGCAAAAAATAACAGGAAAGGGTTTTAACAAGTTGATGCTAACAGGTTGATGCTTATTCAATATTTATGGACATGTCCAGAAGAAATAATTTAATTTAATGGTTATTAAAACATGCAGACCTAAATCCCATATTAAAGAGTGCACTTAATTTAATGGTTTATGATGAATGTAACCTGCTGTTTGGGAAGCAAATGAACATCTTACATTGACAAATACAAGTCTAAATCAAGAGTTTAGTTTTAGTTTAGTTTAGAGATACAGCGCAGAAACAGGCCCTTCGGCCCACCGAGTCCACACCGACCAGCGATCCCTGCATACTTACATTATCGTACACACACGAGGGACAATTCGCAATTATATCAAGCCGCTCCGCTCTGGACCACTTGGACAACAGAAACTCATATGTCAGGCTGTTATTCATTGACTACAGCTCGGCGTTTAACACCATCATCCCCTCCAAGCTGGTTACCAAGCTCTCAGATCTGGGTCTCTGCGCATCCCTCTGCAATTGGATCCTCCACTTCCTCATCCACAGACCAGTCTGTCCGTATTGGTGGAAATGTGTCATCCTCGATAACAATCAGCACGGGAGCACCTCAAGGCTGCGTGCTCAGCCCCCTGCTGTACTCACTCTATACTCATGACTGTGTAGCTGGACATAGTGCGAACTCCATCATCAAGTTCGCCAACGACACCACTATTGTGGAACGAATCACTATTGGTGACGAGTCAGAGTATAGGAGTGAGATCGACCGATTGACCAAATGGTGGCAGCACAATAACCTGGCTCTCAACACCAGCAAAACCAAGGAACTGATTGTGGACTTTAGAAGAGGTAGGATAGGGACCCACAATCCCATTTATATCAACGGGACGATGGTGGAAAGGGTCAAGAACTTCAAATTCCTGGGCGTGCATATTTCCGAAGATCCTTCCTGGTCCCAGCACACTGATGCAATTATAAAGAAAGCACATCAGTCCCTCTACTTCCTGAGAAGATTACGGAGAGTCGGTATGTCAAAGAGGACTCTCTCGAACGTCTACAGGTGCACAGTAGAGAGCATACTGACTGGTTGCATCGTGGCTTGGTTCGGCAACGTGAGCGTCCAGGAGCGGAAAAGAATGCAGAAAGTTGTGACCACTGCCCAGTCCATCATCGGCTCTGACCTCCCCACCATCGAAGGGATCTATCGCAGTCGCCGCCTCAAAAGGCAGCCAACATCATCAAGTATTCACTGGAGTTTAGAAGAATGAGGGGGGATCTTATAGAAACATATAAAATTATAAAATGACTGGACAAGCTAGATGCAGGAAAAATGTTCCCAATATTGGGCGAGTCCAGAACCAGGGGCCACAGTCTTAGAATAAAGGGGAGGCCATTTAAGACTGAGGTGAGAAAAAACTTTTTCACCCAGAGAGTTGTGAATTTGTGGAATTCCCTGCCACAGAGGGAAGTGGAGGCCAAATCATTGGATGGATTTAAGAGAGAGTTAGATAGAGCTCTAGGGGCTAGTGGAATCAAGGGATATGGGGAGAAGGCAGGCATGGGTTATTGATTGGGGACGATCAGCCATGATCACAATGAATGGCGGTGCTGGCTCGAAGGGCCAATTAGCCTCCTCCTGCACCTATTTTCTGTTTCTATGCTTCTATGTAGGACCCACACCATCCTGGCCATACACTCATCTCTCCGCTGCCATCAGGTAGAAGGTACAGGAGCCTAAAATCTGGTACATCCAGGTTCAGGAACAGCTTCTTTCCCACAGCCATCAGGCTATTAAACTCGCCATCCAACAAACTCTGAACTATAACAGCGTATTGCACTTTATTTGTTTATTTAGGTGTGTATATATATGGTCTCTGCTATATAGACACACTGAACTGTTCTGTATCTATGCTTACAATACTCTGTTGTGCTGCAGCAAGCAAGAATTTCATTGTCCTATCTGGGACACATGACTATAAACTCTCTTGACTTGACTTGACTTGATTAACCTACAAACCAGTACGTCTTTGGAGTATTGGAGCAAACTGGAGATCCATGCAGGTCACTGGGAGAAGATACAAACTCCATACAGACAGCACCTGTAGTTAGGATTGAACCCGGGTCTCTGGTGCTGTAAGGCAGTAACTCTACCGCTGCGCCACAGTTCAATCATTGCTTTGGTCAACAGTAGCAAAAATGTACGGAATATTTTGAACTGAAAATTGCTTAATCTTTTGCACATGATTGATTTCTTCCATGTGAAATGCAGAAGAAAACCAGAACAATCCACTTAAATCTCAGGCTAAATGTGCAAAGGACAAAATATTTATTACTTCTGACTATTATAATAAAATTATGGGGAAAAGAAGTTGCTGGTAATAGAGAAATACTATTGATGAAAACAATGGATTTTTACCAAAATGTTAATAGACTCAAGTACAAACATGGAAGAAAGAACTATAGATGCTGGTTTAAATCAAAGTTAGACACAAAATGCTGGAGTAACTCAGCGGGTGAGGCAGCATCTCTGGAGAGAAGGAATGGGCGACGTTTCGGGTCGAGACCCTTCTTCAGACTGATGTCAGGATAGGGGGCGGACAAAGATAGAATGTAGTCAGAGACAGTAAGACTAGTGGGAGAACTGGGGAGGGGAAGGGGATGGAGAGAGAAAGCAAGGACTATCTGAAGTTAGAGAAGTCAATGTTCATACCGCTGGGGTGTAAACTACCCAAGCGAAATATGAGGTGAGGTTCCTCAATTTTCGCTGGGCCTCACACTAACAATGGAGGATGACTGAAAGGTCAGATTGGGAATGGGAGGGGGAGTTGAAGTGCTGAGCCACCAAGAGATCAGGTAGGTTAAGATGGAGTGAGCGGAGGTGTTCAGTGAAACAATCGCCTAGCCTGCGTGATTGACAAAACTTGTCTTATAAATTCCAAAGCACCACTCAAGTACAAATTGTCAATGACTGATGCTAATACTCAGTAAGAAAAATTATGCTAATGAGATGCCAGAATCTTATCTTGTGCCAGAAAGATGTTTATTCTGAATTAGCGTTATTAGCAAGATTAATTATCATACAGCCAATACAGTGGAGGTACTCTTTCTTACAGGACTGATGGACTAGGATTCTAATCCCCAAAAATGAACTAAACTGTCCAAGAATGTCCACAGTGCATAACTTGGAAGGGAGCTTGGTGATAGAGTAAGCTGGCACTTTGCTTCTCCAGACTTTGAACCACATCCATCTTAAAATCCTCATCGGAATCCATCTATTGATATCTTTATTCATTCTCCACCTGACAATTACAATATTCTTCAACCAGGCCTCTCAGATTTTGCTTGACACAAAAAGCTGCAGTAACTCAGCGGGTCAGGCAGCGTCTCTGGAGAAAAGGAGTAGATGACGTTTCGGGACGAGACCCTTCCCTATACACTCTGATCCCTTATCCTAAATAACCAAAAACTCTGCTGATCTTGTCTTAATTCAGACCAAGTGCATTTACCCAATTGCCCTGTATTCATTAACCTACAATCAGCTGCCCCCTCAGTAATTCATATAATTTTCAATTCACAACTTGGCCTGCACGCCACACTCCTGCAACGCAATCTTTGAACTTCAACTAGCCTTACAATATTCCAAGTAATCGGCGTACCTTCAATTCTGTCCTCTTGATCTTAAAAATCAATCCACCATTGCCGCTGAAGCCATCAGTCCAAAACTCTGTGATTCTCTCCCTAAATCCAGGGTGAAAACAATATATTTCTTACTATATAATTCTATCACCAACACTGACACTATTACCTATTTGCCAGCACAGTGACACAGCTGGTAGAGCTGCTGCCTCACAGCACCAGAGACCTGGATTCGATCCTTCTCTCGGGCGCTGTCTGAGCGAAGTTTGCACATTCACCGTGTGACCGCATGGGTTTCCTCCAGGTGCTCTGGTATCTTTCCACATCCCAAAGACATGCGGGGTTGGTACGTAATTGGCCTCTGTAAAATTGACTCTGATGTGCAGGGAGTTGATGATAAAGTGGGATAATATAGAACTAATGTGAATGGGTGATTTGCAGTCAGTGTGGACACGGTGAGCTGAAGGGGCCGTTTTCATGCTGCATCTCTAAACTACATCCCTTCCTCTGTACCCCCCATTACAACGTAGGAATGCGGAACAGGAATAGGTCACAGAGCCTCCCAGAGTTCTTCTGCTCTAATTATAACCCTATGCTCCCTCATTACATACTCACTAAAACTCATTCAATCACCCTGATTTGATCACCCAACTTTCAGTATTCAAAAGACAATCTTAATCCATATAACATGCTCCACAATCCTTCCAAAGTTAATTATTTGCTGATGTACATTGCCCAGGAGTGAACAAAGAACTCTAGATATAGTCGCATCATATCTCTGCATTGTTGGAGCACAATTTTCATCCTTTGCACTCCAGCCCTTTCAATGTTAGGTCATCATCCAATTGACGTTTTATATGTATTTTATGCATATGCACATCAGCATTTAATGATATGCACAACCACAGCGTCTAGCTCCTTGAAATTTAGAGAATACTCTGATTTAACTTTCGAAGTCCACAGAAAAAGAAAATTGTACTTGTCCAAAAGGCCTCTGGTGGAGCTGGTTGTTAACTTAAGGAAGCAGGGGCTGGAAACAACCCGTCCTCATCAAGAAACTGCTGTGGAGATGGTCAACAGCTTCAGGTTCCCAGGCATCCATATCACTAGCAACCTAAACATGCAGTGATCAAGTAAGCACATTAGCTATTTACTTTCTTAGGTATACGAGAAGAATTGGCATCCCAGGTCAAGTCCGTAGTCCCTGCCTGCTTCAAAAGATCAACCATTGCCAGTGCCAAAGAATGCCTCTCCAGCTTGCTTGAATGACTACCGACCGGTGGCCCTCACCTCGGTAGTCATGAAATGCTTCGAGAGGTTGATCAAGAATCACATCTTCGCCTTCCTCCCTCACACCATGGACCCGCTGCAGTTCGCATACCATCTGAACAGACCCACGGATGATGCGGTCTCCCAGGTTCTGCACACCACCCTCTCTCACCTTGACAGCCAGTAGGGGGGCTATGTGAGGATGCTGTTCATTGATTTCAGTTCAGCTTTCAACACCATAGTCCCCACCAGACTTGCTGAGAAGCTACTGGAACTGGGGCTGAACGCTTCCCTGGGTCCTGGACTTTCACACCGCCAGGCCCCAGCTGGTCAAGATGGGGAGACATACCTCCAACCCTCTCACCCTGAACACAGGATCCTCCCAGGGTTGCGTTCTTAGCCCCCTACTGCACTCCCTGTACACACATGACTGTGTGGCCAGGTTCAGCTCCAACTCCATCATCAAGTTTGCTGATGACACTGTGGTGGTGGGCCTGATCTCCGATAACGATGAGAAGGTCTACCGGGAGGAGGTGGCTGATCTGGCACTCTGGTGTCAGAACAACAGCCTCCTCTTGAATGTCACAAAAACTAAGGAGCTGATTGTGGACTTTAGAAGGATTCAACATCCGAGGACGTACACGCCACTAGAGATAAATGGGACTACTGTGGATAGGGTGAGCAGCTTTAAATACCTGGGAGTCCACATCACAGAGGATCAGACATGGACAACACACACTGCCGCACTGGTGAGTAAGGCAAGGCACTGCCTTTACCATCTCAGGCAGCTGAGGAAATTCAGAGTCTCTCTGAGGATCCTTCAGTGCTTCTACTCTGGGGCTGTAGAAAGCATCTTGTCCGGCAACATCTCAATCTGGTTTGGGAACAGCTCTGCCCAGGACAGGAAGGCTCTGCAGGGAATAGTGCATTCGGCTGAACGCTGTCATGCTGTGAAAACTAAGAGGATGAGACGGAGTTTCTTCCCATAGGCCATCAGGACTGTAAACTCTAATCTCACCAGGGACTAATTGACTAATTTACTGTTGTGTTGTGTCTTTTTTTTAATTTTTTTTCTTCTAAAATGTAAATACTGGTTCTGTTCTATTCTGTTCTGTTGTTTTTGCACAATCCGCAGGCATTGCCACTTTCATTTCACTGCACATCTTGTATGTGTATGTGACAATTAAACTTGGCTTGACTTGATGTCCATGAGGATTCTCATTAACTTCTACAGACATTGGAAATATTCTTATGGGATGCACCTCAGCCTGGTATGGCAACTGCTGACCGCCTGACCCTGGAGAGAGTGGTGGACACAGCCCAGTACATCACAAATTTATTACTTGCTTCCATCCTCTCCATCTTCATGGTGCTTGGCGTCAGGAAGGCTGGAAAATATCTTCAAGGATGCCTGTCACCCTGGTCATTCCCTTTTATTTCTACTACCTCTTGGGAGAAGATAAAGGATCTTCTTGGTCCCGATGTCCTGATGTAAGAGAACAGCTTATTCCCCTCTGCTTTCAACTCCTGAGCCAATCACCGCTTTCACACCCCTGCCCCAAGGTGCTGCCATCTAGTCTTAATTACAGCTCATTCAGGTATTATACTTTAATTTTTTTTGCACAATTTCAAATTGCACTACAATCTTTGCATCCATTTTTCCCACTGGTCATTTATTTCTTGTCATATTATTATATTTGTATACTTTTTTGTGTACTCTATGAGCTTTATGCAATGAATGAATTGCATTGCACCCTAGTGTATATGACAATAAACAAAGCTGAATGTGATCTGTACAAAAGACATTTTCAAAACCTATAACAAGGGGAAAAAATGAAAAAGTACACCATTTAAAAAATTACTGTTAATTTCTGTTTGTTAATGCCGAATCTATACACAAAATACAAGAATAGTACCTACTTTACAAGACTTGTATTCTTCCTACTGAAAGGACCAATAATCTTGAACATAAGTTCCACAACACCATTTTTGCCCAAGGATATGGCATTGACAGCTGTAAACACAAGTGGCAAACATGATCAATACAAATCATGCATTGGGTACAAGACTCAAACAAATTCCAGAAGTGTTTCAAAGGTAAACATGAAAAACTGTGTACAATGTATTTTAAACAGTGATTCTGGAACAAATTGGTAACTTCATAAAAACTACATTGAAATCAAGGTGGACTCACACTGATGATTTTCTTTCATCTGAACCATTTGCAAACCTAAATTGCAAAGGACAAATATTCGAATAGTCCTGTCCCTCAAATAGTCCAATACAATGCAGTGGTTTTCAAAATTATCTGTCATTATTTTAAATGCCTTAATTTATTATTTTTCCTTTACATTCATTCATTTATTTAAAGAGATGCAAGTCAGTTGACTCCTCAATGCAGCCAAGAATGCTTCTGAAGTCAATGAACCTGTCAGTGAAATGGCTTTTCCAAGTGCAATAGTCCATGCTTACCATTGTTGGAATACACTCGCAACAGTTGCAGACAAGGTAAAATGAGTTTGAAGTTCTGCAGGTTTTGTTTCACTAAATTCAATGTAATGCCCAAGGCTCCATTAATCCTGGCTTTGACTCCAAACTTTTTGTCTGGTCAAGAAAATAAAAAGAAAGAATGACATAACAACATGAAATTTGCCTTAACAATGCATAACAGTATTCAGAGATTTTTCCAGATCTTTTCAACAGATTTCTAACTGTTTTTTTAAATTAATTGACCATTTCACTATTTCCTAGTGCACTGTATTTGTCTTTCTGATGTAATAGTTGAGAATTATTTTTAATTAATTTTCAAAAGTCAACGTTTAATGTGGCTTTGGGGGAAACCTGATGTACATAGAAATGAATAGCACAAGACACTTAGAGGTAGATAGAATAATAGTTTCAATGGTCTTCAGAATACTCTTTAATCTATATATCATAACCTAAAAATATCAATATCAATTTCCAAGTCCATCTCCAAGTTGCTTTTATTGGATTCATAAAAGATAAATTATTTTTGTTTCTATAATACATCAGTCTAAAATAGGTATGAAGTCACTGAAAAAAAAATAGGTACATCCCATGATCCCTTTATTCTAATGATTATGTTTTTCAAAAAATGCTCTTGTAGTGCAAAAGTTCCAAAAGCCTATTTTTCCCTCAGTCACATTTCAGAAAGATTGATTTTTTTTTTCTCAGCCATAGTTCACTGAAATTATAACCATCGACTAAAGCTGTTTGCTTCTTTAATTGTACTCCCTTCCATTATCACATTTCACATACCGACCTTAAAAGCAGGCTGTTGTGAATTTCTGTCTCATTAGTTTTAGTGTGACTATTCCTCAAAATTGTAAGACCTAGTGAGGATCCCATGTACCTTCACTTCAGATATTAGTTTCCGAATGTAGAAACTATAAATGAAACACTGATACCAATAATATGTGAGCATGAAGCTATTGGATCATAAAATGTAAACTGCTTTTGGAAGGAAGTCTGCCATCCTTATCGGATCTGGCCTATCACAGCCATCGCTCTTGGTTCTATTCCAGAGATCTCAGCACACTGATGGTTAAAGCAGACCTAACAACTGCAAATGTAACCTTCTTTCAGATGAACCAAGGAACTACAGGCCAGTTAAGCCAACATTTGACATTAGAAAAATTCCAGAATCAATTATTGAACTGTTAGCTGGAAAGTAGAACCATCTGTAAATGAGTAAATCTCAATTTCCAGACAGCTTTTGATATAATGCCACACAAAGGTTATCATAAAGATATTGAGAATATTGCAAATGTCTGTATTAAGAGATACACTGAGAGTAATATATTAGCATGAAGATAAAACGGAAAGAAAAAGGAATATAATATGGAAAATGTGGAGTTATCCCTTTGGAAGAAAACAGAATATTGTTTAAATGGAAATATGGTAACAAATATTCCTGCACAGAAGGAGTTAACAAGAAAGGAGGCACATAGATTGTTGGCCTTGTTTGCAAAGGGGTAGGAAAAAGATGCCAGTGTGGCAACATTTTACAAGCAACAAAACAGATCAAGATTAAATATAGCTGTTTTGATCTGTTAAAACAAACAGCACAAACAAGTGCTATAACAATCAGGCTGCATTTAAATGGATTATCGGTACTGAGATCTCCTGATGGCAGCGGAATTCCCGACAGTCAAGGTGATACCAAAAGCACTAATCCATTTCAAATGGATTAGCAGCCTGTGTATTACAGCACTGATCTGCGCTGCTTCTTTTAACTTAAGAAGAATTTAACGGAATCCCCGACTCCTTGGCCTACATACATGATGACGACAGTATTAGGAAGCATTGCAGAGTAAGAATGAAGCACCTGTGGCAGGGATCGCACACCATCACTTCCCACAAGGCAAAATCAAGTGGCAGCTGAAGCGACAGTGAGCCATCACTCCCAGATGAGCTCCATGTTTTCTACACATGTTTCAAAAGGGAGAACATCTTCTCAGGCCCCCATAGTTCCTGGTGACACTGCTATCCCAGTCACCGAGGTCATGTCAGAAAATCATTCATATGAGAGTAAACCCTTGGAAACTATCCAGCCTCAACAGCGTACTTGGTGGTGCTAAAAGTTTTCATCTTCAACCTCCCATTACTGAGGTCAGAGGTTCCACCTGCTTTAAAAGGACATCAATAGCACCTGTGCCCATTGAGATATACTTCAATGTTCAACAGTGCCATTAATGTCCACGGTGATGATGTGCTTTGAGAGATTAGTTATGACACACATCAATTCTTGCCTGGACCCACTACAGTTTACCTACGGCCAGAAAAGATCAATAGGGAATGCAATCTCGCTAGCTTTCCATTCTGCACTGTATCACTTGGACAATATGAGCATGGAAGCAAATGGAATATTGCGTAGCAATGTGAAGGGTCATGCACTTTGGTTGTAGGAATAAAGGCATAGACTATTTTCTAAATGTGGAAAGGATTCAAAAATTGGAAGTGCAAAGGGACTTGGGAGTGCTGGTGCTGGATTCCCAAAAGGTTAATATTCAAGTTGAATCGGTATAAGGAAAGCAAATGTAATGTTAGCATTTATTTTGAGAGGACTAGAATATAAAATCAGGGATGTGATGCTGAGGCTTTATAAGGCACTGATCAGACCGCATTTTGAATATTGTGTGCAGTTTTGGGCCAAATATCCGAGAAGGATGTGCTAGCAGGGGTGAGGATCCAGAGGTTTACGAGAATGATCCTTGGGATGATTGGGTTAATGAATTCTAAGAATCCTCTGAATTTTTGGAATTTTCAGCTGTGACGTCTAGCTATTTAGTATATTCCAGACATGGATAGATTTTTTTAAATCTGCAGGTGCAGATGATCAAATAAAAACAAATAATATGGAAACACTCAATAGGACAGGAAGATCTGTAGAAAGAGTCACATTTCAGCTGCAAGACCCTTTGTCAGTTCCACAAATGGATCTATTTTTATTATCAAAGTTAGGGATCATGCAGAACTGACACAAAATGGAACTCTGCCCCAAATCAGATTAGTCATGATCCTAGCTAATGGTGGAGAAGGCTAAGGCCTACTCCTGTACCATTTTCTTTTGGTGGTGTGTTTCATTAACAAGGTGAAATCGCATCACTTTTGCGACAACATATGATGCAAAGCCAACTGCATTTTAGCATTTAATAATATTTTGACTAGTATGTAGTTGTATTGGAAATATGATGTGAACCATGTTCTCTCCTTTTCCTGCTTATTTCTACCCCTCTTTGAAATGGGCTAAGTTACCTTAGCCTCCAAGAGTATGTTTTGGAAATGCTTCAGGAAGGAATTTCCCTGTGAATTTTTTTTTGCCAATCCCAGGTGTGGATGCGACTTCGTAGTGGCAGTAGGAATGAAGGCAAGTAATTTTATGCAGAGAGCACCCCAATCTAGGATATAGCAGGGATGAAAGATTTCACGAGCTTTTCTAGCCCATTGTTGTATTTGGTTTTTGGTAGGAATTGATATTTCTGCTGCAGGATTGTTCACAACAGCTCGTTTATGCGCTTATAATAACAAAATACAGGATCATCATGACTAAGTCCACTTTGCCCTCAGCTAAAGTTCATGTACAAATCTTCAGTGAAAGTTCGTGTTTCCTCACAAACACAAGGACACTAAGGCCAAGTGTAAACCATCAAATCAAGCCTCGGATTATGTGGCACAACTGTTGGGCATCTTAACGAGTTAAGCCATCTGGGGACCTAGCAATAAATATCATCATGATTTAATTATGATAAACTATTTGCTTATTTCCCTTAATCTCGATAGATTGACATTTACATGGATGTGGTTCATTATATTGATTTTCAAGGTAAAGCCCTCCCACTGACATCATGAGCAATAAAGCCATAAATAAGCCAAAAGTACATTAAGTTGCAGAATCACCATTATCCAAAATTATAAAATCAATGTTCCATTTTGTATGAGTAACATCATATTTCACTGAAATATTTAGCAGCACAAAATAAGTGCTGACCTCTATAATATATTATTTATACATTAATGCCCCTTTACAAATTCTTTCAAAGACATGCTCGAATTGTTAAAAGAAACAAACCCTCATGAACAAAATTTTATGAGTTCCATAAAACAGGCCGTAAACTTAGATTTAAACATCTTTTACGCATAAAAGTCATTTATTGCAAATAAAAGAGAAAATAAAATGTCTTATTAAAAGAGAAGGTTACATTGAAAATGTGTCTGACTGAATAACCCATGGGATATCGTGACACGTCAGTTGAATAGTTGGTCTAAATGAGCACAACATTTCTCATTACATGCTTTTTATGTACAAAGCCATGCTCTGATCCAAGCACAGAATTTTCTATAAAATATGCCCGAACAAGGCTAATTATATGCTTTAAAACATACCTCAATTTAGAGTTTAAATGACTATAGAAGAGGATTCAAGGAAAGATGAATAAATTTGATGGGAGCCAGATGATTGTGGAGAGGGTTATTTTTATAACGTCATTAAACCATCAAAAGTTCAACTGATTAAAGGATGTTATAAACAGGAGCGAGAACTGGAGAGCACAAGAATATCATAGTGATTTAAAAAAAAATCAAAAATGACATAATTGTCTCTAATCCAGTGAAATGACATGGTGATTCAGTGGAATCTGCACAAGAATTACCAATGCTTACTTTGTCATATCATATTAAGACAATATGCAAGATGGGAACTTGTGTAATCTTCTGTTTGGACCCATTTATAATATTATCACAAATATCACCGAACACTTCATCTGAAATAATGCATTTACTTCATTTTATCTTTAAAGTTACATTTTAAATCTCTTCAATGACAGCATTTGCACTGCACTTAAAAGAAGCATATAACGACTTATTAAATCATGTTGTGACAGTTCAGAATCGGATTATCTACTTAGATAACTCAAACCGACAATCCACCGTGGTCTTAACGTGGGGAAAAAAAAGCCTACATAAAGCAAAAAAAGGAGAGTACAAAAAAAAGGACCAGGGTTAAAGGAACGCAGAGTTTAGCAAGTGATGTGGAAAGAAGGGGTGTGTGGGAGATATGGAGATGATATGATATGAGAAGAGGCTCCAGAGATGGGATTAGCTGAGGACCTAGAGAGAATGCAGCACAAATATGAAGGAACTAGCAGCCAAAGCAGACTACTGAATTGAATAGGCTACAGTACGGTCAGTAAAGGTTTGAAGTTAGGTAGACAAAAGTGCTGGAGAAACTCAGCGGGTGAGGCAGCAACTATGGAGCGAAGGGAATAGGCAATGTTTCGGGCCGAAACCCTTCTTCAGACTGATGTGAGGGTGGGGGGGGGGGGGGGGGGGGGCGCAGGAAGAAGAAAGGAACAGGTGGAGCCAGAGGGCTAAGGGAGTGCTGAGAAGGGGAGGAGACAATAAGGAGTGTGGCAGCGACGGCGGGGGCAGTGGACGCAGTGAAACCTTCCCAGAACAGCGTGCTCGGCCTTGTATTTCCCTTAGATATATAGCTCTCTCTCTCTCATGTGTATAAATATACTCTTCACATTGAACATTGACTTCTCTAATTTCAGGTAGTCCTTACTGTCTCCTCCCCTTCTCAGCTCTCCTTCAGCCCTCTGGCTCCACCTCTTCCTTTCTTCTTCCCGCCCCCCCCCCCCCCCCCCCCCACCCTCACATCAGTCTGAAGAAGGGTTTTGGCCCGAAACTTTGCCTATTTCCTTCGCTCCATAGATGCTGCCACACCCGCTGAGTTTCTCCAGCATTTTTGTCTACCTAACTTCAAACCTTTACTGACCTTCGATTTTCCAGCATCTGCACTTCCTTCTTACACATAAAGGTTTGAAGTTAGTTTCCAGAAGATAGAAGATCCAAAGGTTTGGAAAAGATAGAATTAACAACATAAATTGATTGAGCAGCTGATCTGCTGAAGTAGAAGTGAAGATAGCCTATGTTGAAATTAATGCTAACAGTTGCTCGAAACTAAAATGGGGGCAAAAGCTCAACTCAGCTCAAAATAGCGCAGTGGAAAATAGTTTGATTTAGCCCAAGATAGTGACCCGGGAATATGAATGCAGTCAATGGCAAAGGTAGATTATTCCAGAGACTGAAAGAAAATGGCCAAAGTCTTCTTCAGATGTAATTATTGGAAATCAAGAAGTAGATAAAGTAATAATGCAATACAGGTATCATCATTTGTGATTGGTTTGCCCATATCAATATTGTGGGAGGTGCTGATCTGAATGAAGTGACAACAAACAAAGTTGTGCTGGAGATGAGTATCGATCTGGAGAGCAGGATTGTCAAGAAATTTACGAAAATTAGATACATATTTGACAAGGATCCACATGATAGGCTGCTCTGGAAGGTTACATTGCATGGGATCCAAGGAGAGATAGCTGACTGGATGGAAAATTAGCGTCATGGAAGGAAGCAGAGGATGATGGTGGAAGGTTGCTTTTCGGACCGGAGGACTGTGACTAGTGGTGTGCTCAATCATAGTTGCATAGTTCTTTTAGCAGAGAAAGCACCCTTGTGCTTTCTCTTCTGTCTTTCTTGAAAGGCCGATGAAGCAAAAGGGCTGCTGCTCACAGCAGTAGATGTACTTTTAGTAACATCCACCTAACTAGTTCCTTCCCTGCTCTCATGGTTCTGAATGATTTTTTTTTTAAACCTGGGAGGCTTTTGCAAACTCTGCAACTATGATTGAGCACGCCCAGGAGTGACAGAGGTCACATGCTTATGTTAATATTAACCTTTTTTTCACCCAGTTTTATTCAACCAGGGGGTCTTACCTTCCACTACCTGCAACCTCCGGCAACCACCTTCAACTAGCATCGCAAATGGCTTCGACTAAAAAATTACCGATTTTTAAAACGGCAACCTATGTTTAGTCGAGGACGGTTTTGAATTTTTTGAAATAATCGCCGGAACATAGAAGAAGCGGAAACCACTTTCGACCATTAGGGAGACTGACAAAAACCTCCGGGATCCTCACGGAAACCTTGGGTGGGGCGCAAAGTCTCCAGAGGTTTCCGTTCAGGTTTCCTAAGTGGGACAGGGGCATTACAACTAGATGATCACCATTGCGCAGTAGGTCCAAAGGAAAACTATTATCTTTTCCAACTGGGTCATAAACTGACACAGTGATTTATCTGTCCATTGCATAACATGCTTGACTTTGGTTCAATTGAAAATATTGAAATGGAAATTGGGTCACATGATAGAGAGCCATTCTGTTCCAGTAATCAGAGCGAAACACAAAAAGGTACTCCATGGGCTTATAAGCATGAAGGGAAGGCCTTCATGAAGGGAAGGTCAAGGGACTTGTTAATTATCCTCATGTTTGCTGCCATACTGCATGAATGAAAATAGTGTTTCTTAAAAGATCATGCCCAATACTTAACATGGAAACAGGCTGGTCAAATAGATTTTTTTTGGAGCTAATGCTTCTTCATGCTTGGTTCAATTAAAACAAAAACACACCTTTTGGTCCAATCTTTGCCAGAATGGAATGTAGTTGCACCATAATCTCTTCATTTGGTGGTAAATCTTTACTGGCACTAAATAGCAATTGAAGCAGAATCTGACTCCCTCCTTTGGATACCAAGATGCTACCCCTGCGTCCTCCACCTGGAAAAATATAAATTACTTGTTTAAAAAATATATAATTGACATTGTTTTACTTTGCAAATGTAATCCAAGTAAATGTCGGATTTTATGTACAGATGAATATTGCTTTCTGGACATTAGCCTAGATTTCATTTCAAAATCACTTTTACAAAACGATTCTTTGCTTCTCTCAGACAACAGACATAAAACATCACCACCATATATGAAACAGATGTCTTATTTACTTGTTGCCGCTATTCTTCTCCAGTATAAACATCTCCTCTACATTCAATCTCGCATCAGCAGGATCTAAAATCCTTCCTCAAACAGAGGACTAACCAGCTCCCCTCCACCATCACACTTACTCAACTGGCTGAACAATTGGACAATGGTTCCTTCCACTCATTTATTCCACATCAACAACGGACACAGACTATGCCTGTTTTCTTAAAATCCGGCCCACACTTCCAACTTTTTCCCCATTCTGTTGGCAACTACATTGATGCTGCTTCCTGCACATGCAAAACTCGAAATTTCACCACTATTGTTGCTAATGTCCCATAATGTGCTCTCACCTTAATGTGGTCAATCTCTGACTCTTCTCTTCCCTTGTTGGGTCTCTCTCTTTATTTCATCTTAGCCAGTCAACAAATGCATTACAAGCCCAAATATTCCTACAGCTATCGATTATGTATCATTTCACCTTAGCTTCTGTAAGGACTCCAATCCATTCTCCCAATTGGTCTGTTTCATTCACAATAACTCAGATGATGGAGCCTCTGAAATATCATCCTTCTTCCTGAACAAAGGATGGCATATTTGGCTGCATCACATCTAATTCTCAGACTCTGCTCTCACCCCTCATCCTCAGCAGAATTCCCCTTAAATTCCACAAATCCATGTATTCAACAAATTATCCTTCAAATCACAGCCAGCAACAAGATTCCCCCACCAGTTACATGTTCAGCACTTCAAGGGGATTGCTCCCTTCTTTCCTCCCCACCTCCAACTTCCCATCGTATGGCACTTTCCCATGTAATCGCAGGAGGTGCAATACTTGTCCTTGCACCCCTTCTTTTTCCACCATCCAGAGATCCAAATAGTCTTTCTGGGTGAAATAGTGATTCCCCCACATTTCTTTCAACCTAGTGTCCTGCTTTTGGTGTCCACCATGTAGTCTTCCCTACAATAAAGGGGCTACTACCTCTCTGACCTTTCTGTCCATGGTTGCCAGCATTGAAACAAAGGGGCCCATTGCAAACTTTAGAAACAATACCTAATTTTATGTCTGGACACACTGCAATGTGCAGGAATCAATAACAAATTCTCCAATGTTAGATCATTTGCTCTTTCTTTCTAGTTCTATCAGAATTAATGGATTTCTTTGTTGGCTTAGTTTTTCAATTTTCCTTTTAGGTATAGTCTGCTTGCAGCATCTCACACAGCCATACTATTAGCATTACCTTACATGAATAAAGTAGTTCAATTTTATCTTAACAGCTCCTTAATTGCCACATTAGGTCACCCAGACTCGGTCTATCAGAGATATTCCCTTTCTTTTACCCATTCTCCTCCCCCACCTAAACTAACTTGTTCTCTTTCCCAGTTCTAATTAACCTTAAATGTCAACTATTTCCTTTTTCACAGATGATGCCTGATCTGCTGAGTAATCCCACAAAGATTCAGTGATCACTGTGGATTGAATTTCCCGCAAGCAATAGTTTGTTGTCAGCCATGTGTTAAAAGTGATACTTGACATCCAAGCAGCCTTGATGTCAAAGAGGCGATCGATTAGCCAATGATTTATATAAACATTGTTAATTTTTTTCCCAGCAGCTGGAAGGGCCGGTTCCACCTGTCTTCGGTGTTATTGAGAATGAATTTATTCACTTTTATCTGCCCCTCCTTTCCTATCAAACAAATTGTGTGTGGAAGTTTATTGAAATGCCAAATGTGAATTAAAATGCCTTCTACACATATTTATCATTGCTTTCCATCCCTATCCCACCTTTTTGTTAACTCAAAGCTATGAAATAGCTTTAAGACACTATTGGAATGCTGCTATTAGATGCAACAGCCTTCCAAGATCATTAGTGTAGAATGTTGCTGAGGCAAGTGAGGTAATACACTTTAGAAAGTTACATTCTGGTGGGACATGTAGAACAAATGGCATGGACCTCAGGAGTGTTGAAGTACAGGGACACCTTGGGGTGCGAGTCCATTGCTTCCTGAAAGTTGTGACAGAGGTGGATAGGGTAAAACTTGGCAAGCTTGAGGTATTGAGTACAAGAGTTGCAGCTGTACAATACATTGATTAGGACAGATTTGGAGTATTGTGTACAGTTCAGTTTGCCACAACAGGAAAGATATGGTAACAATAGAGAGACTGCAGAAGAGATTCATCCGGATGTTGCCTGGTGTGGAGGGCTATAGTTATAAGGGGAAATTGGATAGACTGTGTTTATTCTGTCTGGAACATTGGTAGCTGAGAGATGACAGAGGATTATAAAATTATGAGGGGCATAGATAGGGTAGTCTTTCTCTGTGCAGGGGAGTCTAGAAATAGAGGGTACAGGTTAAGGGTGAGAGGGGAGAAATTTAAAGGAGTTCTGAGGGGTATGTTTTTCCACATAGAGAGTGGTAATTGTCTGGAATGAGCTACCAGAAGAGGTGGTAGAGGCAGATAGAATTACAAAAGTCAATTGGATAGGAAAGGCATAGGATACAGACCTAATTTAGGCCAATGGGATGAAAAAGGTAGACATCATGTTTGGCATGGTTAGATTGACCCGTTCTTGTGCTCTAAGAAAGTCTGCAACAATTCCTGGCTGTCACGTTTTATTTGTCTTATTTTTGTTAAACCCCTCCCTGTTAATAATGTTATGGGGAAACTGGAATTAGACTCATTTTTCCTTGCAGATTCCTGCTGGGAGGATATCCAAGAAGATTTGGATTTATATCAGAATCAGCAGTGACTTTATGAACTCCTTCACAGTTAAAATAGATGTTTTACATAGAAATATTTAACTGGGTGGATTTTATAAATAGTATATATGGGACTTATTTTACAGATATTGAATTTACTGTTTTCAAACACCAGGTGGCATGGGTCTGCTAATAGGAGATTTAAGGATGCTTCAGAATTTCAGATTATAGGAACTAGAAAAAAATGAGAGAAAAAGGAAGAAAATAATCCAAACTCTTTTTAAGATCTGGAACATACTGTTTATTTTATGTTTATGTTTATGTTTTATGTTTATTCCTACAGAAATTAATGCACAAATAAGCTTGAAAGTCTTAACAATATTTGTAACAAATCTTAAAGAAATTGTAAACTTACAGCAAGATAAAGTTTATTTGTTCATACATATTAGAATAACAACTTTACATCAACCAAACATTGGAAGTCATTAATTATAGATTGAACTGTGTGCATTTAATGAGAAAAAGGCATTTGGGTTTTTGATAAAGGAAATTTATCAATAATTTTGTTGCAGTTACTGCCTTATTTTCACTCCTTCTCACCATCTATCTTTTCATTATCATCTAGTAGCAATGTTACAAAATTTTGAGATTGTAAAAATCAAGTCTGCAATTTATCCCATCAGATAAAGCATAAAAAGAAGTTTAATTTGACATCTAATTCACTTTCATATCTTCAATATTAAAAAAAGTTATAGCCATTTTCATACTCGGAAATTATCATCTTGTTCCCTATTGCTTTTCCATTGACTTCACACAAAAGCTGTGATCGAGGACAGTCAAAAGCCCATAACTTTCTTAAAAATCAGGAGAACTGAATGAAATTTTCAGTTATTATAGATTGAAGCATTCTGAAACAAATATAAAATATCTTACTTGGATGACCTGAAATTAAAGCATATAATTAGTTAATTACCTAATTGTAGTTAATTACAAAATTGACCATTGTGACAGAAATAGTAATAAACATCCAGACTGCCTTGAAAATTCAAAAAAGTGATATTCTCAAGATCAGAACTTTAATATTATTGTATTACATGCTGTAAGTCCGTAACAGATAGGTAAATAAATTACAATTTCTAGCAATAGATCAAGTCTTTATGGAGAAGATCAGTTGCTAGCTGGTACATTGGCATATCATAATCAGTAGCATCATCATACTCCTCAGATTGTAACCAATGAGCAACTCTGTACATCCTGTTTTTCCTCAACTTTTCAATTTTGGCATTGTAAACTACAAGTTTTTGCTCTTCAAACCACGCATGACATGCCTTTCTGCCCACTACTTTCCCATTAAGAATATCCTGTAGATTCCATTTCTTAAGAAAATTTTTTTTTTTTAATAGCCTAAATATCCAAATAACAAACTAATCCAATTCACACAATAATTCACAATATAACATGATTTTTAAATCTCACTGTCATGAATTTATATGCCAGATGGAAGGAATTTAATGTTTAATTACCATTCATTAATCTAGAAACATCCACTCAATATAATTACAATTATTATTTTTTTGCACAATACATGGGACTAAAACTGATATTTAGTATAAAAATATTGACTATGGATAGACAATAACACAAAATATAGACAATTTAGATGCTCTTATGACATGATTGTCCAAAAAAAAGAGCATTCAAATCATCTTGCGAGTGGGTTTTTCTGGAACGCAATCGATTGGAACGTTGCATTTGCGGTGAATTTGAACCCCATATCGACAGGAAAAACACTGCCAGTTTGTATGGGGCCCAAATCACATTTTCGCATCGTAAAATTTGATTAAAGCCATCCCAAGAAACAAGATTATATGTAAAATACACGACTTACATTATGTTTTGTCCTGTTCATGCGATCCGTCATGTTGTAGGCATTGAGGGCGTTAGAATTTGCTTTTTACTTTAATGTAATTATTAAATTGTCTCGCGATTAAATTTTTTTTTTAAATTGGGAACGGAAGTCGATCGATTTTTCTTCAGCAGCTAGCAGTCCGAGGAAGTCCGCCTCCGATAAGCAGTAGAAAACAGCATTTTAATCCCGACCCCCCTCCCCCCTCAAAGGCGCCAAAGTCACGCACACGGCCAGTGGCAGAACTGCAGCGCCGCTGAAGTTAAGTTTTGTAACATCGCTACATCTAGTACCTACCACCGCAAGCAACTCAAATCTACCTCTCTCCATGAAACATGAGTTTCCATGTAGTTCCATTTTGTCATTGATTACAAAATATTCAATAATACAATTGACAACTTCCAATGTTTGATTGATACAAAATCGCAGTTTTTAAATTTTAACAACATTAAAACTGTATGATTTTTTTTTACACACAGAGGGCAGTGGGTGCCTGGAATGCGCTGCCAGGTAGGTGGTGGCAGATAGGATAGTGGCGTTTAAGAGGCATATGGATATGCAGGGAACAGAGGGGTATGGAGGCAGATGAGATTAGTTTAGCTTGGCCTATGTTCAGCAGAGACATTGTGGGTCAAAGGGTCTGTACGGTGCTTTATGTCCCTTGCTATGAGAATGCAGGGTGACTTGGACAGGTTGGGGGAGTGGGCAGGTGAAGTTTAATGAGGATAAATGTGAGGTTATCCACTTTGGTAGCAAAAACAGGAAAGCAGATTACTATCTAAATTGGGAAAAGGGGAAGTACAACGGGATCTGGGGGTCCTTGTTCATCAGTCTATAAAAGTAAGCATGCAGGTACAGCAGGCAGTGAAGAAAGCGAATGGCATGCTGGCCTTTATAACAAGAGGAATCGAATATAGGAGCAAAGAGGTCCTTCTGCAGTTGTACAGAACCCTAGTGAGACCACACCTGGAGTATCGTGTGCAGTTTTGGTCCCCTAATTTGAGGAAGGACATTCTTGCTATTGAGGGAGTGCAGTGTAGGTTTACAAGGTTAATTCCTGGGATGGTGGGACTGTCATATGCTGAGAGAATGGAGCAGCTGGGCTTGTACACTCTGGAGTTTAGAAGGATGAGAGGATATCTCATTGAAACATATAAGATTGTTAAGGGCTTGGACATGGTAGAGGCAGGAAACATGTTCCCGATGTTGGGGGAGTTCAGAACCAGGGGCCACAGTTTAAGAATAAGGAGTAAGCCATTTAGAACGGAGATGAGGAAACACTTTTTCTCACAGAGAGTGGTGAGTCTGTGGAATTCTCTGCCTCAGAGGGCGGTGGAGGCAGGTTCTTTGGATGCTTTCAAGAGAGAGCTAGATAGGGCTCTTAAAAATAGCGGAGTCAGGGGATATGGGGAGAAGGCAGGAACGGGGTACTCATTGGGGATGATCAGCCATGATCACATTGATTGGCGGTGCTTGCTCGAAGGGCCGAATGGCCTACTCCTGTACCTATTGTCTATTGTCTATTGACTAACAGATTTAGCAATGATGATTAAATGAGATTTGGAGGCTGTACATTCACTCATTCATTCACTCACTCATTCACTCACTCACTCATTCACTCACTCATTCATTCATTCATTCATGAAGTTGAGGGCCTAAACTATGTGTATCCATAACAAAGCAAATTAAACATTTTCATTAATGCCAGCTTTTTGAAGTCTAATAAGTTTTCTTTAACATCTATTCTCGGAGCTGCCTGCAGTAACTTACCAGGAAAAAGTGCTCCGATCAGGGGCCTATGCACTTAACATAGTGAAGCCGTGGTCTCAATTAAGAAGCGGCCGATTCGCGAACACGGAGCCGCGGGGTGTGTTTGGATCATCTCCGCGGGCGGGGGGGTGATTGCCGACTGTAGCGGCCGGTTCCAGGCCCCGACCACGGGAGAAAAATGGAGGAATATTGATTGCACTTTATAGGCTTCCATTGGAGTGAGAAATGGTCAGAAATGGCTGATGTTTATGTAGAAATGAATTGGTGTATGTGAACTTGAACTTGAACTTGAACTAATTTATCTATGGTAGTAACAGTGTTATTCTCATTAACATTAAGAAGAGGTTGACATTTTATGAATTGAAGTCCATGCAGACTTAATGACTATGAGATGGGTTTTTTTGTAGCCTCTGCCTGACCCTCCACTTAAACTTGAACTAACTTATCAATGGACTTATCAAAACTTATCAAAAGACTTGGAATCTGATGAAGAATATTCAGATGAAGATCAGATGTAATGTAAACAAATAAATTGGGGAAATAAATGATTCTATAAAGTTTTATTTTAATGTCGATCGTTTCACTGTTTATTTGGTCAAATTTGTTAAACAATGAGTGAATTACTTATGATAATGGCATGCTGGTGAATGACAGTGCGACAGTCCACCCACCCATCCACACACACATCCATCCGTACGCACACTTCCATGCATGCACACACACATACATACATGCACACGTACATCCGCACACACACACACATCCACACATCCATCCGCACGCGGACATACATGTACACATCCATGCACACACATACATCCACACACACATCCACACATCCATCCATTCACACATACATCCATCCACACATACATACACACTTATATCCATCCACACATACACGTTTGACAGGTATACATAGACACAAACACAAACTACAGCTACTCAATGCAACACTTTTAGGGTTATTTTAGGTTAAAGGTAATAGCCCTCATTTGCAAAGGCACCATCGGGGGGGGTCTCTAACATAAATATAGGCTCATTGTAACTTAAAATGAATACTCATCGAGTAAACTTCAGAGCATTCGATTCTTGGTCAGGATGTGATATTTACATCAGAAATAAGACAGGTCTCTTATAGGTCTGTCACCCAGCCTGGCACTGCCCCAGTCCCACTATGGCCGTCACCCCCACTCTCCCCACTATGGCAGTCAGTGGGGTTCAGTAAAAGGGGGAACCCAGAGGATCTGTCCTGACCCTTTAATTAGGCAGGTTCATGAGCCCTTAAAACCTGGGACCTCTGCTGCAGTCTCATTAAATTTCCTATTAAAGCGACTGGAAGATGCCTTGCAGGACTGTCCCCCAACCTGGAACTGCCCCAGTCCCACTATGGCCGTAACCCCCACTCTGCACACTGGCAGTCAGTGGGGTCCAGTAAAGAGAGGAACCCCAAGAACTTCCCTCACCCATTAATTAGGCTGGTTCAGGAGCAGGACCTCTATGACAGTGTCATTAAAAAAACACTCACAATTATATTCATCATATTATTTTTATATAATATAATTATACTTAATTATATATGATTACAGTCATATTTACAAGTCATATATATATATATAGGTATAATAATATATAGTTTAAATGGATTGCCATACGGAAATAGGCTGCCCATGGTGTAATATGGGCATTGGCCACTAGATGGCGCTTACTTTCCCGATCTCATTTTCTAATTAGTTTAATTAATTAATGTGCAATTTTTGGCACTGACGAGTTATGACATCCTTCTCAATTATATTTCATCTAAATCTGTGGAAAATTTCATGTAGTTCCGTGACGTGGGTCACGAAAATCGATTTCTAGACACATTTTTGATGCTCGGCCCACAGCCTAATAGCTTCACCACAAATCTACATTTTGTATTATTTTCCTTTCACTGAGTTTGGATTACTTGTGTGCTTCAACTCACACAGTCGCATGCTGTATCACTTAAGTTTTAATCTAGTAGTGCGTTGATTTCTTCAGTGTGATTTCTCAAAGTGTAAACTCATGCATTGACAATAGACCCAACCCTGCTCTCTATGTATATCAATATTGCCCCCTGGTTTGCCAAGATGTACCATGGCAGAGCAATTGGTCATTGGTGTGCTGAAGCAGTTGTTTCAGAGGCAATAATGACAGCTGGTGATCTGAAATTATTAGCTTGCGTCCTTTTCAGGACGGACGATGACAGCGATGTCAACATTTGAAACATGGAAGATGGACACGAAAGAAGAAGAGTGGTGTTTCAATGGTTTGTTCTGGCGATTTCAGCTGTTTTACATATTTTTAAGCAAACCAAGTAGCATTGCAGAATGAATTATCCACTATGTGGATAACGCAGTCCACTATGATATGGAATTATTGTAAGGTAATAATTTTCTCACCGAGCTCTCTTTCTCACTTTCAAACCCCAGCTAGAAATTGAACCATGCGATAGTATACAAGGAGAATTCAAAGTTCAGAAATGAATATATATATATTTTTGTACAAACTCACCCACTGAAACCAATTCATTAAGTATGTTGAGAATATTCAATGTCATTTGTTGGTCACGAGAGTTCTGAAAAACAAATTAATTTTTCTTCACCATCAGTCAAAAGCATCTGACTGTGTATGAGCAGATTCTGCCTTTTAGTGATCTTAAGTATGCTATGAAAGACCAATCAAGGCATAATTTTATTCTACTGGAGATCATCATTGAAAAAAAGAGTTAAATTTTTATAATTTAATTCATAGAGAATTGTTTTAATTTAAAATATTTGATGAGAACAACAACTTAAACCTTCAATATAGCATAAATATACCAAGGCGTACACAGGAACATTATCGCAATTGGATATTAATCCCCACAAGAAGATCTTAAAGAGAACATATATCTAAAGTGATAGGTTTTCAGAAACAGTTATGATAAGGGGTGAGAGTAATGAGATAGAGAGACCCATGAACTATTGTATGATGTGTATTTGATGGTTCTGGGCCTGTACCTGCTGGAGTTTAGAAGGGAGACCTCGTTGAAACTTACTGAATAATGAAAGACCTGGATGGAGTGGATGTGGAGAAGATGTGTTCACCAGTGGAAGTGTCTAAGACCAGAGGGCACTGAATACATCCTCAGAATAAGAGGACGTACCTTTAGAATGGAGATGAGGAGGAATTTATTTAGCCAGAGGGTAGTGAATCTGTGGAATTCATTGCCACAGACTGCTATGGAGACCAAGTCTTTGGGTATTTTTAAAGCGGAGCTTGACAGATACTTTATTAATAAGGGTCTCAAAGGAGATGGGGAGAAGGGAGGAGAAAGGGATTGAGAGGAGATGATAAATTAGCCATGATTGAATGGCAGATTAGACTCAATTGACCGAATTACCTAATTCTGCTCCAAAGATTTATGAACTAAGGGGAGAAATTCCAAAGCTTTGGGCTTTACCAGCAGAAATTACAGCCATTGGTGATAAAGTGATTAAATCTGGAGATTAGATGCCTGAATTGAAGGACTGCTAAGGAATACATCTTGATGGATTATTGGGATGGAAGGTTGAGAGGGATTCAGAACAAGAACAAGTGCAAATAAATAATCTTATAGCAATTATGTTGACACACCAAACTAAGTCACCCTTGACAACAACGCATCTTTGAGAGGCAGTAGTCACATTTTAAAATTATACTAGCATCATTAAGCTTTCCATAATTTCCTTAACATTACAGCAGCATTTCTGACGTAAAATATAGTAACATCCCGCTTTGTGCTGCCCCACAGAAAAGGGACATGTTATAGTACTGGAATCCAAAGAATGACAATTAGATACCTCCTGTGCTTAAAAAGGAACATTTTGGCCGTGCCAGTAACATGACAAGGATACGGACCTTTCATTGGTGGTCCCACAGCAATGAAGCAATGGTCACATCACTGCAGACTTTGGTGTCGGCAAACTATTGTGGCAGTGTGCAATTGCTGCCTGTGTGAGGACTGTTGTTAGATGGGTGGGGCGAGAGTTGAGACTGCTCCAAGCTGATTTGTGGGGCTCAGGGCTGCAGCTTGGGTGGTATAACTGGTGGGACTCTGATGGGGACGACAGCAGCAACTCTTCCATGTGTTAACAGATTGTCTGGATCCTGCAATCACTTTCATCATCTCCTACTGGATGCATTCAAAGTTGTTGGCTCCCTTTCCTTTTGTTTGGTTTAGTTTTGAGATACAGCGTGGAAATATGACCACCAGGTCCATGCCAACCATTAATCACCCACTCACACCAGTTCTGTGTTATCACACTTTCACACCCACTCCCTACACGTTAAGGGCAATTTACAGAGGCTATTTAAACAACAAACTAGCACATCTTTTGGGATTTGGGAGAAAACTGGAGCATCCGAGGGAAACCTACAGTGAGAACGTGCAAACTCCTCATGGACAGCACCCAAGGTCAGGATTGAACCTGGATAACTGGTGCTGAGAGGCAGCAGCTCTACCAGGTGTGCCACAGTGTCGCCCTGGTTGTACAGCTCCCTCCAGTCCGTAGATTTCTCTATGGTAAGATCAACTTCTCAAGGTAAGTCTGGTAGCAGCAACCCACAAGAGAGAAATCTCTGGTGATATTATAAATGTTGCTTCATTTAAGATATTCTGATTTTAAGATCAATTATTATATTGAAAGAAAAACAATGCATGATACCAGAGACAAGTCTCAATCAGAAACCTGTGGATTAAAACCGCACTTCAGAATTTGAGTGCATAACTGCATTGCCAAATTGACACTAAAACGATCTGTTTAATTAAAAAAGATAAGAGATTTAATGAAATAGTTAACACATTCCGTTTATTAGTCGAGATCTTTTGGATGGATTTTATTCCATTGCAAGAACAGTAGCAGGTTCATCTTGTGGCCAAATAAACACGCTTTCTGCAACCACCACCAGTAACTCATGAGAGATCTCAGTAACTCACGAGATCAGGACAAATTCTCTAATCCAATTGTAGTTGTATTGGGAATAGGTTGTAGAAAACCAGACCACTGAAGCATGGAAAGAATTTCATTAACAATTTGAGGAATGAAGGGCACAAGATAAAATAATTTTAGTTAATTAGTTTAATTTAGAGATAAACTAAAAGAGAATTGTGTAGCAGTTTAATTTAAAACAAAAAAAATGGTATGAAGAAGGAATAGGCTAAAGTATACTGGGAAATTAGTTTAAAGATTTACAGGGAAATTAAAATAACAATTTAAATAAATATTTCATAATTTTGAAAAGATGTATATTTCTCCGAGGAATAAAAACTTGACAATAAAATAATCTCTTCATGGCTCATGAGAAAAACATATGGGAATAAGAGACCAATTTAATATACTTTATTGGGCAACTAATTACCAGGTAAAAATGGTGAACCACTTATGTACTTTCAAAAGCCATGTGAAAACATTGACACTAAATAGTGTTGTCAAGATCAGGGTAAAATATTATGAGCAGAAAATTGATAAAAGATTAAAACTCGAGGAATACAGACCTTTTCACATTTACAGGCAGTTATTAGTGGGGTACTGGAAGGATCAATTAAGATGAAAGAATTGAGTTTAGTGCATTGATTGCGGACAATGGTGTGGTGAATTACGAACAGGAATCCATGAGTTTCAAAGGGATTTATGCAGGATGTCTTAGTTACACAAATATGCAGCAGGACATAATGTGAACAATTTGAAGTATGCTAGAAAAAATAGCAAAAAGTTATTTTTGAATAATGTTTATTGTCTGAGAGATTCAGATGTGACTAGACCAAGTGCAGACCAATTGGGTCTGTTCCCGCAACGCGCGGTTGCAAGGGGTGGCGGCCTGACGTCATTGCGCAACGCCACTCGCTAGGCGTACGCCGTCGAGACGCTGCGTACGCCCGTCGAGACGCTGCGTAAGCCCTCAATGTGCCTGCGGGCCGACAGGCCATTGACGCGCGGGATTTTCGGAGAGTGCAAGCGTGCGGGCCGGCAGCAAGGATGGCGAAAAGCAGCGGGGGACCAGCCGATGTGTGCCTTCCGCCAGCGTGACAGAGCCGGGCCGGGTGGGGGGGTGGAAGTGGAGGAGAGCCGGGCGGCAGCAGCCGTTATAGTCGCGCGTAGCACGCGATGAGAAGGTGGCCAGCAGGAGGCGACAAAATGAGTGAGTGGGGAGGAAGGATTTTATTTAAAATGTGTACAGAAAAGTGACTACATTTAATGAGGAGTGGATGAGCGAATGTAAAAGTGAAATCGCTAGCGAAATGGTAAAAATCTCGGCGTTTTAGCATCTGGTTTTGGCGGAGTAACGAATTAAAGGCCAAAAATATGACATACACACACACACACACACAGTTTTTAAAGTATATAGATAGTGTGCAGATAGCTAACATGTTGGTACAGGGTAATTACTTCAAGGGAATTTGCGAACAAAAAAATTGTTTTTGCTCATATGTGTGTATGAGGGAAGGGGGGAGGGAATTGGTGGGTAGGCAAGATCACACATGGAATACTGTGTGCACTTAGCATCTCTATATCCAAAGAAGGATACAAGTTGCATCAGAGTGACTCAAAGGTACCAAACTTAATCTTGAAATGTGGATATTGTCCCATGACAAAGAAAATTGTGTAGGACTGGACTACTTTCTCTGCAGTCTAGAAGAATGAAAGGTGCCTTCAATGAAACATCTGATTTTGAGAGAAACTGACAGTAGTTGCTGCAATGCTATTTCCCCAATCTGAGGACCTCAGAACTTGGGGTCAGCCATTTTAATTGAAATTCAAAGGCATTCATTTACTGATCAAGTCATATTCTTCCCCAGAGCGTTATGGATGCAATGAGGGTTCTAATTTTTACATTCATCTCTGTAGGAACAGAACAAATTATTTTTTTGAGTGTGAAACTCTTTCCAACAATAGAATCCAACGTGTAAAGATTATTTACCAAAGTATTTGAAGGAATAGGAAAATCACATTTACCTCAAGTGTTGATAATATTATTTCCATCCCAGTTGACCCCTTGGCTGTTATGTCTTTCTTCGTTCTTTCTGCAAATTCAAATCAATCATTAAATATTCTAAAATAAATAACATATTGGAGACAGGAAGAGCATTTTGGTTTTATAAACTATGATAAAAAACAGCTACGTGCATTTACAAAGAAATTAGTTTCCTCATTAAATATAAACTGACGAATAATTTAATCCAGAAATTTACTGCAGATGGTGAGTTTACTTTAAAGAAATTCAATATATTAATATGATAAAACAAGGAATTAAACGTTATCCCCAAATTGTCCATTGCAGCTCCACAAATAAAGGAAATTAAAATTCAGGCATTGTATTTTATTTTTGGTTTGAACTTGAAAAATAATTTAATTATAGTTCTTTGGAAAGCAAACCCCAACATTTGTGTATCTTACCTTTAAGCAAAGAATACAACATGCATAATCAAGAATAAGGATAGCTAAGGAAAACAACCTAAATAGATTAAAAATATTGCATAATACAAATTCAATTCTTGCAGTATAGCTGCTGCCTCACAGCGCCAGAGATCAGGGTTCGATCCTGACTATGCACGCTGTCTATACAGTTTGTACTTTCACCTTGTGACCACGTGGGTTTTCTACAGGTGTTCATTTCATCCCACATTCCAAAGACGTGCAGATTTGTAGGTTAATTGGCATCTGTAAATTGCACCGAGTGTGTAGGATATGAAAGTGGGAAAATACAAAACTAGTGTATGGGTGATCAATGATTGGCGTGGACTCAGTGGGCAAAAGGGCCTGTTTTTACGCTGTGTCTCTAAACTTAACTAAAAACTAAAACATTACAATTGACAATCAAAATGCTATCGTCCTGACTATGGTATTAACAGTAACTGTGTTTCTACATGTCCAGTGGGTATCCCACAGATAATTACTGCAAATCCAAACGTACCACATTTGTTGGCAATATACGGGTGTTTTGTAGCAAATTGGACAGGAACTTTAATTTAACTAACATTTTATGTGTAACTGCACATTTGTAGTCACTTATAATATTCATTTAATTCTCACGGTATTTTAGCAGCGTGTCACATTAATGGCAAACAACCACTCCAAGAAAATGTGGTGTGTCATTTCCTTAGATTAAAAACTTAGTTTGGTATTTAAGGGATGTCATTTGAACAGTTTTTACAGTAGATATCAGTTATCCCCTTGAACTAATTAGATTATGGCTGATGTGACCCAACTCCGATTTCTGGGCTTCACTCTATAACTCTTAAGTAATGTTAATCAACTCCATGCCACTAAAGTTTAACCTGCTTTAATAATCTTTGTAATTTTATGACAGTTTGGATAAACCATTGGGAAATTGCCTTTTTTTTCAAACATTGTTGAGATATTGTTGAAAAATAAATGAAAAATGGCACAAAACTGAAAAAAAAATTACCTGCCCATTCTCCCTACAAAATATGTTGAGTTTGAGTTAATTGAAAATTGCAATTTTGTGTTAAGGTTATGAAACCAGGCACCCAGACCACAATCTGAGTAAATGATGAGCAGAATCAAAAGCCGTCTGTGCATATTAATTAAACCATGCATCTTCTGATTAAACTGATGAATGTATTAGGTCCATCATTTATGAGGGTTTCCAATGGAAGTGGAACTGCAGAATTTTGTAGTACAGAAGCCATCCTTCCGCTGCATACTTGCTGCAAGTACTTATTTTTTAAATCCAGTAAAAGCTTCCTGTTGGTATGTTACAAAACTTACCTTCAGCGGTGCTGCAGTTCTGTCACTGGCCGTGTGCGCGTCTTTGGTGCCTTTGAGGGGGGTGGGGCGGGGTTAAAATGCATTTTTTCTCCTACCTGTCCTGGATATATTTTCTCGGGGTGCAAGCTTTTGCTCAAGATTTGTTCCGACGGCCGTTCTGTGAAATTTTTTTTTTTTAAATCGCTGGACAATTTCAGCGCTGGAGTAAACTAAAAATCAGCTTCTAATGCCGTGAACGCCGACAACGGGGAAGGATTTCACGCACGGGACAGGTAAAGGAAAGTTGTTTATTTTACATATAAATGTGCTTCTTAGGATGCCTTTAATCCAAATTTTACGTTGCGAAAAGGTGACTTAGGACCCATACGAACTGGCAGTATTTTTCCTGCCGATATGGAGTTCAAATTCACTGCAAACCGCAACGTTCCAATCGATCGCGTTCCACAAAATCCCACTCGCAAGATGATTTAAATGGCCATTAATTTACGGGAATTAAACACTAAATTCCTTCCATTTGGCGTATAAATTCATGACAATGAGATTTAAAAATCATGTTATATTGTGAATTCTTGTGTGAATGTTATTTGGACACTTAAGCTATTTAAAAATGTTCATCTTTTCTTAAGAAATGGATAGATGTTTAGATCTAGTAATTGAATTTTGTAATTAGCTACAGTTAGGTAACTAACTAATTATATGCTTTAATTTCAGGTCATCCAAGTAAGATTGTTTCATATTTGTTTCAGAATACTTCAATCTATAATAACTGAAAATTTATTTTAAGTTATGGGCTTTTGACTGTCCTCGATCACAGCTTTTGTGTTAAGTCAATGGAAAAGCAATAGGGAACAAGATGCTAATTTCCGAGTATGAAAATGGCCATAACTTTTTTAATACTGAAGATATGAAAGTGTATTAGGTCAAATTAAACTTCTTTTTATGCTTTATCGGATGGGATAAATTGCAGACTTGATTTTTAAAATCTCAAAATTTTGTAACATTGCTACTTCCTGGTGCTTTACTGATTGACAGGATCAATGACTGGCACTTCAGAGGGAACAACTATGTTGATGCAGGGACAGTACCAAGGGAGCGACCAGACTCACACTGAAACATTGTAGGAACGAACTGCAAATGCTGTTTTAAACCAAAGATAGACACAAAATGCTGGAGTAACTCAGCGGGACAGGCAACATCTCTGGATAGAAGGAATGGGTGATGTTTTGGGTCAAGACCCCTCAACCCAAAACGTCACCCATTCCTTCTATCCAGAGATGCTGCCTGTCCCACTGAGTTACCCCAGCATTTTATGTCTATCTTATGGGCCTGTCCCACTAAGGTGACTTTTTAGCCGACTGCAGGAAACTATGCGGTAGTTGCCGGGGAGTCGCCTTCATGGTCGTGAGGAGTTCCCGCATTCTGGGAACTAGTCGCGGCCTCATTATGGTCGCTGCAAATTTTTCAACATGTTGAAAAATAAGTGGCGACCAGAGTAGCGAGAATTTTCGTACCGTAGGTGCAGTGGTAGTGGGTTGCCAGGAGATCGAAGGTTGTCATAGGTTCTCGTAGGTTGTAGCCGGTGCTGACCGGTGAATTTCATTGGCTCATTGGGGGAAAAAAATGTAAGCAGTCGTTTTCAGAACCAAGGATAACCGACCGGTAATGTTAATGTCTGCCGAGCTTCACAGCCGTGTATCTCTGGCTTCTTAAAAGTTGTCTCCACTCCTTCTCCCCCCTCTTTTAAAGGACTTACGTGACCCTTCCCGTACACTGTGCTTTCACCGTCTTAAGTACAGCGCCAACCTTCCTGTTCATCGCGGTGTGTGTCTGTATCACATTGGCTTTGCACCGTGTGAATTTCACTCAGACAGTGCTCCCCCCGCTTGCCCTGTCCCCCACCTGCATAACGGGCTGGTGAAGGAAGCGATGTGTGTGTGTGTGTGTGTCGCCGTTCCAGTCGCCTGAAAAATCGCCTAAGTGGGACAGGCCCATTACACTGAAACAGTTGCCAAGGTTGGGCTGAAACTGTGGCATCTGTCACATTGCATAGTTGTTGGGTTAACAGACATATTTAATCCATCAGAACCAGTTCGGTTCAGCACCAGATGTCACTACAAGCAGAATAAAGCAATTGAAGGACAACATCTCCAACTGAGACCAAGCTCTTGATCTACAAATCAGCACCACCCACATCCTCCTGTGTTGGAGATACAGTAAACGTCAGGTAGTCATCTCAGAGCAAGGATTTGAGTATAAGAGCAGGGAGGTTCTACTGCAGTTGTACAGGGTCTTGGTGAGACCACACCTGGAGTATTGCGTACAGTTTTGGTCTCCTAATCTGAGGAAAGACATTCTTGCCATAGAGGGAGTACAGAGAAGGTTCACCAGACTGATTCCTGGGATGGCAGGACTTTCATATGAAGAAAGACTGGATAGACTCGGCTTGTACTCGCTAGAATTTAGAAGATTGAGGGGGATCTTATAGAAACGTACAAAATTCTTAAGGGGTTGGACAGGCTAGATGCAGGTAGATTATTCCCGATGTTGGGGAAGTCCAGAACAAGGGGTCACAGTTTAAGGATAAGGGGGAAGTCTTTTAGGACCGAGATGAGAAAATCATTTTTTACACAGAGAGTGGTGAATCTGTGGAATACTCTGCCACAGAAGGTAGTTGAGGCCAGTTCGTTGGCTATATTTAAGAGGGAGTTAGATGTGGCCCTTGTGGCTAAAGGGATCAGGGGGTATGGTGAGAACGCAGGTACAGGATACTGAATTGGATGATCAGCCATGATCATATTGAATGGTGGTGCAGGCTCAAAGGGCCGAATGGCCTACTCCTGTACCTATTTTCTATGTTTCTAGATCCTTTCACAAGCCACCATCATCAGCATTGAGGTTCTTAACACACTGTCCTGACATCTTACGTCTGAAACAAGCATTCTATGCTGAACTCCATGACTAAAACATATCCAGACAGACTCAAAAATGATTAAAGGGCACCTTCAAAGCCTTCTTGAAATGCATAAATCTTTGTTGACCAGGGGAACCTCTGGCCAAAGACTGCTCAAACTAGCAGAAAGCATCCAGAAGGGCACTGAGCACTTTGAGCCTCTCTGACGAGAGCATGTGGATGCCAAGCATAAATAACAGGCAAGGCATGCAATAATTCAAACAACCTGGGCAATCTCCTTCTACGGCTCCTGTGGCAAAGTCTGTGGCCATGTTTAAGAAATTTAAGCCATGAAGTGAATAGGGTTCAAAAACATCAAGTAGATTTTATGAAACATACAAGAACAATTTAAAAGTCGAACATCAATTTAGCTTCAATTCTCATTGAATGAAAAATGGCATCGGGAAGGTGCACATAATATTGATTTTTCATTTCTGAAAGGAATATTAACCAGCAGTGACCTCTAAATAAGCTGAATAAAGATAGTTAAAAATTCAATTACACAACCACGAAAGACCAAGTGCATTGTCATAACAAATAACAAAAAACCTATTATCGTGAACTGTAAAACACTGAGTTACTAGATAATTACTGAAATGAGTTAATAGTTCAACTGATTTTGGAAATCATCCTAAATTTTCAATGTTATTTAAAAGATACAGCACGAACTGAACAGCAGCTACAGTTGAACTTGAGCCTGAAGGAGGTTCAAATAATATCACTCAAACTCCTGTCCCACGGTGCGAGTCCACCCACGAGTTATCCCGAGTTAAAAACAAATCAGAATGAATGTAGCGGGAACGTCGGAGCTCGTGGGCGTAACGTAGTGACTCATAATGCTAACGGCAGGTACTCGGGAAACGTGTTAACTCGTGAAAAACTTTCAACATGTTGAAAGATTTCCACGAGTCAAATATACTCGAAGGAAAATTTTGATACTTTTAAACTCGTTGTAATACCGTAGTAGCCCGTGAGTTTACCGTAGTGACTCGTGAGTTTACCGTATTAACTCGTGGGTACTCTTAACTCAGCAGCTGGACAGAGAAAAAAAAAGGTGAGTGAAAAAAGGTTCGCCAAGTCTGCCTGTCAGGAATGATCCCCTGATGCTGGAGACACCTGTGGGAATCTCACCTTGGCCTTTGGAATAGAGCGACCAACAACCAATATTTCCAGATTTCCAAGGGCAGGTCACTTCCCATGTTTATGTGCCTTTCACATTACTGCTTCAGAGGTTTGATGCGTTATGTGGGGCGGGGAGGAGGTGGGGTGGGGAGTGAATGCATTCCCGTTTGAATAAGTGTAGGAAGGAACTGCAGATGGTGGTTTACACCGAAGACAGGCACAAAAAGCTGGAGTAGCTCAGCGGGCCATGCAGCATCGCTGAAAAAAAAGTCTCGACCCGAAGCGTCGCCTATTCCTTTTCTCCGGAGATGCCGTCTGACCCGCTGAGTTACTCCAGCTTTTTGTGTCCATCTCTTGTTTGAATAAGATTATTTGAAAATGAAATGATCCACACCAACTCTTAAAAATAAATCGCCTTTATGTGAAAAATAAAGCAATTGCAAAACTTTGCCAACACGAAGGGGAATATCCTTTGGGGTCGTTCGCTACCATCCGCAGTCACGGATAAAACAGTGCAGGATATGATAACGTGGCCAATGATACAGGTGCGAGGCGAGATCCCCGAAATACAGTCTGCCGAGCGATGAATAAACAGGGGTGAGAAATGTACTAACCGTCAGCCTATATATTGAAAAATCCCAAAACTCGGGTTCAGTGAGTTTTAAAAAGTACTTTAGACAAGAAACCTTTACAAATAGCTAAGCTTCACCTATAGCAGCGCACACACCTGGTGAAAATGTCCCAAAGGACGGAAACAGGCCCTTCGGCCCACTGAGCCAGCCGTCAAATACTCATTTACCTCAATCTCATTTCTGCCCGCATTCACATCAATTTCCCACCTGAGCCCCATTCGACCACTCACCGACACATCGGGGGAAGGTGACAGTCCTTCAGGTGTTTTTGCCATTCATTTCTCATCGAGTCATGGGTTCATACAACACAGCAGGTGTTGCGGGGAGCATTCATACAACAAAGCAGCGTGCGGGGAGCTAAAGGGAGCACTTGGGGGGAACTCCATAAAATAGTACCGGAGGTTAGAATCGAACCCGGGTCCCTGGAGCAGTGACACACGCTGCTCAAGTGAACGTATAATGAAATGAATGAGGACAGACAATAATCAGATTAATTGAACTCATCAAAGGGCTTAGATTTAACGTGAGCAGCAAGCGGAATAGAGGGCATCTGATAAATATTTTCTCAACCCAGTAAGTACTGTAGTCGTAATCTGAGAACGCGACGGAGGCAGGTTTACAAAGTATATGGGCCAGAACCCGAATAACGGTCAGGAAGGCTATGGTTGGAATGGACATGGTAGGCAGAGGAGCATGTTTCTGTGTTGTATAAACCCATGACTCGATGAGAAATGAGTGACAAAAACACCTGAAGGATTGTGAGATAATGATCATGGATGACTTTTAATGGAAAGTCCACACATACAGATAGACAGCCAAGAAGAACTTCATATCTACACTCAGAGGAGTTGGGGAAAGAGAGGAAAAGCCCAAGAGAAATACAGGGAAAGGGATATTGGAAAAGACAGATGCTGGAATCCTGAAATGCATGTCAAAACATTTAAAAGGTATAAACACATAGCAAATAGGTGCAGGAGTAGGCCATTCGGCCCTTTGAGCCAGCATTGCCATTCAATATGATCATTGCTGATCATCCAAAATCAGTACCCCGTTTCTGCATTCTCCCCATATCCCTTGATTCCGTAACCCTAAGAAATTTAAACATGGGAGGCTTTTTATAGTGAAAAAAACCCTGCATGATATCATTTTTATCATGTGATGATTTTTCCACACGTCGGTAGTCGTTGTTGGCTCAAAAGTAACTCGGGAGAGGAACTTGGTAACTCGGGAGAGGAACTTGGTACATCGCAGAAATGAGAAGTAAACGGCAAACTTATACGTACACGTGGGAACTCGTTTAAACTCGTGAACATAAACTTGGAATCTCGTAGAAAACCACGAGTTTGATTTTTTCTTTAACTCGGGATAACTCGTGGGTGGACTCGCACCGTGGGACAGGGCTATCAGCCTCAATCCATACCCAAAAGATTAAGCCTTTTCCCAATGCAACGTGCACGGGGAAAGGGCCTGGCGTTATTTGCAGAGAAACTGTGACATTCATCTACAGATATATCATGCTGAAGATGTTGCCTATCAGAAAGAATAATATACAAACTAGGAGCAGGAATAGGCCACTCAGCAGCTCAAGCTTGTTCCACTGTTCACTTAGATCGTGAGTGATTTTAATGTTACCTCAACTCTGCATCCTTACTTACCTAGTAAATCTTTCATCACCGAGAATCTATCGACCTCTACCTTCAAAACATTCACTGTGTTTCTATGGCCTTGGACGGGAGTTCCAAAGGCTCTTGACATTCTGAGAGAAAATATTACCTCATCTCTTTCTTATATGGGTAGCTTTTAATATTTAAACAATGAGCCTAGTTCTAGATTATCTCAAGAGAAAACATCCTCTCCACATCCAACATCAGAATATGATATTTCCATATAGTCACCTCTCATTCTTCAAAACCAGCAAATACGTTAAACCTTTCCAAACTGTCTTCATGATAACCAGTTAAAAAAGAAATTATAGTTTTTTTACAGAACATAATACAGATCAAGCTCATTGTGATGGTTTAAAGTAACACCAAAATAACATTGACTTTGAAAACAGTTGTTTTAAAATATAAATGACAATCTGCATGCATAATTAGATTTTCAGGGCCAGAGAGTTTTTTTTAGCTTTTTTATTTAAACAAAAATCAGCGACATATAATGTGTAATAAGTTGAAATCTCTGTTAATCACAGATTATGTGCGGCAAAGGTTACAAGATTTCCCCCTGCAGAGCAGCACAATGCCAGTGACAATTGCTTCTGCATTTCAGTTTTTACTATGTACTGTATATGGAAATGCCAGGAGTCGCTGTTTTGCAAATAAACGCCAGTGAAAACCAGAGTTATGCCATTATTATATCTCCAATTCGTCCACCTCTTCCATCATTACTGTTTCATTCACCTCTTAAATCTCATTTAGAATGTTTACTTTTTGGCTCAATCATTCACAAATAATGTGTTGCTGTCATTCACAATTTTTTTCTTCAAGCAAATAAAATTCTAGCTGATAGTGGGGAATAACCCTGCACCAGCAAGATATGGCCTATTATTCAGAGATTTTCCACTTCACATTAAAGTTTATTAAAATACTCAGCTTTAAATGAAAGCAGAAACCGGAGCACAAAAAATAGAGCTAGGAAATTAAATCTAGCATCATCGACTTTCTGAGACATAACTTAGCATCTGATAGTTGGCCAGGTCTGACAAACTGATGCCATCATTTGCCTGTACAAATATTTCTGAACGGTGTCCTGATAGGAGTAGCTCCAATTTCATGCCTGTGGCTCCTATTCCAAAACTCCCCATTGAATGTTGAAGCCCCCACAATCTAATGTAATGCTTCCATATCCACCATAGCCACATTTTTGTACCTATTTATAGAAACATAGAAACATAGAAAATAGGTGCAGGAGTAGGCCATTCGGCCCTTCGAGCCTGCACCGCCATTCGATATGATCATGGCTGATCATCCACCTCAGTATCCCATCCCTGCCTTCTTTCCATACCCCCTGATCCCTTTAGCCACAAGGGCCACATCTAACTCTCTCTTAAATATAGCCAATGAACTGGCCTCAACTATCTTCTGTGGCAGAGAATTCCACAGATTCACCACTCTCTGTGTAAAAAATGATTTTCTCATCTCGGTCCTAAAAGACTTCCCTCTTATCCTTAAACTGTGACCCCTAGTTCTGGACTTCCCCAACATCGGGAATAATCTTCCTGCATCTAGCCTGTCCAACCCCTTAAGAATTTTGTAAGTTTCTATAAGATCCCCCCTCAATCTTCTAAATTATAGCGTATACAAGCCGAGTCTATCCAGTCTTTCTTCATATGAAAGTCCTGCCATCCCAGGAATCAGTCTGGTGAACCTTCTCTGTACTCCCTCTATGGCAAGAATGTCTTTCCTCAGATTAGGAGACCAAAACTGTACGCAATACTCCAGGTGTGGTCTCACCAAGACCCTGTACAACTGCAGTAGAACCTCCCTGCTCTTATACTCAAATCCTTTTGCTATGAATGCTAACATACCATTTGCTTTCTTCACTGCCTGCTGCACCTGCATGCCTACTTTCAATGATTGGTGTACCATGACACCCAGGTCTCGTTGCATCTCCCCTTTTCCTAATCGGCCACCATTCAGATAATAGTCTACTTTCCTGTTTTTGCCACCAAAGTGGATAACCTCACATTTATCCACATTATACTGCATCTGCCATGCATTTGCCCACTCACCCAACCTATCCAAGTCACCTTGCAGCCTCCTAGCATCCTCCTCACAGCTAACACTGCCCCCCAGCTTCGTGTCATCCGCAAACTTGGAGATGTTGCATTCAATTCCCTCATCCAGTTCATTAATATATATTGTAAATAGCTGGGGTCCCAGCACTGAGCCTTGCGGTACCCCACTAGTCACTGCCTGTCATTCTGAAAAGGACGCGTTTACTCCTACTCTTTGCTTCCTGTCTGCCAGCCAGTTCTCTATCCACATCAATACTGAACCCCCAATACCGTGTGCTTTAAGTTTGCATACTAATCTCTTATGTGGGACCTTGTCGAAAGCCTTCTGAAAGTCCAGATATAACACATCCACTGGTTCTCCCTTACCCACTCTACTAGTTACATGCTCGAAAAATTCTATAAGATTCGTCAGACATGATTTACCTTTCATAAATCAATGCTGACTTTGCCCAATGAATTCACCACTTTCCAAATGTGCTGCTATCCCATCTTTAATCACTGACTCCAGATTTTTCCCCACCACCGATGTTAGACTAACTTGTCTGTAATTCCCCGTTTTCTCTCTCCCTCCCTTTTTAAAAAGTGGGGTTACATTAGCTACCCTCCAGTCCTCAGGAACTACTCCAGAATCTAAAGAGTTTTGAAAAATTATCACTAATGCATCCACTATTTCTGCGGCTACTTCCTTAAGTACTCTGGGATGCAACTTATCTGGCCCTGGGGATTTATCGGCCTTTAATCCATTCAATTTACCTAACACCACTTCCCGGCTAACCTGGATTTCACTCAGTTCCTCCGTCTCATTTAACCCCCGGTCCCTTGCTATTTCCGGCAGATTATTTATGTCTTCCTTAGTGAAGACAGAACCAAAGTAGTTATTCAATTGGTTTGCCGTGTCCTTGTTCCCCATGATCAATTTGCCTGTTTCTGGCTGCAAGGGACCTACATTTGTTTTAACTAATCTTTTCCTCTTCACATATCTATAACAACTTTTGCAGTCAGTTTTTATGTTCCCTGCCAGTTTTCTTTCATAATCTATTTTCCCTTTCCTAATTAAGCCTTTTGTCCTCCTCTGCTGGACTCTGAATTTCTCCCAGTCCTCTGGTAGGCTGCTTTTTCTGGCTAATTTGTACGCTTCATCTTTTGTTTTGATACTATCCCTGATTTCCCTTGTTATCCACGAATGCACTACCTTCCCCGATTTATTCTTTTGCCAAACTGGGATGAACAATTGTTGTAGTTCATCCATGCAGTTTTTAAATGCCTTCCATTGCATATCCACCGTCAACCCTTTAAGAATCATTTGCCAGTCTATCTTGGCCAATTCACGTCTCATAAGTCACCTTTCTTTAAGTTCAGGACCCTTGTTTCTGAAATAACAATGTCACTCTCCATCCTAATGAAGAACTCAACCATATTATGGTCACTCTTGCCCAAGGGGCCACGCACAACAAGACTGCTAACTAACCCTTCCTCATTACTCATTACTCAATACCCAGTCTAGAATAGCCTGCTCTCTCGTTGGTTCCTCTACATGTTGGTTTAGAAAACTATCCCGCATACATTCCAAGAAATCCTCTTCCTCAGCACCCCTGCCAATTTGATTCACCCAATCTATATGTAGATTGAAGTCACCCATTATAATTGTTTTACCTTTGTTGCACGCATTTCTAATTTCCTGTTTGATGCCATACCCAACTCCACTACTACTGTTAGGTGGCTTGTACACAACTCCCACTAGCGTTTTCTGCCCCTTAGTGTTTCGCAGCTCTACCGATATCGATTCCACATCCTCCAAGCTAATGTGCTTCCTTTCTATTGCGTTAATCTCCTCTCTAACCCGCAATGCTACCCCGCCTCCTTTTCCTTTCTGTCTATCCCTCCTGAATATTGAATATCCCTGGATGTTCAGCTCCCAGCCTTGGTCACCCTGGAGCCATGTCTCCGTGATCCCAACTATATCATATTCATTAATAACTATCTGCACATTCAACTCATCCACCTTATTACGAATGCTCCTTGCATTAAGATACAAAGCCTTCAGGCTTGTTTTTACAACACTCTTACCCCTTATACAATTATGTTGAAAGGTGGCCCTTTTTGATTTTTGCCCTGGATTTGTCTGCCTGCCACTTTTACTTTTCACCTTGCTACCTATTGCTTCTACCCTCATTTTACACCCCTCTGCCTCTCTGTTCTTGCACCCATCCCCCTGCCATACAGTTATCGTACAGTTTCTGTGTGTACTTCCTCTGTAATATCACCACATTCTGCTGCAGCATTGCCCTTTCTTCCAGTGAAAATTTCAACCATCTATTTTAAAACTTGTTCTCCCAATACCTCCCTGGCCACCCTGACATTTTCTCCAAACCTTACTGCCTGTACCCAAACTTGCATCACTCCCAGTCATCCATCATAATGTGGTCCCTCAACCACAGAAACAAACAATAAAACATTTTCTTTCCAAATTCTACAGTTCTCTGACAACACTACATTTTTGTGACTCTGGGCACTGTGTGTGGTATAAGATAGCTTTATTCAAAGCATCTCCCAAAAGCAGTTCAAGGTAGGAAAGGTTGGATTTTACTTGATGTTCAATAGATAAGCATTAAGCAAGAGTTACCTACACAGTGACCCTTGTTACTTATATTGCACAAACAATTGAACCATCAGTTTAGAAATTACCACAAATTGACTAACCCTGGCAGTTTCAAACCTTGACATATTTAGGGATTCAAATTACAGATTCTACTCATGGATCAATGTATATAAAGGAGGCTAAAATTAATCCCAATTATGTTCCCTCATCTCCTTGGACAAAAATATTTTAAACTAAAATAGTCCAACCCATATCCAACATTTTTTTTCTTTGCATGAAATTAAAGTGTAATAGCATATCTAAAATAAACAAGGGATGACACCAAGATTAATGTACATGAAACATGTGATGACAATAAAACATAAACAGACAATAGCATTAATGAGATAACTTTGCAGTTGCTGAAGTTAAACTCTAATTATTCCCAGGATACATAATTAAAGACAATATTAATCATAACCGATCTTAGCAATTGCATGCAAAAATATAGAGTGTTATTAAAATGCCGTGATATTACCTTTAGAAAGACTAGTGTTTCAAAACACATTGGTAGGAAACTCAAATCAAGTGGATTAATGACATTAACAATTTATACATCATACAAAGCTAAGTGGAACCATTAAATCCTACTGACTGTTCAATAACAGGAGTGCTATGCAATGTTACAAAATAACTGGGAGTTGCCAGAGTGCAATATACAGGCGACCACCGTGTTACGGCCATTAGGATAATAGAAATTTGTCCTTGCGGAATTAACAAATCACTGCCAAAACAAACTGAAAATATGAATAAAATTCACCCTTACAGAATGTGTGGAAAAATTACAGAAGCACATTTTATGACCTCACTTTTCTTGATAAATGCACTGATGATACAACTGACCACCCTGCCCTATTGTCTCTGCCCCCACCACACCCTCCTGTTAAGCAGGGATCATCTGTACTCAAAGAAGTCACCAAGCAAACATTTTATGGAAACAATGTTTACATTTTGTGCATTACCTTTTGGTTAAAAAATAGTTTTGATACATAGATACATAGAAAATAGGTGCAGGAGTAGGCCATTCGGCCCTTCGAGCCTGCACCGCCATTCAATATGATCATGGCTGATCATCCAACTCAGTATCCCGTACCTTCCTTCTCTCCATACCCCCTGATCCCTTTAGCCACAAGGGCCACATCTAACTCCCTCTTAAATATAGCCAATGAACTGGCGTCAACTACCCTCTGTGGCAGAGAGTTCCAGAGATTCACCACTCTCTGTGTGAAAAAGTTTTTCCTCATCTCGGTCTTAAAGGATTTCCCCCTTATCCTTAAGCTGTGACCCCTTGTCCTGGACTTCCCCAACATCGGGAACAATCTTCCTGCATCTAGCCTGTCCAACCCCATAAGAATTTTGTACGTTTCTATAAGATCCCCTCTCAATCTCCTAAATTCTAGCGAGTATAACCCAAGTCTATCCAGTCTTTCTTCATATGAAAGTCCTGACATCCCAGGAATCAGTCTGGTGAACCTTCTCTGCACTCCCTCTATGGCTATAATGTCCTTCCTCAGATTTGGAGACCAAAACTGTACGCAATACTCCAGGTGTGGTCTCACCAAGACCCTGTACAACTGCAGTAGAACCTCCCTGCTCCTATACTCAAATCCTCTTGTTATGAAGGCCAACATACCATTCGCTTTCTTCACTGCCTGCTGCACCTGCATGCCTACTTTCAATGACTGGTGTACCATGACACCCAGGTCTCGCTGCACCTCCCCATTTCCTAATCGGCCACCATTTAGATAATAGTCTGCCTTCCCGTTTTTGCCACCAAAGTGGATAACCTCACATTTATCCACATTATACTGCATCTGCCAAACATTTGCCCACTCACCCAGCCTATCCAAGTCACCTTGCAGTCTCCTAGCATCCTCCTCACAGCTAACACTGCCCCCCAGCTTAGTGTCATCCGCAAACTTGGAGATGTTGCTTTCAATTCCCTCGTCCAGATCATTAATATAAATTGTAAATAACTGGGGTCCCAGCACTGAGCCTTGCGGTACCCCACTAGTCACTGCCTGCCATTGTGAAAAGGACCCGTTTACTCCTACTCTTTGCTTCCTGTTTGCCAGCCAGTTCTCTATCCACATCAATACTGAACCCCCAATACCGTGTGATTTAAGCTTGTATCCTAATCTCTTACAAGCTTAAATCACACGGTATTGGGGGTTCAGTATTGATGAAAAGTTAAAAACTTGAAATGCATCTATTCCTTTTGTAAATGCTGATCCCTTAGAGTTTACATTATTTTCTGCTTTTGTTTCAGATTTTTGGCATGTCTGATTCATTTTTTTTAAATCTGAGCGTTCAATATACTCTGAGAACTGAACAAAACAATTGTTTTGCCTTTGAACTGGCATTCAACTGTTCAATTTCCATTTTGTATGTTTTCTTCCTGCACCAATGCAATTCATCTCAAATTTTACATTATACACTGCATGTCACCAATTCGATTTTCTCATTCCTAAATTCAAAATGATGGAAAGGTCTGAGAGGTAAAGTGAAATTATTATACCAGCTAGTACTAAAATATTGATGCTATGCAATCACTAAAATGAATTCCAAAACAGAATCCTACCTGACACTTGTAGGACTGAGAAAGGGAATTCTGCTGGACAAAACATAAGCAGATTAAAAACTGTCATTGCTTTGTGTGAAAGCAACACTCCCTGAATATATTGACAAAGTAATTTGAATTATCAATTTCAATGCAGATAGGACTGATATAGGGGGAATATACTGATCAAACCTTTGAAGACCATGCTTCATAGTTTGAAATTTGTTCAACACTTTTTCCCCCCAGAGAATAAGAATGTAAGAAAAATGAGGCCACTGATTTAACTGGAACAGTACTGATAGTACTATCTTCCAGATATTTGCATTTTAAGCGCTTACTTTCAAATGGATAAAAATGACCAACCTACGCCACAGCAAATAAGTATGTAAAATGGTTGAAGTAACAGTGCACCAAACATTAAATGAAAATAACAATGCAGATTGTTTTTTCATATTTCTCACAAGGCCACTGCCCTCCAAAAATGCCAATACACAACGAATAAGGTCAGCAGATTAAATTTTGCAAAGGTCAAAGGAGAAAGTACTTTACTCCATTTGACCTTAGCCTTGGATTCTGGATTTTATGAAGCGTCTTATGCCAGCCCCACCAATTTGTCACCCTAACAGACTAACCGGGGCATTGACTTGGCAGATGCAGATTGAGGCTGCAAAAAGAATTGGAGTAGGGTTCCAGGATGTGGAATTGTAAATACAAAATGTACAAATTTAAATCAGCGACTACTGAAATAATGGACATTTTATTTTTAATGAAGCTGAATTTACTTTTATAAACAAGAAATTGCAGACGCTGGTTTACAAAAATTGACAAAAAGTACAGGAATAACTCAGCAGGTCAGGCAACATGTCTGGAGAAGTTGGATAGGTGACAATTTGGCTCAGGACCCATCAGGACTGATCAATTTGAAGGGTCCCGACTCGATTGTCACGTATCCATCTTCTCCAGTGATGCTGCCTGACCTGCTGTTACTCCAGCAATTTATGTCTGAATTTACTTTTATTAATTGATAGGATCTGAAGGATGTCACTGGCGTAGCCTGCATTATTGCCCATCCTTAATTCTTAGGGTGAATGCACACAGCCTTTTCCCTTGGGTTGGGGAAATCAAGAACTAGAAGGCATTCGTTGAAGGTGAGATGGGAAAGTTTTAATTGGAACTCGAGAGGCAGCTTTCCACAAAAAGAATGCTGGGTATATAGAACAAGCAGCGGGTAAGTGGCTAAGGCAGGTATGATAACAACTCTTTTAAACAATTTGGATGGGTAAATGACTAGAAAAGGTTTAGAGGGGCATGGGTCAAACAAGTGCAAATGAGACTAGTGCAAATGGCCAAACCTTCTCCTCCAGAATTACGTACACACTAGCAGCAATTAACCTAGTAACCCTCATGTCTGTAAAGTTGGAGGAAACTGGAACACCCAGAGGAAACCCACGGTCACAGAAGTCACATACTCCACACAGAGAGCACCCGAGGTCAGGAATGAACCTGGGTCTCTGGTGCTCCAAGACAGTGGCTCTAGTAAGTGCACCATTGGACACCCATCTGACTTTTCTTTGCTTCTTCCAATCAGTTGTTAGGATGTGTAATAATTTTGATTTTGTTTCAACAGCTGTCTCTTCATTCTATCCTCTAAGCTATGCTGTAAGAAAGTGAAGCTAACTTGAAGTCTGGACTTGAAGTGCTGCACTTTTCTAAAGCATTTGATGTCATCCCACACCAGAGACTGCTTCGGAAGCTTGACTTCTATGGTATTCGTTCCAACACGAAACAATGGATTTCCAGTTTCCTGACAAAACGTCTTCAGCGTGTGTGTGTGAACTGAAAGAGCTCCAATTGGCATCCAGTGTTGAGTGGTACACCTCAGGGCACAGTACGTGGCCCACATCTGTTTTTGCTTTACATAAATGACATCCATGAAAAAGTCACAAGCACGACCAGACTATTTGCTGATGATTGTTTGCTGTACCGTCCAATTAAGTCAGCTGATGATGAAGATGCTCTCCAAAAGGATCTCGATACAATGGTTGAGTGGTCACAACAATGGGGCATGCAGTTCAACCCTTCCAAATGTGAAACCATGCGTGTCACCAGAAAGAGAAATCCAGGCGAAACATCTTACAATATACTTGGTGCCACCCTTGAAGAATCCAAACAAACCAAGTATCTTGGCATCAAATTGCAGAATGATCTGCATTGGAATGGTCAGACTCATCATGCAACGGTGAAAGCAACAGGTGTCCTAAATTTTCTGAGGCGCAACTTTCATCATTGTTCAACTTCTGTCAAGGAGAAGCTATACTTCACCCTCGTTAGACCTCATTTGGACTACGCAGTTGCAGCATGGGACCCATACACAAATAAAAACATTTCTTCCATCGAACGTGTCCAAAGACAGGCAGCTCGATTTGTTACTAACACCTATGAGAGAGAAGCGAGTGTTACCAAACTTCTGAATTCTCTGGGGTGGAACCCTCTCCAAGACAGACGTGAAGCTCACCGTTTGACCTGTTTTTACAAAATGTTAAATGGTCAGCTTGACCTAGATTACAAGACCTACACCAAACCCAAACCAATTAGGAGCTGACGAGGGCATTCGATCCAATTTGAGATTCCAGCTACCAAGACAGATGTGTACAGCAATTCGTTCTTCCCCCGCACAATTAAAGCATGGAATAATCTTCACCCTACTTTAGTTACCCAACCAGATGCAACTAAATTTAAGGTAGCCCTTTCTTCCCAAAAACCCTTTCTGGCTTAAGTCCTCCCTCCACCACCTCCAGTTTAAATTCCATTTGGAATATTTTGGAGGACCAAGAACCAAGTCTACAGCACATCAACAGTTGTATAGGATTGAATACTTAGATAAAATGGGCTTTGCACAGTACTTAAATTAGGCAAACAATGATCCATGGCTCAGTTTCACCAATCTTGTAAAAATGGTCTCTTTAAGGCTTCCTCAAGAATGTGTACAGACGTTTTAACCGTAAATTTAGAGGCTGCAAAAATTAATCTCTTCATCCTAATTGTACAGGCTGTTGTCATACATGATCCAACTTTCAATCCATTTGGAATGAGACTTAATAAGAACTTGCTCTCTACCAAAAGGTGATGTGGATTTCTAAAATGGTCATTTTGGTCATCTTCAGTTGTGGGAGTGTCACCTGTAGTTTTCATGTTCACTCTCAACTGACCTAAGAATTCACGTTGTACATAGAATTTGCATAATTGTTTATAAACTAATATATGTATGTTTGCATGCATGCATATATGTATGTATGTGTTTATGTTTGGATATATGTATATGTTTGTGTATGTGTATATATATATGTAGATGAGATAAAGTTTGTGAATTAATTGCTGAGTAGTAATAAATAAGTGTATACTTCCTCCTACTTTTCAAACATGTAAGATTTAATTTGTGATACGTAGAGAAGTTATTCAATGAGTTGTGTATAGGTTAATTATTAATTTCATTTTATTGTTATTTTGCTTAGTTTTTAGCTTTTTTTGTTTTACATGTTGAAGATAAAAACTACTACTGTTACTCCATGAGGAGAATAAATATTTTATACTTTAGTCAATACACAAAGCCTCTGGAAATAGCTTTAACATTTACAATGACAGTATATTTTGAATATAACTCATATGAGATCCATCTGCTAGGTTAATTGAAGATGACTAATTTTCCCCAGTTCTGACATTGAGCAGTGGATTCATGAAATGTTGTAAAAGATTGCAGACACATATTTGACCATTCATTTCAACAGATTCAGCATTCAAAACTAAATGCATTTCAAAAGCATATTTTATTGAGTTCTCTGTGATTACTGCAGCTGAGAAGGAAGTCATCCTTGTCCAAATATAAAAGTCATAAACTGCATTTTCCTCAATCTCAATCAAAACATAGGTGGCATCGTCGCACAGTGGTAGAGTTGCTGCTTTACAGGCCTGGAGACCCAGGTTCGATCCTGACTACGGATTCTGTCTGTGCAGAGTTTGTACATTCTCCTTGTGGCCTCGTGGATTTTCTCCGGGTGCTCCGGTTTTTTCCCCACACTCCAAAGACATACAGGTTTGTAACTTAACTGGCTTCAGTAAAAAAATGTAAATTGTCCCCAGTGTGTAAGATAGTGTTTGTGTATGGGACTCAGTGGACTGAACAGCCTAACTTTGCCCAGTGAATGTTAATTGCTCTGGGCAGTCAGCTACACCCATAGGCAATTCTAATTATTTGCAACCATAAGCAATGTACTATATTTGTCCCTGCTACCTTTAGCACTTCACCCGAGTATGTCTTGAAACTAGCTATACCCCGTCACAGATAGATGACCACATTTTCTGCTATTATCCACGATGGAACAATCCATTGGTTTAATAGTGTTCATTTTTACAACCTGGTTACTGATATACCCTTTTACTTTATAACCTTATTGCTTCCTGCTATTTGTAGTGCAATGCTCCAAATTGGCTTCAAAGTTATGCAAACTCCATCTCTATATTTTGCTGCTGAACACATGCTTGCTCCATAATAGCATGTCTCTGGTCAGCCATTTCTAATTCAGATTGGATCCTTTTTCTTATATAAATAGCACTCTGCTTTCTTAAAAGAATGAACCATTGGCAAATGGCTCCCCTTCCATTTGTAACAAGAATTTGCATCACGCACCTCTAGGATGCTGATCTTTCTTCAGAAATGAAATATTCACTGCTATCTTTGACTTGGGAATCACCATCATTTTATTATTCATTTTTGGGGAATTGCATATTGCTGGCAAACCCTGTATTTATTGTGCAATTGCTCCTAAAGAGTCAACCACAGTGGTCAATCTGTAGGATCAGACGGAGTTGTGAACAAATTGAGTTTTTAAAACCACCTGGTGTTTTTCTGACCCTCACTGCCAATAGCAGTTTAAAAAATATTAAGAAATTAAATTTTACAACTATGGTCAACCAATCTGGAACTAATCAGTTCATCACAACCATTCACGCTTACCCTACAATGCAAGCTTTAAGAATACAAAGTTGATTGGCCAGTTGATAACGCAATATGGTGGCTGTCTATTACTCCTGCTCTATGATCCCTTGTAGCATCCTTGTAATTTTATGGATAGAAATAATCACCCAAATTCTGCAACTGTTCTGTGAATGAACCACGTTTGGTTTCTTATGGATCTAGCAGATTAGTAAGCATCAATAATATAACCTGCTAATGTCCTCTTACAATAGGTTTCAGTTTATTATTATTGCATGTACCAAGGTACATTGAAAAGCTTTTGACTGCGTGTTATCCAATCAAATAAGATACTACTATACATGAATGCGATGTATTTTCTCCCTTCCATCTTTTGTTGTTTGTATGTGTTAAATGTATGTTTTTAGTGTTCTTTAGCTTATTTTATATGGGGGTGGGGGAAACTTTTCCTAATCTCTTCCCTCGACGGAGATGCTATTTTTTTTCCGTATAGTATCTCCGTCACACATTGAGGAGTTGGCGGCCTTTGCTGGTGACCGACTTAGGGAGCTCCACCGTGTGCGCCTGCAGACTTACCATCGTGGAGCCGGCGATCCCTTTGCCAGGGATCGACCTCTGAGCTCCAACCTGCGGACTTTAACATCGTGGAGCTCGTGGTCTCTGGTCAGAGACCGACTTTGGGAGCTCCAAGCCGCAGGAGCTTCGACCGCCCTGACGAGGGAGGTTCGACTGCCCCAATGCAAGAGCTTTGATCACCCTGACGCGGAGGCTTCAATCGCCGGCTGCGGGAGCTTCGATCGCCCCGACTGCGGATGGTTCGACTGCCCCGACCACGGGAGAATAAAGAGGAAGAAGATTAGACTTTATTGCCTTCCATCACAGTGAGGAACATGGGGAATCCACTGTAGTGGATGTTTATGTTAACTTTTATGTAGTTGTGTGTCTTGTTGCTTTTTTTTTTAGTATGGCTATATGGCAATCCGAATTTCACTGTGCCTTAATTGGTACATGTGACAATAAACCGACGTTGAAACCTTAAGAGTTTCATTAAAGTAGCACCATTTTCCCCGATTAGAGCTAATATTCATCACATAGTAAATACCATAATTCCCAGTGGTGGTATATTTGAAGATGGTCTGAAAGACAGTCTTTCGATGCTTCTGAGACGCTAGGAGCTTCAGAACTTATGTCTGTACTTTATTAAAGACCAACAAGTAACATGTGTGTTTGCATCACATGATAACATGGAGATTTACATATTTACCACAGAAATCAATAAACCAACGAGGGTGCAACATTTATGCAATGAATATTATCCTGTCAGGCAGCAAAGGAGGGGTAACTGAACTGAATAAAGCAGCGATTCATTAAAATATCTACCCTTGATTGAATGAGCACCTATCAACGAATCAAGTATCCTACAAAGCTAACCAACACCCCTTTGAGGCAGTATCATATTGGACATAACAAGAGATTTTTGACATTTGACTGATTGATTGAAAGATACAGAATGGAAGCAAGACCTTCGGCCTGCCGAGCCCACGTCAACCATCGAAATGTCACCTAATATTTTTCGCCAGAGAAGGGTCTCGACCCAAATTGTCACCTATTGCTTTTCTCCAGAGATGCTGCCTGACCTGCTGAATGTTCCCAACATTTTCTATTTCTCCTTCACATTTTCAGTATCTGCAGATTTTTGATTCTCATGTTCTACAAAATGTTCGACTCTTAACTCAGAAGCTGAAGAACAGATCCAACTGTATCATTGATGGATTACAGTTGACCACAAGAACCAAATACAGTGCTTGAAATCTAGCACTTTCAATTTCATGCAATCAAAAAGGAGAAAAATATATTATGAGCTCGTCAAATACAATGAATAAGCAGTTTCGTGAACATGGAATTGACATTCTATGAGAGAAAGGAGCGTGAAAAGTACAGGGAACAAGTGTCATATGAAAAGGACATATTAATCACTGACTTCACATGTCAAAATACTGTCGGTTACATCTAATTAATTTTCCAATACTAATCACAGGAAACCAAAAGGATAAATATATAAATAATAACTATTAAACTTTACAACATGAATACGTGATTGTTGGCACCAAATTAAGAAAACTTCTTGTGTCCCTACTAAAACCAGAGAGAAATAAGTAACACTGCATTCTAAGTCTGCTTCCAGTCTGATGAAGGGTCTCGACCCGAAACACCACCCATTCCTTCTCTCCAGAGATGCTGCCTGTCCCGCTGAGTTACTCCTGCATTTTGTGTCTATCTTCGATTTAAACCAGCATCTGCAGTTCCTTCCTGCACTGCATTCTAAATGTTTTGCACCATTCTTATGTTGCTTTATTATTTACCACTTTCTTGGCATTAATCCATGATACCTTGAGATAAATGATTTAAATTACAAACACACAATTATCTGTGTTTTTTAAGAACATACTTCATATTATAAAAATTGCAAGTTATGAAGGATCTCTCCTTCGATTACGACTTACGTTCCTGAGGACTATAGCTATGGATGAGGTCTCTGGGTATAGGAGTGTACTTTCTGTCCAAATAACTGGCCATCTCTGCTCCAGACTGTCAGATTAATTTTGTAGATGCACACTACTAGTTATTGCTGAACACTTCGTTTTATAGATTGCCGAGAACATAACAGACACCTATGAATACCTTGGTACATTTAAGAAGTTGAGGAAATAAAGATGACCCGGTAAACTATATGACCATAGGACTCAACAAATTTTATTTCCAACTTGCATCTTATGTCATGGTGCCAAAAGAACTCAAATGAAAATGTGCAGAGACTTCCACAACACACACCCACACACACTGTACATGTGATATGGTAATTAACAGCCCCGAGTCTGGTAATCCACATGTATTTTATTCAACATGAGAAAGTCTTCAAAATTGAGGTCAAACCTGACAAACCTGACAAACAGAGAAAGTATGCACAGCGATAAAACATTTAGAACAAAAATAATGGCAATGGCTCACAGGAATATTTCTCATTCATATTTTGAAGCAACTTTGTTTCATTTGCTGCCAAAGCATTCAGTCGCCAATATCTTTGGACACAGGACAGTTGATCAAGTTACAAAGGTTGAAAAGGGAACTTGCTCAATCATGAACAGTTTAACAACGTTTGCATACTTAGCAGAAAATATTATATAAATGGATATACAAATAAAAGTCATAGACACATCGTGTATCAGTAGAATGCACCTGAAAAGACAATTTAAAAGTATAGAATGATATTTGGTTCTAATAGCCACTAGTGTTATCAGACAAAATGGTTTGCATTTGGCAAACAGGATATTCAAACCAACAAAAGGTTAATTTGTTTCACCAGAAATTTGATGTAGCCAGCAGAGGTAGCTGAGGCACATACTATAACAACATTCAAAAGACATTTGGACACATACATGGATTGGAAATGTTTAATAATAATAATAATAATACATTTTAATTTATGGGCGCCTATACAAAAGTCTCAAGGACACCTAACAAAATTTAACAAAGATACATATAATCAGAGTAAAATAAGTTATAAAGACATCACCAATACACAAATTAAAGACAGAAATTCGATCCAAAAAACAAAAACAAAAAATTCAGAAACACAATGTGAAGAGAGAGCAGCGGTAGCTAAACCGCGCCAGCGTCCACTCTCCCTTCCAACCGCCATCTTGGACACAGACTAACATAGACAGTACACACAAAAATCATCCCCCCACAATGGTTACCACTGTGGGGGAAGGCACAATGTCCAGTCCCCATCCCCAGTTCTCCTCAAAGTCAGGCCTATTGAGGCCTCAGCTATTGCCTCTACGGAGGCCCGATGTTCCTGGCCGTTCTCACCGGGTGCTGTTGTCCCGGCGTCGGGAGAGTCCTTTCAGCGGCTGGGCCACCTGGAACGGCTGCATTCCTTACCGGAAGCCGCGGCTTCCGAAGCTGACAAGGCCGCTCCGGTTTGGAGCTCCCAGGCTCCCGATGTTAACGTCGGCGCCGCCCGCTCCTCTCTGCAGACCAGCAGCCCGGAGGTGATGAGCTCGGCGGTCACAGCTCACCGGAGCTCCAGCGCGTCGACCCAGGCAAGGCATCGCCCGCTCCACTCCGCGATAGCGCTCCAGCACTGTGCCGCCACCGAAGCCGAGGTGCTGGGCGGTCCCCGTCAGGAAACGGCGCTCCATGCCCGCTGGTAGGCCACGAGGACGGGTCGACGGGGCAGCCCGGAGAAAAAGCTGCCTCACCGACCAGGTAGGGACCTAGAATATAGTTACCCCCATTCACCCTACATTTAAAAAGTAGATTACTCCAACGGATGAGACACTGGACACACTGAAACTATTTTAAAAAAGTGAATTAAACGGACGGCTGCTGCTTAGCAGCCGTTCCCCAACAGTAGGATACAGACCAAATGCGGGCAGGTGTAACTGGCGTAGATGAGGCACTTTGGTCAGCATGGACAAGTTGGGCCGAAAGGGTCAGATTTCGTGTTGTATAACTGCCCTAGACATTTATTGGCTTTAGAATCTCTGAGCCCCCATCACCCATATCCTACCATCAACCTGAAACCTGACCAGCCAAATCCAAATCCATATGCAGTAGGCCAAAGACTGGGTATAGTGCCAAATCCAAATCACCTGCAGATACCCCACAGCCTTCCATCATTTAAAAGCAAGACAGGAATGGATGCAGTATTCTCCACTTGCCTGGATTAGTGCAGTCCCAACAACCCTCAAGAAGCTTGACCTTCACCAGGACAAGTAGCCCGTTACTTAGCACCCATCAACCGTTCATTTCCGTCGCATCTGGTTCAGGGTACCATCTACAAAATGCACTAGTTATTTAGAGGCTACTCCAACAAGAACTCCCAACTCCCTTTTAAATACATCCACTTTCTGGATTCCCTTTGCCCACAAACAACCTACTCCAATCGACTTTTGCAAATTCTTGTCTAATACCAAAGTTGGCCTTGCTAAAATGATCCAGCTGAGATCTTCCAGCAGTATATATTTTGCTCCAGGTTCCAGCATCTGCAGTCTTTTATCTCACATTTACTTATTCCCCGCTTATGACTTACTTTATTTTGTATAGAAATATTACAAAAACTCAATTTACATGTTGACCAACTTAAATGCCATGTCACGCCATGCCTAACGAACTCTTTGGAAATAGCATTTTCTTCACAACATATTCCATCACCATCCAATACCGTGCCCTCACCAATTTTAGGCTCTCTGTAAAGTACTCTTTAAACAGTAAGAATCCAACATCTTTGATATCCCAACAGTCACAGGTGCTCAGTTAAAAGATTAATTAAATCATCCATTTCCTATGGTGTAGCCAGTTAGAAATCCAGTGTACAATCCGAGAACCCTTTTCATTTGGGGTTTTCAAAGTTTTCAAACCCTTTTCAAAATTTCATTTTGGTTATATTCTTTAAACATCAATGCCCTTCTGTGACTCTATGTCACTCTGCTGTCAGCAATGCAAGTTGCTTCAGATACTTTGACATATTACATACACTCAGCAAATGTATTTTGTTTTACTATAGGAAGGAGGTCTTTAAGCTAGTAAGAGTGCAAGGATGTTGCTAGTATTTGAGGGCCTGAGTTATAGGGGGAGGTTGGGCAGGCTAGGACTATTCCTTGGAGGGCAGGAAGCTGAGGGGTGATATTACTGAAATGAATAAAATCAGGAGGGGAATAGATAAGTAAATGAGTCTTTTATCTAAGGTAGGGAAATCAAGACTCAGAATTCATGGTAACAGGGGAAAGATTTAATAGGAACCCAAGGGGCAACATCCTCACAGAGGGTAGGAGGTTTGTGGAACAAGCAGCCAGAGGAGGTAGTTGAGGCAGGAGGTATAACAACATTTAACATATACTTGAACAGGTACATGGATACGTGATGTTTCAAGGAATATGGGCCAAATGCAGCAAATGGAACTGGCTTGGACAGGGCATCTGTGGTGGTATGGACGTTGGTCTAAAGGGCCTTGTTTCCACGCTGTATGGCTCTTCAGCTGAGTCATTGATTACTGAAAGATAAGGTATCCAGTGAATGTCACACTTTGGATTTCTTGATATGAATTGCAAGCTTCAAGATAACCTTTTTTTTTGTAAAAGATGGATAAGCATCCTAGCTTTTATGTTTAAGCTTAGAGCTATATTACACTATCAGAAAATAACTTGATATTTCATTATTCAGTATTGGGCTTATTCAGTAAGCCCAATCCAAAATTCCAGGTAGATAGAAACAGTTTGAAATATTTTAGTATAATGTTTTACAACAATTAATACAAAGCAAAATACAAACTGCTGGAGGAACTAAACAGGTCAGGCAGCACTAGTGAAAGGTGAAGGTCCTGCCTTAAAATGCAGTCTGTCCATTTCTCTCTACTCTTGCTGCCTGACCCACTGAGTTCCTTCAGCAGTTTGTTTTTTGCTCAAGATTCCAGCATCTGCCATCTTGTGTAAATCATTAATTTAAAGAACCGAGGGGAGAACACATGAGGAGAAGGAAAAGGAAAAACTGCATAGAGAGATAATGGAAGAGAGAGTAGGAAAGAAAAAGGAGAAAGGCAAGAGTAAGAAAGAAAATGGAAAGCAGAGAAAAAAGGACTTTAAAAAGGTATTAATTGATATACTATCATTAACAAACATAATCAATGTTATTAATATTCATGATGCCATCTATCGAAAATAAATTTTCAGCAATCATTGCACCAAGGTTTAACTGGTTTGAAAAAAACTGTTGTGGTAAACTGACCCAGCAAATTCTGAAATAAAATCAGGAACAGCAGAAGGTGAAAAGATTAAGTGAAAGGCCAAGCCTGCTCCTTATAAACTAATGCCACTATCAAATAACCAGTGAAGTAAAATTAGATGAGAGAATCTACAAACTTACAACATGCAACTCCACTCCATACATATAATTTTTGATAAATCTTGTTCTGTAACACATGTGGCAATCAGAGATGTTGATCCACAGTAACTTCCCATTGAAAGGCAGTTTTATTCCTAAACGCATTCAATCTTTTCTTAGTCAAAATAATTCCCAGAAACAAATATAAACATAAGCAAAGTGTGTTTTCTTCCAAACGCCATTCACATGCTCTCATTTTCCCCTTCCCGGCCCAAAAAGTGAAATAGTTTCAATAATTTCTGTTAACATAATTCCTAAACACCATTGGAATAGAATAGAATAGAATAGAATGCCTTTTATTGTCATTCAAACAGTTTGGTTTGAACAAAATTGCATTTTCTAGTCTTAATAATTACAACAACAAAAAAACACCCACACTTAACACAAACATCCATCACAGTGAATCTCCAACACCTCCTCACTGTGATGGAAGGCAAAAGTCTTATCTCTTCCCCTTGTTCTTCTCCCGCGGTGCAGCAGTTCAACTGCAACGTCGAGGCGACTGGGGCTCACGATGTTAAAGCCCCCGGCGGGCAATGGTAAGTCCCGCGGCCGTTATGCCGCGCCGGGCGATGTTAGGTCCCGCTCCAAGTCATTTAAACCCCGCGATTCCAGCGGGAGAAGTTGCCATTGCGGGAGCTCCGAAAAGCGGTCTCCCACCAGGGACTTGCGAGCTCCCGATGTTACCGTCGACAGGCCTGCAGCCAGAGCCTCCGAAGCTCCGAAGTCGGGTTGCAGCCGCGCGCCATCTCAGCTCCTCCCGCTCCGAAGATGGCAGGTCCGCAGGCTCCGCGACTGGAGCCCTCAGGTTGGTTCCGGCCGGAGGCCGCCGCCGGCTCCATGATGTTAGGCCCAACGACACCGGAGACCCGACAGGGAAAAAGTCGGGTCCCCGAACGGGGAAGAGATTAACGGTTTCCCCCACCCCCACATATACACAGCTAAAAAAAAATAATAAAACTAGAATCAAACATACATTTAACAAGACAAAAATGAAAAAAAGACAGACGGACTGCAGTCGAGCCGCTGCCGTTAGGCGCCGCCGCACCACATCTTTACAACTCATTTGGCACTCATATATTTAATTCATGAACAGCAAATTATATTGTTAAACAGTTCCAAACAATTTTCTTACATTCGTAATTAATATCTTTGTCTTTTCTCTAACTACTACAACCTATATTCATTTACCAATTTTAAATGCAGAAAATCATTTTAAAGAGCTTGGTAGAGGAACATTAGCAATAATAGAGATTTGCCAAACTTGGATTGTTTTCTCTGGAGCATCAGTATATAAAATTATGAAAGGCTTAATTAATTAATTCATAGGAAAAATACTGTTTGCCTGGGGTGGAATTAGAGGGCATAAATTCATAAGTTTAAGATGAGAGAAGAGAAATATGAGGCAAGTTCCCCCCGCCCCACTACACACAGAGAGTGGCAAGTGCTCGGAATGCACTGCCCAGGGATGTGGTAGATGCAGATACAATAACATATGATACAATAACATAAAAAACCTGTGGACAGATACAGGCAGAAAAGAGAGATATAGAGCATGCACAGGCAGATGGGAATAGATTGATGTCAGGACCTGCACAAACATGGTTGCCAGATCAGCTGGATCCTAAGCCATACTTAAGTAACCAATATCAGTTTTATTCGTCACTTGCACATAAAGTGCAAGTGAAATGAATTTGCCAGCAGCGGTACAATGAAAAAAGAACACACAAAAACACAACATAAAATTTAACACAAACATCCACCACAGCATTCATCACTGTGGTGGAAGGCACAAAAATTGGCTAGTCCTCCTCCATTTTCCCCCGTGGTCGGGACCTCAACCCTCCGCAGCCGCCGCTGCGGGCGTCCAGATGTGCAGACAAGTAAATGTCCAGGTTAGTCCAGAATCAGCTCTTTCCCACCGGAGACCGCGGCTTCAGGTTGGTGTAGGCCGCAGGCCGGCGGTCGAAGATTTAAAGTTACCGCCGCGCCGCAGCCAGAAGCACCACAGACCGCAGGGCCGGCGGTCAGAGCTCCTCTCCAGGGGTCCCCGGCGAGGGACCCCGCTCCTGATGGTAAGTCCCCGCCGCGCCCGCGGTAGAAGTTGGCCGCGGGCCGGCGGTTGGAGCTTCTTCATGGAAAAAGTCGCCTCTCCCTGGAGGAGGCGACCGAAACGGTTTCCCCCTCACCCCCCCACACAAGACACACAAAGAAACATTCTAAGAGGAGGAACAAATTCACTTCCACCAGCAAAATTCCTCCAAATTTAATATTCATGCTACCTATCTTGAGGACAGAGTTCTGCCGCTAAAGGATCTCTGGAAACTACAAGTACGTAGACTGAACCTGGCATCTTTTTTGTGGATAAACAAATACTTCTGATGGCATTTCTACTAATTTGATTATTCTGGCACTGATCTTGTCATGTGGAACCAGAACTCCAGGCACATTTCACTTGAAAGCCAACACATTCAAATGAAATCTTTCTGAAGAAAAACATCAAAAGCAAATGTTTATGAACTCAAGAGTAGTGTGCATTTGAGTTCCCAGGCTTTAGAGTGGCAATGGTCATCTAGTGGTGACCACAGCAAAATAGTCATTCAATGCATAGCTCACTAATGCACTAGTCCACGTCTTATGGCTTATGTCTTACAACCACACCACATAGGATGAACCCCAACACTCAAAATTCAATGGGTCACTATTGGTTAGCTAAAATAGCGGACGATAACTAAAATAACACAATTCCTCCACTTTGATGACCTCGAAAAGATCATCCACACATTTATCTCCTCCCGCTAGATTACTCCCTTTACATTGGCATCAGCCAATCTTCCCTGTCCCGCCTGCAACTGGTCCAAAACGCCGCAGCGAGACTCCTGACGGGCACCCGAAAAAGGGACCACATCACCCCGATCCTGGCCTCTCTCCACTGGCTCCCTGAGCGGTTCCGTATACATTTCAAGATCCCCCTCTATGACTACAAAGCCTTCAATGGGCTTGCCCCCACCTACATTAAAAGTCTTCTCACCCACCACTCCACCTCCAGGTCCCTCAGATCGGCCGACTTGGGGTTGCTGAATATCCCGTGGTCCAGGCATAAGCTCAGGGGCGACCTGCAGCTCCTAGACTGTGGAACAGCATCCCCCTTCCCATCAGAACTGCCCCCTCCATCGACTCCTTTAAGTCAAGACTAAAAACTTATCTATACTCCCAAGCCTTTCTTGACGTCCTCTGAGCGAGGGCTATATGTATATATGTATGTAGTTTGTTTGTTTATATTATTCTTATAACAAATGTAAAGCACTTTGGCCAACGAGAGTTGTTTTTTAAATGTGCTATGTAAATAAATGTGACTTGACATGTGACTTGACTTGGTTATGGAGGTGAACAATATCTGAGCCAGCCAAAACTACCTGGATGCTACCCAAGCCCTCGGAGACTAACTGTGGAAGGAAGGCAACAAGCAACACAAAATAGATTGATGTAAGGGCAAGAAACACAAGACCAAAAACAGAGAAAAAAGACAGGCAAAAGGAAGAGGATGAAAAGAGGAAGGGGAGAAGGAAAAACAGAAGCAGAAGAGAATCGCAGGAAGCAATGGGAAAATGTGGTGCAGCAGAGATTGAAGAGTTGCTGATTAAAATGAGAGTTGATAGCAATCAATTTTCCTTGCACTTCGTACCTCACATTATACACTCTCCCTTCCCATACATTCTGTTTAAACCCTATTTCCAATAGAGGCAAGCATATTGTAAACAACCAGCATCTGCAGTTCCTTGTATCCACATAGTGAAAGTGATGTAGATATCACCACCCAGTGGTCAGATAGGACAATTACAGCTCTTGATATCGTTTATAACTGCTGAATAGGACTTTTGAATAAAAATAATACGCAGTGAGATGTAATAAGATTCTAACGATAAGATTTTTCCAGCCAAGTGTAGGAACATATTATAAATTATCTCCATTACATTTCATAACTGTTATAAAAAAAATTGCCAGCTTGCCTCTCTCACCCTCGTTTGGCCACATTCTGTAGGTATGTTACAATACTTACCTTAAGCGGCGCTGCTGTTCTGTCACTGCCGGTGTGCGCGACTTTGGTGCCGTTGAGAGGGGGGCGGGTTTAAAATGCGGTATTTTGGAAGCCTATTCAAATCGATCTTGAAAAGGCTAAATAGTTGATGAAGAAAAATCGCTTCGACTGCCGTTCTCTGGAATTATTTTTTAACTGCGCTTACTAATTTAATTACTGTAGTAAATTAAAAATCATCTTCTAAAGCCGTGAACGCCGACAATGGGACGGACCTCACGTAGGGGACAAGGCAAGGTACACAGTTTATTTTTTCATTAAAAAGTGCTTCTTAGGATACCTTTAATCATAATTTCACGTTACGAGAAGGTGACTTATTCCCCATACGAACCGGCAGTATTTTTCCTGCCGACATGGGGTTTAAATTCACCGCAAATGCAACGTTCCAATTGATCGCATTCCAGAAAATCTCACTCGCAAGATGATTTAAATGGCCATTAATTTACAGGAATTAAACATTAAATTCCTTTCATTTGGCCTATAAATTAATTACAATGACATTTAAAAATCATGTTATATTGTGAATTCTTGTGTGAATGTTATTTGGACACTTAGGCTATTTAAAAATGTTCATCTTTTCTTAAGAAATTGATAGATGTTTAGATCTAGTAATTGAATTTTGTAATTAGCTACAATTGGGTAACTAACTAATTATATGCTTTAATTTCAGGTCATCCAAGTAAGATTGTTTCATATTTGTTTCAGAATACTTCAATCTATAATAACTGAACATTTCTTTCAGTTCTCTTAATTTTTAAGAAAGTTATGGGCTTTTGACTGTCCTTGATCACAGCTTTTGTGTTAAGTCAATGGAAAAGCAATAGGGAAGAAGATGCTAATTTCCGAGTATGAAAATGGCCATAACCTTTTTAATACAGAAGATATGAAAGTGAATTAGTTGTCAAATTAAACTTCTTTTTATGCGTTATCTGATGGGATAAATTGCAGACTTGATTTTTAAAATCTCAAAATTTTGTAACATTGCTACATTCTGGGGAACCGCACAAAATATAGGTTGCACACAGTATAAAGAACCACTAACTCAAAAGAAGAAAGGTTTCAGTGACGTTAGTTTCTTTGATGCAGTTTCTGTGTAATTTAATGTAATCAATTTGATTCAACAATTTTTACAAAATTTAAATTTCATTATTGGCTAATGGAATACTGTCATGGCAAACTTTCTGTAATCTGGTCCTTATAATAGTGCTACAAAAATGATTGCAAGGTTAAACATAGATCAGGGTTGGACTAGCACACACTCTGCCACACAAATTACACAGGAAAAATGAAACAATAAAAATGTTATCAACTGATAATTCATGAAAATACTTCCCAACCCTGCCCCAAAATACTTCTGCCTTTCCTGTGAAGTCAATGCTAGTATGTAATAAAAGTCCAATACACTGCTGTCTGACTTCTTACAAATCCTGATTCTTATGCTCCTTGATTCCTGTAAAACCTCGAAATGCAGCTGGATCCGTTTCCTCTGCTTGCTTTAAACATATCATAGCCTTTTTTGCCCCACTCCCTTAAAACTTTGTAGAAACCTTGTAGAACATGTATTAGTCTACTGCAGAACTTTTCTTTAAAATGTATATTAAAAATGTTGGAATATTAAAATAAATCAATTCTTCTGGAAAATATAGTACTAAGCTTCATGCTTACCAAATTAATGGAGTTTTACAAAATATCCATGTGACAAAGTACAATGACTGAAATAGCTTTCAATATCGTCCACGTTCTAACATATTGTATATATGCAATATATCTGCATTTACCATGAAAGGGCACCATTTCTTATGTTATTAGATGCACAGCATTTAAAAATTAGGAAGCACACAATTAATAGTCCAACAATATTACCTTGAGTCTGAGCCAGATGCAGAAGTTTGGAAGTAACATAACGCCCATTCTCCACATCATGCACTGTCCCATCCAGAGTCAGCTTCTCCAACTGGGCTAGCAGACTAAGGATGCGTGAATTCCTGAGAACAATGCAAAATAATTTGTTGAAAAGTAGGTTATTAGGACCTTTTAAACATATACCATCTTTAAGAGTATTTATTTTGCACTCCAGATCTTACAGTTGAGTGACAATGATATTCAGGTGCATCCTTTTCAAATCCACAGGCAAAGATTAAAATTCACATCAGCAATTCCAAAGGAACCAAATGAAATGATTTACAATTTTGTAATTCTGCATTATTGAGCTGCCATAACAGATTTACACATTTAGGAAGTTTACCACAGTTTTCAGGTGCAGAGATCATGTACAACTTTAAGAGCCCTGGCTTCCTTCCATTGTGATAGTCATAGTGATTATAATTTTGAACTGTAAGATTGCCATGCTTATCAATTACAACATTTATCTGCAATTTTTACTGTACATCTCATCATGTGCTGTCCTGTTGCCCTCCATCTACCAACAGTATTCCCCAGATAAACGGACTAGGATAATTCAGCTATCATACTTCTGAGGAAAAATAAGACCAATGGAAATTTGTAAAAATCCCCATTGTTATGACATCACAAAGAAAAGTTACATCACAAAACATCTTCAGACTACTGCTTAGGGCTACACATTTTGCAATAATAAAATCAATTTGCTTCCTTACATTTAATGCCTATTTATAACTTACATGGTCATGGACAATCGATAAAAAACAAAATTCACAATCTGAGCTTTCTATGATGACGTACGAGTTTTTCTTCAATTGACATCACGGATTAGGAGAATCCTGAAGAGGCCTTGTGATGTTCAATTAGATCAGGAGATTAAATGTTAAGGAGTTTATTGGTTGGACGAGTTTACTCGTTGGACATGTTCCTTTTGTTTTCTTAAATATTGGTTTAACGTTACCTTTCTACCAGTTCACCAGCATTACACCTTTTCATAATGTATTTATCAAATGTTTAGTAGGTAGAATCCATCTGGAACAAGATTTTAATTCTCATGGTTCAATTAATTTAATTCATACTTTTGATTATTATTTGTATATTATCATATCTATATATTTAGAGGGATACAAACCATGTTCAGGCACAATATGCATGTTAGATTAGCATTAAGGTCAGCACCAACATGATGGTTGTCGGCTTGTTGCTATGCTGTATTGTTTTATGTTCTAAATTCCTGTCCACCTAATTCTATGTTTTTTTTTTAAAATAGTACATAAAACATTTTCAATCTTTTCCTTATTGTTGCCTTTGAATTTTAAATTCAAGGAAGATTATAAAATTGTCAGAAATTGAAATGAGATTAGGAGCATTTTTGAATTCAAAGATGAATCAAAAAATTAATACGAAGATAGAACATAAGAGTAGACTAATGACAAACAAATTCAAACCTCCAGAGCATCTACAGATATATAAAATGGAAAAGACAAGCAAGTGGGGGCCTCTTACAGACATTGGCAGGATAATTCAACACATCTCAATTGGTATTTTTTCCACCCAGCACATGGACCTCCCTCCATACTCCATTCACTTTCATGGCAAATGGTGAAGACAAAGTTATGCCTGACTAATCCAGTTAGTTTTTTTTTTAAGGAGACAAACATTCCAGGGCAGTCTCGGGAATACATTTGCAGAAATAATAAAATATATTCTAGATTTGCCAATGAAAAAGATGTAATGTCATATAAGCTTTGATTTTTGCAGAGATACAATCGAGGATCTGAAGCAAACACAGTTTAATGGAGGAGCCAAAGTTGGACCATGATCTGACTGCACTGCAGAACAGGTTAAAGAGACTGTTGGACTGACTGCTGTTCCCAAGAGACGTGTCTGAAAAAGGGTATAGTTAACAAGCACAAATTAAACAATATTTTGTTATTTAAATTCTCCTTGGTGTCCATCTTAAATCTACTTACCCTTTTTCTGTTGAACCTTTGACTTTGTTCATCTTAACTAAACTTCCTCTTTCACTTTGCCATTTCAAACAATCTGAAAATCATTTCATAAAACAGAAATCAGAACAATAAAAAATAACCTAAGTTCATTACAACTTTCTTCAGTTTAGTTTAAGATATGTTCTTATGAACACACAAATTAGGTGCAGGGATATGCCACTCAACCATTTCATAAAATTACAACTGATCCACTTGCAATCTCAACTCTGCATTCACAGTAACCTTTCCCCAGTTGCTTATAAAGAATCTACCAGCCCGGCCTGGAAAGACACCCATGATTCTGCAACCGCAGGATAATTGAGGCATAGCCTCCCTTCAATTCTCTGGTAATTCCCTGACCTCAACGACCAACACCACAGCTGTCATCAAAAGAGCTCAGCAGCGGCTCCACCCTCCCCGGAGACCAAGAAAAGCAGGTCTCCCTACTGTTCATCTAAGGACCTTCTACAGGGGCACATCGAGAGTATATTGACCTACGGCATCACTTCCTGGTTTGGGAGCTGCAAGGCTTACGAGCAAAACCAACTTAACAGGATAGTGAAGACAGCCAGTAGGATCATCGGTGCTCCACTCCCTTTCCTGTTGGAGATCTATCAGAAGCGGAGCATCAGCAGAGCCATCTCCATTATTAAGGACCCCTATCATCCATCACACCACATCTTCTCCATTCTGCCATCTGGGAAGAGGTACAGGAGCATCAGCTGCAAAACCAGCAGGATGCTACACAGCTTCTTCCTACAGGCAATAAGACTGGTTAACGGACTGTGTCCCCTCCCCATATATCATACACCAACACATCTAACCTCGCCCATACTTTGACAGCTAGGCACCTGTCAAAGCAAAGCCACTGTTCGGTCTGAATGTCTGTTTTTATTTCAATTATTAAGCCTATTTTAAATATGGTAATTTAAATTTTTAAAGCTATATGTATTTATTCTGTTTTTATTAACTGCACTGACGGGAACTGATTGAGAAACAATTTTTCGTTTCATCATTGTATGTAAGTACTCAGTTAAAATGACATTAAAGTAAATACTGAAAAAAAAAAATACTGAAAAATAATACGTTTAGCGATTCTCATTATTTGCAGAATGTGTACAATAGCCATTTCTTAATGGTAGTAGGGCACACAGATCCCTCTGCATCCTTTTGCCATTTAGTCAATATGCATTTTGCTTATGTTTCCTGCCAAATTAGGCACTTTTATATTTTCCCACTATACACCATTTACCAGATGTTTGCCTGCTCACTTAATCCATATTACTCTATGAAGAGGATACAAGGAGCCTATAACTTACTTTTTTCAGAATTAATAAATTTAGCAAACATATTCTTAGTGCTTGTCAAAATAATTTATATGAAACTGTTGATAGTGGAGGCCCAAAAAACTGATCACAATAATACACAAAACTTATTACATCTTGCCACCCAAGAAAAGATAATTTTATGCCCACACAATTTCCTGTTAGCCAGCCAATCTGCTCTGCACATCAATGCATTATTTCCCATACCATGAGTTTTTATCTTCTGGAAATCTTAGTATATCCATCCATTTACCTTAATTCAGAACAATTCAATTCCTTGAAGAACCCCAATAAATTGGTCTAACATGATTTTCCTTTCACAAATCTATGTTGACTTTTCTATATTACCTTGATATTTTTCCAAAATGTCCCGCAAAGTGTTTTTTATTACTTTTTGACAGAAGTTGAGATAACTAGCCATTAGGATCCTGCTTTCCGTCTCCCTCCCTGCTTTACAAAAGTTCACCAACTTGATTCTTAGTTACATTCTGTTTGCAATCCAGAAGTCACATTTGGAGGCCTGCTTCCAAACACATTATTGATCCCCAAGCAAAAATGTGGGTGTGCAACCGAATACAGTGGCTTGCAAAAGTTTTCATACCCCTTGAACTTTTCCACATTTTGTCACGTTACAACCACAAACGTAAATGTATTTTATTGGGATTTTATGTGATAGACCAACACAAAGTGGTGCAAAATTGTGAAGTGGAAGGAAAATGATACATGGTTTTCAAATTTTTTTACAAATAAAAAACGGAAAAGTGTCACGTGCAAAAGTATTCAGCCCCCCTGAGTCAATACTTTGTAGAACCAACTTTCGCTGCAATTACGGCTGCAAGTCTTTTGGGGTATGTCTCTACCAGCTTTGCACATCTAGAGACTGAAATTTTTGCCCATTCTTCTTTGCAAAATATCTCAAGCTCAGTCAGATTGGATGGAGAGCATCTGTGAACAGCAATTTTCAAGTCTTGCCAGAGATTCTCAATTGGATTTAGGTCTGGACTTTGACTGGGCCATTCTAACACATGAATATGCTTTGATCTAAACCATTCCATTGTAGCTCTGGCTATATGTTTAGGGTCATTGTCCTGCTGGAAGGTGAACCTCTGCCCCAGTCTCAAGTCTTTTGCAGACTCTAACAGGTTTTCTTCCAAGATTGCCCTGTATTTGGCTCCATCCATCTTCCCATCAACTCTGACCAGCTTCCCTGTCCCTGCTGAAGAAAAGCATCCCCACAGCATGATGTTGCCACCAGCATGTTTCACAGTGGGGATGGTGTGTTCAGGGTGATGTGCAGTGTTAGGTTTCCGCCACACATAGCGTTTTGCATTTAGGCCAAAAACTTCAATTTTGGTCTCATCTGACCAGAGCACCTTTCTCCACATGTTTGCTGTGTCCCCCACATGGCTTGTGGCAAACTGCAAACCGGACGTCTTATGGCTTTTTTTCAACAATGGCTTTCTTCTTGCCACTCTTCCATAAAGGCCCGATTTGTGGAGTGCACGACTGATAGTTGTCCTGTAGACAGATTCTCCCACCTGAGCTGTGGATCTCTGCAGCTCCTCCAGAGTTACCATGGGCCTCTTGGCTGCTTCTCTGATCAATGCTCTCCTTGCCCGGCCTGTCAGTTTAGGTGGACGGCCATGTCTTGGTAGGTTTGCAGTTGTGCCATACTCATTCCATTTTCGGATGATGGATTGAACAGTGCTCCGTGAGATGTTCAAAGCTTGGGATATTTTTTTATAACCTAACCCTGCTTTAAACTTCTCCACAACTTTATCCCTGACCTGTCTGGTGTGTTCCTTGGGCTTCATGATGCTGTTTGTTCACTAATGTTCTCTAACAAACCTCTGAGGCCTTCATAGAACAGCTGTATTTATACTGAGATTAGATTACACACAAGTGGACTCTCTTTACTAATTAGGTGACTTCTGAAGGCAATTGGTTGCACTGGATTTTATTTAGGGGTATCAGAGTAAAGGGGGCCGAATACTTTTGCACGCAACACTTTTCAGTTTTTTATTTGTAAAAAAATTTGAAAACCATGTATCATTTTCCTTTCACTTCACAATTATGCGCCACTTTGTGTTGGTCTATCACATAAAATCCCAATAAAATACATTTACGTTTGTGGTTGTAACGTGACGAAATGTGGAAAAGTTCAAGGGGTATGAATACTTTTGCAAGCCACTGTAAACATTTTGTATTTCCTTTTCCTGTTTTTTTACGACAGATACATCTAAATTCCAAAAAAAAAGTATCCAGTCGACAATTCAGAAACTGTGCTCATGATTGACATTTTGCAAGAAAACTTGTTTGTCCTTCAGCAGGCTCATAATATGATGGAACAGGATGAACACGTCCCATACTATACACGGCTCACAGAAAGATCTAATGGATACAATATGTAGTAATACAACAAAATTGACAGATTAAAATTCAAAGGTTATACCACCAAAAGACTATATTGATTTACAGTGTCCTTTTATTTCAAACAGATACGGATATCTAGGATGGGCATGAGACAAAAGATACTTAGAGGAGGGAATTAAGCACCATTAATAATACTTACGAGAAATAGTTTTTTTTCCAGAAGTCATCCTGCCTTCTATATTTAAAAACGTTTTTTTTGCCATCAGCATCTATTACCTAACAAAAATCTAATCATATTTTCATACCCCTGGCCAGCACACATTCTTCCTATTCCCAACCAATCCAGTGGGGTCAATTGCATGTTTAAATTGCCACAGATAAGTTCAATGGGTACAAGTGTTTCAGATCAATCAGACCAGACAGATGCTACTGGGCTTCATAAATTGGAGTAGGGAATGCTGTACACTCAGTCAGTTCTGAACAGTTCCCATTAACGCTCTTATCTTCAATGGAGTCACGTTGCCATGTGGATCCTCAAACATCTGACTTAATTTGTGACTAAGGTTTCAAATGTGAAATGTGGCCCCATTATTAACCAGATGACAGATATAATTAAGGAGACACATGGAACTGCAGATGCTGGAAAGTGGTGAAGGAACTCAGCACTATGGCAGGAATGGATATAATGGTATAGATTGAAATAGGTATAATAATTGTGGTAGAAACATTATTTTTATAGCGTTTATTCTACCTATTAATGATAAAGGAAGTGTTTTCCAAAATTTAATCAGTTTATTGAGTTTATTTAATAAAGGTATAAAATTAGCGTTGAATAATGCTTTATATTTTCTAGTAATTTGAATACCCAAATATTTAAATTTTTCTGTTGCAATTTTAAAGGGGAACTTCAATAAGTGTGTAGATTCTTGTGGTTTTAACGTCATAATTTCACTTTGCTGAGTTTCTCCAGCACTTTTGTCTACCTTCGATTTTCCAGCATCTGCAGTTCCTTCTTGAACATAATATGTGAATGCTTCATTGAGCATAATTCCGACTGGTCCAAGCACATTATCGCACGCGTCATGCAAACCGTCTTAAATGACCACCTAAACTGTCATTTGGCAACCTAAAAAGCTGTCACGGTTCCCCGGCTGGCAACAGGGAAAAAAAGTTAAGTGAGAGCCCTATTATCATATGATAGCTTGCTTCAAATCAGTTTAAGATTCAGAATTGTACTTCACAAAAATAGGCCGAACTAAGCTAGTTAATTTGCCTATATTTGGCCCATAATGCCTCCAAACCTTTCCTATTAATCTACTTGTCCATTTTTGTTTAGCCATTGTAATGGTATCCACCTCTTCCGCTTCCTCTGGCAGCTCGTTCCATATATGCATCACCTTCTGTTTGAAAACCTTGCTCCTTAAATCCCCTTTAAATCTTTCCCCTCTCATCTTACATTTATATCCTGTAGGTTTAGCCTAGGGAAAAGACAAATTATCTGCTCAATCTATGCCCCTCATCTCATTATAAACCTCTGTAAAATTGTCCCTCTGTCCCTGAAGCTCCAGAGAAAAGAGTTACAGCCTATCCAATCTCTCCTTATAACTCACGCCTTATGCTATGTGAATCTTTCCTGCATCCTCTCCAGCTTATTTACATTTATGGAATGCACTGAATTCAGGCTCAATCCCAATTTTAGTATGAACAGTAAACTTAACAAGATGTCACTTGTTTTTTTCTTTTGTAATTGAACAAAAAGGTAAAAACTTTTGAAAAGCAATTCTTCCTACATAATTTATAAATCGGATCATGTTTATTTTTCATTATCCTCATCTAGGTGACTACAAGAAGGCTCAAGTCATAAAAAGAGTCACAAAGGTTTCTGTACAAACCGTGCATTTCACTAAAATATTGATGAGTGTACATTCAGTGGAGTAAGGCACCAGAACAATATGTTTTAAAAGTCTAAAGATGCAACAAATGGATTGTGATTGTGTGCTTATTTCAGGTATTTATTTCCAGTAATCAGTTCCATTAAGATGAGTTGAAAAAGAAAAATTGGTTCAAGAGAGCATGACTGCACTTGTGATTAATTAACTGTAGTACTTGACAATCACATGCTCATGTTATCAACAATGAAAGCAATCCAATGAATTATTTATCACCTACAATAAAATATTTTGCCTCAAACATAATGTTTCTCATTATAATGTTATTGTAGCAAAAGGGTTTGGAATTGGTATAACACAGTATAATCTCTTACTTGAAATCTGAATCTTTACATTATTTGAACCATTTCTCAATGCCTCAACTTTGACCAATTCCCTCAATGGCCTTGCAATCCTTATCGTTCCACTTCAATATTTGGCAAACAATTTAAGATGGAAAACATTGTGAGAACTTAAGACACGATAGGTTAATATTGATGATAGGAGAGGCAACAGAAATCCTACATAAAAAAGATGTTGAAATAAAAAACAGAATCTAAAATAAAATATTTAATAAAGAACATGCAAGTTATTTGAGCTACTTGAAGAGATGGAGCGAGAAAACAAGGACAATACATTATACAAATAGCCAAATTTCCAAAGGGCAGCTGATAAATCTCCACCTTCCCCAAGCAGTCCCTTGGAATTGATGAGGTTACGCTTCCATCCCCATTTTGTGAGTTCCAGAGGTAGCTAATGTGACCGGTTTGGGAACTGTAAACTCTTCTCGTGAGGCAATAGATGATTGATAAGGCTGGGGAGTAGGTAGTTTGTGAGGTGGAGCACTTCTTCAACCACCTATGTAGCACTTCCATATGCTTCTAATGTATGCTTTAAGATATTCATTATCATCCCAAATGTTCCTTCACCACTTTGAGTGGTCAGGAGGTTCCCAGGAGTCAGTAGGCATATTGCTTTTCTTCGAGGAGGCTTCGAGTACATCCTTACATCTTTTTTCTTCATCAACCTGTTATTCCTCTCCTATAGTCATAGAGAATCATAGACTCATGCAGAGTGGAAACAGGCTCTTTGGCCCAAACGCCCATGCCCACCAACATGCCCCATCTACACTAGTACAATCTGCCTGCATATAGTCCATAACCCTCTAAACATGTACTATCCATGTACCTGTCCAAATGTCTCTTGAGCATTATGATAGTACCTGCCTCCACTACCTCCTCTGGCTGCTCGTTCCATATACCCACCACCCTTTGTGTAAAAAAAAAATACCCCTCAGGTTCCTATTAAATCGTTCCCTCTGGTGCGTGAATCTCCTACTCTGGGCAAAAGACATTTCCCGATATATTCCACATGATCTTGTACACCTCTCTACGATCACCCTTCGTCCTCCTGCGCTCCAAGGAATAAAGTCCTAGCCTGCTCAACCTCTTCCTATAGCTCAGGTCCTCGTGTCCTGGCAACAACCTCATAAATCCTCTGCACCCTTTCCAGTTTGACAACGTCTTTCCTATAACATGGTGACAAGAACTGAACACAATACCCTAAATGTGGCCTCACCAATGTCTTAGACAACTGTAACATGACTTCCCAACTTCTATAACGGAGGAGGAGCCACCTTGGAGGAACGGCTGCTAACCAGCAGCCGTCCGTTAAATTCACATTTTAAAAAGTTTTTAGCTTTTTTATTTCTTTGTTTGTTTGGGGAATTTTGACTTTTAATGTGGGGGGGTAAGGGGGAAACTATTTCTAGGTCCCTACCTGGTCGGTGAGGCAGCTTTTTCTCCAGGCTGCCCCGTCGACCCGTCCTCGTGGCCTACCAGCGGGCATGGAGCGGCGTTTTCCTGGCGGGGACCGCCCAGCACCTTCAGCTTCGGTGGCGGCACAGCGCTGGAGCGCCATCGCAGAGTGTAGCGGGCGATGCCTTGCCTGGGTCGCCGCGCTGGATCGACACGCTGGAGCTCCGGTATGCGGTGACCGCCGAGATCAACACCTCCGGGCTGCGGGTCTGCGGAGCGACCAGCCGCAGGCGGCGGCGCCAACTTTAACATCGGGAGCCTCGTGGCTCCAAATCGGCGCGGCCCCGTCGGTTTCAGGTGCCATCGACTCCGCTGGGAAACCGGCCGTTCCCGACGGCCAGGTACATCGGGCCTCCGTAGAGGCAATAGCGGAGGCCTCATTGGGTCTGACTTTGGGTGAACTGGGGTTGGGGACTGGACATTGTGCCTTCCCCCACAGTGGTGGTCATTGTGGGGGGATGATTTTTGTGTGCTGTGTCTGTTGGTCTTTGTTCAAGATGGCGGTCGGAGGGGAGAGTGGACGCTGGCGCGGTTTGGCTGCCGCTGCTCTCTCCTCAAATTGTGTTTCTTATTTTCTTTTTGTGCTTTTGTAATTGAATTCTGTCCTTGATTTGTGTATTGTGGTGTTTTTATATTTAATTTACTCCGATTATGTGTTTTGTATTTTTGTGATTTTATGCCTTGTATGGTGTCCTTGGGTGTTAGAAAGGCGCCAGCAAATAAAATGAATTATTATAATTATTATTATTATATTTAGTACTCTGACTGAAGGCGGCCAATGTGCCAAAAACCTTCTTGACCACCCAATCCACCTGTAATGCCACTTTCAAGAAACCATGTAACTGAATTCCTAGATTCCTCTGCTCTACAACACTCCCCAGAGCCCTGCCAATCGCTGTGTAGGTCCTGCCTTATTAGACTGCCGAAAAAGCAACAGCTTGCTCTTCTCTCTATTAAATTCCAATAATGATACCTCAGCCCACCTGCCCAACCGATCAAGATAGTGCTGCAAATTTTGACAACTATTTTCACTATCTACTATACCATCCACTTTTGTGTCATCTGCAAACTTGCTCTCATGCCATGTACGTTCTCTTCCAAATCATTGATATAGATGACAAGCAGCAATGGGTCCAGCACCGAACCCTGAGACACACCACTAGTCACAGGCCTCCAGTCCATAAAATACCTTACACCATCACCCTCTACTTCCTTCCAAGAAGCCAATTTCCTAACAATCAGCTACCTCTCCTTGGATCCCATGCAATCTCCCCTTCCAAAGCAGCCAACCATGCAGAACCTTGTCAACTGCCTTGCTGAATTCCTTTATACAATGTCTACAAATCTGCTCTCATTAACCTTTTTTGGTCATATCTTGAAACAACTCACTCAGATTGTGATACATAATCTCCCACATACAAAACCGTGCTGACTGCCTCTAATCACCCCCTGTCCAACTAAAATTAGATTCTAAATGCATGTATATCTTATCCCTCAAAATACTCTCTAGTAATGTTTCGACCAGTTGCTAAGCTAAGCTCAGTGGCCTGTAGTTCCCAGGCATTTCCCTGCAGCACTTCTTAAATGGAGGCACAACATTTGCCACTCTCTAGTCTTCTGGCACCTCTCCCATATTTAATCATGACTCATAAATCTCAGCCAGGGCACCTGCAATCTTCTCTCCAGTTTCCCACAGTGTCCTTGGATATATCTGATCATGCCTGGATCTGTCTACCTTCATACGCCTCAGGACCTTCAGCATCTCCTAGACCTTAACAATTACTGCCCTCAAGACATTTCCATTGACGGCCCCCATGTCATCCAGTTCTCATGTCTTAAAAAACAAGGGGAAAAATATTCATTGAGGGCATTGCCCATCTCCTGTGGCTGAACACAGAGCTGCCTGCTTTGATTCCTGAGGAGTCCCATTCCCTCTCTGGTTACCCTTTTTTCCCTTTATCTATATATCTATATCTATACCTATATCTATATATATATAATATACTAGACCCGTTGGGTCCCAGCATCACACGGGAGGGCTGGTCCCCCAGCGCAATATTCCACCTCTCCACCAATTCCAACATTGGTGGCCAGTGAGGGAGGGGGGGGGGCTTTCTGGAGCGCTAGTATGGGTGTTGTGCGCTGAAGGGACTAGTTTCCAGAGGGCTAGTATGGACATTGTGGGCCAAATGGATTCTTGGGCTGGCGGCTCAATCACTCAAGCGTGTTGTGCTGGCAGCTCACTCACGGCTGGTGGGCTCGCAGTTGGCTCACGGCTATTCCTTAAAATTCCATTTCAAGCAGGGTGCAAGGGCACCAAATTCAAGTGCAGTATCATACCATTTCAAGCAGGGTGCAAGGCCACTAAAGACAGCGTGTCGTGACCTCTCCCTCCCTCATCTTGCAGAGACTGAGCCACGCCCACACTTCCGGGTTTTATAGTCCCTCCCCACCTCCCACCAGAAGGGGCGTGGCCTTCATGGCATGATTGACAGGAGAGAATCTCAACATTTTTTTAAACACTAATAACTTATTTTTCATCGATGGGAAAAATCCTCGGCACCTGATGAGCGGAGAGGGACTGAGTAAGATGGCCAAAAATCACAGCCGTACGTGGTAGCGTTTTTTTCTAAAATCAAAATAAAGCGCAAACAGGAAGTGGTCAAGATTAGACTTTTAATTATATAAATGGCAAGGCAGCTCTAATTAGGCAAGGCAGCTCGCTTTAGCACTTTCAAAACCAAAGGCAAGGCAGCTCACTTTAGCACTTTCAAAACCAAAGACAAGGCAGCTCGCTTTAGCACTTTCAAAACCAAAGGCAAAGCAGCTCACTTTAGCACTTTCAAAACTTTCAGTTTCAGTTCACTTTCAGTTAGCCTGACATCGGTGGTGGGCAAGATGCTGGAGTCAATTATAAAAGATGAGATAGCCGAACATTTGGATAGCAGTAACAGGATCGGTCCGAGTCAGCATGGATTTACCAAGGGGAAATCATGCTTGACTAATCTTCTGGAATTTTTTGAAGATGTAACTAGGAAAATGGACAAGGGAGAGCCAGTGGATGTAGTGTACCTGGACTTTCAGAGAGCATTTGATAAGGTCCCACATAGGAGATTAGTGGGCAAAATTAGGGCACATGCAGGGCCGGATTTAGATGAAGAGAGGCCCTAAGCTGTTCCACTTGTGAGGCCCCCCCCCAATCCCCCATGACTAGAGGAAGATGGTCCACCAGATTGACACCGATTACCAGCTGAGCGTGGCCAATGAGATAAGGGTCTGGAAAGCTGTGCTTTATTTATTTATTTATTTATTGCCAGTGCTAGTGTCCAGTTATTGGCTTAAAACACTATTATTCTGAAATGGAGGGCAAGGAAAATTACTGAAGGGTTGTTTAGAGACTACAGTGCGTTGTGACAGCATATGTAAGAAACGCCTATGACAGTGTCAAAAATATTATACACCTTGCAAGGCTCTCAATTAATTATTTTTCTCTGTTGTCAGCCGGTCAACCTTGGCAGCTTTTAAGTTGCCAAATGACAGTTTAGGTGGTCATTTATGACTGCTTGCATGACGCGTGCGATAATGTGCTTGGACGAAGTGCGTAGTTACCAGTCGGAATTATGCTCAATGAAGCACTCACATATTATTTCTGCTTCAAATAAAGCCACAAACTAAACATATTCACCAATCAAGACATGATATATACCACAATGACATGCAGCTAAATTATAATACAGTATCTCAACTCTTTGTACACGTTGCAATGAATGCAATTTCTATTATATCTTTCCACTTCCAAACAAAAATGTGGTTGATCAACCTCAGTGAGACCAAGCGCAGGCTTGGCGATCGCTTCGCACAACACCTCCAATCAGTTCGCAATAACCAAACTGATCTCCCGGTGGCTCAACACTTCAACTCCCCTTCCCATTCTGAATCTGACCTTTCTGTCCTGGGCCTCCTCCATGGCTAGAGGTAGGCCCACCGCATATTGGAGGAGCAGCACCTCATATTTGCTTGGGTAGTTTACACCCCAGCGGTATGCACATTGGCTTCTATAATTTCAGGTAGTCCTTGCTTTCTCCCTCCTTTCCCCTCCCATTCCCAGCTCTCCACAGCCTACTGTCTCCGCCTCTTCCTTTCTTTTTCATGTCACCCCCCCCCCCGACATCAATCTGAAGAAGGGTCTCGACCTGAAACGTTGTCTATTCCTTCGCTCCACAGATGCAGCCTTACCCGCTGATTTTCTCCAGCTCTTTTGTCTACCAATGGGATCCCACCACTGGCCACATCTTCCCATCTCCTCCCCTGTTGGCTTTCCGCAGAGATCGCTCCCTCCGTAACTCCCTGGTCAATTCGTCCCTTCCCACCGAAACCACCCCCTCTCCTGGCACTTCCCCTTGCAACCGCAGGAAATGCTACACTTGTCGTTTGAATTAAGTTCAATACTATGGGGCTGTACATTGGCCATAAAGTTCTGCCTAAAAGTGCCAGAGACCCGGAATGATCCTGAATATGGGTGCTGTCTGAATGGAGTTTGCTCCTTTTCCCTTTGATCGCATGGGTTTTCTCCGGGTGCTCTTGTTTCCTTCCACATTCCAAAGGTGTGCAGGAACCTATTTCAGATCCAACCCAAAATGTAATATTTTCCTTTTGTCCAGAGATTCTGTCTGACCTGTTGAGTTACTCCAGGTTTTGGTGTCTATCTTCAGTTTAAACCAGCATCTGCAGTTCCTTCCCACACACACACAATACTATACGATAGAACTTTATTAATCCCAGGAGGGAAATTGTGTGTGTGTGGGTATTTATATATATATATATATATATATATATATATATATATATATATATATATATATATATATATATAAAAATAAAAATAAATATATATATATATATATATATATATATATATATATAAATATAAATATAAATGAATATATATATATACACCGTTTTGTTTTCTCGTTTATAACATTGTTTACAGAGTACTATGTTCACATATTCTGTTGTGCTGCTGCAAGTAAGGATTTTATTGTTCTAACTGGGACGTGAGAGATTAAAACACTCTTGACTTCCTCCGCTAATGTGTGGGAAAGAACTAGTGTACGGGTAATCAGTGGTCGGCGTGGACTCGGTGGGCTGAAGGGCCTGTTTCCACGCTGTATCTTTAAATTAAACTAAAGACACTAAAACCAGAGGGAGTCTAAAGAAGGGTCTCTACCCGAAACGTCACCCAATTTCTTCTATCCTGAGTTGCTGGCTGCTCCATGGAGTTCCCCCGCACAATTAAAGCATGGAATAGTCTTCACCCTACCATAGTTACCCAACCAGACGCAACTAAATTTAAGGTACCTCTTTTTTCCCCAAGAACCCTTTTTTGCTTAAGTCCAAGTGAAGTGTCAAGAGCGTTTTATTGTCATGTGTCCCAGATAGGACAATGAAATTCTTGCTTGCTGCAGCACAACAGAATATGTGAACATAATACAGTACAGGAGATAAAAGTTCAGTGTGTTTATATACCATAACCATATATATA
>CM075977.1:143857455-143882462 GCA_038087875.1 Malacoraja senta
CACAAGATCAGAGTTTTAATTATGTATGTATTGAAGATTAAACTTGTATCTCTATTTTTTCCGGATCTGAAAAGATCAATAACGTGAAACGTGAAATGCTATTTTTATTTATTTTTCCACAGATACTGCCTGTCCTTGTGATTATCTCTAACCCTCTGTGCTTTTATTTCTGATTTCTAAAATTCAAAATATTTTGCTTTCTTAAAACAAAAGTTGATGCAGTTTGCTGGCCACTCGTTTGACATATTTGAGAAGCTATGGTGTGAAAGATGGGCTGGAGAAGAGCTTGGAATGTATGGGGAAAGATGAATCTGTAATGGTCCAACTGCAAACTAATGAAATAGACAGGAAAGGAAAGGGGATTCTGCTGAAAAAGTGCAGAGCATCTATGGTCCAAATTAAAAAGTAGATCCACAAGTCCATAATTCCTACATGGTCACCCGTGTCATGTGCAAACTGGAATGGGGTAAATATGTGCAGAGAACCAAATGTGTGGCTCAGATATTGGTGTGATAGATCATATAGTTACAATTTATGGGCTACTGTCACGAGTACTGGAAAAAGAGGAGATACCTTGCTGAGAAGTTGGCACTAGAATGGGACTGGATCCAATAGTGAATCAAAGCTAACTATTTTTTTTAATAGGGAAGTGGAGAAGGTGTGATGGGTTCTAATGAGAAGAAACTTAGAAAGTTAAAGGGAGATAACAGCACAAAAAGGTGCAGAATAGCAAAATGAGTTGTAACAATCAGAGTCTGCCTTACAACTACAGCATCCCAGGGTTCACAAGTTGTAGTAGAATTAGGCCATTCGGCCCATCGAGCACCATTCAATCATGGCTGATCTCTGCCTCGTAATCCCATTTTCCTGCCTTCTCCCCGTACCGCTTGACACCCGTTCTAATCAAGAATTTGTCTATCTCTGCCTTAAAAATATCCACGGACTTGGCCTCCACAGCCCTCCGTGGCAATGAGTTCCACAGATTAACTACCCTCTGACTAAAGAAGTTCCTCCTTGCCTCCTTTCTAAAAGAGCGGCCTTTAATTCTGAGGCTATGACCATCCTAGACTCTCTAGGATGGTCCTAGACTCTCCCATCCTTTCCACATCCACTCTATCTATTCCTTTCATTATTCGGTAAGTTTCAATGAGGTCCCTCCTCAACCTTCTAAACTCCAGCAAGTAGAGCCCCAGTGCTGTCAAGCACTCATCATATGTTAACCCACTCATTCATGGAATCATTCTTGTAAACCTCCTCTGGACCCTCTCCGGTGCCAGCACATCCTTCCTCAGATATGGGGCCCAAATTTACTCACAGTACTCCAAATTCAGCCTAAACAGCACCTTATAGAGCCTCAGCATTACATCTCTGTTTTTGTATTCCAGTCCTCTTAATATAAATGGTCAGCATTGAATTTGCCAGGCTGATCCAGACTCTGGGTGCTGTCTATGTAAATGTTGTAATTTTTCTCTGTGACTATGTAGGTTTCCCCAGGATGCTCCACATCCAAACAAGCTACAAATTGAATTATTTACTGTCAACCAACCCAAATGTGGGTGAGTTTCAGGAAAATTAGAGTGCGTTAAGGACCTGTCCCACTTGGCGATTTTTTTCGGCAACTGCCGGCATCATATCAGTGTCACCAAAAGATTTTGAACATTTCAAAATCCAGCGGCGACAAAAAAATGTTGCGACACTTGAAAAAACAACGCGCGTCAATACGTCATCACGCCGCGTCAGGCCGCAAATATTTCGGGGTCCTGATACGTCAGTCAATGATGCCGGCAGTCACTGAAAAAAAATCGCAAAGTGGGACAGGCCCTTAAATGAGCGAGTGAGAGACAACAGATTTTCAGAAAAATTATTAAGGGACACTGGACTGATGGGGATGCTTGATTTTGTAGTATGGCCTCTTACCATGGTGCAAGGAAAATATGACATATGAAAATGCAAGAACATATTTCCAATAAAAGAGTCAAAGCAGAAGAAACTGTTTCAAAGATAAAACTGAAGATATTTTATCTGAATGCAGGATAGGCAAAACTAGGAGTCATTAATAAGCAATAAAGAAACATGGTGTAATTGCAACTATATCTCATTATTAGCTACGTGACCAAAATCTGGCCACAATTAGTACATGGGGTAGCCCTAATATTAAACAATGGATAAACAAACAAAAAGAGGATTTTAGGCAGTAAATCAAGTAGAAGTATCAGCTTGGACGATCCCATGAAATAGCTGGGGACACAGTTCTGAATAGGTACCCAAGCAGTCATGGTAATGCAGTGTGTAACATAAATCTGGAAAATTGCATTGCATGTAGCAATGGTAATACAATACAATAATCATGCAGATTATTAATTATACCAGAGACTGGGCAAACCAGTTAGCAGGAAAAATAATAGAGCAGTGGATGAATTCAGAAAGTGAAAGAGATCATTTTCTAAGGTAGACAAAAAGGCTGGAAAAGCTCAGTGGGTGAGGCAGCATCTATGGAGCGAAGGAATAGGCGACGTTTCGGGTCAAGACCCTTCTTCAGACTGATGTCGGGGGGGGCGGGCTAAAGAAAGGAAGAGGCGGAGACAGTAGGCTGTGGGAGGGCTGGGGAAGGAAGGAGAAAGCAAGGACTACCTGAAGTAGGGTCTCGACCCAAGAGGGAGGGCCATATGTCTGTATTTATGTATGTACTTAATCAATGAACCAATGTTGTATAACGTTAGTACCTCCAGCAAAGCACTTTGGCCAACGAGAGTTGTTTTTTAAATGTGCTATAGAAATAAAAGTGACTTGACTTGACTTGACTACTTAGGAAAACGGAAATGCTCATCGATGTTCTTCGTCAGAATCTCCCTCTTACTGAACTACATTGTCATAGTAGAAGATAGTAGAAGTACATCTCATTGGAGTTTAGAAGAATGAGGGGGACCTCATTGAAACATACAGAATAGTGAAAGGCTTGGACAGTGGATGTGGAGAGGATGTTTCCACTAATGGGAGAGTCTAGAACTAGAGGTCATAGCCTCAGAATTAAAGGACATTCTTTTAGGTAGGACACGTTGGGTCCCTGTCACACAGGAGGCTTGGTCCCCCAACACAATAGTCCGCCACTCACCCATAGCCCCCAACTGCACAGGCGCAGCTCATTTCCCCTCATCCCTAACACTCTCTCCCCCTCATCTTCACCCTCCCTCTTTTCCCCTCTCCTCCTCCCCTCCCCAATCCCTCCCTCACCTCTCTCCCTCTTCTTTCCCCTACCCTCAGTCACTCCTCTCCCTCCCTACCCCCCTATCCCTCTATCCCCCACTCCCCCTATTCCTCCTCACCTCACCCACTGCCCTCCTCTCCCTCTATTCCCCACTCCCTACCTCCTCTACTCCCCCATCCTCTCCCTCTATTCCCCCTTCACCCCCACTCTCCCTCCTCAACTCTTCCTTATTCTTTTCCCTCTCCTCCTACCCTCCACCAATCCCTCCCTCACCTCTCCTTTTCCCTACACTCAGTCACTCCCTCCCTCCCTCCATAACTCCTCTCCCTTCCCTACTCCCCTCCTCTCCCTCTATCCTCTCTCCAGCCCCACACTCCCACCTCACCTCCCCAGGATCTCGTGGTTGCTGCTCCTCTCCCTTCTTGCGTGCCCCGGAGGAGCATCGGCAGCAGCTACGGCCGCGCCAGCGTGTGGGCCGGGGGGTGTGGGGGTTGGGGGAGAGCTTGGGGGAAGAGCCATGGGAGAGGGGGCAGGAGCCAGCGAGGGGGGTCATAGGGGAAGGGGATGAAGCTGCAGGGCGTTGCGATGGCAGTGCGTTTGGGACTCACAGCGGGCGATGGACGCTCTCCTCCATTGGGATCAGACTCTACGCTTTCCGTTTGGCGATATCTCCAACTCCGCGCTGGATCGGGCCACTTCCGGTCCCTCCGAAAATTGTTGGAGGCTTCTGCCGGCCACCCGCAGCGTCCCTTAGCTCCAATAAAGACGCGATGGCATAGGAAGGGGTGGACCGTCCTGGGGAGTGACAGGAGAAGGGACCAATCCGCGCGGCACTGACTGGCAGGAGAGGAGATCGATCTGCGCACGTGCGTTTTTTACGATTTTTAAGCCTCACTAACTTTTACAACATACAACCGATCGGAACGAAACTTGTTGCACTTGCAGCACAGGAGAACGGTGAGTGAGCGGACAAAATGGTACCCCTATCGCGTACCGTTTTTGCGCAAATAGAAAAACAGTGCAAACCGGAAGAACACAAGATCAGAATTTTAGTTATGTATAGATGAGGAGAAATTTCTTTAGTCAAAGGGTGGTGATTCTGTGGAATTCTTTGCCACAGAAGACTGTGGAGGCCAAGTCAGTGGATATTTTTAAGACAGAGATAGATAGATTCTTGATTAGTACAGGTGTCAGATGTTATGAGGAGAAGGCAGGAGAATGGGGTTAGGAGGGAGAGATAGATCAGCCATAATTGAACGGCAGAGCAGACTTGATGGGCGGAATAGCCTAATGAATGATGAATTAACTCAGTGGGTCAGGCAACATCTCTGGAGAAAAGGAATAGGTGACGTTTCAGGTCGAGACCCTTCTTCATAGTAGAACCTAAGTTGAGTATTTGATCTAACGTTAATATGACCAAAAATCAGCCATTTTCACATTTATGACAGTCAACACCAGTCTCCAAGCTGCCTGCACTCATCTGCTGGAGACATTTTCATCCTTGCGTGTATTCTCTCCAGGATTTTCTACACTGCTGCAATATTCCTTTGTTTTACTCTTCCTATACTTGACGTTGACCAAAACTCTGCTAACCCTATGCCAACATCACCCATCATTGCTCCGTTTGTTGTCCTGCATGGCTCCAGGTTAAGCAATTCCACCAATTTTAAATTATCTTTGTTTTCAAGGTGGTCCACTCTTTTAATTCTCACCATCTCTGTAGACTTCCCCAACCCTATACCTCCAACATACCTGCTCTGTTCAAGTTCTGACCTCTTGAACATCTCTGCATGGAATACTCCAGCCCTGCAAGTCACTGTTGCAAAAGCTCTTTGCTGTGGAATTCTCTTCCATGACATATCATACTCTCTTTTCTGCCTTAAAACCCTATATAGACCAACAACCTTTATCATGTTTTTGGTTATAGGCCTTAATGTGGAGTTGCAACATTATTTTGTTTGATAAAGCTCTTGTAAATCACTTAAGGGCGTGCTTCTTGTGCTATAAGTGTTCCAAAAAGTAGCACCATCAGAGCTATGATTAAAAAGTCACTGGCCTGCATCATTTCCTGTTTTATTTTTTAGCTCTAGCATCCTTTTTTTTTTTTTTTTTTTAAAGTAGATCATTTCTAGAGAAACCATGCCTCTGCTTACTTCGCCTTTGCTATGCACCAATCTAAATTTAGAGACCAAGGTTCATGGTCAATTTTGCTTGTTCACGAGGTGCAACTTTCACAAAACTGAAGATAAATGCACAATTACCTAAACGATTTAACTTTCAAAGCAGCATTTCCAAAAAGTACTATATTGCCAAACTTATACTTAAAGCGTCAACGTCCTAAGTAAATATTAGTATAGAAAGCAAAGATCGCAAATCAATTAATTCAAAATAAGCCTCATTGGTGTTTACACTTTTACTGTAATACATATAGTAGATTTTTGTCAGCGCCCATAATTTAATTTCAAGAATCTATTATTGTACTCCATAAGAATCATCGAATCTTGCGGGTATTGAAGATCTATTAATTTTGATTAAAAGCCAATATCACATTGCATTTACTGCAGGGAAAATACTCTGCATATGATATTTGAACTATTTGTTGACCAAATGGATTTCATTGCTTTATGTCTCAGCATTTTCAATTGAGGAGAGCGGGTGACTAAAGGAAAGATGCTCAAGCGGAGACTAAACACCATCACTGGAATGAGAAGCTGCTTTCTATGATGTACATTCTTGGAATCTACATATTGGAAACCTGGAACAATAGTCTACTATTATTGTCCAAGTTTCTCATCTTGGACTCAATATGAAAACATTTTTTTGAACTTCATTCCAAACAATAACATGCAGATTTCATCTCTTAGGAGTGCCTGTGGAAATAGCTGACTATTTTTGCATTCGGAATAAAAATTCAATCGACATACAATCCTTTCAAACTGTATTACAAAATACATTCAAATACATTCACATACATTACATTTACTTAAAATATTTTACAATCATCACTTTGACGTTTTCTATGCTAATGGCATCCTCTGTGACTAGAACTGATTCCTTATTGGCAATCTTTCCTACAAATCCAATATTTAAGTTAACATTAGCAAGCATGATTTATTAGCTTTTAAACGTGAATAGTAGAGCCATTCACATTGTCTGGAACCCGACTGTTCCGTTGCCATAGAAAATAAAATCCTCTCAATTAATGTGCCGGTTTAATTGGCTAAAATAATACTAATAGCAGTGAGTCTGGTATTTTTATTTCAGTAAGATCCTGTTCGTATTTGCACATTACACTTGCTTGCAATCCCCAGAGGATACAACTCCAACTACGCTTTCCCCGCAGTGCGATCCACAAACGTAAAAACACTAATATATTTTGACAAATGTGAAATATAGGCCAAATAGGCTAGGGATTGGATTGCACGTTAGCTCTAACGTTTATCTCTAGCGTTTAAGTACATTTTAAATGTTATTGCAATAACTAATAAATTGCAGTCCGATTCTCGGGATTTGGCTGTGGCATTACAGCAAGGTTCAGGCAAGTGAGCGGGCACTACTCAAAAGGAGAAAACGGGGCCTGGCACTGACCTCCAGTCAGCATTTTCTAAACACTGCCCAACGATGTGCAGAAGAGGGCTGTCAATATTACACAAAATCTTGAATGCGAAAAAGATCGTTCAAATAATCAGTCCATGCAAACATTTGAGTTCTACTCGAGTCAGCTCCCATCTGACCTTAACTCGACCGCATTCTCTTCCTCATGTTACTTACTATTCGCCAAGTTCAGGCGGACGTCAATAATCTTTCAAGCAACCGAAAAGGCTGTTTAAATAAACTCACCTGTTTAAATAAACCCACCTTTTTAAATAAATCCCTACCGTCCATTGAAAGGAGAGGTTGCTGCCTCCTTCCCCGCCTGCCTGGCCAGCCAGCAGTTGCTATATCACAGCACCGTATGCGACGGAACGCCGCTGTTTTGATACAAACGCTCCCAGCTCGTATCTAATTGAACGTCAACCTTGCGTCTGCGTCAAAATCCTCACGGCCACCGAAGCTCTTCGCCCCCCCCCCCCCTCCCCCCCCACAAAATCCTTCCTCACAACGATCTCTGTCTGTATGCTCCCTATTGCACTATCGGGATTTAATAACGCTCCTCCCCATAAAAAATGGGCCCGTTGTAATAATTGTATACAGTCTAGAATTATGGCATGGAAACAGACGCTTCGTCCCACCGAGTTCATGCGTGGGCCGATTCGCCAGTTCACACTATGTTATCCCATTTTCGCATCCACTCCATACACATTAGGAGCAATTTTACAGAAGCCAATTAACGGACAACCCCGCATGTCTTTGGGATGCTGAAGGAAACCGGAGCACTGGGAGGAAAGCCACGCGGTCACAGGGAATGTAGAAACAAGGAGCTGCAAGTGGACACAAAATGCTGGCGTAACTCAGCGGGGCAGGCATCATCTCTGGAGAGAAGAAATGGGTTACGTTTCGGGTCGAGACCCTTCTTCAAATGTTGGTTTACACAAAAGAACGCAAAGTGCTGAATTAACTCAGCAGGTTAGGCAGCATCTCCGGAGAACATGGATTGGTAATGTTTCGGGGCGGGACCGAAAATGTGCAAACTCCACACAGAACAGCACCCGAGATCAGAAATGAACCGTTAAAGAAGGAACTGCAGATGCTGGAAAATCGAAGGTACACATAAAATGCTGGAGAAACTCAGCGGGTGCAGCAGCATCTATGGAGCGAAGGAAATAGGTAACGTTTCGGGCATCAGAAATGAACCCGCGTTTTTGCTGCAGTGAGGCAGCAGCTTCACCCGTTGTGCTACCCAGGCAACAGGGATATTGAAATAGAGACTTTTCATTGCTTTTTTTTTAAACAAAATCTGAAATTTCAACCTTATCATTTCTATGAGTTAGTTATCTTAATATTCAGTACATTCATTGCCCATATTGTAGTATTATACGATAGAATGCGAATACATTTAATGTCAAATGATACCATTTATTCCCGATTGGACTTCAAATATTTAATATTATCTGTGATCACCTGCAATGAAATATTGACAAACTTAATATGCTAAAGTTACAAAGCCCTTTCCTTCTTTAGGAAGACCAGTTACTTGAATGAATAATCTCATAATTCCAACCAAACTTGGCAACCTGAAACTGGAACTGAAATGAAAAGCACAGCATAGGTCCTTCAGATCACAATATCTGTGTCCAACACAATACAAATTAAACTAATCTCTTCTGCCTGCACATGATCCATATCCTTCCATTCTCGTGTGCCTTTTCCAAAAGCCTCTTAAACATCACTATCGTATCTGTGTACACCACCAGCAGATTCCAGGCAACAGCTGGTAAAAAAAAATTGCCCCGCGCATCTCCTTTAAAACTTTTCTCCCTCTTACCTAAATGCTATGCCTACTAATATTTAACATTTCGACCCTGGAAGAAATATTCTGACTGTATCTATGCCTCTCATAAACCTCAGATTTCTGGATTCTCTCCCCATTTAGAAAATAATCTGCGCCTTTATTCCAACTACCAAGATGCATGACTCCACACTTTGCTACACTATATTCTATATGCCACTTCTCTGCCCACTCTCCCAACCTATCCAAATCCTTCTGCAGAGTCCCTGCTTTCTCTACACTACCTGCCCCTCCACCTATTTTTGTATCATCTGCAAACCTGGCCACAAAGCCTTCAATCCCCTCATCCAAATCATTAATATACAACGTGAAGAACAGCGGCCCCAGCACCGAGCCCTGTGGAAGTCTGCTAGTTACTGGCAGTCAACCAGAAAAAGCCCCCTTTACTGCCACTCTTTGCCTTCTGCCATCCAGCCAACATGATATCCATCTGCCCCTTGATACCATGGGCTCTCATCTTCCTTAGCAGCCTCCCGTGTGACACCTTATCAAAGGCTTTCTGAAAATCGAGGTAAACAACATCTGCTGCCTCTCCTTTGTCTGTCCTGCAATTTATTTATTTAAAGAATTCCAGCAAATTTGTTAGGCAAGACCTCCCCTTCACAAAGCCACACTGACTTTGGCCTATTTTATTGTGAACTTCTAAGTACTCGGTAATTTCATCCTTTATAATGGACTCTAAAATCTTACCAACCACTGAAGTCAGACTAACCGGCCTATAGTTCCCACTATTCTGCTTTGCTCCCTCCTTGTGCAGCGAGGTAATATTGGCAATTTTCCAATCATCTGAAACCACTGCCGCCTCTAGTCATTCTTGAAATATCACCATCAATGCCTCCATCAATCTCTAAAGCCACCTCTTTCAGAACCGTAGGATGCAGTCCATCTGGTCCAGGTGACTTATCCATCTTCAGCCCTTTCAGCTTCCCAAGCACCTTCCCTCTTGTAATAGCTACTTTACTAACTTCCACTCCCTGACTCTCAGGCACAGTGTATTCCACTGTGAAGATTGATGCAAAAAAGTTATTCAACTCCTCTGCCGTTTCTTTATTCCCCATTATCATTTCTCCTGCCTTCTTTTCCAGCAATCCAACATCCACTCTTGCCTCTTTCTTACTCTTTATATAACTGAAGAAACTGGAGTGGAAGATTGCAACCTTCACGTTGTCCGCCCTGTTTCGACGAATGCAATCAACCCGGCGTGCACAATCAAATAAGATCAAATAGAACAAGTTGTCCTACAACTTTAGGCTGTGCACGCCATACGCAAGAAGAAGACTGAAGAAACTCTTGCTAAACTTGTAAATTACCTCCCCAATTTAGTACTTTCAAGGTCCAGACTTATGTTATTCATAACTCAATTCAGTGTAGTTTATTGTCACGTGTACCGAGGGACAGTGAAAAGCTTTTGTTGCGTTCTAACCAGTCAGAAGAAAGACAAAACACGATTACAATCGAGCCATCCAAATTGTACAAATACGATAAGGGACTAACATTTAGTGCAAAGTCTGATCAAGGATAGTCCGAGGGTCACCAATGAGGTAGATAGTAGTTCAGCACTTCAGTTCAGTTCAATAGGATGATTCAGTTGCCTAATAACAGCTGGGAAGAAACTGTCCCTGAACCAGGAGGTGTGCGTTTTCACACTTTATACCTTTTGCCTGATGGGAGAGGGGAGAAGAGGGAGTAGCCAGGCTGCAACTAACATAAAACTTAAAGAACAAAAGTGCTGGGGGAACTAAGTGGGTCAGGCATGTCTGTGGATTTCCACCATAGCATTCCCTCCACAGGTGCTTCATGACCCACTGAGTTCTTCCAGCACTTTTCTTTTAGTTCAACATTCCAGCATCTGCAATTTCTCATGTCTCCTTAAAACCGAACTAGTTGTGACCACTGTTCCCAAAATGCTCTCCCACTGAAACATCAGTCACCAATCAGTCTTGTTTCCCACTTTTAATGAATGATCTACATACTGTTTGAAGAAATGCTTTTGGATACACTTAACAAATTCTTCCTTGTCCAAGCCTCATGCGTTAAGAAAGACCAATCAATGCTGATGCCCCCCGACTAACGTAAGGGTTATGTCCTACGGACCCTTGCGTAAATCAGATGTTACGCAAGCAGGAATTGGAAACGTTATTGCACACGCGTAAATTCACTATTCAACATGGAGACCACGGGGGAGCTCTGACGTGGAGAACATGGGGGAGCTACGACGCGGAGACCAGTGGGGTTAAAGTTAGAGTTTACATTCGATGCCTATTACGTAAGTCGGGGAGTGCCTATATTGGGGAAGGTAAAGTCATCCATTACAACTATCCGGTTGCTTTTACGTCTTCCCATAATCTCTCACTGGTTATTGGGAGGCCTATCGTATAATCCTATTAGAGGGACTGCACTATCTGAGTTCTACCCATATTGCCTCAGAGGGTGAACCCTCCAATATCTCCTCAGTACAGCTATGACTTTATCCCCGATTAGTAATGGAACTCCTCCATCAATTTTACCTCCCTATGTCTAAAAGATCGAAATCCTGGAACATTGAGCTGTCACTCCTGTCCCACTCACAACCACGTTTCTGAATGGCACAGATCATAGTTCCATGCACTGATCTAGGCTCAAAATTAATCTGCTTTATCTATAATACTTCTTGCATTGAAATAAACACAGGTTTAGGTTTATTATTAATGTCAAGTATACCGAGGTATCAAGTTAACTCATATTCTATAGGTAGAGCTAAGGGGAAAATACAGAGTGCAGAATATAGCTCTCAGCATTGTAGCGCATCAATTGAGCCCATCAGTCTCACCATGTTTATTAACCTGCCTTAGTGAGTCCTTCCTTTCATACTTACTTGTCATAACCCCTAACTTCCCATCAGTCACTTCATTTGCTGATCTGCAACTCTGGCTCATGCTTCCCTGATACTTTAGATCAAACCATCCCGAGTAGCACTAGCAAACCTCCCTGTGAGGATTTTGGTTCCTCTCCAGCTCATTTCTCTTGCACAGGTATTCCAGCTTCCCTGACCTGGAAGAAAGGCTCCACTTTCTTCACACATCTGAAACCCTCCCCTGTATACCAACTTATTTGCCACATATTGATCCGCATTATCTACAGTATATCTAATTCTTTGGAAATTGTACTAGTAAGGATTTTCCCTTCAATTTTGCCTATCCCCATGTTATTCCAAGGATTTATTTAATGGCAGGGCCAGCCTTAGGAGGTGCGGGGCCCAATTGGGAACAATTTTCATAGAATTATTAAAATATAATTATAAATGAGTCATATTCAGGCACGTGTCGTGAGTAATATGACACTGTCGGCTTTAAAAAAATCTTAAACCGCACATGCGCAAATTGTTCTCCTCTCTGTAAAAATAAAAAAAAATAAACTAACAATTCAATTTGCCCAAGGCTTCCAAATCTCATTCTTTCTGAATTACTGAATTGCGGGAAGGGCAGGAGCATTGAGAAGGAGGGGGTCGGGGATCATGCCAGTAACCCACTCATTCACCGCTGCCGAGGCGCCCTGGGCGCGGAGCCACCGCATTGTGGCCGGGGAGGGAAGCCACTAGCGTGGCTACGAGCGGCCGCCATCACCGGACAGTGGAACCGACTGCCATCTCAGCCCCTTCTGCCGGCCCGCTCACCTCTGGCAGTGCTCTCCGTCTGAACAGTGAGGGGACCAGCTCAAGAACAAAGATCATAGAGCGGTGTGGGTCAGTGGGTGATGGATAACATCACAGCGTGCGGTGGAGCTTACTCCTGTGTCAGCACGAACAAGGCATCAATTGAGGTTACTCGCCCTGAAATATGGAGTAAGCTCCATCGCCGCTGTCCTGTTATCCATCGCCCGCTGACACGCTCTTGAGCTGGATGCTGGCATGATCCCTGACCCCCTCCTTCTCAACGCTCCTGCCCTCCCCGCAACTTTACCCCTGGCCAGACTACCCACAACGCTGTGAAAGGAACTCTCCCCACCCCCCCTCCCCCAGCAACGCTGTCCTTTTACAGCCGCTTCCCATCAGCTGCTAGCAATGAGGGATAGACTTGGCTACAGTCGTTCTTGATGTTGCTGTACTGAGGGTTGCTGTACATCGTTCTTGATGTTGCTGTACTGAGGGATAACAAAGTCTATCTTTCTTGGCTAACAACCTAACCTAACAACATCCAAGATGCAGGTACATTTTTTAACAATGTTACAAAATTTTGAGATTTAAAAAAATCAAGTCTGCAATTTATCCCATCAGATAAAGCACAAAAAAGTTTAATTTGACACCTAATTCACTTTCATATCTTCAGTATTAAAAAAGTTATGACCATTTTCATACTCGGAAATTAGCTCGGTAATTGCTTTTCCATTGACTTAACACAAAAGCTGTGATCGAGGACAGTCAAAAGCCCATAACTTTCTTAAAAATTAAGAGAACTGAATGTAATTTTCAGTTATTATAGATTGAAGCATTCTGAAACAAATATAAAATATCTTACTTGGAAATTAAAGCATATAATTAGTTAATTAGCTAATTGTAGCTAATTACAAAATTGACCGTTGTGACGGAAATAACAATAAACACCCAGACTGCCTTGAAAATTAAAAAATGTGATATTCTCAATATCAGAACTTTAATATTATTGTATAATATGCTGTAAGTCCGTAACAGATAGGTAAATAAATTACAATTTCTAGCAATAGACCAGGTCTTTATGGAGAAGATCTGTTGCTAGCTGGTACATTGGCATATCATAATCAGTAGCATCATCATACTCCTCAGATTATAACCAATAAACAACTCTGTACACCTTGTTTTTCCTCAACTTTTCAATTTTGGCATTGTAAACTACAAGTTTTTGCTCTTCAAACCACGCATGACATGCCTTTCTGCCCACTACTTTCCCATTAAGAATGTCCTGTAGATTCCATTTCTTAAGAAAAGGATAATTTTTCAAAATAACCTAAGTATCCAAATAACAAACTAATCCCATTCACACAAGAATATAACATGATTTTTAAATCTCACTGTCATGAATTAATATGCCAGATCTGTGATGGAAATGGGTTTTAGGAACTAGGGGTACGCTAAGGTCCGTGAGGCTGAGGTTGGGAAGGAAGGGGGGGGGGTAGAAGCTATAAGCCCCCCATGATAAATGTTATCTATCTATGAAATTGAAGATAGACAAAAGCTGGAGGAGCTCAGCAGGACAGGCAGCGCAGCGACTCTGGAGAGAAGACCCTTCTTCAGACTGAACTGAACTCTCGTCGGTGAGAGTACTTGTGATTGTCTGAAGAAGGGTCTCGACCAGAAACGCAACCCTCTCCCCAGAGCCCCTGCCTGTCCCGCTGAGCCACCACAGACAGGGAGTTGAAGGTAGACACAGGGGGTCCACCTTCAACTTCAGAGCCAAACAAAAAACAGAGTGCTGGAGGAACTCAGCGGGCAAGGCACCACCCGCGGAGGGAACATATCACTTATTTTCGCGAGCATTTCTAAACGATTCCAAAGACCGTTTGACGAAGTAACTAGCAGTGCCAGTAATACACAACGCACCACGTCTGAGGCAGGGTGTCCAAAAGCGGAGGTAAGGTTCACCGAAAACATTTATTATAAACATGGAAACAACATACAAGGAAGGGTCCAAGGGTCACTCGGCCGAATAACTCTAGGCTACAGATCGACACAAAAAGCTGGAGTAACTCAACGGAACAGGCAGCATCCCCGGAGAGAAGGAATGGACAACACTTGGCTATGGCAGCTTTCAGCCTCGTGAGTGTAATTAATATTGACCTCGGTCAAAAAAGCTGAAACAGGGCAGGTAACATATTTTAACTAACTTTAAAATCTCCAGTATTGCACTGCACCACATACGGACATGGTTCCGTGTATCACATAGAGACAAGACCACTGGAGATTTTTTTAAATTTATTATTGGGTCTTGTGCTAATATTTCTAATAACATAACAAACACAAGAAATGTATGCCAAGGCAAGCCCATCACGGCAGCCCATTGTTCGAACATGTACAGCAGCTGTCAAATGCACCACTCTCCTTCCACCAGCACCCTGCCTCCACAGTCTACCTTTGATTTTCCAGCATCTGTAGTTCCTTCTTACACACTATATCACTTATCAGGAGCCACCACGGGCCAGGACTCCCCCCCCCCCCCAATAGAAAGGAACCGCAGATGAAGCTGTCACCGCAAAACGTCGAAGAAGGAACTACAGATGCTGGAAAATCGGAGGTAGACAAAAATGCTGGAGAACCTGAGCGGGCGAGGCAGTATCTATGGAGCGAAGGAAATAGCCAACGTTTCAGGCCGGGTCTGAAGAAGGGTTTCGACCCGAAACGTTGCTTATTTCCTTCGCTCCACAGATGCTGCCTCACCCGCTCAGTTTCTCCAGCATTTTGTCTACCGCGAAACGTCAATGGTTCCGGGAATGCCGAGGCAACAGGGTGAGAGAAAGGGAGTGAGAGAGCTAGAGAGAGAGATGAGATGGGGAGCGGGAGAGAGAGAGCGGGAGAGTGAGAGAGAGAGAGGGAGGGAGAGAGCGAAAGACAGAGACACAACGTGGGTCGGTAGGTAAATTGAATGACTAACCTGCCCACCAAGAAGAAGCCCTCAATCATGATGGTGAGTTTTAAGAAATTCTCAATGTGTCATCAATGCATCGATCTACATTCCTCAGTAAATGTAATTGTGTTTTGATCAAGTATTAATGACGCTGCGTGAATTGTATTCAAAGGAACGCAGCGTTATTAATACTGGTTCAAAACACAATTACATTTACTGAGGAATGTGGATCGATGCATTGATGACACATTGTATAACTACTTGTTAACTACTGGCTGTTAATAAGTGCTAACAGTAGTAGTTAACAAATCATTTGTGTCTGATGGCCGTGCAGCGGTTGTTATCCATGTTTGTTTTGTAAAAAAATCCGTATGGCGAATGTTTAAAAAAAAAATCTTTATTTATCAAAGCGAATTTGTATTTCCTTATGAAATACGGAAAATTAACGCGGGGCCCCCCTTAGGCGCGGGGCCCAATTAGGAGACATCGGTTCAATCGGCTTAAGGCCGGCCCTGTCTAACGGAATGTCCCAGGAACACCACTGGCTCCATGCTGCCCAAACATAAACCAATCTAGCAGACACAAAATCTTTATTCCTTTATCATCACAGGACAGATTCCTAGAATTCCTTGCATAATCTCACGGTGAGAATGCATTCATCCAAAAAACTGTAGCACTGTCAGGTGGCAATTCCACATCATCATTTCAAAGGCAACCGAGGGGAAGGCAGTTGATGTCTGTATCCATCCAAATCATTGTACTAGAAATAGGCCAAAACAGGATTGCAATCAAAGATGAATTTACACAAATCAAAGGTAACATAACCAGCTGTAACCAATATTTTACTGTTTTCATTATCGTTGATGGTGCAGCAGTTGGAATTGCTGTTCACGATTCCAGGAGCTCGAGTTTGATCCTATTCTCCGATGTTGTCAATGTCGAGTTTGCACATCCTCCTAATGACCACCTGGGTTTCTATTTGGTTACAATTTACTCCCATATCCCAAAGATGAGCTAAAAAGTTAATTGACTATTGTAAATTAGTGTAAGTGAAAAACGAACCACAAAAAGGAAATGATGAACATCGATTGCAGAGGGTAGGCAGAAGGGACTAATGGGATCCCTCTGCTGGGAGCCAGCATGAAGATGGTGGGCTGAACCTTAAAAAGTATCTGGGAAAATGCTGGAGGAGTATTTTGAATTGAATTTACATACACTCCAACTCTTTTAAGTCAGTGTTTATGTAAATGCTCTTAAAATTACCCACTGGAAAGCTATGCTCCTTACATATCTATAGAAAAAGTAAAATCGGGTTCCATTAGCCAGGTCTTTATCAGAGGCAAAACCAATGCAGTATCTTGCACTGTGATAATGCAGACTTCGAAGCCTTTATTGAATTGTAGTAATAATGCCCAGATCAAAATTCATGACCGAGGTAGTTTGGTGATTAGGAAAATTCGAAAGGTGTAAGAGTAGGTCAATAAGATCATGGGTGATCAGATCATGGACACAGCTCCACATCTGCCTGATCCAGATAATCCTCAACTCACTTTAAAATAATCTTTGCCTTGGTCTTGCAACTCAAATTCCACAGGATAATTGTGCTAGAGAATTCCAAAGATGAACAACTCTCCTCATCTAATGAGTGATACGTTTTTCTGAAATTGTACCCTTGTAGCGGCACCTGCTGGTGCTCGCAGGTATCGAACCCTGCGGTCGGGTCCTGCGCACACGTGACTCTGGGAGGGGTCGTGTTTTCGCGCGGTTTCTGGGCTGTGCCCATTCAGTTGTTCGGAGACCACCGTTGTGGTTAGTTCTGTTAGTGGCGATCGTTGGACACATTGTCGGCAAATCATTTTTGTGAATAAAATTTGATTTTGAAAATCCGACTTTTGTCTCAATCCGTCAAACCCTCTTCAAGAGGGAAACAGCTCTCCACATTTACCTTGTCAAACCGTCTCAGAATCTTCATTTTCATGTAGAGGACCTTTCAATCTTTTAAACTCCAATCATAGGCCCAACTTGCTCAAAATTTCTTTAGAAGACAACGCCTTCACTCCAGAATGAATCTTGTGAAGCTTCTGTAACTGCCTCAAAAAGGGTAAAAGGACAGTATACCGATCTTTAAATAGCTTCAAAACTGTAAGCAGTACTCCAAGTGTGATCTTGCCAACTCTTGCAGCAGTTCAATACCATCATCCCCTCACTACTTATCAAACTCAGAGAACTGGTTCTCTGCTCGTCCCTTTGCAGTTGTATCCTCGACTTCCTCATTGGCAAAAACACTTCCTCCTTGATAATCGTCAACACAGGAGCACTCCTTCCTGCTCAGTCCGAACTCTACTTTCTCTATACCCACGACTATGTAGCCTAACACAGCTCCAACACCGCCTTTAAATTCGCTGATGATATCACTGTTGTTGGACGAATACCAGGCAATGATAAGTCAGAGTATGGAAGGAAGACTGATAATCCGATTGAATGGTGCCACAACATTGCTCTCAATGTTAGCAAGACCAAAGAACTGATTGTTGACTTCAAGAAGTGTAGTCCAGGGACCCAGGAACCTACCTTCATCGGCATCAACAGCTTCGTTCCTGGGCATATATATCTCCGAAACCAATCTATCCTGGCCCAGCAGTTCAATGCAATCACAAAGAGAGCTCATCAAAGCTTCAACTTCCGTAAAAGATTGAGGAGATTTGGTATATTGCCAAATACTCTACTGAATCGCTACAGCTGCATGAAGGAAGTCTCATGACTGGTTGCATCACAGCCTGGTTTGATAACTCAAATGGCCAGTAACAAAGGAGGTTGCAGAGAGTAATGGACATTGCCCCATCCATCATGAGTACTGACCTCCCCACCATCGAAGGGATCTATTGGAGATGCTGCTTCAAAAAATGTTATCAATATCAAAGATTCACACCACCCAGGCCACATTCTCATTTTTCTGCTACCATTGTGAAGAAGGTACAGGTGCCAGAAAACTGATCTCCAGATTCAGAAACAGCTTCTGCCCAGCAACCATCAGGCTCTTGAATAATGCACAACCAACGAGTACCTCAGCAATTATGATCTTCTATGGACTTTTTTCTTTTTGGTTGCATTTCGTACTTAAGGTTTGCACTATTGTTCTCTGGCTACCTTTTATTACTGATTATTAATTTTTTGTATTATTGATTATTATATATTTATATATGTGTTTTGTCTTAATAGGCCTATAAAGTTGCAGCAAGTAAGAATTTCATTATTCTGTAGCTGGTATATATGACAATTAAAAGCTCTTGACACTTCTCTGCTTACATACACCACCCTATCAAAATAAAGGCCAACGTTGTATTTGGATTCCTAATTACTTCTACTTGCACATTAACTTTTTGTGCTTCATGTTCGAGGACACACAGTTATCTCCACACTTAAGCATTGTGTAATAACTCTCTCTATTTAAACAATATCTGCTTTTGTATTCTTCCTACAAAGTAGTTAACACCACATTTTATCACATTATACTTCATCTGCCCCATAGCTTAACCTAGTTGTATCCTCTTACAGACAATCAGGGGTGGAAGATTGCAACCTTCACGTGGTCCGCGCTGTTTCGACGAATGCAATCAACCCGGCGTGCACAATCAAATAAGATCAAATTGTCCTACAATTTTAGGCTGTGCACGCCGTACGCAAGAAGAAGAAGACACTCACAACTTCTTCCCGACTATTCTTGTATCATCAGCAAATATACTACAATACATCTCAATCATTGGTATAAATTATAAATAGTTGAGGTCCCAGCACTGATGCCTGTGACATTCCACTAGTTAGTTGCCAACTGTTACTCTGTTTGTTATCCCAATTTTGTTTTCTTTAGTTAGTCAAACCCCTACCCATTCTAATATATTATTCCTAAAGCCATAACCTATCATGCAGTAATTATCATGTAGAAACATAGAAACATAGAAAATAGGTGCAGGAGTAGGCCATTCGGCCCTTCGAGCCTTTGATATGATCATGGCTGATCATCCAACTCAGTATCCCATCCCTGCCTTCTCTCCATACCCCCTGATCCCTTTAGCCACAAGGGCCACATCTAACTCCCTCTTAAATATAGCCAATGAACTGGCCTCAACTACCTTCTGTGGCAGAGAATTCCACAGATTCACCACTCACTGTGTAAAAAATGATTTCCTCATCTTGGTCCTAAAAGTCTTCCCACTTATCCTTAAACTGTGACCCCTAGTTCTGGACTTCCCCAACATCGGGAATAATCTTCCTGCATCTAGCCTGTCCAACCCCTTAAGAATTTTGTAAGTTTCTATAAGATCCCCCCTCAGTCTTCTGAATTCCAACGTGTACAAGCCAAGTCTATCCAGTCTTTCCTCATATGAAAGTCCTGCCATCCCAGGAATCAGTCTGGTGAACCTTCTCTGTACTCCCTCTATGGCAAGAATGTCTTTCCTCAGATTAGGAGACCAAAACTGTATGCAATAATCCAGGTGTGGTCTCACCAAGACCCTGTACAACTGCAGTAGAACCTCCCTGCTCTTATACTCAAAATCCTTTTGCTATGAATGATATGTAATATGATGATTATGAAATGCATCTAGCAATATGAAAGGCATCTAGCAACCTTAATGCATTACAGATTATTTCTTCTTTATCTCCTCTGATTGTTATATCCTCAAAAACACTAAGAAATTGGTCATATGTAATTTCCCATTCCAAAGGTACACTGACACGCTTCATTTAAAAAATAATAATCGTTTCCATCACTTTCTCAATCACAAATGTCATAGTTAGGCCAAAGTTTCTTGCTTTCTGTGTTAAAGAAGGAACTGCAGATGCTGGAAAATCGAAGGTACACAAAAATGCTGGAGAAACTCAGCGGGTGCAGCAGCATCTATGGAGCGAAGGAAATAGGCAACGTTTCGGGCCGAAACCCTTCTTGCCTATTTCCAATCTGCTGTATGCCAATAGTTGTACAATTTGATAGCCACAGGGAAAAAGGATCTCCTGTGGTGTTCTTGGTGGAACCAGTCTGTTGCTAAAGGTTGACCAATGTCATGGAGGGAGTGAACTGCATTGTCCAAGATGCTCCACAGTTTGGAGCCAGCCTTCTTGATGAGCTTGTTAATCCTATTGGCATCCGTGGCCTTCACCCTGCAGCCCCAGCACACGACAGCGAAGAAGATGGCGCTGGCCACCACCGATTGGTAGAACACCCGCAGCATATTACTGCAGACATTGAAGGAGCAGAGTACAGACGGCTCTGTTCCTTCTTGTACAGGGCCTCAGTGTTCCTGGACCCGTTCAGTTTACTGTCCAGGTAAACTCCAAGGAACTTGTACTCTTTGGTAAACTGCACATCCACACCATTGATGGGGACAGGGGTGTTCCTCTACCCATAATGTCCACTACTAACTCCTTCGTCATGTCGGTGTTGAGCTGCAGGTGATTCATCCCACACCACTCAACAAAGTCGTTGACTACACCTCTGTATTCAGCTTCCCTCCCCTCACTGATATGCCTCTTTAACATTGGATCTGCTGTATGCCAATGTTTTCATATCCTTGGTGGGACAGTCAACAAACTGAGTGAAAGTGGGTAGGGTTGCGTCCAAAGTCACATGGTTGAAATCCCCCATGGATGAGAGCACACGGGTGTTGTCTGGAGTCTCGCGGTGACTGTGTGGATGACGTCACCCACGCGCAGCGGGTTGGCGGACGGAGGAATGTAAACAGCCACCACAATGGCATGTGAGAATTCCCTGGGCATATAGTATGGACGGAGACTCACAGCCATCAGATCAACGCTCCTTTACCGTGATGTGACCAGGGTTGCACCATTTGTTGTTAACGAGAATAGCAAGTCCCCCGCCTTTACACTTCCCACTCTTGGCAGTCCCTGTCCGCCCCAACCAGGGGCAGAAATCCCGGGGGGGGGGGGGGGGGGGGGGGGGGGGGGGTAGGGGGGACACGTTCCCCCTATTTTGAGAGGTGGGGGACTGGCAGGCCAAGGAAGATCTCCACAGCTGATGACAGAAGAATTCTCTCTATAATAAAGAAAAATCCCCAAACACCTGTCCGACAGATCAGGAACACTCTTCAGGTGTGGATTTGTCAATGACCACTGTCCGCAGAGGACTTCATGAACAGAAATACAGAGGCTACACTGCAAGATGCAAACCAATGGTTAGCCACAAAAATAGGATGGCCGGGTTACAGTTTGCCAAGAAGTACTTAAAAGATCAACCGCAGTTCTGGAAACTGCCCAAGATCCAAAGCATACCACCTCATCTGTGAAACACGGTGGTGGGGGTGTTATGGCCTGGGCATGTATGGCTGCTGAAGGTACTGGCTCACTTATCTTCATTGATGATATAACTGCTGAAGGTAGTAGCATATGAATTCTGAAGTGGAAAGACACATCCTATCTGCTCAAGTTCAAAACTCATTGGCCGCCGGTTCATTCTACAACAAGACAATGATCCCAAACATACTGCTAAAGCAACAAAGCAGTTTTTCAAAGCTAAACAATAGTCAATTCGTAAGTGGCCAAGTCAATCACCCGATCTGAACACAATTTTGCATGTCTTATATGCTGAAGAGAAAACTGAAGGGGAATAGCCCCCAAAACAAGCATAAACTAAAGATGGCTGCAATACAGGCTTGGCAGAGCATCACCGGAGAAGACACCAAGCAACTGGTGATGTCCATGAATTGCAGACTTCAAGCAGTCATTGTATGCAAAGGATATGCAACAAAATACTAAACATGACTACTTTCATTTACATGACATTGCTGTGTCCAAAACATTATGGTGCCCATTATGGGGACTATGTATAAATACTGCTGTAATTTCTACATGGTGAATCCAAAATGTATAAAAATGGTCTTTAATTAAATCTGACAATGTGCACTTTAACCACATGTGATTTGTTCTATTACAAATCTCAAATGGTGGCGTACAGAGGCAAATAAATAAATGATCGGTTTTGTCCCAAACATTATGGAGGGCACTGTACATTCATACATATTGTGCTTTGTACTCCACCGTTGTGGTACTACCAAAGGAATAGAGAGGTTCAAACAGGATGTTCCAAGAAAGGCAGAGTGAATTTGACAGATTCTTCTGTGGGAAGTTTAGAAGAAATAAATACTGAAAGCTTGTTATGGAAAGAGGTGGTAAATATTTGTGGCGCTTCTGGAAGCACAAAATAAATTGTTGTTAGGACAAGATAGACACAAAAAGCTGGAGTAACTCAGCGGGACAGGCAGCATCTCTGGAGAGAAGGGATGGGTAACGTTTTGGATCGAGACCCTTCTTCAGATTTAGGACAAGACTTAATTACCTCAGTTCACATAATAATACTAAAGGGCATCCACTGACAGGAAGTTCAAGTTACCTCCCAGTAATTATGTATAAATAACAAATTATGTATTTCTTCATTGAGAAATTGAATAATAGTTCTGTTTAAGTTTTAAATTCCTAACTCCACGAACTCATCCTGGAGTAATGCATACAACATAAAATGCTGGAGTAACTCAGCAGGTCAGGCATCATCTCTGGAAGACATGGATAGGTGACATTTTGAGTCAAGACTCTCTCTTCTTCAGACTAAAGAAACCCTTCAAATCTGAAGAGCCCAGACACGAGACATCGCCTATCCACTGCCTCCAGAGATGCTGCCTGACCTGCTGAGATATTCCAACACTTTGTGTTCTACGCAAGATTTCAGCACCTGCTGTACCTTGCATCTCCATTATCCTGAAATTTAATCAAGGTAATTAAGCTATATTTTAAATTAACTACTGCAGAACGCATACTACTTGATATGATCGGTTTAATTATTTGTCATGATTAAATGATGAAGATATTGTGTTACACATCGTAATCCATCATTGGCACTTCAGCAAGTATTTGCTGCATTGATTTCCATAGGGTTCTTGTAATTTGGCTACAATTCACATAAGCAGTTGCCATACATTTAAGATGTTGTTTCACATTACGATGGTTGTTATTTTCCTCCTGGCTCAGTATTCACTCTCAAAAAAATTCTTGCTAAAATGAGTAACTATGTAAAATAATCATTCATTACATTTGGTCCTTTGTAACAATACAAACAAGATCTCATTGTTCTACAACCTAAGGTGACCACACTGTACAAAGTGCCACAACAGATCAAAATGTACTGTTCAATATTCATTGAACTCAGAAATTGCGTATTCACAAAAATATGTACATTTACATTGCCGCAGAGATATCATTAACCCACAATATAACCACAGCACTTTGCAACGAAATAGGCTAGAGGCATTTTGACAACGAACTAGATATATATCATATCCAAAGGTCTCGTATTAAAAAAATTATCAGTGAATTACATAAATGTAGTTCCAAATCGACACGATGGGCTGAATTATCTCCTTCTGATCAATACATTTTAATACTTCTATGATCCGATATATAACAGTAACCGATTATAGCATAACTAATGGTTACAGAGGTCAATGTTAGCACTAAAAGGAAATCGTCCCTCCTTTCCGCTCATAACACCGGCTACCACTGGATATTGCTACGTGGAGTAGGTCTGTGAATAATGCCATATGAACATTTAAAGTGTATTTGGGACTCAAATACCAACAGTAAAGCAGGATTGAGGCTAGACTATTTCAATGGTCAGGCACAAATAATGCCTGGCAGCTGGTCTCGCATGTCGATAAACCACAAGCCTCTGCTGTTATCGCCAATACCGTGGCTGTGAAGACACCGAAAGGCCATAAAAGTCGCCGTTTATTTTTCTCACACGGTCATGCCATTGAACAAGTATCTCAACGAAGAATGTCTCCATCAATTTCCCACAAAAAAAGAAGGCATTGAAAGGAAATATAGTGTGTATTGACCGACCTCGTAAGCCTCTCTGCAGCAACGCCTTCCGTTGCCACCAAAGATCCTATAACGGAGCTTACTATAGGATCTTTGGTTGCCACAGGAAGCAGCCAGGCTCCCACCCGGCACTGTCCGGTCAAACCTCGCGATAATTGCCGCCGACTCCCGGCAAGTAAATGGGCTGCTGGGATTTGCAGTTCAATTAGGGTTGTCCGGATTTGAGAACAAGGAGCGATGCTCAGTCGAAGACTACAGTTCCCGGCAAACAATGTGCCACGGCCGCTCGCAGGACGGAGTGGGCTGACCTCAACATGGCTTCAGCTGATCGTACATGCTGTTGAACTGAAAGCTGCTTCTCTGGAAGGTAATGTCAGTTTGAATGGCTGTTTTTGGCGTGCGGCTTGAAATTGTTCAGCCATCTCTCCCGAGAGAGACGTGCACTGCACGGACATTTAACTGGCTTATGATATGCTCAATCGCCTGTAACTTTACTCTCAGGCCTATGTAGTGGAGGGTCTCGATCCGAAACGTCACCCATTCCTTCTTTCCAAAGATGCTGCCTGTCCCGCTGAGTTACTCCAGCATTTTGTGTCTATCTTCGATTATAAATGGCTTAATGTTCTAACTTTCACTTAATGATTTTCAAATATAATATGTCTGTAACAACATTATTATGAGCATGCACCGCAGTTTTATCAAAAGATTGCCTTTGGATTAATCAATTTATCAATGTATTTGAACAGGAACCTTGACCTTGCTCTCCGTTCAACACAATATTGGGTGAATCTCAACGTCCAAATCTTTGCCTTACACACCTATCCCTTTATCCTCTAACATCCAGAAATCTATCAATTCACTTTCACAACAGCCTCTGGAATAGAGAATTCCAGTAAAT
>CM075977.1:143882662-143915154 GCA_038087875.1 Malacoraja senta
GGTTCATCAAGGCATACACATATGTCAGCACTCCCAGTGGTACACAGCTGACTTTGCCAAAATGCAAGTCCACAAATGGTGAGTCAACAGATAATGAAGACTTAGATATTTATAAACAGAAAATATGTTTGACCAAATCTGCTAGTTTTTCTTAAGTTATTTACAAACAGAGTAGATGAGGAGAGTGTTGTATATTTGAATTTTCATAGGTGTTCATATGAAGTTTCATAAGATGCCATACACAATTAGAGTAGAGAGGATTAGGGGAAATATATTAGTATGGTTTGAGAATTGCTTAATAGACAGTCAAAAAACAGCATGTTCAGTATGGCAAAATTTCATTTGTCCTGTTGTAAGAGTCAATACTTGACCTCCATTGTTTACATTCTTTCTTTTCCATTGTGATCTGATAATTTCTTTGGTTTTGTTTTAATTTTGTCATATATACATTGATACAATGGAAAAACGTTGTTTTTTATGCTATGCAGGCAAATCATTCTATACATGAGTACCACTGAAAGTCATTCTCTCATATCGGAATCAGAATCAGATTTTATTCGCCAAATATGTTTTGCAACATACGAGGAATTTTACTGGCCAGGTCAGTCATACAATTAAAAGCAACAGACTCAAAAACACATTTTAACATGAACATCCACCACAGTGACTCCTACACATTCCTCACTGTGATGGAAGGCGAAATAAAGTTCAAGTCCTTCCCTTGTGTTCTTCCTTGGTCGGGGCCTCGAGCCCCCGTTAACGGGATCATCTTGACTCCCGTAGCTGGTGGCGTCGGGCCCTTCGCTTCGAGGCGTTTCAGCTCCCTCATCGGGGGTTGTCAGCTCCCCGCGCTGGGTGATCAAACCTCGCGTCGGGGCTGGTCGAGCCTTCCGGCGGCGTTGGAGCTCCCGACTTGCCTCTCCCAAGACTGCGAGCCTTGATGGAAGTCACGCAGGCCGCAGTGGGAGCGATCCCAGGCAAGGAATCCGCTCCGATGTTAAGTCCGCGCCCCGCAGTGGGGCTCTCGACAGTCCGAGGCGGCTTCGAGCTCCAGCGATGATAGGCCGCAGAGCCCGGAGAATGTGATTCCGAAAAATGATCAGATCTCTGGGTAGGTAATCTGGCAAATGTTGTGCCTATTTTCAAGAAGGGCTGCAGGGAAAATGCTGGGAGCTATAGGCAGGTGAGCTTAGCATCAGTAGTTGGAAAGTTACTAGAGAGTATGAGGGATAGGTTATACAGACATTTGGATGGGCAAGTTCTGATTAGGGACAGTCAGCATGGTTTTGTATGTGGGAGGTCATGTCTCACAAATCTGATTTATTTTTTTGAAGACGTGACCAAAAAGGTCGATGAGGGCAAAGCTGTAGATGTTGTGTACATGGATTTCAGTAAGACATTCTACAAGGTTCCGCATGAGAGGCTGCTCTGGAAGGTTAGATCGCGTGGGATCCAAGGAGAGATAGCTCAATGGATAGCAAATTGGCTCCATGGAAGGAAGCAGAGGGTGATGGTGCAAGGTTGCTTCTCGGACTGGAGGCCTGTGACTAGTGGTGTGCCTGAGGGTTCGGTGCTGGGCCTGTTACTGTTTGTCATCTACATCAATGATTTGGATGAGAACATAGGGCAAGATTAGCAAGTTTGCTGATGTTACAAAGGTGAGTGGTTTTGCAGATAGTGGAGATGGTTGTGAAAGATTGCAGCAGGATCTGGATCGATTGACCAGGTGGGTGGAGGAATGGTTGATGGAATTTAATACAGAGAAGTGTGAGGTGTTGCATTTTGGGAATTCGAACAAGAGCAGGACCTACACAGTAAATGGTAGGACTCTGGGTGGTGTGGTAGAGCAGAGGGATCTAGGAGTACAGGTGCATGGTTCCTTGAAGGTCGAGTCGCAGGTGGATAAGGTGGTCAAAAAGGCTTTTGACACTTTGGCCTTCATCAGTGAGCGTATTGAGTATAGAAGTTGGGAGGTCATGTTGCAGTTCTATAAGAGGTTGGTGAGACCGCATTTAGAATATTGTGTTCAGTTCTGGGCACCATGTTATAGGAAAGATATTGTGAAGCTTGAAATGGTTCTGAAAATATTTATGATGTTGCCAGGACTAGAGGGTGTGAGCTGTAGGAAGAGGTTGAGTCAGCTGGGTCTCTATTCCATGGAGCGCAGGAGGATGAGGAGTGATCTTATAGAGGTGTACAGAATCATGAGACAAATAGTTGGGTAGATGCACAGAGTCTCTTGCCCATATTCGGGGAATCGAGGACCAGAGGACATAGGTTCAAGGTGAAGGGGAAAATATTTAATAGGAATCAGAGGGGTAACATTTTTCACACAAAGGGTGTTGGGTGTAAGGAACAACCTGCCAGAGGCTGGGACTATCCCATTGTTTAAGAAACAGTTAGATGGGTACATGGATAGGACAGGTTTGGAGGGATATGGACCAAGCGTGGGCAAGTTGGGACCAGTGAAGCTGGGACATTGTTGGCCGGTGTGGGCATGTTGGGCCGAAGGGCCTGTTTCCACACTGTATCACTCTATAACACAAAGTACCGGAGGAACTCGGAGGTTGAGGCAGCATCTGTGGAGTGAAATGACCGATAATGTATTGGGTCTGGAACCTACTTCAGTTTGACAAAGGCACCCGACCTGAAACATCGTCAGTTCATTTTCCTCCATAGTGCTGTCTTATCTGCAGTTCCTGCAGCACTTTGCGTTTTTATTGAATAAAGTAATATATTCTCCTTTTTTTAAACGTTGCTTGTTTTCACTTTAGCAGTCTTAAACAGGTTTGCTACTTTTAAATTATGAACTCATTGATTCCTGTATAATCGTTTCAGTAGTGTTGTATAGTATTACATTGTTACAAGTATTATGTACATGCAGATTTACAAATTACTGCCATTAGCACCTGATTACAAAATAGTAATCGAATGTCATGGTCTTTTTTGAATGAAGTCTCTGGTGCACTATGTTTAACATGAGATAATTGCCATTGGATGCCTTGATGAATCTCTATACTCTGAAATAAAACAGAACGAACCTCGCACAAATAATTTGAAAAATTGTAATTGAGGAATATGACAGGTTGAAGCTGCAGTTATGTTATTTTTCATGGAATTCTAGTTTAGTTCAGGTTAGTTTAGAGATACAGCGCAGAAACAGGCCCTTCAGCCCACCGTGTCAGCGCCGACCAATGATCCCCGCACATTAACACCATCCTACACGCAATAGAGACAATTTACACTTATACCAAACCAATTAACGCACAAACCTTTACGTCTTTGGAGTGCGGGAAGAAACCGAAAAGCGAAGATCTCGGAGAAAACCCTCGCAGGTCAAGGGGATAACGTAATACTCCGTACAGACAGCATCCGTAATCTGTACAGACAGCACCCGTTATATTGTTTTCCTCCTCCCTTGAAGTGAGATAAAGTAATGCAGCATGGAAACGGACCCTTCAGCCCAATTTGCCCATGTTGACCAAGATGCCCCAACTACATTAGTCCCACCTGTCCATGTTTGGCCCATATCCCTCTAAACCCTACTTATCCATCAACCTGTCTGAATCTCTTCTAAATGTTGTTATAGTACCTGTCTCAACTACCTCCCCTTGCAGCTCAACTACCTCCCCTTGCAGCTCGTGTATGAAAATGTTGACCACGTTTGTATTAAATATATTCAACTAATATGCCCTGGTTCTCGATCCCCTTGACTCTGGGTAAAAGACTGCATTTACCCTATCTAACCACCCCACCCCATAAACCTCTATAAGATCAACCTTCATTCTCCTGCATTCGAAGGAATAAAGTTCTCGCCTGTCGAACCTCTCCTACAACTCAGGCCCTCAAGTCCGGGCAACATCCTTGTAAATCTTCTCTGCCCTCTTTCCAGCTCAACAGCATCCTTCATATAGTAGGGTAACCAAAACTGAACACAATACTCCAAATGCGGTCGCACCAACATCTTGTGCAACTGTAACAGAACATCCCAACTTCTATACTCAATATGTGTAGGAAAGAACTGCAGATACTGGTTTAAATCGAAGGTAGACACAAAATGCTGGAGTACTCAGCGGGACAGGCAGCAGAAGGAATGGGTAGACAAAAATGCTGGAGAAACTCAGCGGGTGAGGCAGCACCTATGGAGCGAAGGAAATAGGCAACATTTCAGGTCAAAACCCTTCTTCAGACTGATGTCAGGGGAGTCGGCGGGACACAGATAGATTGTAGTCGGAGACAGTAAGACTGGTGGGAGAACTGGGAAGGGGGAGGGGATGGAGAGAGAGGGAAAGCAAGGGCTACTTGAAGTTAGAGAAGTCAATGTTCATACTGCTGGGGTTTAAGCTACCCAAGCGAAATATGAGGTGGGTTAACACGGACTGAGCGGAAGTGTTCAGCGAAGCGATCACCGAGCCTGCACTTGGTCTCGCCGATACACAGGAGTTGACACCTGGAATAGCGTTTACCGTAGATGAGGTTGGAGGAGGTGCAAGTGAACGTCTGCCTCGCATGAAAAGACTGTCAGGGTCCTTGGATGGAGTCAAGGGGGGAGGTATAGGGGGCGGGTGTTGCATCTCCTGCGGTTGAAGGGGAAAGTACCTGGGGAGGGTGTAGTCTGGGTGGGAAGGGACGAGTTGACCAGGGAGTTGCGGAGGGATCAGTCTTTGCGGAAAGCAGAAAGGGGTGGAGATGGGAAGATGTGGCCAGCAGTGGGATCCCGTTGGAAGTAGTGAAAATGTTGGAGGATTACATGCTGTATGCGATGGCAGAGGGGGTGGAAGGTGAGGACAAGGGGCACTCTGTCCTTGTTACGAATGCGGGGAGGGGGAGCAAGAACGGAGCTGCGGGATATCGAGGATACAGCATATAATCCTCCGACATTTTCGCCACCTCCACATCACCCATTCTTTCTCTCCAAAGAGGCTGCCTGTCCTGCTGAGTTATCCAGCATTACTCAATACCCTGACTGATGAAGGCCAATATACCAAAAACCACCTGGCCCCCTATTTACTGTGACGCCATTTTCAAGAAGTTATGTACATGCACTCCTAGATCCCTCTGCTCTACAACACTCCTCATGACCCTGCCATTCACTATAAAGGTCCTGTCCTGGTTTGACTTTACAAAATGCAAAACCTCAGACTTATCTGCATTAAACTCCATAAACCATTCCTCAGCCTACTTGCCTAACTGAGTGCACCAATCATTGAGCCCTCAGAAAGCTAATTCTGTTTCACATAGTAAATGTTTGAATTTAGGAATGGTCTCAACAATTTTTTTTTTAAATACTGTAGATGCTTCAAATCTGCAATGAAAACAGAAAACACTGGAATCATTTTGCAGGTAGGCAGCATTAGTGGAAAGAGAAAGTTAACATTTCAGATCTGAGGTCATTCATCAACACTGGAAAAGAGAGCATTGAAGATGGAGAGGGATGGTTAGAATAAAAAGAACGTCGCTATTAGAATAAAACCAAATAAATCAACATAGCTGTTAGAATCAGATTATCCTTCTGCACTGCAGGTGACCTTCCCTTACCACGTTCCAGGGACCTAAACAGTGACTACACAAAAAGGAGTGATTCACTTGCACTTCTAGTTTAGTGTATTGTAATTAGTATGTGATCTTTATGCATTTGGGAAACCAAATGCAAATTGGTGATTATTTGCAGATCATCTTTGTTCAGACTACAGGAATGATCTTGAGTTTCCTGTCGCCTGCCACTTTAATTTCCCATCCTATTCCCATACTGACACATCTGTGGTCTTCTGCACTGTTACGAGACCCAAAGCAAGCTTGAGGATGAACAACTTATCTTATTTCAAGGCATATTGCAGCCGCTGGACTCGATATTAAGTTATCCAACATTAGGTAATTTGCTGTCTCTTTCTGTCAGTATCTGCAATGGCTTTTTTTGCCAGCTATCAATTTGTATATTGGCGCAATTTACCTTTTCCATTAATATTGTTTGGACTGCTGGACATTTCCCGCAGCCTGGTTATTAGGAAGACATAACTCAAACAAAGAACCATAATCTGATACTAATGCCAAAAAAAAATCATTTGGTCTCCACTTTTCAGAGACCATCGTCTGCACTACTGACAATTAACTTGTTTCCTCTCTCTATAGTTCTGATGAAAGTTTTCAGATCTGAAACATTAACTCTGTTTCTTTCTCCATAGATACTGCCTGGCCTGCTGAGTGTTCCCAGCATTTTCTGTTATTATTCCTACCTCATCTAGCCTGGATTCAGAACCATGGCCTAGACTTGGAAGAATAGTGCTGGTTTCCTGCATCACTTCCATAAAGATTTACAATTAAATATTATTTATTTTGCTATGATTTTATAAAATGACGATATTGCTTATCTTCATAATTGACAATGCCTCTGTCTCTGGAAGTCTAAAAAAAATCCTACTTTTCACTTGGCATGCAAATAAATCATCTTCAACTGAATGGGGGTATTCGGAGGAAATGGGAACAAAGTCTTTTGAACACCATTTTGCACTTGTATAATTTGATCTCCAGGTTACCATGGTTACAAAAGCATCTTTGGATGAAGACGATGTTGGTTGGGGGCTTGGCATCTCGGAAAAGATGGAAAAGAGTAATGCAAACTGGGTAGATGTGACTAAGGAATTCAAGGATTGCTGTAAAGGTAAAATGTTCTTCTGGCTTAAGGGACGTGTAATAAAATGTAAACGTCTCCTGTAATATGCAAAGTGTAACAAAGCACTATTTTAGTATTCCTCTTTCCTAAAAAATGATCAATGTTCTGTTTTGTTAGTCCAAACAAAAGTTCTAATTTACAAAATAAATACAGTGCCTTGCATCTTTTTGCAAAAAGGCATAATGATACAGAAAGATTAAATGCCATGATATTAAATACTGGACTCTTCTCATTTTATTTAGTTTTTTTAGATAAAGTAATCCCACTCATTGTTGGGTTTTTATAGGTAAATTAGTTTATTCAGTTATAAATTTCTAGAACTTTTTTTAGTCAACTTTTTTATTATGTTGGTATTCAGAAAGGAGTGTAATCCATTTGTTAAAATCTGCCCATAGATGTATATGGTAAGGCTTACTTTTAACGTGTGCACGATGCTTTGAAAATGCTTTAAAAATAATACATACATGAATTTTCCTCTGGTCCTGTGATAAATTGCTATAATATTACTATAAGTTTAATAGGATAGTAGTCTTGTCTCCTTATCGATTGTTCAATTGCTCCTTGAAATCTGTGGGCAGTTTGGGCACAGTTCCAGCTGGATAAATTGGGATGTTATCAATCTTATCCACAGATAAATCGCCCTTTTGCAATTTCTTTGAAGGTTCAATAGTGTAGAGAATCCTTTACATGGGAGCTGAGCATGTACCAATGATGAAGTGATCATAGTACCTGCGGTGACATTTTGCCAGCGGCACAACAGAAAATCTTCAACTATAGTATTTCTGAGCTCACCTGTATCAAAGAATCTGCAGAAATCAACGATGTAAGTAGCGAGCTGCTAACGCATTTAAATGCATTAGCGCTACTGCGAACTCCCGAAGATAGCGACTGTAAGGGAATCCCCGATTGGAGGGGAATCCCCGACCTCGCGAAGACTCGCAAGTACTGTACCTTTAAACACCCAGGAGGGCTTCCTGGAGTACGGAAATGTGGTCATCGGGCAGGACTACAAGTAAGATTGAAGCGTAGGGGACTTCGGCCCCCTCTCCCTACCATCCTACTGGCCAATCTACAGTCACTAGAAAAGAAAGTGGAGGACTGAATGACAAGGCTGCTTTAGCAAAGGGACCTGAGGGAATGCTCTGTGTTCTGTTTCACAGAGACATGGCTCACCCCCAGCTCCCCAGACTCAGCGGTCCAGCCTGAAGGTTTCTCCATCAACCGTATGGACCGTACGCAGGCATCTGGGAAAGGGAAAGGGAGAGGAAGGGTCGTCTACCTCATGGTCAACTCTTCATGGTGCTCAGACGTGGCTGTCCTATCCAACTCCTGCTCTCCACACTTCGAACATCTGACGGTGAAGTGCCGTCCCTTCTACCTACCGAGGGAATTCACCTCCATCATCCTGACCGCAGTCTACATCTCACCTCAGGCAGATGTCCGTCTGGCACTGGAGGAGCTGCATGCCGTAGTCAACAAGCACCAGACGGCTTACCCCGAGGCATTTACCACCTCGGGGACTTCAACAAAGCCAACCTGAAGAAATCGCTCCCTAACCCACCAACAAGTCTCCTGCAGCACCAGAGGATCAAACGCCCTTAACCACTGCTACACGATCATCAAAGACACCTATTGCTCTATCCCTCACCCTCACCCTCGCTTCGGAAAATCCGACCATTCAGCGGTGCTGCTTCTTCCTGCATACAGGCAGCAACTGAAGAAAGCACCCCCAGAGGTGAGGACTGTACAAAGCTGGTTGGTGGCTAGGGGGGGGCTGAGGAACAACTCCAGGATTGCTTGGTCTGTAGACTGGGCAATGTTCAGGGACTCGGCAACGGACCTGAATGAATACGCCACAGTTGTTACAGACTTCATAAGGAAATGTGTGGAGGACTGCGTTCCAACAAAAACCTTCTGAGTGTTTCCTTACCAGAAGCCTTAGATGAACCATGAGATCTGCATTCTTCTGAGGTCCAGATCCCGGGCATTCATGTCTTGCGATGCAGAGGTCTATAAGAAGTCCAGATACGACCTTGGTAAGGCCATCAAAAAGGCCAAAAGGGACCTGCTCTAATCTGGAACTGTGGCAGGGCTTGAATGCCATCACCTCCTTCAAGGCGAAATCAGGAGGCTGCTCAAACGACAGTGAAGCATCACTCCCTGACGAGCTCAATGCATTCTACACATGGTTCGATAGGGAGAACACTGATTCCCTATTCGCCCTGACGGTGTTACAATCATAGTCACAGAGGCCGACATCAGAAGATCCTTCAGGGGGGTGAACCCTCGGAAAGCGCCTGGACTTGATGGTATACCCGGTCGAGTGCTCAAGACCTGTGCAGACCAACTGGCGGGAGTTTTTGCAGACATTTTCAACCTCTCACTTTTGAGGTCTGAGGTTCCCACCTGCTTTAAGAGGGCATCAATAATACCGGTGCCCAAGAAGAATAAGGTGATGTGCCTCAATGACTATCGACCAGTGGCACTAACGTCTGTGGTGATGAAGTGCTTTGAGAGGTTGGTTATGGTGCTCATCAATTCCTACCTCGACAAGAACCTCGACCAACTACAGTTCGCATACCGCCACAACAGGTCAACGGTAGATGCAATTTCACTGGCTCTCCACTCTGCACTGGACCACTTGGACAATAAAAACACCTACATCAGGCTGTTGTTTATCGACTACAGCTCGGCGTTTAATACCTTCGTCCCTTCCAAGCTGGTTACCAAGCTCACGGAACTGGGCCTCTGTGCATCCCTCTGCAATTGGATCCCTGACTTCCTCATCCACAGACCACAGTCTGTTCAAATTGGAGGAGCCACTTCATCCTCAGTAACAATTAGTATGGGAGCACCTCAAGGCTGCGTGCTCAGCCCCCTGCTTTACTCGCTCTATACCCATGACAGCGTGCGAACTCCATCATCAAGTTCGCCGATGACACCACTGTGGTTGGACGAATCACAGATGGGGATGTCAGAGTATACAAGTGAGATCGACCGACTGACCAAATGGTGCCAGCACAACAACCTGGCTCTCAACATCAGTAAGACCAAGGAACTATTTGTGGACTTTATTGGGGAAGGATGAGGACCCGCAATCCTGTTTATATCAACGGGACGATGGTGGAGAGGGTCAATAACTTCAAATTCCTGGGCGTGCATATATCAGAAGATCTTTCCTGGACCCAGCACACCGATGCAATTGTAAAGAAGGCACATCAGCGACTCTACTTCCTGAAAGGATTACGGAGATTCCGCATGTCGAAGAGAGTCGAGTCAAGTTTATTTGTCACATACACATACGAGATGTGCAGTGAAATGAAAAGTGTCAATGCTCGCGGACTTTGTGCAAAAAAAACCAAACAAACAAATAAACTACAAACAGAATGGAAGAATAGAATCACATATTCTTTTACATATTAAATATTGTGGGCGGAAGGAAAACGGGGAAAAAACAGCAATTTAAAAAAAAAACAGAGTGGTACAGTAAAGTCAGTCCCTGGTGAGATAGGAGTTTACAGTCCTAATGGCCTCTGGGAAGAAACTCCTTCTCAACCTCTCTGTTCTCACAGCTTGTCAACAGAGGCGTTTGCCTGACCGTAGCAGCTGGAACAGTCCGTTGCAGGGGTGGAAGGGGTATCCCATGATCTTATTGGCTCTGGAGTTGCACCTCCTGATGTATAGTTCCTGCAGAGGGGCGAGTGTAGTTTCCATTGTGCGTTCGGCCGAACGCACTACTCTCTGCAGAGCCTTCTTGTCCTGGGCAGAGCAATTCCCAAACCAGATTGTAATATTTCCGGACAAGATGCTTTCCACACCCGCTTAGGATTCTCCTAAACTTCTACAGGTGCACGGTAGAGAGCATTCTGACTGGTTGCATCGTGGCCTGGTTCGGCAACTTGAACGTCCAGGAGCGAAAAAGACTACAAAAAGTTGTGACTACTGCCCAGTCCATCACCGGCTTTGACCTCCCCACCGTCGAAGGGATCTATCGTAGTCGCTGCCTCAAAGCCAACCCAAATCATCAAGGACCCACATCATCCAGGCCACACACTTATCTCACCACTGCCATCAGGAAGAAGGTACAGGAGTCTGAAGACTGTAACGTCCAGGTTCAGGAACAGCTACTTCCCCACAGCCATCAGGCTATTAAACACAACGAATAAGCTCTGAGCTCTGAACTGCAAAAGTTATTATTTGTTATTTGCATTATATTTGTTATTTATTGAACTTTTTCTTTTTTCCCCCCGTTATATACAATGTTTACATATTCACATATTCTGTTGTGCTGCAAAAAGTAAGAATTTCATTGCCCGTCTGGGACATATGACAATAAAACACTCTTGTCTTGTCTTGAAATACGACACCTTAAATAGTTTTAATTTCATCACTGCTTAAATACAATTAGGATGAAGTTCCAAATTTGAAATTATTATTAGGTTAAGTTCAAATTTAAAGTACAGATATACTGTATCCAAGATGTCAAGTGTGTCATAAGAGGGAAGATTGAGTAGGTTATATTGAGTTTCTATTCTTTAGCATTTAGAAGAATGAAAGGCCACCTAATTGAATGTTAAATCTCCTTTGAGGTTTCAGTTAAAATGTCAGCCTATCATTCATAACACGCAAATATTACACTTAGCATTCATTTTGCACAAAGCTTCGTGTCAACTAAAATTGATTCATCTTCACGGCAAAGCTAAATTTGAATATCAAAAATCTTTTATTAAATCCAGTCATTTCTGACATGGATTAAGAAGCCTATATTGAGCATCAGTCTGCTTGTTCTGGTGTCAGGATGGGTCTTGAAAGTGGATTTGTGCTGATTTTGCACCACCATAACAGTATTTATGTGAAGTAAGACCAGTTGACTCTACATTGATTATGTAGCGATGTTACAAAACCTACCTTCAGCGATGCTGCAGATCCACCACTGGCCGTGTGCATGACTTTGGCGCCTTTGAGAGGAGGTGGGGGGGCGGGATTAAAATGCAGGTTTGTATCGCTTGTCGGAGAGGGATTTCCTCAGGTTGCTAGTCGATGAAGAAAAATCGATCGGACTTCTGTTCCCGGTTATTTTTATTAAAAAATCGCTGGACAATTTAATAGTTGGATTAAAGTAAAAAGCGACTTCAAACACCCTCAACGCCTACAACGTGACGGATTGTAATATCAGGACAAAACAAAAGGTAAGTCGTCTATTTCACATATAATCTTGCTTCTTGGGGTGGCTTTAATCCAATTTTACAACGCAAAAATGTTATTTGGGCCCCATACGAACCGGCAGTGTCTTTCCTGCCGATATGGGGTTAAAATCCATGGCAACGGCAACGTTCCAATCGATCGCATTCCAGAAACAACCACTCGCAAGATGATTTAAATCCTCTTTTTTTTTTGGACAATCATGTCTTCAATCATCAATATTTTGTGTAATTGTCTATCCATAGTCAATATTTTTATACTAAATATCCACACAGGTTTAGCCACATGTATTGTACAAAAAATAATAATTTTGATTATATTGAGAGTGGATGTTTTTAGATTAATTTATGGGAATTAAACATTAAATTCCTTACATCTGGCATATAAGTTCATGACAGTGAGATTTAAAAATCATGTTGTATTGTGAATTCTTGTGTGAATGGGATTAGTTTGTTATTTGGATACTTGGGCTATTTAAAAAAAAATTATCCTTTTCTTAAGAAATGGATAGATGTTTAGATCTAGTATGAATTTAGATGAATTTAATTGATTAGATGAATTTAATTGATTTGATGAAACTGATTAATATGAATTTTTTGTTGGATATTTACTATTTGTTTTAGCGTATAACTATAATTTCTACCTTTTTTCTAAAACTGCAAATAATAACTTGTTTCTGTTAATGCTGTTCAGTGTTTTTTTTCCTTTACATTTTAAACTGATGTTTCCGAAGAAGAAATGCAAAATTGTCAATCCAAATGCCCAGCAAAAGAGACTGATTTAGACAGCATTCGCAGAGATGATCCAAATTTGGACTACTCCAAATGTGATGATCTACAGGACATTCTTAATGGGAAAGTAGTGGGCAGAAAGGCATGCCATGCGTGGTTTGAAGAGCATAAACTTATAGTTTACAATGCCAAAATTGAAAAGTTGAGGAAAAACAAGGTGTACAGAGTTGCTTATTGGTTACAATCTGAGGAGTATGATGATGCTACTGATTATGATATGCCAATGTACCGGCTAGCAACTGATCTTCTCCATAAAGACTTGGTCTATTGCAAGAAATTGTAATTTATTTACCTATCTGTTATGGACTTACAGCATATAATACAATAGAATAGAATAGAATGCCTTTTATTGTCAAACAGCTTGGTTTGAACGAAATTGCATTTCTACAGTCTTAACATTACCAAATAATCCAAGACTCACACTTAACACAATTTACACAAACATCCATCACAGTGAATCTCCAACACCTCCTCACTGATGGAAAGCAAAAGTTTTATCTCTTCCCTTTGTTCTTCTCCCGCGGTCCAGCAGTCCAACTGCAACGTCGAAGCAACTGGGGCTCCCGATGTTAAAGCCCCCGGCAGGCGATGGTTAGTCCCACGGTCGTTAAGCTGCGCCGGGTGATGTTAGGCCACGCTCCTAGTGATTTAAACCCCGCGATTGCAGCGAGAGAAGTTGCCGTTGCGGGAGCTCCGAAAAGCGGTCTCCCACCAGGGACATGCGAGCTCCCGATGTTCCTGTCTAAGGGGCCTGTGGCCGGAACCTCCGAAGCTCCGAAGTCGGGTCGCAGCCACGCGCCACCACAGCTCTTCACGTTCCGAAATCGGCCAGCTCCGCGATGGCAAGTCCGCAGGCTCCGCGACTGGAGCCCTTGGATTAGATCCGGCCGGAGGCCGCCACCGGCTCCACGATATTAGGCCCAACGACATTGGGGTACTGACAGGGAAAAAGTCGGGTCCCCCCGTACAGGGAAGAGATTAAACGGTTTCCTCCCCCCCCCCCAACATATACACAGCTAAAAAATAATAAAAACTAGAATCATCACACACATTTAACAATAATATTAAAGTTCTGATCTTGAGAATATCACATTTTTGAATTTTCAAGGCAGTCTGGGTGTTTATTACTATTTCCGTCACAACGGTCAATTTTGTAATTAGCTACAATTAGGTAACTAATTATATGCTTTAATTTCAGGTCATCCAAGTAAGATGTTTCATATTTGTTTCAGAATGCTTCAATCTATAATAACTGAAAATTTCATTCAGTTCTCTTAATTTTAAAGAAAGTTACGGGCTTTTGACTGTCCTCGATCACAGCTTTTGTGTTAAGTCAATGGAAAAGCAATAGGGAACAAGATGCTAATTTCCGAGTATGAAAATGGCCATAACTTTTTTAATACTGAAGATATGAAAGTGAATTAGGTATCAAATTAAACTTATTTTTATGCTTTATCTGATGGGATAAATTACAGACTTGATTTTTAAAATCTCAAAATTTTGTAACATTGCTAGATTATGCAGCAACATAAATGGTTGATGTTAAACATAAAATTATCATGTGCACTATAATCACAATGTATTGGCAAGTGGTTATTTATGTAATTATGTTTATAATGTATTGTAACATTTGTGAAGCTATGCTTAACTTGTCTATATTAGATCAATCATGAGTGAGATATAGTAACAAAGAATAATTTCAAATCTGTTTTATTTTAGAACTTAAGCTGGGTGAATTACTTCATGACAAACTGTGAGTACGACAGCATTTTCATTGGACATAATTTTAATTCTTTGGAACTTCTCAGTTAATCTTCCAGTCATAACATTGCTTTCAAAATTATATAAATACTTTTTTGCTTGCTCATGTTCACTGGAATTTACTCCTGCTATGTAGTGTAAGTAGTTGACAGTAATTGATGTACAAAATTGTAATTTAATGTATTTAAAATTATTCTTTCAGCTTTGGTCTGTTTGAAGCTATGTCAGCGATCGAGATGATGGACCCAAAGATGGATGCAGGAATGATTGGTAACCAAGTTAACCGTAAAGTGTTCAACTTTGAACAGGCAGTCAAGGTTTGGCACTTTCATTGTTTAATTAAAAAATCCATAATTTTAGCCAAGGTCCATTTATGTAGTTCTCATGTAAATTTTTTTTTTTTTTTAAGTGCAAATGCCAGCAATCTGCCATAACTACATGTAAGATGCTCGAACCGATCAATAGATAGGGAAACAATGTTGATTCTGATTCCTTTTCCACAAATGCTACCTGACCTGCGTATTTCCAGCGTTTTTTATGCCATTCTTACAGTTGCTACTGTCAATTTATATGATATATTCTTCATCTCCTTCCTGATAGCAAGATAAAAAGTGGATGCAAGATTTCTGTTTGTTATTGACAAAGGTCAGACCTGTTTACCCAAATGAGAAAAAAATAAAGATGTATAAAAGAGTTTCAAATTTATGTCTGAATAAACTTCTGTAAAGGATATGAATTGATGCAGATTAAAAAGAATCAAGGTTTTTTTTTAATCCTGTAAGTGACCTGAACATTTTGGGTTATGGATTTGTTGTGGCAGGGACATGTGGTTAAAATCAGAGGAAGTATCAGACTATGTTTATGTAATTTACAGGAATGGGGAAAAAATATTTTTAAAGCTTTTTTTCCCCAAAAGTTTGAATTCTAGCAACATTCCAGACCTGTAAGTTGACCATTTTAAACGATGATGGTTTAATGAAACATCTAGTCAGTTCAGGTGAAAATTATGTTGTGTTACTTGCACTGTGAGTTGTGTGTGCTTGATATATTTTTTTAAACTGTTAATTCCTACAATGTAACTTTTAGCTGCCAGGGTAAGTATTTTATTGCGTTTCCTTGCTTGATCTGTATTTCCTAAACTTGATTATTTTGGTCACAGATGTTTGGTAGGATGGGGTGAGGTGAGGGTGCTAAGAACAGGGACATACGAAAGCTAGACCAAGTTATGGATGTGAGATTTCATTTCCTAATGTGAGATTTCATCATCTCCTTGCTGATAAAGTATCCATTCATCTCATCCATCTCTTAAAAGTATCGAGGGAGGGCAGGTCTGTCATCTCAATGATCTAGATTACAGATGCCACTGGCATGATCGAGGTGGAGGTAAGACCCGCAGATCTCAATCAATGAGGATAGGTGATAATACCTCATCTACAATAATTCTCAACACTGGTGCCTCGCAGAGATGCATTCTCAGTCCCCTACTATACTATCTGTAGACTCACAACTGTAAAGCCAAAATTGGCCCTAGATACATCTACAGGTTTGCAGATCACTGTGGTGGGCTGAATCACAAACAATGACGAAGGAGATAGAGAACTTAGTGCCATAGTGTCTGGACAATAACCTCTCCTTCATTGTCAGCAATATGAAGGGGCTAGTTATTGACTCCAGGAAACACGGTGGAGTACATGTTCCAATCAGCATCTGTGGTACAGAAGTGAAAGTAGTTGAGCTTCAAGTTCCCTGGTGTTAATATTAACAATGATCTGTTGTGGACAAATTGCATTGTTGCAACAGCCAAGAACACTTCTGAGGAAATTGTAAGGGAGAATTTGGGTAAAGTCAGATTTACTTAACTGATTATTCACAACCTGGGGAACCCTTGTATATCTATGTTGTCAGTTTTCCTGTAATAAATACATATGTGTTGTTAGCTCTCCTCATTACTTGCTGTACATGTGCCTTGTGCATTGGGGTATCCAGATCCATCTGCATCTCAGATCTCTGCAATATCCCACCATTTAGATAATATTCATGTTTTTATTTACCTGCCAAAATGGACACATTTAAGAGTGTTTATTTATTTAATGATCCAGAATAATGCAATTCTTACTTGCTGAAATTTTCAAAAAGCAACACACTCAATCTTTCTTACTCTAACTACTTACAAGTAATTCTGATTTTCAATTCTTCCAATCAAAGTGAATAATCCCTCATTTAATTCTACCTTCCAACTTCTCTTCTCACTTCTTCTCATTATCACTTTGTAGAATCCATTAAAGTCAGTTGCTTATTTTTATAGAACCCATGGTTCCATTTGCTCCAGGATATTAATGTTTAAACTTGTATGCTCACACTTCTCAATTCTTTAGCACATTATAATTCTTTAGCACATGTAAATAACTGTAACTCTTTTTTCAGTAATTTTGAAACTGAATGTTCATCCATTTCAATCTAGTTGGATTTAAAAACTTGAAATCGTACTTATTGCAATGGGTGAAGTTTATATTTTTGATCCACCATTTTTTAAATGCCGAGTTTTTTGAGTAGTAATGTTTACTTTTGTTTCTTTCTAAAGGATGGAACTATTACAATCAAGGGTCTAACCATGCCTGAACTTATAGGTATAATAGACACATGCTTCTGTTGCTTGGTGAGTTTGTGGGGTTTTTCTAATGGTTTTAATGGAATTGTTTTTGGTCCTATATCCTTTAACTTTTTTCAAATAACTATTCTATTCCCTTTTACAGTTAATTCCTTTAAATATTTGTGATTTATCTAAAATAAGTACATTTGGGTTACATTATTGCTATTTAATGGATTCTAGTAATTTACCTACATCTTTAAGATTTTCAATCATTTTAAGTTTCAATCATAGGGCTATATGGCATAGAAACAGGCTCTTCAGCCCAACTCGTCAATGCTAACCAAGCTAATGCCCCATGCCTGCACCCATCCCAGTCCTTCCGAGTCTTTCCTATCCATGTACCTGTCCAAGTGTCTTTTTAAATATCATAATTGTACACTTCACCTGGTGGTTTGTTCCATACACACATTGCCCTCTGTTTGAAAAAGATGCCACTTGGGTCCCTTTTAAATCTTTCCCCTTTTATCTTAAACCCATGCCTTCTAGTTTTAGACTTTCCTATCCTGAGGAAAAGACTGTCCATTCATATTGCCTATGTCCCTCATGACTTTTATAAATCTCTATAAGGTCACTCCTCAGCCTATCTAGCATCTCCTTATAACTTAATCCTTCCAGACCTGGTAACATCTTCATCAACCTTTTTTGTGCCCTTTCCAGTCAGCAGGATGACTGGAACTGTACATTGTATTCCAAATATGGACATTAACAACTTGTACAGCTTTTTCTTGTCGTGTCGCTACACTTTTCCAAGCCACTGCATAGCGCAGGCTCTGGCACATGGGTTGAAGACCTTGAGATCTTCTGGTTTACAGGGCTCTGGGAGGAGGGGGCAGGTAAGTAAGTGCTCCATAGTTTGGGTTGCCTCCCCGCAGTCACATTTGGTTGGTCCATCGTTGTTGTACCCCCACTTCTGCATGAGGGCTTTGCACCATCCGACCCGTGTTCTGAGGCGATTGAGGCTGAGCCAGACTGGCCATGCCTCTTTCGCTCCCAATGGAAGGGACTCCTCAGGGTATAGTGTCAGTGTGTGGTGTTTTGATTGTGGGTTTGTCACCCAAGCATCTATCCTACAGGTGCGGGGGTTATCATTCAGGGGTTGAACTGCATGTAGGAAGCTATTTCTGGATTTTAACCTCTTTGGAGCCTGGACATGTCTGAAGAGTGGGTGACGAGGGTCATCCTCCTGCTTGGTGTGTTCCACTTTTGAGGATACTGCTCTTCTGATTGGAGGGGGTGCAATACCACACAGCAGGTACAGGGCATCAACTCGTGTGGGTTTGAGGCAACCAGAGATGGTTCTGCATGCTGCGTTTCCAGACCGGGCAGGCATATTCGGCTGCTGACAGGTATAGCTGTAACATGATGTCTTAATTCCTGCATTCAGTACCCTGACTGATGAAGGCAAATGGGCCGAGCACCTTCTTCACCACACTGTATGCCTGTGTTACTGCTTTCAAGGAACTATGCGCCTGTACCCTTGCGTCTCTCTGTTCTTAACGTTCTCTTCTTAACGTTCAGTCCACCAATGAAAGAGCTTTCAAATCTGCTTTCATAACTAACTTACAAATAAAATGGTACCTATACCTGCAGACAGTATGACCTGCAGTCAAATTAAGTATCATAATCTCCTAGTTTTATATTAATGCAGTTAAACACCAGACCAAAATTTCCAAATGTTATTTATCTTATTTACTTTCACGATCATCTTTAGTAATCTGTGTTCACCAGCTGCTCTGATTCCATTTATTAAGGTTGTTGACTCGCATCTCACTGCAGGTTGTTAACTGATGTGGCAAACAAAGAAATACACAAAATAAACTCTAATACAACTCAGTCTTTATTAATATTGGATTCATAGTACAGGCATTCAATTATTTCTTGTAATTCTTATTGACTTTGTCTTTAATTCAATATTCTAGCTTGTTGCTTGTTACATTGCATCGCAAAACTCATGGTTTGTACCTTGACACCATACCTTGATATGGACTGTCCAGCTTACTTCCAGTGGTAGATACAAAATGCTGGAGTAACTCAGCGGGCAGGCAGCATCTCTGGAATGAAGGAATGGGTGACGTTTCGGGTTGAGACCCTTCAAAGGGTCTCGACCTGAAATGTCACCCATTCCTTCTGCAGAGATGCTGCCTGTCCCGCTGCGTTACTCCAACATTTTGTATCTATCTTTGATTTAAACCAGCATGAGCAGTTCTTTCCTACACATTTTGTTTACTTCCAGTGGTCTTCTCTTGAGTTCCAAACTTGGAGTCTTCTTTCTGTGGTGGTACTCCTGGATAGTTCTTGTGCTCAATATTCTTTCATTAATCTTTTCTGATTTTCCGAAATGTTCAGAACTTTCTGTCTCAATGAGAATGGTGAAGACAAAATTAATTATATGTAATTGTTCTATCAACTTTCTGCACCGTTTTCTCACCTTCCTGCTCATGACGAACAGTCATTTTCTGTCATTGACTATATTTTTCTTTCTTTCAAGCTGAGAGCACATCATGGGGGTCTTCAACCACGTCCAGAGTTCCCCCCCTGATAAGGCAGCAGACCTCCTGGTTCGGGGATCATTTTCCAAGGGTTGAATACACTGGACATATTTGCTTCAATGTTTTATAGTCATTTTTGTGATTTAGCCCCTTAACACAACATATTTGGTGATTCAATTGTCCTATTCCTCTGGTCTTCACAGTAAACACATGTAAAAAAAAAAAAATTCCCCCTTCATGCTTTGTAGAGCTTTAACTCCTAACCACGTGGTTACAAGGTGAATTGCCTTTGTCTTGCTCCTCAAAATATGTACTAAATCTTTACTAATTCTGCAAACCAATTAATATTGACGCCTTTAAGTCTTCAACAATTTTCCCAAGTGCTTTGCATTTTCAATTGTGATCTTCAAGCTGATCAAATTGCCAATAAATTATTGCACAATAAGTTAGTTTTTTTTGTTGAAAAAGTAGTTTAAATTTGTATTTGGTTTATTCACATATAAAATTATGCTTAGCTTGTTGGAATTGGGCTCAAGGGGCAGAAGTAGGAATACTTTTTATTGATCTGTATTTATTTTGTACTTTTGAAGTTGTGTTCCTTTCCTTTGACAATCACTTATTGAATATTACACAGGTCAATTGGTTTGAAAGACGAGTGTGATTTTCATGCATGTGATGTTTACTTTTTCTACAAGGATAGAATCTATTTTATGAAATTTTATTTATTGTCGGAAGCAGTAAATATCGGTTTAAATTGAAATCTTAACTCGTAGTTTTTTCTAACAGATAACTTGGTTAGAAGGACATTCTTTGGCCCAGACAGTCTTCACGTGCCTTTATGTTCACAATCCAGACTTAATTGAGGATTCTGCGATGAAAGCCTTTGCTCTCGGCATTTTAAAGATCTGTGACATTGCCAGAGAAAAAGTTAATAAAGCAGCTGTTTTTGAAGAGGTAAGTGCAGAAACATTTGCCATTAGATAATTTGAGCATGTTGAAATGGATTTTTGCCCATTGGTAAAAATTAGTTTAAACTTTGAGATGAAAGTAAATAAGTTTGCTTTGTCATTTTAATACTGGATATTAACAAATACAACCTAAATAATATTTGTATAAAATCCTGAATTGATAAGCAGGAGATCAAAAGAAAATCATAGATGGTTTTAAATGATGGTTTTTGCACCGCAAATGGTTAATTTACTCGGAAAATTGAAAGCAATGACAGAAGAAACAATAAAATTTCACATTCTCGTAGCCAGTAATCTCTCAGTAGCAGGCACATTTTGTTGTCCTGTTTTAGAGTATGCCCGACACGTTGAACAAATAGTGGTGAGGGACAGTGAATCGGTTCTCTTTCTCCTTTGCCTGTTGACTTTTGATATCAATAAAGCCTTTTCCAGGCCAGTGGAAGAAAATAAAGTGTGAATTGTTAGAAATGTAGAAACAAGATACTGAAGATGCTGGTTTACAAAAGAGGACACAGCTCTTTTCATCTTCAGAGCTAATTCAATAATCAACATTTGTTTTCTTACGATTAGCCATTAGTGACATAAATATAAATTGGTGGTATATTTTTCCTCTTTATCTTGAAAATGAATCTATCTTGTTTTGTGAGCAGAATAAAGTGTCTTTACACTATATTTTCTAACAAAATACCATATTCTATGTTAATGTACTTTGGACAAAGTTATTACTTTAGTTTTTCTTTTTTTATAATAACAACACAACTTTGCATTGTGCTAGCAGAATCACAATTAATTGAAAACTGGTTGTCCAGAAGTTCACCTTCAGTGACAAACACCTTATTGGTCTATAAATATCTACTGCCCATTGAATCTTATCATGTTTATTTGTTTAATTTGAAGTCGGTGGAAAACTTTTCTTCGCGTATTTAACGATCTTCCTGCCCACACCCCATTAAGTTATAGAAGATTAATTTAGAACACTGCACACTGAATGTAGAGTGATCTTGAGCTTCCAATTACCCATCTCTCTAGTTCTCTAATCCATTCCTAGTTTAATCTCTATCTTTGGTATCCTATGATTAGGAAATCAAGATCAATGAAGGATCTGTAACTCGTCTTACAATCATGCACATTGCAACTTACTTTATGAACCCATCATAAATTTGAAGCATTTCAGGTAGTTATATACCTTGTATATTTTATATTATTCAATTTTATTTTCCCTCTTTTTATTGGTAATTTCAATATTTCATATTCATACCTCCCACAAACATAACTCTTGTTATTCATGGCTTTACTGCCCTCTTTTAGTCAACACCACCACTTGTGTCATTCTCTCACTCATGGTCTCCCTTTTTGTTTATTCTGCCCCTTTTTAATGCAAATTAAAGCATCCTTTTTCTTACTTTTCCCATTTCTGATGAGAGATCATTAACTTGAAACATTAAACTATTTACTTCCACAGTTGCTGCTGAGTGCTTTCTATATTTACTGGTTTTATTCTATTGTTCTAACAGTTAATTAAGTGGCGATTTCCCCCATGATGGGAGAAGAATGTAGTGAAGATAGTAATCCACTGGAGGTGAAAAGTAGACCCATACATATTGCGGGAATCAATCACTTGGAGCTATACCTTTATTTGTATTTTCAGGAGGATTTTCAGTCGATGACTTATGGTTTCAAAATGGCCAATAATGTCACAGATCTAAGGGTTACTGGTGAGTTTTTAAAATATTGTTGGCATAATTTCTACAACTTGTTTTGTATTTCCAACTTAATGCCTGAATTAGATCGATAACTAATTTGCAATAGCTAAACAAATTAAAGATCCTTTAAATATATTTTAAATCGTGTACAATGTTAACCTATGAAAATCTTTGACCTTGACTGGAGAGGAGACTGTTTTGTCCATCATGTCCAGACCACCCAAGAAAGGTATCCTGCCTAATCTCACTTCCTAGCTTTTACTCTTTAACGTTAGGGTTGTGCTACATTAGGTGCATATCCAATGCTCTATAAATGAACTGAAAATTTCAGATTTCTCAACTCTAACTATTTTATCATCCGCTTAATTACTAATCTCAGCTAAGGTAAATGGATCCTTCCTTTCAACCTATCCAGTCCTCGCACAATCTTACACACTATTATTATATTTTGCTGTTCTGAAGAAAATCAGCTGCCCTGCCTTACACTATTTTAAAAACAATCTTCACTTTCTCTAACTGTAACACTATTATCATACTTTGCACTCTGGTATTTTTCTTTTTGCACTACCTCATGTACTTGTGTGTGGCTTGATTGTACTGATTTGACTGGACAACACACAAACAAAGTTTTTCACCATATCTTGGTACTTGAGACACAAATAAACCAATACCAAAAAGACTGGTAAACCCTTAGTTGGAAATGGTTTAAAAATCAAAAGAGGGTGATCATGAAATTTACAAAGCGAGACAGAATAGAGAGAATATAGAACAAGCAGGAGACATAGAAAAATATTTTTAACACACCTATACCAGCTTTTACAGTGATTAATGAATGTAAATATATAATGGAGATGAGTACAATAAGTATTGGAAATGGCAGCAAAATCAATGTGATCCAACAGTTTTGAAATTACTCAAACTAAGTATAATATTTAGAAAAGAAATCCATTGCAATTAATTTAATTGTATTAATTATTGAAACAAATTGATATATATGTTATGTGCCTCTACTAATGAACTAGAGGAGGCAAAATATATGTGGAAAGGGTACTTTTAAGGTGCCATCAATCCATGTAAGACTATTGATACTCTTGCATAATTTGTGACTGAGGCTTTTTGGTCTTTTCATATATTGGATGAACTAATGTTTTTCAGATGGATGAACTAATGTTTATTAAATTCTATCTCTAGGCATGTTGAAAGATGTGGAAGATGATTTGCAAAGAAGAGTGAAGGTAATTTATCATTTCAGTGTGTTAAGCGTACATTTTAATTCAACATTCATATATAATATATAATTGGGTAGATTAAGAATATGATTAATGCCAAAGCAAGCAAGCATAATTTATAATTTTCAATAAATATATTTTATTGTGAAATAAAATCTCAACATATTAGATGAATCAGTTGATGACCAAAATAAATTAAAGATCGGTATCACAGAGTAAAGAATAATAATTTTGCCAAGCAGAATAATAATATCCAGAATGGTTAATGTTTTAGAAATCGGCAAAGGATATCAAAAATTAATAATGTGCACTCTGTAGAATATGTCTTGGTGGTCAGAACGAAGACTCGAAAAAGTTAAATGTGTATTTCAGAAAGGATGGGGAAATTGGAAGTTAAGATTCCATCAACAGCACCTAGTGTGCTCACACCCACCCTATTCTACCACAGGAAATTTGATCTATTGAAGTTGTCTATCTAATGTGTTCGTTTATCTCAAAAGTGAATTCTTCTATAATTAAATATTTATGTAAAACCACTGGTAACATTTGGTCTAAGAATGTGCTCATCAACATAAACTACATTATAAGGATAGAATATTGTGTAACCACATCCAAAATTTGTGATTTAACATAATAAAATGACAATTTGGTGAAGAATATAATATTCTGAAATGGCAGATTTCAGAAATTGTGGGACACCTTTGTTGGGGATACAGATGTTTTATAAAATAGTTTCTCCAGTTTTGCACTATAATTAATGTTTCTGTTTTTTTCTTGTTAGAGCACTAGGAGTCGACAAGGAGAAGAGCGCAATCCAGAGGTTGAACTTGAAGTAAGCATATGTCAAGATGAATTCAATATATAATTTTTGTGCACCAGGTAGTATTCTGGATCATAACCAAATGAAAGGCTTTGCATAGAATTTGAGCGCTTTTGCAGCATAATGTTCTGTAATTTCTGATCACATAATCTTAGAATTTTTGAAATATTTTCCTTGACTTGATGGTGAACAAAATCATTACAGACTTACGATAATGCTGGAGCACTTCCTTAAAACATATTAGAACATTTTTCAGGGATCGAGAGTGATTGGAAAGCAGTTCGAAGCTTTCCCAATAAAGTCTTTTTCAGGCAGTGAGAAGGACGAAAAGCCATGTATATGTCTTTTGGAAAGGAAGCAAGAATCAAATGCCATGATTGGTCTCTTTAACAGCAGGAGGCAGAGAGTGGTTGCAGAGGATTGCTTTTCCAATTGAAAGACTGTGACAAGTAACATGTTTGTGATAACTGTTAATGATGTGGATGTGAACACAGGAATTATGATAAGTAAATTTATGGATTATATAAAAATTGGTGGTGTCACAGATAATGAATAAGGTTGTCTAACACTACAGTATGACAAAGTTGGGTGGAGCAATGGCAAATGAAATATAATCCTGACAAGTACCTGATGTGTGCACTCCCCTGTGTGCCTGGGTCCTGGACTTTCACACCGACAGGCCCCAGGTGGTCAAGATGGGGAGACATACCTCCAACCCTGTCACCCTGAACACAGGATCCCCCCAGGGTTGCGTCCTCAGCCCCCTACTGTACTCCCTGTACACACATGACTGTGTGGCCAGGTTCAGCTCCAACTCCATCATCAAGTTTGCTGATGACACTGTGGTGGTGAGCCTGATCTCCAATAACGATGAGAAGGCCTACCTGGAGGAGGTGGCTGATCTGGCACTCTGGTGTCAGAACAATAGCTTCCTCTTGAATGTCACTAAAACTAAGGAGCTGATTGTGGACTTTAGAAGGGCACAACAACCAAGGATGTACATGCCACTGGGGATAAATGGGACTACTGTGGATAGGGTGAGTAGCTTTAAATACCTGGGAGTCCACATCACAGAGGATCTGACATGGAGAACACACACTGCCGCACTGGTGAGAAAGGCAAGGCAGAGCCTTTACCACCTCGGGCAGCTGAGGAAATTCAGAGTCTATCTGAGGATCCTTCAATCTTTCCACTCTGGTGCTGTAGAAAGCATCCTGACCGGAAACATCTCGATCTGGTTTGGCAACAGCTCTGCCCAGGACAGGAAGGCTCTGCAGAGAGTAATGCGTTCGGCCGAACGCACCACGGGAACTACACCCCCCAGCCCCCTCCCCTGTAGGACCTATACACCAGGTGATGCAGACCCAGAGCCAACAAGATCATGAAGGACCCCTACCACCCAAGCAACGGACTGTTCCAGCTGCTAAGATGAGGCAAGCGCCTCCGCTGTCACGCTGCGAAAACAGAGAGGATGAGACAGAGTTTCTTCCCACAGGCCATCAGGACTGTAAACTCTGATCTCATCAGGGCGTAATTACTGTTGTGTCTTTTTTTAATGTAAATACTTGTTCTGTTCTGTTGTTTTGCACAATCCCGCAGGCATTGCCACTTTCATTTCACTGTACATCTTGTATGTGTATGTGACAAATAAAGTTGACTTGACTTGACTTGATGAGGCATTTTGGGAGGACAAACAAGACTAAGACATACATGGGAAAAAGGAGCATTGATGATCAGATGGACCTTGGGGTGCAAGTCCATTGATCCACAAAAATGATGGAACAGTTGTTTAAGGTGATGAAGAGGGTATATGAGAGGCCTTCATTCACTGTGGTGACGAATATAAGAGCTGGGTCTTCATGTTGCAACTTTCACTAAGCCACACCTAGAGTATTTTTTGCAGTTGTGGTCACCCCGTTATAGGAAGGCTGTGATCTACTGGAGAGGGTGCTGAGGAAATTAACCAGTAGGTTGTCTGGGATGGAGTGTCTCACTTGTAAGAAAAGAGTGGATAGGAAGTGTTTTGTTTTCGATGAGCAGGAATCTGAGAGGTAACCTGATGGAGATGTGTAAAATGATGCTGGGGATAGATAGAGTAGATAGAAATATTTTTCCTGTGGTGTTGTCTAAGACAAGGGCAGGTATTTAAGATGAAAGGGAAGAGGATTGAGGAGGATTTTTTTTTTCATGCAGAGGGTGGGTGGAGCTAGGAATGTGCTGCTTGAAGGTGGCGGTATACTCTCATAACATTTAAGAAGCATCCAAAGTACTTTAATCACCAACCTAATGCCCGTTCTTTCACATCCTTAAAATGAAATCATGTTTTGCTACATCGTGATTTATTGATTTACAACCAATTGAAAGGAATTCCACTCAAGGTGAAGTTTAAAGAAATCTATTGTACACATTTTACTTCTAGATGTATGTTCTATGAAATAATTATTTGCTTGCAAACTTGTTCATTAATAGAAAACATAGAAAAATAGGTGCAGGAGTAGGCCATTCGGCCCTTCGAGCCAGCACCGCCATTCAATATGATCATGGCTGATCATCTAAAATCAGTACCCTGTTCCTGCTTTTTCCCCATGTCCCTTGATTCCTTTAGCCCTAAGAGCTAAATCTAACTCCAGGGAATTGGCCTCCACTGCCTTCTGTGGCAGAGAATTCCATGGATTCACAATTCCCTGGGTGAAGAAGTTTTTCCTCATCTCAGTCCTATATGGCCTACCCCTTATTCTTAAACTGTGACCCCTCGTTCTGGACTCCCCCAACATCGGGAACATTTTTCCTGCATCTAGCCTGTCCAATCCTTTAAGAATTGTATATGTTTCTGTAACATCCCCTCTCATCCTTCTAAATTCCTGTGAATACAAGCCCAGTCAACCCTTTCTTTCATCATATGTCAGTCCTGCCATCTCGGGAATTAATCTGGTGAACCTATGCTGCACTCCCTCAATAGAAATAATGTCCTTCCTCAAATTAGGAGACCAAAATTGCACACAATACTCCAGGTGCGGTCTCACAACTACAGGAGGACCTCCTTGCTCCTAAACTCAAATCCTCTTGCCATGAAGGCCAACATACCATTAGTTTTCTTCACTGCTTGCTGTACCTGCATGCTTACTATAATTTAGTGCATATTTTTAAAAGAAGGTACCACATAAAAGACTGTTGTTGGCTTCCATGAATAAAGGAAATGTGCTTTCTAATGTAATGTAATTTCCGTTTAATATTTCAGCATCAACAGTGCACAGCAGTGTTCGGCAGAATGAAGTTTACTCGGTTGTTACTGTCTGCTCTGATTGCTTTCACAAAGAAAGAGGTAAGTTACATCCCATGTTGAAGTTATTCAACATAACCAACAGGAACAAAATACCCGCTTCTAGCATGATTTTCCCAGATTAATACTGGTTATTAGTAAGGAATCTATTATTGAAATTAACAAAGAACTTTCATGTTTGTGTAGCAGTGAAAGATTGCTTTGGAAATTTTGATGCAGATTTTACGTTATAATTAATATTTGATGACGGATAATACAAATTGTTTCAAAATTCAGTGTTTGCTTTAGAACATATCGAAAATGCAAGTAAAACTTGATTGTTTTTTTAAGTAACCAAGAAGGTTGACGATGGCAAAGTTGTAGACATTGTCTATATGGATTTCAGGAAGATATTTGATAAGGTTCCATGTGGTAGGCTGCCCTGGAAGGTCAGATTGTATGGGATCCAGAGAGAGCTCGCTGGGTAGAGAATTGGCTTCAAGGAAGGAAGCAGAGGGTGATTGTGGAAGATTGACTGGAGGCCTGTGACTAGTGGTATGCTCAGGGATCAGTGCTGGGCCCATTGCTGTTTGTGGTTTATACCAATGGTTTGGATGAGAATATAGAAGGCATGACTAGTAAGTGTGCAAATGACACTAAAGTGGGTGGTATGATACATTGCAAAGATGATTATCAAAAATTATTGTAGGATCTTGATCAGCTGAGTAGTGGGTCTAGGGAATGGTTAATGGAGTTTAATACAGATAAGTGTAAGGTGTTGCATTTTGGGAAGTCAAACCAGGTCAAGACCTTCATTAATAATGCCAGAGCCATGGGGAGTGTTGTGAAGCAGAGGGATCTAGGAGTGTAGGTACATAGTACCCTAAAAGTGGTGCTATAGATGGGGTGATCAAGAAGCCTTTGGTACATTGAAATCAGGCTATTGAGTATAGAAGTTGGGATATTATGAGATGTAAGATTTGGTTTCAACACTATGCCAGTCCTGAATGCTATCTGGTAAGAAGTGCCCAAAGAAAATGTTAGTGAAGTTTGTATGACTAGACTTTGATCTCCTGAGATCAAATAACCCATCAAAATTAACCATGAATATGAAACTAACTTTGTGACCTCTCATACTCTGTAAAAGCAATTGTTTCTATGTGGATTCATAAAATGGGTGCAAAGAATTTGATACCTTAATTAAAGCCAGAACTTTAAGTGGTTTAAATTGCTTTTGGTTTCATGGCCAGTAGCTTCTATTGTCAGTCATTAACAATTTTCACGTTATCAACAATTATCAGTGTTGTAAATGATTGATTAGTAATGAGAATGTCTATAAGTAGACTAGGACAAAGGACGTTTATTGTCACATGCACCAATTGGTGTAGTGAAATTTGATTGCTTGACTAATGTCAAGCAATCATTATTTCAACATTCATTCATTAACTTGGTTGCAGTTATAACTCAAATTGAGTTATTATAGGTGTTTTATGAATGAGGACAATGCAATCTCTTGTGTGATATTTTTAAGGTGTGATTTATTTTATTTTTAACTCCATATACTAAAAGAGAAACTCAAGATGTTGCTTATTAAACATAATTTTGAGGGAATACTTGTCAACTGGAATTTGTGGTACGCACCAACTATTCTGACAAAATTGGCGGTTAAGCACTTGGAGATCCATTTATTTCAGACATAGCTCTTCTTGAATAATTTAAGAGTGAGAGATGACAATGGTTTTGATGGAATTGCTAAAAGGGTAAGATAAATATAAACAAATATTCCCAGCATGGAGAGGAAACCAGTTGTTTAAATGATCTATGCCTACATAATAGGGGGAGGAGGGTGAAATTACAAAACAACTATTATAATATATCTTTGCCCCTGACCTTTTTTATCTGCTCCAAGCCTCTGTAAATATCAACTAGTGGGTGGAGAACCCAACTCAGGAGTTCCCTTAGATTTTCCCCACATTCACCCCTTGTGAATAGCAACATGCAGCACCTCACCGTATATCTATATTCCATGTCACCACTCCATAGCTTTCAGTCTTGCAGCATTGTTTGTTTCTAGTTGGGAAATTTAAGAAAAAGTGCATCTTTAAAATCAAATCAAAACATTATTACAATGAAGTAGAAAATTGCATACATTTGATGGAACCTAATAACTACAATCATGTATTATACAAAATGTCACAAAAAGTTGAGCCAACTTCATTTTTTATACTTTTAGTTACATAGTACTGTAACCAAGTGCTAGGCTGGAGGGTTGGGCTACAGCGGCTTGTTGGAGACATGAATGTAAAACATAATCAGATTTGAAGTTTTAGTGCTTAGACCAGCTTTTCTCAACCTTTTTACCCTTGTGGAACCCTTGAAATAATTTTCATGTCTCAGGGAACCCCTACGTAAAAATTATATCTTTATTAATCTCTTTCTTTCTCTTTCATAAACTTAAGGTTCATAAGGCAAACCTTTTTTTCTGATAACTGGTTTAAGCAAAAAATAACGCGTTCTTCTCAAGTTTATTGACATTGCAAAAAAAATGAAATCACTCTTTGTTCAAAATAAAGGCAAACAGAATTAACCTTGGAGGAGAGAGAAAGAGAGAGTGAAAGAAAAACACAAACTTTTCATAAACTAACAAAAACATACAAATAAACTTGATAAACTAACAAAAATAAACATAAACATCTAAAAAATGTATATGACATCCCTAAATGATAGGTAAAAATTACTAAATAACGTGAGTGAATGAGGGACTGTACCTGCACGCCAGGAAGCACGGACAGGACTGATGGAGACCGTGCATGCGTCTGCACGCGAGTGAGTCACTTGATGATACAAGACCCCGTCACGTACAGCTCCTGTCCACTGACCACGCAAGGCCGTTTCACACTGGCGCCATATAGAAGTTGCTAAATATGTCAAATAGACGTCGCTAAATATGCCGTACTTGTATAATAAAATTACGAATATGAAATGAAACACAAAAATGACTCAAATGCATTTACAAATGATTAGCCTATTTATCACTATTTCTCTCAGAACTCCTAGCGACCTCTTGCGGAACCCTAGTGTTCCCCGGTTGAGAAACGCTGGTTTAGACACACTAATTGCATTTATTCTCAGCTGCAGTGTTTGTGCTAGAATTTCAGTAAAACAGGGTGCTGTGCATGTAGATTTTTGTATTTAAACTGAATTACAGTAGGTTCAAGTACTGATGATTATGGAGAGCTCACAGGCTTTAAATATATTTGTGCCAACGTGTTTTGCGTATTGTTACAGTAAAATGAACAAGCAATACTATTTGACTGAAGGATTCCGACATGAAACATCACATATCCATGTTCTCCCGAGATGCTGCCTATCCCATTAGGTTATTCCAGCACTTTGGTTTTTTTTCTATTTAAAAGTAAACGTTTTGTGATTACTGCTTATTCAGACTCACAGTAGAATAAGGCAGAGGGTGAAAGGCAGTAAACAATACATTAATTTAGAACAGCAAATAAAGTTGATTTTGTGTGGATTTTGTGTGCTCTCCACACCTCGAACATCTGGCGGTGAAGTGCCAGAGGAACAACTCCAGGACTGCTTGAAGTCTGTAGACTGGGCAATGTTCAGAGACTCGGCAACGGACCTGAATGAATATGCCACAGTCGTTACAGATTTCATAAGGAAATGTGTGGAGGACAGCGTTCAGACAAAACCCTTCTGAGTGTTTCCTAACCAGAAGCCTTGGATGAACCATGAGATCCACATTCTTCTGAAGGCAAGATCCCGGGCATTCAGGTCTGGCGATGCAGAGGTCTATAAGAAGTCCAGATACGACCTTGGTAAAGCCATCAAAAAGGCCAAAAGGGATCTGCTCTAAGCTGGAGGATGAGACGGATGTTCGGCAACTGTAGCAGGGCTTGAATGCCATCACCTCCTACAAGGCGAAATCAGGAGGTGGCTCAAACGACAGCGAAGCATCACTCCCTGACGAGCTCAAAGCGTTCTACGCACGGTTCGATAGGGAGAACACTGATGTGCCTTCCCGAGTTCCTATTCGCCCTGACGGTGTTACAGTCATAGTCACAGAGGCCGACGTCAGAAGATCCTTCAGGGTGGCGAACCCTCGGAAAGCGCCTGGACCTGATGGTATACCCGGTCGAGTTCTCAAGACCTTTGCAGACCAACTGGCGGGAGTTTTTGCAGACATTTTCAACCTCTCACTTCTGAGGTCTGAGGTTCCCACCTGCTTTAAGAGGGCATCAATAATACCGGTGGCCAAGAAGAGTAAGGTGATATGCCTCAATGACTATCGACCAGTGGCACTAACGTCTGTGGTGATGAAGTGCTTTGAGAGGTTGGTTATGGTGCACATCAACTCCTACCTCGACAAGAACCTTGACCAATTACAGTTTGAATACCGCCACAACATGTCAACGGTAGATGCAATTTCACTGGCTCTCCACTCCGCACTGGACCACTTGGACAATAAAAACACCTACGTCAGCCTGTTGTTTATATACCACAGCTCGGCGTTTAATACCATCGTCCCTTCCAAGCTGGTTACCAGGCTCACGGAACTGGGCCTCTGCGCATCCCTCTGCAATTGGATCCTTGACTTCCTCATCCACAGACCATAGTCTATTCGAATTGGAGGAACCACTTCATCCTCAGTAACAATTAGTACGGGAGCACATCAAGGCTGCGTGCTCAGCCCCCTGCTTTACTCACTCTATACCCATGATTGCGTAGCCGGTCATAGTGCGAACTCCATCAAGTTTGCCGATAACACCACAGTGGTTGGATGAATCACAGATGGGGACGAGTCAGAGTATAGAAGTGAGATTGACCAACTGACTAAATGGTGCCAGCACAACAACCTGGCTCTCAACATCAGTAAGACCAAGGAACTGATTGTGGACTTTAGTAGGGGAAGGATGAGGACCCACAATCTTG
>CM075977.1:143915354-143980489 GCA_038087875.1 Malacoraja senta
ATTCTTTCATTGTTGCTGGTGCATTGCACGGTGTTTCTTTTCGGAAAGATCAGTGGTATCGTAAGCAATGCTTGAAAGGAAAATAAAGATTGTAACTGAATTTTGTTTACTTGTTTTTTTATTAATTTAATAGATGAGTGCGGTGAATGAAGCTCAGAAGCTTATGACCCAAGCTGCAGATCTTCTACCTGCTATACAAAATTCTATCCACCATGGTATTCAGGCCCAAAATGATACTACAAAAGGAGGTAATAAATATTTTGCACACTATAATTGTGTATCATATTTTTAAGAACTCTTCTGACTAAAAAGGATGTTGAAAATGCTAGCATATCAAGAGAAGGGAAAGTGCTATTTTTTTCTATTTTGTTTTCGATAGGTATGCTATTTCAATATCAAGAATGAAATAATATTGAACCAATTATGCCCATTTTCATTACCTGAATAATAAAACTGTGCTACTTTAAGAAAATTATCCAAAACATGTAACTCATTTGCTTTTTTGGGGGCAAATTATTGGCTCATGATATTGGATGTAAAATTACTTCCTCAGTGTGTACTGTGTCATATCATGGTGTAATTTGGCTAATGAACTCAATGACTGTTGGGAACGTGCATTTATCTTGGTCTGTTGATCCTAAATGTGAAGTGTTCCTGTTTACCTCAAACACCTAAAGCTTCCTAGGTTAGTACATGAGAATAATATCTTACAATTTTCAGTTTTAAGCTTCAATTATGTTTTCGAACTAAGAATATGTGAAGCTAAGACATTGATCGTACACTTTTGTTTGCTAGATCACCCGATAATGATGGGATTTGAACCTCTAGTCAATCAAAGATTGCTTCCTCCGACGTTTCCTCGCTATGCAAAAATTATAAAACGGGAAGATATGGTCAACTATTTTGCTAAACTTATAGAGCGAATAAAAATGGTCTGTGAGGTTGTGAACTTGACAAATTTGCATAATATTTTAGTAAGTGCAAGATTTCTATTATGTGCAGATAACTGCGGTTTATTTTTCATTTATTTGGTAATAGTGGTTCACAGACTGCACAACAACATAGTAATTATGGATGGAATACAGAGCCAATGCTAGTTTAAATTGCACTCTTTAAGAATTTTTACTGTTAAATTAATAACTTTTCTCTTCACATTTACTGAATGACCTCAAGTCAATTTTTCCTACATTTTGTTTGATAAACAATGTTGTTTTAAAACAAATGGAAATAATATCTCCAAAGTTCTTTTAAGAATTTTGCAATATTCAGAAAGACATTCCATAAAAGTTATGCTATTAATATATCAAGATGATTTTTTAAAGGGACACTATATCAGGATGTTAGTAATTTTAAAAAAAAAAACTTTATTTTGTAGGACTTCTTCTGTGAATTTAGTGAACAGTCACCTTGTGTCCTCTCAAGATCTTTGTTGCAGGTATGTATGTATGCTTTTGTTCAGTTTGGACTGTCCTAATGATTTTCTTCTTTATAGTTGCTTATTACCCATTATCATAAACAAGCATACTAATATTTTTTTAATGTTAAAAGTTAAGCATATAATACTTAACTGTTTTCATTGAACATTTTTGAGATACATTTAAACTATTAGATTATTTGCACATTTTCAAAGCAAATTTTTCATTTTGAATAGACAACCTAAACATCCTTAAAACTAAGAATAGATATAGTTGTTAGTAGCAGAGAGGGTATAGTCACAATATTTATTTTACAGGCAACATTCTTGGTGGATAATAAGAAGGTATTTGGTACACATTTGATGCAGGACATGATAAAAGATGCTTTGAAATACTTTGTCAGTCCTCCTGTGCTTTCATCCAAGTGAGTAAATAAAATATTGTGACCTTTCTAAAGAGCAGTATTCTTCCCATTTTCTAGCATGAGCTGCATTATGAACAAATACTTTGTTGTATTAAAACTGTTCCATTGCAGATTGATTTCAAAAATGCAATACGTTATTGTATAATCTATACTTTAACCTGTGGAACAAAGACAGAAAGTGCTGGAAGTGCACAGCAGGCAGGCACGTGCCATCAGGGTAGGCAAGGTAGGCAGTGCCTACCCTGACTAAAATTATAAAATGGTAATTATTAAATATAAATAGTAAAGGCACGGGAGAATTATGCCTACATAAGAGATCGATCCTTATGTTTCCTGGCAATGAAGATGCTATTTTTTTTACCCAAAAATAAGGCACGAAAATTTACCTGCGTCTTGGAGGTCGAAGGTTAGGTTGTTAGCCAAAAAACATAGACTTGGCTATCCCTCAGTACAGCAACATCAAGAGCGATGTTGCTGTACTGAGGAATAGCCAAGTCTATCACTCATTGCTGGCAGCTGATGGGAAGCGACTGTAAAAGGACAGCGCTGCTGGGGGGGGGAGGGGAGGGGAGGGGGAGGGGAGGAGAGGAGGAGTTCCTTTCACAGCGTGTTGTGAGTCTGGCCAGAGGTAAAGTTGCAGGGAGGGCAGGAGCATTGAGAAGGAGGGGGTCGGGGATCATGCCAGTAACCCACTCACTCACCACTGCCGCGGTGCTCCGGGCGCGGAGCCACCGAATTGTGTCCGCGGAGGGGGGTGGCTGCGAGTAGCCGCCGGGACCGGACAGCGGTACCGGCCGCCACCTCAGCGCCTTCTGCCGGCTGAACACCTCCGTCTGAACACCTCTCTCCTGCCGCTCGCCGGCCTCGCTCATGTCAGCCGCTTCCCGCAAATCCTTAAATTCCGACTGCCACCGGGAGCAGGACATGGCCTCACTTGCTGCGCTGGGTGACACTGCATGGCATTCACTGCCCCGTCCATGTCTTTCACTGTAGACCGGACAGTGAGGGGACCAGCTCAAGAGCGGGTCAGCGGGCGATGGATAACAGGACAGCGGCCGGTGGGGCTTACTCCTGTATCAGCGCGAGTAACCTCTATTGGTCCCTTGATCGCGCTCAGGAGTAAACTCCACCGCCTGCTGTCCCGCCAGCCTTTTTCAAAATTTAGCATCTCAAAATGGGGGTGCTTCTTCGACGCAGGTGTATCTTCATTGCAGGGAAATACGGTACTTTATTAAGAGATATGGCTTTTGAAGACAAATTACTTCATAAAAGTCGACTGACGGCTTACGGAGAGGAGAACAATCTGCGTATACGCGGTTTAAGATTTTTAAAAAGCCAACTGACTGCCTACCCTGAGCAATTACTCACGGCACGTGCCTGACAGCAGGTCAAGAATCTTTTGTGGAAAGAGAATCTTTCAACATTTCAGGTGGAAGATTTGCCAGGATGCTTAGCATATCATATTTCCAGTATCTACAGTTTTTTGAATTTCTTGCTTGTCATACATTTAAAAAACAGATTAATTTTGATCCTTGGTATGCAGGCAGGTTCACTTCTATTTCTCAATTCTGGCTAGTTTTGGTGAAAGGTTATTGAGTTAAATATTAAACTTGTTCTCTCTTTGTAGATAATGCATGAGCTGCTGATTATTCCAGCATTTTCTGGTTTTCTTTCAGATTTCCTGTATCTGCTTTTGACATTCTGCTTAGCATCTCTTCCATATGGGTTAACAAATTTCATCAAAGCCACCATTTTTCATATTTCATTTTCCTAATTCCATCAGAGAAAATTATGACTTCAATATTGCCTCCTAACAACTAGAATATGTGATGTGTTAACATATAAATTGTGACACCATATGTTTTTTAAGTGCTGAAAGCCCAATCATAGCTAGCTTGGTAATGATATTATCTTGGAATGCATTCTAGTAACACTATTCCTTTTCGCCTTTTATCAATTTCCAAGGTTAAATAGAGCTGGATATAAATATGCAAACAAATGTATATCTACACAAATTTCTTAACACTGCATTAGTTGGAATTTTGTGTAGTATGTGAATTTTCTGCTGCATTGCTAAGTTTTGTATTTGTGACATTTTGATTGATTCTTGGAAGAATTTTATCTTCATATATATATTTCACTATTTTATTTAATGGTTAAAGCCCTGTCTCACTGTGCGAGTTGACCCACGAGGTACCCCGAGCGAAAGACTCGTGGTTGTGCACGAGATTCCAAGTGTATGATCAAGAGTTTAACCGAGTTCCCACGGGTATGACTCAAGTTTGCCGTTAACTGTCATTTCTGCGATGTTCCAAGTTCGTCTCCCGAGTTAACAAGTTCCTTTCCCGAGTTACTCTTGAGCCAACCTTCAATGAAGGTCTGTTTTAATAAGCAACATCTCCATCCTGCGGCTTTGAGTTAAAGATAGAGTTCAGCGCGGCCGCATCTATTGATGTGACCTACAAAGGGAAAATGCGCACCGTCCAGTGCCAGAGCAGTTATACTGATGATTTGTTTGAAACACACACACACACACACACACACACCATCAGGCGGAGGTTTGCTATATTTTAATTGAATTTACTGCCAGGTCTACACACTGCGGGGAGACTGGAGATTTGAATGTGCACGGTTGCGCACATCAGATTGTTGGGAGACGGAGCTCAGGGTACGCCTCCTGAGCTGCTTTGGTGCCCCGGCGTGAGTTGGGGGGGGGGGGGGGGGTCAGGTTAAACTCACCCATTTGACAGAGGCAGAGGATTACGAGGATCCAGCGAGACTCGGACTGCATGGAGAGCCGAGACTGCCCCGCTGGTGGCCAACTTCCCCCTGTCCTCCATCGCCGCTCCCAGCCGGCCGGCAGGAGCTGTGCATGGAGCCCGCCACCGGAGTCGTGTCTGACTGCCTGGGCACCCTGAGGGTGGCAGATGCGCCTTGCCCGGGGAGAGACTGCGGGGGGGGGGGGGGGGAGTACCTCACTCTGACTGCGATAGGGAGAGACAGACACACACACACACACACACACACACAGTGTGGAGTTCCTCTGACTGACTGACTGTGTGTGGGTGTGGGGGGTGGGACAGTGAGAGAGAGAGAGACACACATACACACACAGGCAGCGTGGAGTACCTTTAACTGTGTGTGTGGGTGAGAGAGACAGAGGCAGACACACACAACGGGCAGTGTGTACCTCAGTCTGTGTGTGTGTAGGGGGGAGAGAGAGAGACAGAGACAGTGTGGACCTCTGACTGTATGAAGGAGAGAGAGAGAGAGGCAGTGTGGTGTACTTCGGCGTGAATGTGGGGGAGAGAGAAATATCGCACAGGACCTCGGTCTATCTGTGGGTGGGAGGGAAGAGAGACTAAGCTGAATACATTGGTCTTATTGTGTGTGGGGGGAGAAAGAGAGAGGTGGGGGGGAGAAAGAAAGAGGTGGGGGGGAGAAAGAGAAATGGGGGGAGACGTGTATATACACACACAAAGCAGAGTTTACTGTGTATGTGGGAGACACAGATGGACTTACCTCGGTCTTACTGTGTGGGAGGGGGAGAAAGAGACGTACACTCACAGTGTACCACCCCCCCCCCCCCCAACTCACGCCGGGGCACCAAAGCAGCTCAGGAGGCGAACCCTGAGCTCCGTCTCCCAACAATCTGATGTGCGCATCCGTGCACATTCAAATCTCCAGTCTCCCCGCAGTGTGTAGACCTGGCAGTAAATTCAATTAAAATATAGCAAACCTCCGCCTGATGGTGTGTGTGTGTGTGTTTCAAACAAATCATCAGTATAACTGCTCTGGCACTGGACGGTGCGCATTTTCCCTTTGTAGGTCACATCAATAGTGTATGTGGGAGTCTCTCAGCCTGTGTGAGAGGGAGGGAGGGAGAGAGAGACACACACACACAAGGTGGATGTTAAATCTCACCTGCCTGTTTCAGTGACAGGCACCCGCCGCCAGTGAATGGAGACACCCCCATCTGTCTCCCCCTCCTCTCCCTCCACTCTCCACCCTCTCTCCTCCACCCCCCCCCCCCCCCCAATTTGGAAATGTCATCCCATCACCCATTCCTTATCTCCAGAGATGCTGCCTGCCCGCTGAGTTAAAGAGTTCCCACGGTAGACTCACGAGTCACTAAGGTAAACGCACGGGCCACTACGTTCTTACAACGTGTTTAAATGTTTCAAATTTTAACCTCAAGAGTACATTTTACTCGTGGAAAAGTTTAAACATGTTTGAACTTTTTTAAGAGTTCACAAGTTTCACGGGTACCTGCCGTTAGCGCCAAGAGTCGCAAAGTTGCCTCCACGAGTTCCGACGTTCCTGCTACGTTAATTGTACGTGATTACGAGTTAAATTTGTTTTAAACTCGGGGTACCTGGTGGGTCAGCTCGCACAGTGAGACAGGGGTTTTAGCAGCCGTTGGAATATTACTGGATTGCACAGCTTCATGATTCTGTCGCAATTGTTTTTATTTCCTATAGTAGTAGGTAATAAGGATATTTTTCAAGGATACTCAAGCTGGTCAGTATTATTGTTCCAGGTAGTGATATAACTAGTCGCTGGAGTCAACTAAATCCGACATTCTCTTCTAACAGGATTTGTTAATTTTCTATTAGTTTAATTTAGTTTAGAGATGCAGCGCAGAAACAGGCCCTTCGGCCCACCGAGTCCACGCCGACCAGCAATCCCCGCATATTAATCCTGTCCTACACCTACTTGGGTCAATTTTTACATTTACCAAGCCAATTAACCTACAAACCTGTACGTCTTTGGAGTGTGGGAGGAAACCGAAGATCTCGGAGAAAACCCACGTACAAACGTACAAACTCCGTACAGACAGCACCCGTAGTCGGGATTGAACCCGGGTCTCCAGCGCTGCATTCGCTGTAAGGCAGCAACTCTACCGCAGCGCCACCGTGCTGCCCATTAATTACTAATGCTTGGTATAAAGATTTGGCATGATTAGTAGATTTTGAAATTCTACCAATAGATATAAGCATAGTCCACTAAAGAAAAAACTGTACTTGGGGCTAAGAACCTGCCATTCACTGACACAAATATTGATCCTCTACCTTCAAAAACCACTGTGCTAACCTGACTGGACCTGGGGAACTGTAATTAATCACGAGTCCCTCCTCAACAACAAGGGAGGAGAATAACTTATTGCCCTTATTCGAGACCTTTCTAAATGTGAGGTTATGTTGAGTGCAGGAGTGACATCATCAGTTATGGAAGGGGCTATCAAACTCTCAAAGCAGCTGCTGGAGTTTTAGAATGAAAGTGGAGTTTGATTTGGAATTAGATGAGTGAATCTGGGCATGACCAGAAGATGGGTCCAACCTGGAGATTTTGATTCAATAGAGGTGGAACAAGGGTGTGGTAATGGCGAGGGTGGTTGGGGGCACTCTCAGATATGGGTTGGCATGTTAACTATATTTAATTAGGTTGGAGGACTCTGATTTGATCTGCATTGCAGATTTACTGTGCACAGCAGAATTTCCTAGGCCTTGGGGAAGCCAGCAGCTGCATTGAGGCAAGAACAATGTGGGGAGAAGGTAAGTGCCTCATAGAATTCCTTGTGAGCCAGGATGAGCCGGAATCCTTCTTCCCACCCTGCACAGTAAACCCAGCTCCTGCACCTTTGAACCACTCCCTACCCTGAGATTATGCACCAGAACTATCTGGTCCATCTGTTTCTAGCAGGGTGCTCCCTATCCAATTGGAAGCCATGCTTTCAATTGCACAGACATCCATCCAGGAAACCTGCCAAAGCCTGGTAATACTTGCTTGAAACTCCACCCTCTTGTCATCCACCCCAGAAAACATATTGGCTTTGGTGTGTGAACTTCCACTTGGCAAATCCAACTTGGAGGTACTGTGCAACTGAAGCCCCAACCAGTTATCATCTTCAAGAGGGAGTTAGATGTGGCCCTTGTGGCTAAAGGGATCAGGGGGTATGGAGAGAAGGCAGGTACGGGATACTGAGTTGGATGATCAACCATGATCATATTGAATGGCGGTGCAGGCTCGAAGGGCCGAATGGCCTACTCCTGCACCTATTTTCTATGTATCTATGTAAGTAGAGGAAAGGGAAGCTTTTTTATTATATTATAAAACAATGGTCCTCAATATGATAAAGTGGTGTTTTAGTAAAGCAATAGTACACATCAAATACCTTGATAATATACATACACTGTTCAAACAAGTCCCTACTCGGAAGTATTTAGCTAGTCAGACCAGTTTGGTGAATCAAAATCTGAATTGAGAAGACAATTGTTGTTTGTTTATTAACATGTGATGTGAGATGATATAAGACAATGTTTCTAAACTATCTTTGGATATTAAAAGATCAGCTATACAATATCAGCAATGATTACATTTTGGAATTTTCCAGCAGCTTTTTATTTTTGGGTATGTAACTTTATATTAAGAAAATAATAGTTAGTTTAACAACCACATCAAGTAAGGTGTTTTTGAACTTTGAACCACTACCATAAGAACTTGAATCTTGAATTGTAAAAATAGAGTGACACTAATTGTAAAAATAGAGTGACACTAATCATTCATCTTTGTGGTAATTTCAGGTGTTGCCTTTATAATAATCATCAAGCTAAAGATTACATTGACTCATTTGTTACTCACTGTGTACGGGTAAGTAATTATCAATGGTTTTTATTAGAGAATGGTTCTTTATTAATCATTTCACTTAATGTTTAAAAATACATTTTCTTCAAATATTGTAACAGACTTTTTTTAAGTTCATACTCTTCACAATGATCAGTAAAAATTCCTTCTGTTGCTTCTGGTGTCTCCTTCCAAACTTGTTTCTTAAATATTTCTTGGACATGGACAGGCTTTTGCTTAAGCAACCTAAGCAACTTTCTTCATGTACAAGATTAAAAAATGAATGTCAATGAACTGTTTTATTGGGCAAGTGTACGGGCAAGCACACACATGTTTGTTTATGTGTCTCATATGCCAGGTCAGATGAGTGTGGTGGGAGGTTAGAATCACTCCCATTCTGTAACCCAAATTTTACATGGTTTTCCAGTAGGAATCTGTAGCTAAGTGTGAGAAGCAGGAACTGGCCATTCTGCTGGACTGAATAGAATTATATAATTGGAACGGATCAGATATTAAGTTTTAAACATTTGATCTGTGCTCAGCATTAACTTGTAAAGCTAAACTAGTTAGCTGTCATTTTTATTTCATTTAAAACATGTGGCATTAATGTGCAGTGAAATTGTTTGACAGGAGTCCAACAAAAAAAATCAGTCTGAAGAGGGATCTTGACCCAAAACTTCACCTACCCATGTCCTTCAGAAATGCTGCCTGACCTGCTTAGTTACTTCAGCATTTTGTTTTCTTCACAAATAAAATCAATTTCCATTTAATAACATTTGGTAAATCTGTATTCTTCAGAACATTATCAATTTTTATGAGCAGTTAAATCAAACACACCCTTTTTAGTATTACTATGGAAAGAGAATATAAATGAATTGCTTTGTTTCTAGATTATGATGTTTATGTATGTAGGTATTCAAAAATATAGGAATGTCTCATGAGTATTTTTATAAATCAGAATATTCTAAAATTTTATTTTCTGTCTTGACATCTGTATGTAAGAGTATTTTTAAAATATAGATTAGTACTGGTTCGGTACTTTTGGAAATCAAGGCACCGTTTGATGGCAAATAGCGTTGCATCAAATACCGAAGGCTGCATTGTCTTCTGTGTTAGAGTAATCACATTTTAGTTCTTGCTTGTGATTTTCAGTAAAACAAATTTTCATTTGTCATTAGCTACAATTAACTAAATAAAGATAAGACAATAAGCTATACTGAATAAGAAAAATGACTATTTGAGGGCTATTTTACATCAATGCCATGCACTTAGATTATATCATTGGAGTTCCAGGTTTTTGTTCTTCCCATCTCTTAATATATATATATATATTATAAATGTGGATTAAGAGAGAAAGCCTCTGCTGGTTACTAGAATCTCAAATGCACAGATTCCAGTAGTTGAGGATTTTATAACCGTAAAACTATTTACTGTTTTTATATGTTTGCAGCCGTTTTGCAGTTTAATCCAGATTCATGGACATAACAGAGCTCGGCAAAGAGATAAACTCGGTCACATTCTGGAGGAATTTGCCACTCTCCAAGATGAGGTAATATCCACAAAAAACAAAATTAAGAGGTCTTTCATTAAACCTTTTATGGCCTCTGGATATTTCAGAGCAAACTGTAGGGACGGGACAATTCGTCAGAGGAGGAGAACTTCAAAGTAGGGATATCTTGAGGAGATTTTGCAGTGGAGCAGTAAAATGGAGAAACAAGGAACTACAGTTGTTGGTTTTGTTTATAAACCAGCACCTGCAGTTCCTTGTTTCTCTCTTGAGTATAGAAGTTGGGACATTATGTTACAGTTGTACAAGACGTTGGTAAGGCCACACTTGGAGAACGGTGTTTAGTTTTGGTCACCCTGCTATAGGAAGGAAGTCATTAAGCTGGAAAGCGTGTAAAGAAGATTTACAAGGATGTTGCCAGAATATGAGGGGCTGAACTATAGGGAGAGATTGGGCAGGCGAGGACTTTATTCCTTGGAATGCAGGAAGCTGAGGGGCGATTTTAAAGAGGTGTATTAAATCATGAGGGGAATAGTTAAGGTGACAGAGTTTTTAGGTGCAGAGGGATATGGGCCAAACATGGACAAATGGATGAGAAACTAGCTTACGTGGGGCATCTTGGTTGGCATGGATGATTTGGGCCAAATGGCCTGTTTCCGTGCTGTCTGACTCTATTTGCAGAGGACAATTGTCCTATCAATGTTTGCCCCTTTATTTGTGATAAGCCACTCGGGGCAAGATCAGACATACCTCTGGGACCGGACCATACACTCAGCCAGACAGATCAATGGTTCACCTCTCTTTCGGAACAGACAGGCTGACTTTAACGTGAGAATTATTTATTTAAAATTTGCCTCTGCTATTCCAAGACAGCCTCGATCACTACCTCAGAAAGGCCCTTCCCTAAGAAGCTACAAATACAGGAAGCACAGGACAGGGATCTGAAAGTACACACATTTGTGAAATATTGTAATCACTTATAATAAAACTTCCAAAGTCATTCAGAGTTGTCTGAACTGTCCAGTACTTTCATGTGGTGTGCTAATTAGTGTCTTTAGCACGTAAACATTAGGTGTAATTGTTAACCAAACAAGAGTGAAAACAAAGGTAGACAAAAGTGCTGGAGAAACTCAGCGGGTGCAGCAGCATCTATGGAGCGAAGGAAATAGGCAACGTTTCGGGCCGAAACCCTTCTTCAGCCTGAACAATGAACGATGATGATCCCTGTTTTCAGAGTGAAAACCATCTCCTCACATACAAAAACATGGATAATACAGAAAACAGATGGGACAGTAGAACAGTACTAAGAGAAGGGAAAAGCTTTTTAATAAGCTAATAACATTCTTTCCGATTATCATAGACACAAGGCGAGATAGTTGAATAGATAGCAAATTGGCTCCATGGAAGGAAGCAGAGGGTGATGGTGGAAGGTTGCTTCTCAGACTGGGGGCCTGTGACTAGTGGTGTGCCTCAGGGTTCGGTGCTGGGCCCGTTACTGTTTGTCATCTACATCAATGATTTGGATAACATACAGGGCAAGATTAACAAGTTTGCTGATGATACAAAAGTGGGTGGTTTTGCAGATAGTGAAGATGGTTGTGAAAAATTGCAGCAGGATCTGGATCGATTGGTCAGCTGGTCTGAGGAACGGTTGATGGAATTTAATACAGAGAAGTGTGAGGTGTTGCATTTTGAGACGTCTAACAAGGGCATGACCTACTCAGTGAAGGGGAGACCTCTGGGGAATGTTGTAGAGCAGAGGGATCTAGGAGTGCAGGTACATGGTTCCTTGAAGGTCAAGTCGCAGATAGATAAGGTGGTCAAAAAGGCTTTTGGCACATTGTCCTTCATCAGTCAGAGTATTGAGAATAGAAGTTGGGAGGTCATGTTGCAGTTGTATAAGACGTTGGTGAGACCGCATTTAGAATATTGTGTTCAGTTCTGGGCACCATGTTATAGGAAAGATATTGTCTTGCTTGAAAGGGTTCAGAAAAGATTTATGAAGATGTTGCCAGGACTAGAGGGTGTGAGCTATAGGGAGAGGTTGAGTAGGCTGGGTCTCTATTCCTTGGAGCGCAGGAGGATGGGTGATCTTATAAAGGTGTATAAAATTATGAGAGGAATAGATCGGGTAGATGCACAGAGTCTTTTGCCCAGAGTAGGGAAATCAAGGAGCAGAGGACATAGGTTCAAGGTGATGGGCAAAAGATTTTATAGGAATCTGAGGGGTAACTTTGTCACACAAAGGGTGGTGGGTGTATGGAACAAGCTGCCAGATTAAGTAGTTGAGGCTGGGACTATCCCATCGTTTAAGAGTTAGATAGATACATGGACAGGACAGGTTTGGAGGGATATGGACCAAGCACAGGCAGGTGGGACTAGTGTAGCTGGGGACATGTTGGCCGGTGTGTGCAAGTTGGGCCGAAGGGCCTGTTTCCACTGTATCACTTTATGACTCTATTAGGTTATCCGATTTATTTGGGAATTGGCTTAGTGATGACATGTAAATTTATTAAACCATATACGTATAAATGAATAATATATCAGTCAAGGTACCGACCTATCACTTAATTTAAAAAATGTACTCTTGCTTGCAGGCAGAGAAGGTGGATGCAGCACTCCATAGCATGTTACTGAAACAGGAACCACAAAGGCAACATCTTGCATGTTTGGGCACCTGGATTCTCTACCATAACCTTCGGATCATGATCCAATACCTGTTGAGTGGCTTTGAATTGGAACTTTACAGCATGCATGAGTACTACTATGTGTACTGGTATGAAACATTAACTACCATCAAAGTATATAATTATATTGTAGGTGTTTTTATTTTGCACAATTACTTTGAGGTACTTAGAGCTTCAGATCAAAAATGTTTATGGCTATCGATTTGATTTTCACCCTGTTTAGTTGTGAACAATTAAAGTAGCATAATATTGCATTGCACAATTGAGAAAAATGGGGTGAATTTTGCTCCAATGGTATAGTTTCAGTATTATTTTTATTTATGTAAAATGTTTTAAAGTTTTAATAGAATTACTAATACAATCTATGGTTCGTTTGATTCTGAAATTCCTCATGTGACTTAGAGTAAAATGTAGCAGCGAATTATATATAAAATAAAAGCATGATAAATCTTTTAAAATCTCTGTCGTTTGTATAAATTACTTTAACTGTTTCAAGTTTTTTTGAGGGACTGAGGTGTGTACAAACTAATTTATGCAGGTAACTAAGATGGATTTGGCAACACAATCTGATTATTATCTACATATTTCATAATGACTTTAAACCTTCAGAATATTTCATATTGTATAACATTGTGCTCTCCTTACATTCATATACATGGAAGAACAGTATGAAGGATCCAAGGACATTGCTCCTTCATTATTTTTCTTTTTAATCCAAGCATGCCCAATTCAAACCAGTTTGTTTTGAATAAATGTCTGCAATATTCCAGTTGATACAAGTAGTCAGTACAGTGCCATGGAATATGCCATAACTTTCTTAAATATCTTGGGCGGCACGGTGGCAGAGTTGCTGCCTTACAGTGCCGCGGCCCGGGTTCGATACTGACTATGTGTGCTGTCTGTACGGAGTTTGTGTTCTCCCCGTGACCACATAGGTTTTCTCTGAGATCTTCGGTTTCCTCCCGCACTTCAGACGTACAGGTATGTAGGTAAATTGGCTTGGTAAATGTAAAAAATTGTCCCTGATATGTGCAGGATAGTGTTAATGTGCGGGCATCGCTGGTCGGCAAGAACCCAGTGGGCCGTACGGCCTGTGTCTGCACTGTATCTATAAACTAAACTAAATCACATCAAAAATTTTAATTGACATTGATCCCATTTTGGAAAATAAATTTCTTGCATTTCATTGTTTCAATATCCATAATGACCGATGCACAGGTAAACAAAGATTACAAAATTGGAATATAACCACCCAATTTTGGTCAAAATTCATTCGTCAATTGTAGTTTCCACTTGTTCTTTTTGTCCTTTTTGCATCTCACATAATTGAGTAAAGTCATAATAGATTATAAAAATATAAAATATGGGTGCAAAAGTACTTTTTAATAAAAAACAACTGAGGTCAGGTAAGGGGGGATGAAAGCTGGAGAGTTGGTATATCCCATTTGCGTGATGCTTACAACAAAGTATTTGTTTTTCTCTTTTCTCTCTTTCTCTTTTTTCTTATTTTTTAGGGTCTATTTCTTAATTCTTTTTTTTTTAAATTTCTTTCTTATAGGGTCTTTGTTCTTTATTTGTTGTCACTTTTTTTACACTTGCACTTTTTTCCTTCACTTTCTCCTTTCTCTCAATCTCTCCCTTTCCCTTTATTAGTGTAAAAAATGACGGAGTACATTAATTATAATAAGATATACGTGATGAGTACTAATGTAATTGGTTGTAATGTAATGTACTTCTAATAAATAAAAATTAATATATATTTTTTAAACCAGTGCTCATTTATCTTTTTGTTGCGTACTTTGTGAAAATCCATTGAATGTTGCTTAGTTTGACTAAATATCCAAAAGTTCTTCCCAGTATGCATCCTGTTTTTATAAAATATATTTTTAAATGTGTTCATACTGCTCTGCAGGTACCTTTCAGAATTCCTGTATGCTTGGTTGATATCCACACTGAGCCGTGCTGATTCCTCTCAAATGGCAGAAGAACGGATCGTGGAAGAACAACAGAAAGGGCGGAGCAGCAAGAAGACGAAGAAAAAGAAGAAAGGTGTTTAAAATAAACTGTAATTATGCCTTTCATTTGGGCACAGTACTGCAGTGGGTTAATACAAAGGTGGGCTTGTCTTTATTGGTAATATCTTGCCTGACAATTTGGGAAATAATCTGTGCAATGTAATAATATAATTTTAAGGGCATTTATAGCAAGCTTGTTAAAGTAATGTGCAAGCTTAATTTACTTTTGAGAATATGACCTGAAGAATTGCATTTTAATTACTTTTAATTGGTCTTTCTTTGTCTTAAATACAGTTCGACCATTAAGTAAAGAAATCACTTTGAGCCAGGCTTATCATAATATGTGTGCTGGAATGTATAAGGTAAGGACATTTTTTACATATGTTAGGTTACTATGACAGAGAGCAAATAGAATTCCCCGAGCTTTAAAGGTCAGTAAAGCAAGAAGAGTCACACAAATATAGATTAGAAAGAACAAGAAGAACCGATAAAGAGAAGAAAATATTTCCGACAGTCCTCCTTGCCTGAAAATATTAGCAAGGGCAATCGCTCTGCCATAGAAACTGTTGGACCAAATGCCAGAATATGAATAGCTATAGAGACAACCTTTAGCTTGAGCTGGTAAAGTATTGGCAATGGTTCTGTCTTGCTATAACATTGTTAACACAGTTAGTTTGAATTTTGGTCACTCAGTGCTGCAGAAACATTGCTGAAACTCTGGCCATTTCCCAAACTCGTACCAGTATAGCTGAAATCTCCAAGAACGGGCTGAGGATTCAGCTCTGTTCCCAGAACCTCATGTTAATACATTTGTCATTTATTTCCCTTGTTTTCCATAGTTATGACAATTGGTTATGTTCAATATCAATTTTGAATTGTAATTATTTATATTTTTCCTTTTTTGTGCAGACAATGATAGCCTTTGATATGGATGGAAAAGTGAGAAAGCCAAAATTTGAGCTAGATAGTGAACAGGTTCGATATGAGCATAGATTTGCTCCTTTCAATGGTGTTCTTACTCCACCACCAGTGCACTATCTACAGTTTAAGGTGAGTACAAAAGTTAAGTTTCACAGTAGTTTATTACATAATCTGCACTTTAATTATGGAAATAAGATTGTTTGGCTCAGTTATTAATTAAGAAGTGCTACTAAAAGATATCATTTTAAAGCTCTATGCCTGAACCAACTTCCTGACAGACAGGAAACAGCATGTGAGGCTTGGAAAGCACATCTTGGACCCGCTGACCCTCAGCATAGGAGCACCGCAAGGCTGCGTACTCTCACCTCGCCTTTATTCTCTCTGCACCAACGACTGCACCTCCACTGACTCCCCTGTCAAGCCTCTCAAGTTTGCGGACGACACAACCCTGATTGGACTGATCCAGGATGTGGAGGAATCTGCCTACAGACAGGAAGTGACACAGCTAGCGTCCTGGTGCCTTCACAACAACCTGGAGCTCAATGCTCTTAAGACAGTGGAATTGATTGTAGACTTTAGGAGAGCTCCCCCCACTCACCATCAGCAACACCATAGTAATTTAAGTTCCTTGGAACCATTATCTCCAGGGACCTGAAATGGGAGGCCACCATCGACTCCACAGTCAAAAAGGTCCAACAGAGGATGTACTTCCTGCGGCAGCTGAGAAAACACAATCTGCCACAGGCAATGATGGTTAAGTTTTATACTGGCATCATAGAGTCTGTCCTCAACTTTTCCATCATGGTCTGATTTGGCTCAGCCACCAAGAATGACATCCGGAGGCTGCAGCGCATCGTTCGATCAGCCGAGAAGGTTGTTGGCTGCAACCTTCCCCCCATTGATGAACTGTACACTGCAAGGGCCAGGAAGCGAGCGAGTAAAATAATCTCTGACCTCTCTCACCCTGGCCACAAATTCCTTTGTACTTCCCTCTGGGAGGCGACTCCATACTGTCAAAGTTCCCACAGCCAGACATAAAAACAGCTTTTTTCCAAGAGCCGTAGCTCTACTCGACAGCCAAAAGTCTGTAGCCTCCTTTTGCTCTGGTATTTTATTTTATTCTTCGCATGTTTAAATTATAATGTTTTATTTTTAATTGTTTATTGTATATCATGTTGATATGTATGTATATATACTTGGCCAATAAAATCTATTCAATTGGTTTTAAAATAATTAATTTTGTCCACTGTTTTATGTGGATTTTCTTTTTTTCTAATCTCATAGTTCTTTTATTGCTCTATGTCATTCATGATTCCTGTGATGAAAAGGTGCACATGTGATGGCGGAATTTAATTCACCTTGGGTAATCTTCTGCATGGTGGCTCATATATGCATCTCATCCCCAGGTTCTATTCACAACTTTGTATGGGGACATGTGCCCATGGTTAGTCTCCTGGAGCCATGTAGTGAGGCCTCAAAATTAATTTAGGCTACAGCAACCCACTGCTGTAGCTCTGCCCCTGAAACATGCTGACAGGAGGTCAGGGTGAGGGAGGTGGGAGAGTGGAGGGGATGCAGAGCTTGCCTTCAATCGACATGAATGAAGCATTGTAAGACTTTAGAATGCCTCTGATCTGGTCTGATTGCAAAATAATATTTATTCATTAAAATAATCAATTAACAAAAATATTAAAGGGCTGTATGTTTTATGAATATTTAAAAAAATATTTACTTCATCTTTCTCTTTCAAATTTCTGGGGCTACCAAGCTTAAGATCGTAAAGATTAACGCAATTAGTGTTCATTAACCTGTCTTCATTATGTAATATTGTAAAATTACGTCAAACAGGAAATGTCTGACCTAAACAAATACACTCCACCTCCTCAATCTTCTGACTTGTACATAGCAGCCAGCAAACACTTCCAACAGGCCAAGATGATACTGGAAAACATCCCGAATCCAGACAATGAGGTATGGGACACTGCGGAATACATTTACTAAATGAAGTATTGATGCTTTGAATAAAATATGTTTAACTGCTAAATGTCGTAGAGTCTGCAAAAATGTCTTAGTTTGTGTCGGAAAGAACTACAGATGCAGGTTTACACCGTAGACGCAAAATGCTGGAGTAACTCAGCGGGACAGGCAACATCTCTGGATAGAATGAATTGGTGATGTTTCGGGTCGAGCCCCTTCTTCTGACATCAAAGGAGCGAGGATCAAGGAAAATGTAGAATAGATTATCGTTAGCTAGGAGAAGGTGACAGGGACAGGGACAGTCAGACTGATCGGAGAACTAGGAAGGCAAGGGTTACTTGGTTAGATAAGTCAATATTCATACCACTGGGGTGTAAGCTGCCCAAACGAAATATGAGGTGCTGTTCCTCCAATTTGCACTAGGCCATGATGATGAGGCCCTCACAAGGGTCTCCTCTATCCCGCAGCTCTGCTCTTGCTTCCCATAGTTGCGATAGGGACAGTCACCCTAGTCCTCACCTTTCACCCCATCAGCGGTCGCAAACAGCACATAATACTCCATGATTTACGCTATCTCAAACGGGATCCCACCACTAGCTACATCTTCCGATCTCCAACCCTTTCTACTTTCCGCAGAGACCTCTACAACACCTGTCCCCCATACCTCCTCCCTCGACTCCGTCCAAGGACCCCGACAGTGTTTTCAGGTGAGGCAGAGGTTCACTTGCACTTCCTCCACCCTCCTATTGTATCCGCTGTTCCACTTGAGGACTCCCTGTATATTGGCGATACCAAGCGTGGGCTCGGCGATCATTTCGCTGAACGCCTCCACTCAGTCCGCCTAACCCTACCTGATCTCCCGGTTGCTAAACAGTTTAACTCCCTGTCCCATTCCCATACTGACCTTTCTGTCCTGGGCCTTCTCCACTCCCAGCGCAAAGTGGAGGAACAGCACCTCCTATTTTGTTTGGGCAGCTTACACTCCAGCGGTATGAATATTAACTTCATGCCCTTGCTTTCTCTCAAACGGGATCCCACCACTAGCTACATCTTCTGATCTCCCCCTTCCTAGTTCTCTGACCAGTCTGACTGTCCCCCTGATTAAATTATATCTCTGTATGCTTTGTTGTCAGCTTCTCCTAGCTAACAATGATCAATTCTACATTTTCCTTGAACCGCATCCCCTTTGATCTCGTTTTCACACCTTGCCCTTCCTTATCTGCGTCCCTCTCCCGACTCTCAGTCTGAAGAAGGGCCTCGACCCGAAGTGTCACCCATTCCTTCTATCTGAGTTATTCCAGAATTTTGTGTCTATCTTCATGTCTCAGTTTGTCTTGTTGTTTGATATATGGATATTTCATTTTGGTTGGTTGTGCCTGCTAATTCTTCCATCCATGTTTGATTTTTTTAATGTGATTGCATAATTTTACTTTTCAGGTAAAACAAATTCTAACAATTGCAAAACCTAACATTGTAGTGATGAAGTTGCTTGCAGGAGGGCACAAGAAAGAATCTCAGGTAAATATGAACAATAGTATGATAAATACATAGAATTAGTCAAACCTACTAAAAATGGAAGAAACATTTACTAATTTCATAAATTCCCTTTAAATTCAAGCAGCATTATTACTGCAGCTGGTCCCAGGAATTGATTTATGTTCTGTGCTGTGTTGAGATTTATTAACAAAAAACTGCAAAATAAAATTAAGTGAAAACAGAAAAGTCTGGAAATGCTCATCAATTCGAACAGCGAATTGTGAAAAGAGAAACAGAGGTAAGGTTTCAGGTCAAAGTCATTGAACTGAAACCTTAACATTTTTTCTCTTTCCACAGATGCTGCCAGCATTTTTTATTTAAGTAGTACAAAAGGTGAGATGCTACTATTGACCTTGGCCCTCATAAGGATGGTGAAGTATAGATTGTGGAATTCCTGATCACTTATCGGATCGATCCGTTTGTTAAGGTTGTTTGACTTAACCTTTGTCTTTTTGACTTCAAGTTTAAGTCTTATCAAGTTGAAAGACTTTATAAATTCTCAATAGAATGATCATATACAATCTTCAGCCATCTGTATCCATTCCAATTTCTGTATGTGCAGGAAGAACTCATCCTTTTCTGAGCAGTTCCATGCATATTAGGTGACCATGACATGATCAGTTTTGTCTTGATATTTATGCTGTTTCCTTATCTAATTATGGTGTTCAAGGGGAGAAAATTATGGAGTTCAAAGGCAGAAAAATCAGAAAATTCCCAATTCATTCCAGCAGTGTATTACAGAATCAGCCTTTAAAGTACCATGTCATGATTCCTATGTTCTATTACTTTTTACCAAAAGGCCTCAAAGGTCTGAGGAAAACTGTCAATGCAGCGAGTGGAGTTTCTTTGCTGCCTGTCACAAAACTCAAGCAGATGGAACTGCTTGCCCTAACAAAATCATGTTTGTCTTCCTTAATGTACCTGCATGCGTGCCACCTAATCGCAGTTCCACTGCTGTCAGCTTCCTGCTATGGGTGTGACTTTGGCCACCGAAGTCCTGCCTTAGAAGGGTGTACTAGACCAGATTCTTGCATATGATTCACTTGGTCATATCTTTCTTAGAAACAACTCTAAGCATATAAAGCACTCTTTAAGCACTATATGCAAGCATATAGTTATTCTTGTGGTTGGAATGCCACAGCAGCACTGCTGCCTCCTGGTTACCATCACATTTTCCAAAAATCTAAGATAATGAATTCCAAATGGGGAAAATTGAATTGTTAGGAATGAAAACAGCAGCTCTGCATTAACAGCTATTAATAAACTGATTAGCAATTTTGTCCTTATGCTCATTGTCTGGATTCAGAATGTTTTCCATATATCTTAACCTTCAGTGCTGGGAGAGTGAGGAGGTGCTTTTGTTAGGTCACATAACATTTGAAAGTATTTCAAAATGAAAAGTATGCATTGTAGATGACCAAGATTAATTAAACAAACTTGAATATTTGAATTCCAACAAACTCTGAATTGAGAGATTTCAATGGGCCAAATCAAGCTTGCTGGTGATCCCAGTGGGAATCCCTTGCATTTAGATACTCATTTAGAATCTATAAATGTTGTTGGACAGTGATCAAGAACATGCAGAAATGAGTGAGCTTTTCATACATGCTTGATCAGAAAATCCTTGCGTGAACAAATTTGTCGCACTGACATACCTGTGAGAAAAAAGTTAACATGTTGCATTACTATATTTGCTAAACAAGAGGCGACTTGTAGGTGGAAATGACAGGCTGGAGGTTTTTTCTGTCCACAGTACCCATTGGACATGGATAGTTCTAAATTTGTCAAGGATCACATTCAAAACAACTTTTCTGGAAAATGGTTAGTCCTGTTGAACAGAGACAGCAACTTCAGAAGATAACACGAAAACACTTTCTTCTCAACTTGTGGCAATCGTAATGGACAAATGTATTCTAATCCCTCAAGGCTGTCTCCATTGCAATAGACATAAATTGTACACAAACTGATGCATGGGAACAGCAGACAGGAGTTTAATTCCAAAATCCATATTTGTAAACAAAATTGTTCGGACTAAATCTAGGACTTAAGATTGAAGATCTAAAAACAGGTTCCAGTTTCAGCCATTGCAGTTTGTGCTACAAGGCTTAAGTTATGTAATTGTCAAACAGTATTCACTCTTGTCCTTTTGGTATGACACCAGCTGTCTTTATCTGGTCGCCTTTTCCAGATCAAAATCCGCAGGAACATAGATAACTCTAGTGCCATCAAACTGGCTGACTCGCACAATAGACAGCAGTAGTTTGAGATAATCAATCAGTTCCTCATTGCTAATCAGTCCTTAAATCAGTGCGTTTAAGAAGGAACTGCAGATGCTGGAAAATCGAAGGTAGACAAAAGTGCTGGTGAAACTCAGCGGGTGAGGCACCATCCATGGAGCAAAGGAAATAGGCAATGTTTCGGGCCGAAACCCTTCTTCAGACTGAAGAAAGGTTTCAGCCCAAAATGTTGCCCATTTCCTTCGCTCCATGGATGCTGCCTCACCCGCTGAGTTTCTCCAGCACTTTTGTCTACCTTAAATCAGTGCCTGTGATCTAGTGGAGACCCAAGGAACTGCAGATGCTGGAATCTTGAGTAAAACAAAGTGCTGGAGGAATTCAGCAAGTCAGGCAGCAATTCTGGAGGGAATGGACTGGCAACGTTTTGGGTTGGAACCCTTCTTCAGACCGATCCAAATGTCACTTGTCCATTCCCTCCAGATGCTGCCTGACCTGCTGAATTCTTCCAGCTGAGTTTTGCCTGTGATTTAGTCTGAAGATTTTAAAAATGTTGTGGGATAGCAGAAAGGCGAGCAAGGTAACTGAAGCAGCACCACGTGATGAATGGGTTGCATTGGCTGAAGAGTCTAGAGAATGTGAAAAGGGAAATACAAGCATACAAAGCAATTCTAGAGTGTGAACAGGTAACGATGACAATTCACATTGGAATAAGTTTTGGCTCTTTTTTAAATTTCAGGTTCCTCCAGAATTTGATTTTTCTGTTCACAAATATTTTCCTGTGGTCAAGTTAATCTAACTCCAATGGTTCCTGTGTAATGAACTGATTGAGATGTATTGTTCCAGCTGTGGCTTGAGTGTTCCAGATACAGGAAAAAGGTTAATATACGGAGCCATGAGGCACGTTCTTTGTATATGCTGCTGTACTGTGTTAATACTGTGAACTGAATAAAAGTATAACTTTTTAAATGTGTCTTAACAATTCTTGGCACCAAAAAGTTTCATTCACCTGCACCATCAATGTTTGAAATTAAAATTAAGATCAATTTTTGTATTTAAAACAGAAAATGTGCTTCCGAGGGGAAAATATAATATTTTGGGCTTTTGTGATGCCAGGGTGCTGTCTCACCAATTTTTTAAATTAAAACAAGTGAAAAATATCAAATGAAGCAATTATTCTTTTATTTTGAAATAAACACAGTTCTCAATGAGAAAGGTTAGACAGAGAACATAAAAGAATGCAACCTCTTTAGCCAAGTAGATTCAGCCTAAGCAATTAAGTTGCATTTTTATTTTAGATGACAAATTTAATTTGGAGTACAGATGTAGAGCGATTCAGAAGATGCCCAATCACAACATTCTCACGTACTATTTCAGCACACCAGAATGGAGGGACATATCAAAACTAAATCCAGTTCACATTAACTTCACTTTTCAGAATGTGTAATTATATATTTTGTTACTTGTCAAATATGCTATTAAGGTAAAGGATTAAAAAAATAATTAAATAAAAAAAGTTTTTTCCCTCAAACCCACTAACACAAAGAGACAGACTTTAACCACACTAATTCAATGTAAATCAGTACAGATATTGGGCACCTCTTCTTTACCTTTCAGAACTTAGTTTAAAAAAATAAACTTCCTTAAATGTCTGTATTAACAGCAAAATCGAAAAAGATATGCATAAACAATTGCATTCCACAGAGAGTCTGCTACTTATAAGTGTGATAAATAATAGTGTCTGACTTAAGAAATCATTAAGATGCAATTAGAATCAGCATTTAAAACAGCTAATATTACAACATCGTTTCAATTATAGAACTTAGTGAGATTTCCAGTATGAATTAAAGTTAAAGTTGCTTAATAGTTCATTTAATTTTGAATGAATCAGAAATTGCTCATACTCAATATTTTCTAAACTGCAGGCCACATATGGTCCTTGATATATAGCTCCAAGCAATACTGATTAAATCTCATTGTAGTCGGCTAAGAAAGTGCAATATCAGCAAAAAAAGCTACCCAGTCAACTTCTTTCAACCAGTTTCGTAAACAGTGTTTGTTTCATGTTCTGATCTTCATTTTTCTCAAGAAATATTTTCACAGCTTCATGTCACACTAAATTTTTTTAAATATACACAGGATTAATGTAGACTATAACTGGAAACTACCAAAACAGCCAGAATACTTAATAGAAAAATTAGCAAGACCATTCAATAAGAATTTGTAAGATAAATGATGTAGTAAAGGTCAAACTATGTGGTTGCTCTTCTCCACCCATCCTACACTTATTCTATCTTTGAAATTACAGTTTTATTATAAAATTTAACAAACAATGTGACACATGGCACATTTTCTAAAGCATCTCTTTTACTGCATTTTGTTTCCAGGTTTCATTAATCTAAACCACATTAGCACTGGTGGGAAATCATCCATCTAAGTGAGATCGTGCTTATGCAGATGGCAACGTTTATAGACAATAGACAATAGGTGCAGTAGGAGGCCATTCAGTCATTCGAGCCTGCACCGCCATTCAATGTGATCATGGCTGATCATCCCCAATCAGTAGCCCGTTCCTGCTTCTCCCCATATCCCCTGACTCCGCTATCTTTAAGAGCAATCGTTTAGCAAGGCCATATTACAAATGACAGTTCTACCGATGACTACAGGAGCAAATTGTGGAAAAACCTTCAACCATATGCTATAAGCAAAAGTATCATTGGTTACTAATGTAAAGCGATCTACTTAAATTCCCATTAGCCAATGAAATATGCTGATCAAGAGTTTTGGTGAGATTAATTCAGGAAGTCATGGATTTCCAATGGAAAAGACAAATGGGGAGATATGAATTCAACATATGGCAACACTGATTTTTTGACCAAACTTGTGACCAAATTGCCATGAGTCAAGAATGTTAGCTGAAGGCTTGGAATGAATTAACTCCAAGGAAAACAATATGGAATTAAGAACATGTCTGCTGATGGTGAAATAAAAACAAATTATGGTAAGGGGTACGTGGGATGGGAAATATGCTAAGACAGTTACATCTATTCAATTGATACAAAATAAGCTTCTAAGGACAGCAATAACTTTCCTAATGTTGAGGGCATGAACAGCCACGAGTGACAGGAGAATGAGATGTGGTTCTCAAACAATGCCAATGGAGAATATTGGCTGGAGAAGACATTTACTCAGTACTTATTCATAGAGAATTATTTCATATTATGCACTTTAAAACAAAATTGCTTTAATGAGGTACCATTTATTTCTTGCCACCTTCCATAACTTCACCAGGATTCCTTCTGTGATCAGTGTTTCCCTGTTGCGATGTATCCAAGTGATGTTGATTATTTTCAACTACACCTTAAATTTGACAAAGAGAAAATGTAAACTGAAATTTCAGTTAAAGACAAGATATCAAATTGATAAAATACTTCGGACATAAAGTTTATCAATGATAGGAACTGCACTTCAAACTGAAGCGGTAGATCATTCAGCACTCTTTCCTCTGTTTTACCATCAAAAAGACCTGACTGATGAAACGGCTGAATGTTGACCAGGAGGGGAAGCAGAGGATCCATGAACCTGTCTACATCAAAGGGATGGCAGTCATGAGAATCAACAGCTTCAAGTTCCTGACTGCAAACTGAAGGGCCTGTCCCACTTTCACGCTCTAATTCACTACCTTTTTTTGCTCGTGGACATTTTTCACCATGCCAGAAAACCGCCTCGACCTACTTGATGCCACGAGTACCTACGACCTCGTGACGACCATGCTGCGAGTACGAGTCAAGGGCAAACTCGGCAGAGGTTGTGAAAGTGGGACAGGCCCTTGATGCTCCTCAACCCCGCCACTTCCTCAGATTATTAAACTGATTCAGTACATTTGAGGACAACGACAAATATTTTATTAAACATTTACAGTTGCACAGTAGAGAGCAGCTGCACATGGACACTGGTTGTACTATGGCCTGGTTGACCCAGGAACAAAGGAGATTACAGAGAGTGTGGACATTGCCTGCTCAATCACAGGGATTGACCTCCATGTTTTTATACCATCAAAGGAGGCAGACTCAAAAAGACAGGCAGTATCATCAAAACCCCCTATCACCCTGGCCACTTTCATTTTGCTACTACCATCAAGGAGGTAATACAGGAGCCCAAAAATCTTGAACACCAGGTTTAAAGTAAAGTACATTTATTTATATAGCACTTTTCAATCAATTTCAAAGAAGCCAAAGTGCTTTAGAGAAAATTATCCATATAAATAATAAAAAGAGGTAGAAAAAAATGACACAACACACTATATGAGATTCAACACGAACATACCCCCACAGCAGAAACTACACTCTCCACTGTGAGGGAAGGCAATAAAATGTCCAGTCCTCCTCCTCCTCCTAGTCCACCCGAGGTCGGGGCCAGTTTGAGGCCACCGCAGCCTGTCGCCGCAACGGCAGCCCGATGATTATAGGCCCACCCGCCGGGAAACTGGAACACCAGCATCGGGTGGAAAAGTCCTCAGCGGCCTTGAAGGTTCTGGAGCACTAAGAATAGCTTCTTCCCAACTGCCATCGGGTTCTTGAGCACTACACTAACCTCAGTAATTATGAACTTTTATTGACTGTCTTTGGTTGTACTAAGGACAGAGATTTTTACACGTAATAAGGTTTCTAATTTATTGAGTTTTTCAGACTATTATATATTATCTGTGTATTGTGTTTACGGGCCTGTTTAGCTGCTACAAGTAAGAATTTAATTGTTCTATTGTCTGTACTTATGACAATTAAACACTCTCAACTTGAAATTTAGTCCTACTTTCTTGTAATATGCCTTACTCAATTCCCTTAATATCCAACAATCTATTGATCTCCATCCTGAATACAAGCAGAAATTGTGCCTCCATTGGGCAACCTGATATTTGGCAACATTATCCTGCATCTACCCATCAAGCCCTCTAGGAATTTTGTTTCAATAAGATCACTTCTCATTCTTCTGGTCTTGTTCAGATCCAATCTTCTCTACATAGGACAATCTACTCCTCTACCCATCCACAATATTTAGTGTATGCAGAATGGACAGTTTCTGTATATTCTGGTAAAAGCTATATCCATGGGCAACTTTGTTCAGAACACATTGTAAATATACCACGGCAGAATCACAATCAAATTGCAACAGGTTAGCTATAGGAACATAAAAGGTTTTGGCCTGCGCCCATCATCCAATATCATGACTGATTATGTGTGTCGAAGCACACACAGCCTTCTGTGGTAGGGAATCCAACAATTCAACTCCCTGCATAAAGATGTTGCTCTATTTCTTAGATCTACCACAATCCTCTTTCCAGTTCTAGAATCTCTAACTATGGGGGAAAAATCAATATCTACTCCATCCCTCTCAGACACTGATATCTCTTTCATTCTTCTAAAGTCCTCTGAAAATCAATCAATTTTAAACCTTCTCATAGAACAAGCCCAACATCAGAGCTGCCAAATTTTATCAGAGCATTTCAGTATTCTAGTACCTGAAAATCAGTATTTTGCTGAGGAAATCAGTATTTTTACGTGGTTCCATTTTGCTGAAAGAAATTTTATATTTTATGTGCAGTCATACCCATGTAAGAGTACAAGAATGCATAACTTTGCTACCAATTGACATGTCGGTCTTCTACGCACCTTACTTGACAGTGCATTCATTGTCATCTCTTTGTATACTGCTGTTTGAACGGCTGCTTCCTGCTTTTAGCACCAGATGATGTAGAAGCCATTTTGGAAGCCTCCCTCTCCCGCTCCCTCCCTCCCTCCCTCTCCCTTTCCCTCCCACCCTCCCTCCCTCTCTCCCTCCCACTCCTTCCTTTTTTCTCCCTCCCTCTCCTATTCCCTTCCTCCCTCTCTCTCTCCATCCTCTCCCTTTCTCCGTACATCCGTATTCTAATCGCATTTGCATACAAAATACGGAAAATCCGTACTACTTGGCAGCTCTGCTACATCTTCAGAATCAATCCCATGAATTAATTACAATCAACTTATTGCAAGTATATTTGAAATATTTAAAAAATGCTGATTATACCAAATAAGGCCTTGCCAAAGTCATGCACAATATCAGTGTGATTTCCTTTCATTAATGCTCCTGCCTTGCAATAAAAGCAAAACCATTTTCTTTCCCAAGTGCTTGCTGTGCCTGCATTTTATTTGCCACTTCTCATGAAGTAGTACAACAAAACCTATCAGTGGGCCACTCTGTGCTGGCTTCCCACGGTTTAAATAATACTCTTTTTTATTTTCCTACCAAAATGCATAACCTCAACATCATACTCTATCTGTTTAATCTGTCCATGTAGTCTTCTGGAGATTGATCGTCCTCCGAGCTCGTTTTCGCAGTGAAATGTCAATATGGAAACATAGAAAATAGGTGCAGTAGGCCATTCGGCCCTTCGCGCCTGCACTGCCATTCAATATGATCATGGCTGATCATCCAACTCAGTATCCTGTACCTGCTTTCTCTCCATACCCCCTGATCCCTTTAGCCACAAGGGCCACATCTAACTCCCTCTTAAATATAGCCAATGAACTGGCCTCAACTACATTCTGTGGCAGAGAATTCCAGAGATTCACCACTCTCTGTGTAAAAAATGTATTTCTCATCTCAGTCCTAAAAGATTTCCCCTTTATCCTTAAACTGCGACCCCTTGTTCTGGACTCCCTCAACATCGGGAACAATCTTCCTGCATCTAGCCTGTCCAACCCCTTAAGAATTTAGTAAGTTTCTTTAAGATTCCCCCCTCAGTTTTCTACATTCCAGCGAATACAAGCCGAGTCTATCCAGTCTTTCCTCATATGAAAGTCCTGATATCCCAGGAATCAGTCTGGTGAACCTTCTCTGTACTCCCTCTATGGAAAGAATGTCCTTCCTCAGATTAGGAGACCAAACCTGTACGCAATACTCCAGGTGTGGTCTCACCAAGACCCTGTACAACTGCAGTAGAACCTCCCTGCTCCTATACTCAAATCATTTTGCTATGAATGATAACATACCATTCGCTTTCTTCACTGCCTGCTGCACCTGCATGCCCACTTTCAATGACTGGTGTACCATGACACCCAGGTCTCGTTGCATCTCCCCTTTTCCTAATCGGCCACAATTCAGGTAATAGTCTACTTTCCTGTTTTTGCCACCAAAGTGGATAACCTCACATTTATCCACATTATACTGCATCTGCCATGCATTTGCCCACTCACCCAGCCTATCCAAGTCATCTTGCAGCCTCCTAGCACCCTCCTCACAGCTAACACTGCCCCCCAGCTTCGTGTCATCCGCAAACTTGGAGATGTTGCATTCAATTCCCTCGTCCAAATCATTAATATATATTGTGAATAGCTGAGGTCCCAGCATTGAGCCTTGCGGTACCCCACTAGTCACTGCCTGCCATTCTGAAAAGGACCCGTTTACTCCTACTCTTTGCTTCCTGTCTGCCAGCCAGTTCTCTGTCCACATCAATACTGAACCCCCAATACCGTGTGCTTTAAGTTTGTATATTAATCTCTTATGTGGAACCTTGTCGAAAGCCTTCTGAAAGTCCAGATATAACACATCCACTGGTTCTCCCTTATCCACTCTACTAGTTACTTCCTCGAAAAATTCTATAAGATTCGTCAGACATGATTTACCTTTCATAAATCCATGCTGACTTTGTCCAATGATTTCACCATTTACCAAATGTGTTGCTATCCCATCTTTAATAACTGACTAGCAGTTTCCCCACTACCGATGTTAGACTAACTGGTCTGTAATTCCCCGTTTTTTCTCTCCCTCCCTTTTTAAAAAGTGGGGTTACATTAGCTACCCTCCAATCATTAGGAACTACTCCAGAATCTAGAGTTTTGAAAAATTATCACTAATGCATCCACTATTTCTGGGGCTACTTCCTTAAGTACTCTGGGATGCAGCCTATCTGGCCCAGGGGATTTATCGGCCTTTAATCCATTCAATTTACCTAACACTACTTCCCGGCTAACCTGGATTTCACTCAGTTCCTCCATCTCATTTGACCCCCGGTCCACTGCTATTTCCGGCAGATTAATTAAGTCTTCCTTAGTGAAGACAGAACCAAAGTAGTTATTCAATTGGTCTGCCATGTCCTTGTTCCCCATGATCAATTCACCTGTTTCTAACTGCAAGGGACCTACATTTTTTTAACTAATCTTTTTCTCTTGACATATATATAAAAACTTTTGCAGTCAGTTTTTATGTTCCCTGCCAGTTTTCTTTCATAATCTATTTTCTCTTTCCTAATTAAGGCTTTTGTCCTCCTCTGCTGGAATCCTCTGGTAGGCTGCTTTTTCTGGCAAATTTGTATGCTTCATCTTTTGTTTTGATACTATCCTTGATTTCCCTTGTTATCCACGGATACACTACCTTCCCTGATTTATTCTTTTGCCAAACTGGGATGAACAATTGTTGTAGTTCATCCATGCAGTCTTTAAATGCCTTCCATTGCATATCCACCGTCAACCCTTTAAGAATCAATTGCCAGTCTATCTTGGCCAATTCACGTCTCATACCCTCAAAGTTACCTTTCTTTAAGTTCAGTACCCCTATTTCTGAATTAATTATGTCACTCTCCATCCTAATGAAGAACTCAACCATATTATGGTCACTCTTGCCCAAGGGGCCATGCACAACATGACTGCTAACTAACCCTTCCTCATTACTCAATACCCAGTCTAGAATAGCCTGCTCTCTCGTTGGTTCCTCTACATGTTGATTTAGAAAACTATCCCGCTTACATTCCAAGAAATCCTCTTCCTCAGCACCCCTGCCAATTTGATTCACCCAATCTATATGTAGATTGAAGTCACCCATTATAACTGTTTTACCTTTGTTGCACGCATTTCTAATTTCCTGTTTGATGCCATCTCCATCTCCACAATGGAAAGGAGATTCACAGTAAGAGTACAAGCAAAGGATTAAATCGTGCATAATTTTACTTAATTCAGTGTACATATTAAAAAGCACTATGTTCAAGAATATCCAGGAAGGAAGAATAAATCTTTAGTTACTTCCTGCAAATGGAAAGGTTCTCAGAATGGCTGAACTGAAAACCCCCTCACAACACAAGGAACTTTGTACACTTTACAAATAACCAAAAGCTGGAGAAATCTATCTAGATTTGTTTACAGGATGGGCACATCTCATAAGTGATAACACATGATGGATGATAAATGGGAGATAAAATATTGAATGAATGAATAGTTTATTTCGGTCATACATTAAAAAGAACTAAACTTTACAATCTGTGTGAATATGAACCAACACTGTATCCATTTCACACAATGTTCACATAATCAATGACCGAAAAAGGAATAGGCTGAAGCCACAAAGCTTATTTTTGCCTATCCTATACAATCCATAAAATAACCCAGAATATCAGCATTACAAAGGAAAGAAAAAAAAAGTACTCTAAATTGTAATCCTTACTTATTTTACATTTTACATTATAATCCTTAATTATTTTACATTTTAAGGCTTTTTTGAAACTCAACAGAGCTACTAATTTTCAACTCATGACTAAGACCGTTCCATAATTTGACTCCCAAAACTGAGACACATCTATATTTTACATTGGTTCTCAATTTACATGTTTCAAAAATACACAACCCTCTTAAAATATAATGTCCTTCTCTTACTTTTTTTTTTTTTGAATACTAACAGAAAGGCTTTTATTCCTAACTCGGAAAAGTATTTCTGATGTATATTTTTATTTTCTAATTATATTTCTGATATAAGTGATCATTTGCCTGTTTTTACAGTGTTGGAAATGAACAATAAGTCAAAATTAAGAACAAAGAGAGAATAATTTGGTTAGAATAAAATCACCAGAGGCAATTATAGCTTTCAAGACAGAACTCTTGAATTATGACTGGCAAGAAGTTTATGTAGATGATATTAATGAATCATATGAAGCATTTTTAGAGACATTCTTGACAATTTATGACTGACATTGTCCATTGAAAGAGTATAGACACAATTCCAAAAAGAGGGTGAAACCATGGATAACAAAGGAGTTGGAAAAAGCTTGTAAAAAGAAAAATAGGCTTTATAGGGAATTTATTAAATATCAAACAAAGGAAAAGGAGGACAAGTACAAAAAACATAAAAACAGACTGACATTAATTATGAGATCACAAAAAAAAGATTATTATGATCAAATGTTGCAAAAACATAAAAATAATATTAAGGCTACTTGGAGTGTACTTAATGATATAATTAAAAATAGTAATAAAATGGATTTTTCAACATATTTTGTAAAAAACGACAATTCAATTATTGAAAATACAGAGGACATTGCTAATGAGTTGAATGATTTTTTTGTTAATGTAGGCCCAAATTTGGCAAAGGAAATTAACCTTCCTAGAGATGAAAACATAAATTTTGATTTTGAATTTGACAACAGCAATTCAATGTTCCTTGTTGGAGTTTGTGAGAGTGATGTGTGAGAAGTAGTCAGAAAGTTTAAGGATAAAAAATCAACTGATGGTAACTCCATTGATATGTCACTTATAAAAGAGGTAATTGATTGTGTCCTCGAGCCCTTTACCTATATATGCAATAAATCCTTTCTAAAAGGTGTTTTTCCCAATAAAATGAAAATGGCTGTGGTTCCAATCTATAAAAATGGTGACAAACATATTGTATCAAATTATAAACCTGTGTCTTTGCTACCTCAAATTTCTAAAATACTTGAAAAGCTATTTGTGAATAGACTTGATGATTTCATTGAGAAATATGAGTTATTGAGTGATCATCAATATGGGTTTAGGAGTAATCGATCGACATCTTTGGATGTCGATCGATGGATTTTGTAGAAAATATAGCAACAGTAATAGATAAGAAACTACACACTGTGGGTGTATTAATTGATTTACGTAAAGCATTTGATACAATTGATCATTCCTTACTTTTGCAAAAATTGGAACGTTATGGTATAAGAGGTGTCACACAAAATTGGTTGGGAAGTTATTTAAGTAATAGGTTTCAGTATGTAAAAATTAATAATACTGAATCACAGCTTAGACGAGTAACCTGTGGTGTTCCACAAGGTTCGGTACTGGGACCCAAGTTATTTATACTTTATTTAAATGATATTTGTAAAGTATCCAATACGTTGAAGTTTGTTACGTTTGCGGATGATACAAATGTATTTTGTTCAGGGAATGATATAAAAGAACTATTGAAAACAGCAGAAAGAGAATTGATGGTGCTAAAAAAAATGTTTTGATATTAATAAATTATCCCTAAATGAAAATAAAACAAAATTTATGGTGTTTGGTGGTGACAGGGTTAATTGTGAAATAAAATTGAATTTAAATGGAGTTGAAATTGAAAGAGTATATCAAACAAAATTCCTGGGAGTGATTATAGATCATAAACTTTGTTGGAAGCCACATATAGAATACATCAAACGGAAATTATCTAAATCCATTGCTATTCTTTACAAAACAAAAGATCTGTCGAATAAGAAGTGTTTGTATATATTGTATGGCTCGCTTATAATGCCATATATGTCATATTGTGAAGTTTGGGGAAATGTAAATAAAACAAATATAAACCCTATAATTAAACTCCAGAAAAGAGCTATTAGAATAATACATAAAGCTTCTTACCGTGAAACTACAAATCCATTATTCATAAAGTCCGGTACCTTAATTTTTTGGATATTGTGCATGTAAAGATAAAATATTCCATAGGTTCCTCAAAAAGATTTGAACAAATTGTCAGCCTAATTATAAATAAAAAGGGATTAAACAAAAAAACAGGCAGATGAAAAAAAAGGAAAAAAGAGGAAGAGAGATGGGGATCCAGTAGGATTCCAAGTGCCAACGCCCCTGGCAGGGGTAAAAGGGGACAGCACCCCCTTTATGCAGATTTTTTTTTGATAATTGTACCTTGAAATGACACCGTTTTCTCGCCTGTTTACCCTTAATTTCTCGCAGGGTCTTCACCACTCACAGGGACCCCCCCCCTTACCTTTGCTCACACACACAGGGATCCCCTTACTGCTCACACTCACAGGAAACCTCACATTTGCCCACTCAGAGACCCCCTCACTGCTCACGCTCACAGGGATCCACCCCCCCCCCCTTACCTTTGCTCATTCACAGGGACCTCCTCACAGCTCACTCATAGCAAACCCCTCACCTTTGCTCACTCACAGGGACCCCCTCACTGCTTACACTCACAGGGAACCCCTCACTGCTCACTCTCAACAGATTTTTTTTGATAATTGTACCTTGAAATGACACAGTTTTCTTGCCTGTTTACCCTTAATTTAGTACCCTTAATATAGAAATGTTTAAATTCCGTTAAACTTTTATTGCTGGTTGCTATGTTGTTGTAAAGTGTGTTCACTGTAGCGAAGGGAATCAAAAGTGATCGTGTTCTAGATAACGCCATGTATCTTTGAAAGTATGCTCCTGTCAAAATCGATGAAAAGTTTCTGTATTTTTACTCTTCTATGTATTAAAAAAAATGTAAAAAGATTTTCGTTTTTAATTTCTCGTTCCTTTTCAGATTTTGAAAGCAAAATTTGTGTAAAATTCTGGTCAAATGTTGATCGATTTTGATCCCAATTTAGCTGAAAAGGATCATAGGCAGGCCCATTATTAATGCTGTGGTATTTTTTGCTACAATTCTGAAATTTTCATTTTAATTGTTCCTTTTGCTTTTAATATTGCAAACCATCGGCAAGTTTTTAAAAAGATCATTTTTGGGATTTAAAAAAAAAAATTTTAAAGGAAGAAACTGCACATTCCTTTCCTTTTATTTTTCCAAAATGGACAGCATTCATAATATTTAAAAAATAAAGATAACAAAATCACTAGGGATTGCAGTTACAAGTGTCACCATTGTGGAAACAAAATCTTTCCTTACTTATTTTTTTTAAATGTTTATTTAATTTCTCTGATTGTACATGAATTAGCTCAAATGTCTTCTTCAAACAATGCTCGTTCAAAGAAAAGTCCATCAGAGAGGACTCCTCAGAGAGGACTCCTTCAAATGTTAAATCAAAGGCACAAACATGGTGGGACAAATTAAAGACAAATAATCCAGCAAAATACAATGATGTCCAAAAAATGGCAAAGCACTACAGCTGTACAGAAGAAATATGGCAACTGCAGGCCAAACATGAAGGGAAATCTTAAACCACAAGAGAGAGAAGAGGCAGAAAAGTGGATGGAAAGGAAGCAGTACAATGAACAGGGCAAACTGCGACAAAGAAAGTATAAAGAGAAGAAGAGGTTGGAGAAGGAAAGGATCAAGGATCAAGGATAAACCCCAAAAATCATTAGCAAGGCAGAAGAGGTTGATAAGAGCAAATATGAGCTGAACAAGAAAATAAATCAACGTGCAAGCTATTCGAAGAACAGGCGCGAGGAAATGAATGCAAGGCGGCGTGAGTTGTATACAGAAAAGCAAGAGAAGAAAATTAACAAAATATTTGAAGAACAAAAAAGAAAACTTCAAGAAGAGGAAAAACGAAAGGGTATAGAATCAAGATTGAGAGATAAAGAAATAGCATTACAGAAGAAGCAAGAAGAATTGATAGTGATGGCAGAACATTTAAAAGAGAGAAACAAACAATTACCCTCTCCCGATGTAGTTGATATGCGGTCAAGTGCAGCAAAACGACAAGCCTCTGCCATGCTAGGTCTGGTCTACCAAGTCAAGCGCCTCATTTTGCTGCAAAAGTACAAGCGTGAAGCTTGTAGATGTTTGAATGTGAGGAGAAAGCTCCTAGCAGCCTCTAACAGGCAAGGAAAGAAAAGAATAAGTCTGAGCATTATCCAAGAGGTGAGAAATTTCTACGGTCAACTCTGCACAATTGCTCGACAAGAAACTTGAACAAGAAAACTGGAAAAGCAAGGCACATACTGGACTAATCCCCAGCAGGAACGGGGTACTGATTGTGGATGATCAGCCATGATCACATTGAATGGCGGTGCTGGCTTGAAGGGCCGTATGGCCTACTCCTGCACCTATTGTCTATTGCCATACTCCATCAGCAATACAACAAGGCACACCCGGATAAACAAGTTTCGGCATCAGTATTTAATGCATTTTATACACAGCAGGCTAAGTACCAAGAATGCCTGTGTGAATATTGTGAGAACTTGCAGCTTAAGCTTCACATGCTTGCAACACATACTTCCAACAATATATGCCAATGTCTGTACACATTTACAAGCTTCACTTTATGTCCTAAATCACAAGGCTCCAAAATTTACCACCAGAGATGCATCGATAGAAAGTGCAGCAAATGTGGCGTCAAGAAATTGGATGACATGATGAGAAGAGAGAGCAAAGGTGAACAAGTGCAGTGGAAGTGCTGGGAAGTTGTTGAATCGATTGTTCATACCAAGGCAAAAACCTCATCAATCAAGAAGAGATCACTCATCATAAAACAAGGAACAATGAAGGGGTTAATTTCTGAACTTAAAACAGAAGCCACCCCACATGTTCATCAAAGACTGGCATCATGCATAGTTCAAAGAACTACAAAACAAACTGCAGCCTGGAAAGTCATAAGCATTCTGGACTTCTCTGAAAACTACAAGTGCTCTTTCCAGCATGCAGTACAAAGTGCGTACAACTCACAGGAGACCTTGCACAGTTCATACAGTAGTGAACTATTACAGATGCACCTCCTGTAACAATCTGGTGCAAGAATCCTGCATCATGATATGCAACAATCTAAAACATGATTAGCACCTCGTGAACGCTTTCCAGAAAGTGGTATCTCGTCACCTCAAAGAGGACAACACATTAAAGTAACTACACTGAACAGATATTCAGGTGGCTGCAGCAGCCAATATGTCAAAGGACTTGTTTCAGACATCAGCTATGCTCCTCAGGATCTGGGATATCCGATGCAACACAACTTCTTTGGGACGAGGCATGGAAAGGGTTCAAGTGACCGTGAGGGGGTGGTTGTAAAGTCCCAGGCATCCAGGGCAGTCCTTTGTGGCACAGCTGTGATTGGAACCCCCAAAGCAATGTACAACTTCACCAAAGACAACCTTACTAGAGACATAAAACCCAGACACTGCTGTGAATCTTTCCTCAGAACCACATTCTGTGCCAATTGAGGAGGTGGACCAAGAGAGGATGAACAGGTGTGAAGACCACCAAAGGAACACGACAGGTAAACACTGTTAGAACTGTGACAGGAGGCATGATAGAAACAAGAACTCTCACCTGTGTGTGTGACCCTTGTCTTCAGGGAAATGGACAACCATGCAACAACTCCGTGTATGTTGATGGTTGGAAAGAAGTCAACCTTACTGATGAATAAGACGATCATGATGACAACAAGGAGAGCCACAATGGAAAACACCAGGATGAAGGAGACAACTACCATGGAGAAGACAACTACGATGAGGGTGACAAATGGAGAAGGTAAATTGTGCCGAAAAGCCTGTTTCCACGCTGTATCCCTCTATGACTACTCTAGGAGATAAACAGAGCAATTCTTTCCCCAGAATATAAGGAAAATGGGTGGCAGATAACCGAGAGTAATGGGCCTGTCCCACTTAGGCTATTTTTTAAGCAACTACAGGCGACCAGGCTGTCGCCACATGGTCGACGGGGTGCCGCCTGTATGGTCGTGGGTAGTCTCCTCAGTCGCCCAAAGATTCGTAGCGTCTTTCTGGTTGCCGCTGGATTTTCAGCATGTTCAAAAAATTTCGCCGACAGTGGGTTGACGCCATGAGCGTAGCTTGACTTCTCCTAACATAGATGCTGTCTTCAGTTGTCGTCGACAGTCATCGCTTGTCATGGGTGGACGTAGGTTAACTTCGGTTGTCGCCTGTGTGGTCGTAGGTGGACGTCCTAATAGGTCGCCGGTTGTCGGTAGCTTGCCGCAGCTTGACTTCAACGAAGTGGTAGGTTGTTGTAGCTTGTCGTAGACTTTTTCGTGGGGAGGGTCCAGTCGCCGATTTTTCGGCGACCTGCTATGACTATGACAGTCACCGGCAGTCGCCTAAAAAAATCGCTAAGTGGGACAGGTTCTTAAAGCTTTTCTAGATTAGATCAAATTAATACTTTTATTAGAAATTGGCAATGTTTCTTTTTATATACTAAACCACCAACTAACATTCTCTTGTATCATGTAACATGTGTTCTTATCCCCATCTACTGTTTCACACAGTATCAATACATAAAACAAGTTTCTTAAATGTTTTAAATTATTTCATTAACCATCCCGATCGTCTTTGCACAGAAAACCATGAAAAATGGATAGTCGTCGATGCAGATGATCCGAAATCAAAGAAACAAATATTATAAAACCTGGTTCACTCAGTGAATATTGTGTTAAACATACCCAACAATGATTAAAAGTCAGTGATTCAATTTCAGGGTTCAGCTGACAATCATGAAGTACTGGAGCTCCCTTGTGTGGAGCTCTGCGTTTAAATTAATCAGCACAGAGCGAACATCCATCCCAAATCAGTCATAATTAGACACACATTTTATTCACGACCGCTTTGCAAAGTCCAGGCGCCAGGAGTTTCTGAAATAAGCGGTGGCCGAGGCAGATTTAATTTTAACATTACCCATGATTAATTCCCTTTTGCTCGAGACCAACCACGATGAGGTCGACAACTACCATGGAGAAGACAACTGCGATGAGGGAGACAACTACCATTGAGAAGACAAGCACCAGAGCTGCCAAGTTTTGTCAGAGCATTTCAGTATTCTAGTATCTGAAAATCAGTATTTTGCTGAGGAAATCAGTATTTTTACGCGGCGCAATTTTGCCAAAAAGGATTATGTGCGGTCATACCCATGTAAGAGTACAAGAATGCATAATTTGTTTATTGTGTATTTGTAATATAGTTTAATGTGTATTACGTCATAGCTGCTTTCTTGCACGCCTCTCTCTCTCTCTCTCTGTGTTGGCTACAGCCATCGTCTGCTTCGGTGCGGAAAGCAGGTCGGTGATTGGTCGCAACGCCCCTCAGAGACTGCGTCTGATTGGCCGCCGAGTGACCAGCGCATTCTGTGATTGGACACAATGCCCTTGAACAGTGGCTGATTGGACGGAAGGAGACCGATTTGTTGATTGGACGGGAATTTTACGGGAAGCTGGTCGGTGATTGGACGCAACCCCCTTAGAGACAGCGGTTGATTGGCCACCAAATAATCGGGCACAAAAAATTGACAAATAGGAAAACAAAAAAATCGGAATTCCAATTTAAATCGGAAGAATATCATGCCTGATCTACAGTTCCTTCCTATTGAAGAAGAACCCTGGCCCGAAACAACTCCTACTTCATTCTCTCCACAGATGCCGCCTAGCCCGCTGAGTTCCTCCAGCACGGTGTTTTTTATTTAACTCTGAAATTGAATAGACATAAAGCTGGAGTAACTCAGTGGGACAGGCAGCGACTCTGGAGAGAAGACCCTTCTTCAGACTGAACTGAACTCTCGTCGGTGAGAGTACTTGTGATTGTCTGAAGAAGGGTCTTGACCCGAAACGCCACCCATTCATCAGACCCGCCGCCCGTCCCGCTGAGCCACCCCAGCCCCCCCTGTCCACCTTCAACTCCAGAGCCAAACAAAAAACAGTGCTGGAGGAACTCAGCGGGCCAGGTGGCATCCGTGGAGGGAACGGACCAGGAGCCGCCCCGGACCAGGGCTTCCCTCCCCCCCCCCCCCCCCACCACAGGAAGGAACCGCAGATGCAGCCGTCCCCGCAAAACGCCAAGTGATTCCGGGAATGCCGAGGCGAGAGGGTGCGAGATAGGGAGTGAGAGAACGAGAGAGACGAGATGGGGAGCAGGAGAGAGTGCGCGCGAGAAAGAGGGAGGGAGGGATGAAAGAGAGACACAGCAAGAGAGGGAGAGGGAACGAGGGATGGAGGGAGAGAGGGGTGAGAGGGAGGGAGCGAGAAAGAACGAGAGACAGAGCGACCCCAACCCAAGCAAGGCGGCAGACCAACGCCCACAAAAACAATCATCCAGATCTTGAAACCCGAAACACCAATAGATTTAATCTGTTACAATCCCCAGAGGTACAGCATGATCCCCCACATCCCTGCATTTTCCAAGCATCAAGATCCCAAGTCAACCCCACCGGGCCACCACCCCTCCATTGGCAGCTATGAAGCAAGATGAGGGCGACAACTACCATGTGAAAATTTGAATGAACTTTGACCATTGTCAGCTTTTGTTTACAAGGTGTACACATGTAAGGGGGACACCAAACTTTGGTGTCCCCTTTACATGTGAAACATTCATGAAAGATTCATCACATTGTGTGCATTTTCATGGATCAAATCAATTTAACCGTCATGCATAAAAACATGACCTGTCGTTGCTCCTAGCAGAGATTTCTACCTCCTTCATTTGTGATTGCTCCCAAACAGAAAAAGCCTAAAAGAACAGCAAATTTGTGTGATTCTGCACTAAATGGCCACAAAACGATTCGCGCTAGGACTGTAATATCCACAAGAGTCTAAAGCAGTTTTTTTTAGATGTTGATTTTTCTGATTGACATCTTGTAGCATTGCGATAATAGTCCTTGCACTGTCAAAACTCTTCTGTCGAAAAGTTATCCTATCAACAGTGATTCAGTTTGGTTCCCCACTTACACGATAAACCATGGTTGTCCACATTACACGATACTTCAAAAGTGAAAAGCATGAATTCAAACTCAAATTCCTTATTGATTTCATGAAATATATACATTAAGCTTCATAATGAACCATTTGTGTTTTAGATCTAGTAACTACAAATTTGTCCACCCATGTCACAGGTTAGAAAATAGGTGCAGGAGGCCATTCGGCCCTTTGAGCCAGTTGTGATCATGGCTGATCGTCCCCAATCAATAACCCGTGCCTGCCTTCTGCCCATATCCCTTGATTCCACTAGCCCCTAGAGCTCTATCTAACTCTCTCTTAAATCCATCCAGTGATTTACGCTTATTTACGGAAACACCCGTATGCCTAAACCCACAGCCTTCTTATTAAAAAGCGACATTGCTAAAAGCCTTGATAATTTCAAAAATAATACATCCAATTAAAATTAAAATGAGGCTTGACCAGTATGAAAGGCATTATTGTGAGAGTGTGTGTGTGTGTGTGCGCGTGTGCGTGCGCAGATATATAAATAAAAAGTTACTAATAGATGGTCACTTCCTCATTGTAATTTTATCCAGAATTTGGGTCAAATACTGTACAAAATGGATACTTATACTGAACCTGTATCTTTGGTGATTATTTCATTTTTAACAATAGTTCCATTCACTTCAAGGGCACCTGTAAAAGAGACTCATGTTAACATAATTATCAACACTTGCAGACAAATGCAAATTTGCTATAATATGATCACTATTGTGAAGGAAAAGAGACTTATTTGTAAGTGCCAAATCAGTTAAAATACAGTAATGTGGAAAACTGAATGGCTCAACTAACTTGAAAAGTGAAATCCCGTTCATTAGCAGATCTGTTCCCATTGCATGACAAGTGTGAGCCAAATATATCAAATAGTATTGAGAATTGCACTTTCTATCACATGATACTTTTTAAATGATTTTTCTTGCACTTTTATGTAAACTGATCAAATAATCAGGGGAATAGACAAAGTCAAAAGTTTCACTCAACAGAGCATTGTATTCAATATTTTTAAATACAGTCAAAGCTAATGCATTTCAGTCCAACATAATCTAAACATGCGATTTTACAGCATTAAATGGAATCAAGGGGTATTTGAACACGTTTGAAAATTCTTACTTGAATCAAGTAGCTTGTTATTTTCCTTTTCAGATACAATCTTTGTAGGAATATCAACTTCATTTGTTTTAACTTCTAACTGTCTGGTGGGATCATTATTTTCTTTTGGAGACTGGAGTTCTTGATGTGATGGATCATTGGTTTCTTGTTTTTCTGTTGGCTTGTGCTCTTTCGGCTTAACAATAAGAAAATCAGACGATTAATTGAAATTTATTGAAATCAGCAACTTTCACAATTGTATCATGAAGTCTTTTTTATAGACATTAGGAGTCACGAGAAAGCAGAATTTGAAATGTTTTATTCTTAGAAAATAATTAACAGGCCCAAATCTTATAATAGAAACAAAGAAAATAGGTGAAGGTGTAGGACATTCGGCCCTTCGAGCCTGCACCGCCATTCAATATGATCATGGCTGATCATCCAACTCAGTATCCTGTAGCTGCCTTCTCTCCATACCCCCTGATCCCTCTAGCCACAAGGGACACATCTAACTCCCTCTTAAATATAGCCAATGAACTGGCCTCAACAACTTTCTGTGGCAGAGAATTCCACAGATTCACCACTCTCTGTGTGAATTTTTTTTTCTCATCTCGGTCCTAAAAGACTTCCCCCTTATCCTTAAACTGTGACCCTTTGTTCTGGACTTCCTCAACATCGGGAACAATCTTCTTGCATCTAGCCTGTCCAACCCCTTAAGAATTTTGTACGTTTCTATAAGTTCCCCCTTCAATCTTCTAAATTCTATCGAGTACAAGCCAAGTCTATCCAGTCTTTCTTCATATGAAAGATTGTCTGTCGTAACAGAAGATTTTCTGTTACGACAGACAATAAAGTTTTCTGAATCTGAATCTGAAAGTCCTGCCATCCCAGGAATCAGTCTGGTGAACCTTCTCTGTACTCCCTCTATGGCAAGAATGTCTTTCCTCAGATTAGGAGACCAAAACTGTACGCAATACTCCAGGTTTGGTCTCACCAAGGCCCTGTACAATTGCAGTAGAATCTCCCTGCTCCTATACTAAAATCCTTTTGCTATGAATGCTAACATACCATTCGCTTTCTTCACTGCCTACTGCACCTGCATGCCTACTTTCAATGACTGGTATATCATGACATCCAGGTCTCGTTGCATCTCCCCTTTTCCTAATCGGCCACCATTCAGATAATAGTCTACTTTCCTGTTCTTGCCACCAAAGTGGATAACCTCACATTTATCCACATTATACTGCATCTGCCCACTCACCCAACCTATCCAAGTCACCTTGCAGCCTCCTAGCATCCTCCTCACAGCTAACACTGCCCCCCAGCTTTGTGTCGTCCGCAAACTTGGAGATGTTGCATTCAATTCCCTAGTCCAAATCATTAATATATATTGTAAATAGCTGGGGTCCCAGCACTGAGCCTTGCGGTACCCCACTAGTCACTGCCTGCCATTCTGAAAAGGACCCGTTTACTCCTACTCTTTGCTTCCTGTCTGCCAGCCAGTTCTTTATCCACATCAATACTGAACCCCCAATACCGTGTGCTGAATACCGTGTCAATACTGAACCCCCAATACCAATAATGATACAGTATTGCCAATGCCATCATTTACTCAAAATCAATATGTTCTGAAATTCTGAATACAAATTTGGAATACTTTACTTGGAAATTTGGAATACTTGGATTACTTTAACGGTGTTTTCTTTAAGAAAATTCATCTGAAATATAACAAATATATGCATTCTGAAAATCACACACTAACATCAATAATAAGCATTCCTGCATATTGTGTGTTTTGAAATAATGGTGAATTTCAAAAGGAAAGAAAGAAAATCTATTCAAACAATATAGTAAAAAATTTCAAGCAAGTCAAGAAACAGATCCATGGACTACGCAGAATGTTTTGATGGTGCAAGCACATTGGAAAAACCATTACGTGGAATATGGTCCTTGGCTCTACAAGAGTATGAAAGCAGGCACGTTATGCCATTTAGTTAAAGCTGTGTTCCAGTTTCAATTCTGATCACACTGATGTTTAGTAAGCATGGGAAGTCAAAGTTGTACAGCACAGAAACAGGCCTTTTGGTCCACCACATCTATGCTGACCATCATGCCTATTTATATTAATCCCCACTTGCCTACATTAATTCCATTTCCCTCCATGTGCAAGCAAGTAACTATTAAATTGTCTTGTAAATGTTGTTACTGTGCCGGCCTCTGTCATCTCATCTGACATCTCTTTCCAGGTGCCAACTGGTCTATCAATTCCCCCTTTGAATCCCTTTAAACATCCTCCCTCCCACATTAAACTTATGCCCTCTATCTTTAGTGATCTGCAACCAAGGGGAACGTATATGCCTCTCAATGTTATATACCCCTATCATGTTACCTCTCAGCCTGACTCAACATGAACCAACAAGCTGGAACAGCATTGCAAAAGTACAAACAAGTATCAGTAATGAAAACTAGCCAACAGTATACTAGCCATAATTCGTGGTCAATTCTTAGGTACAACATCTAGCAATGTTACAAAATTTTGAGATTTAAAAAATAAAGTCTGCAATTTATCCCATCAGATAAAGCATAAAAAGAAGTTTAATTTGACACCTAATTCACTTTCATATCTTCAGTATTAAAAAAGTTGTGGCCATTTTCATTCTCGGAAATTAGCATCTTGTTCCTTATTGCTTTTCCATTGACTTAACACAAAAGCTGTGATCGAGGACAGTCAAAAGCCCATAACTTTCTTAAAAATTAAGAGAACTGAAATAAATTTTCAGTTATTATAGATTGAAGCATTCTGAAACAAATATGAAACAATCTTACTTAGATGACATGAAATTAGTTAGTTACCTAATTGTAGCTAATTACAAAATTCAATTACTAGATCTAAACATCTATCAATTTCTTAAGAATAGATTAACATTTTTAAATAGCCTAAGTGTCCAAATAACATTCACACAAGAATTCACAATATAACATAATTTTTAAATCTCATTGTCATGGATTTACAGGCCAAATGGAAGGAATTGAATGTTTAATACCTGTAAATTAATGGGCATTTATATCATCTTGCAAGTGAGGTTTTCTGGAACTCGATCTTTTGGAACGTTCATTTGCGGTGAATTTAACCCCGTATCGGCATTAAAAATTCTGCCGTTAATTCGGGGAATAAAATCACCGTTTCGCATGAAAAAATGTGAATTAAAGGCTTCTTAAGAAGCACTTTTATACATTAAAATAAACCACTTTCGTTTACCTGCCCCGTGTGTGAAATCCGTCCCCGTTGTCGGCATTGACGGCTTCAGCAGATGATTTTAAAATGACTCCAGCGCTGACATTGTCGATTTAACAAAAATAAAAAATACACAAAACGTCCCTAGGAACGATTTTTCAGCAAACGCTTGTACTCCAACGAAATATAATACAGGACAAGGTAGGAGAAACCCGCGTTTTAACCCCGCCCCCCCCTTAAAGGCGCCAAAATCGCGCACACGGCCAGTGGCAGAATTACAGCGCCGCTCAGGGTAAGTATTGTAACATACCTACAACATCTTATGTACCTTCAGTCCAATTAATTAATTTCCAGAACATAGAGCAGCAAAGCACAGGACAGACACTTCGGCCCACAATATCCGTGCCGAACATGGTGTCAAATGAAACTTTTTTTTTTGCCTAGACATTACCCATATCACTCCATTTTTTGCTGCATATTTCTGAGACTATACACAAGCTTCTTAAATCCAATTACCGTATATGCTTCCACCACCACTCCTGGCAATGTATTCCAGGCACCTAACACTAGGCGTTAACAAACTCACCCCACATATACCTTTTAAACTTTCCTCCTTCACCTTAAAGCTATGCCCTTTATTATTTGATATTCTTTATCATTCTTGTAAACCTCCAGAGCCAGCATATCCTTCCTCGGATATGGTACCCAAAATTGGTCACAATACTCCAAATACGGCCTGACAAACGCCTTAGAGCCTCAGCATTACATCCCTGATTTTGTATTCTAGCCCTCTCGAAATAAATGCTAGCATCGCGTTTGCCTTCATTACTACCGATTCTCCTTATAGCTAGCCTCTACCAGGCAGCATCCTGGAAGAATGCTTCAGCACCTGCCACAAAGCCTCCGCACCCTTCCAGGGAACTATGGACTTGGACCTCAATGTATCTTTGTACAGCAATGCTCTTAAGGGTGCTGCCATTAACAGTATACTTTCCTCTTACATTTGACCTCCCAACGTGTATAATTGCCTGAATTAAACTTAATCAGCCATTCCTCTGCCCATTTCTTCAACTGATCTATATTTGGAAAACCTGGAGCATCGTAAGCTTACCTGGAAGGATCTGTGGGAGATGGAAGGAAGCCGTCTTAGCTTCATCATCAGAGCCACCTACGATGTTCTTCCCACACCCAAGAACCTAAACCAGTGGCTTGGAGAAGATCCATCATGGTCTCTCTGTCAAACCCCAGCAACATTAAGGCACATCCTCACTGGCTGCAAAACCAGTCTTTCACAAGGCCGCTACACCTGGAGGCACAATCAGGTCCTGCGACAACTGGCGATTACCTTGGAAGGAAGAACTACCACCAATGCCCTCCTATCCCCAATGCCTGGTTTCTCGAACACCATCCCTTTTGTAAAGGCAGGACAACTTCCAGAGAAGCCATTTGCAAAGAAGGAACCGACCCTCCTGGACACTGCCCGGGACTGGAAAATGCAGGCTGATCTAGACCAGAAGCTCATCTTTCCACCAGAGATCATCACAACTAATCTCAGGCCAGACCTGATCTTGTGGTCAACCTCACAGTAGTCCCTGTACATCGTGGAGTTAACTGTGCCTTGGGAGGCTGTAGTTGGTGAAGCGCATGAACCCAAATGTCTGAAGTATTCAGACTTAGCAGCCGAGGCAGAACAACGCGGCTGGCGTACCCGGGTGCTCCCTGTAGAGGTTGGTTGTAGAGGGTTTGTAGCCATGTCAACAACCAGACTCCTGAAGGGAATGGGAGTTCGAGGAAAGGCCTTCCGGCAAGCCGTCAGGTCGCTGTCAGAGTCTGCCGAGCGAAGCAGCAACTGGCTGTGGCTGAAGAGGAAGGACTCCAACTGGGCTGCAAAATGACCAGCAAGAGGGGTAAAACAGAGGGGAGCGAACCTGGGACGCCAGGTGTTGCTGTTGAGCACTCTGGAGGTGTCGTGGGCCTATCAACGAAACACCAAGGAAGGAGGGTACCCACCTGATGACCCCAATGAAGTCTTTACCCCTACCCCCACTCAAGATATTAAGAAGGTGCCAATTATAGTAGGGATTGTAATATCAAGTCCTATAAGCTCAACTTAAGGGTGCTGCCATTAACAGTATACGTTCCTCTTACATTTGACCTTCCAATGTGTATAATTGCCTGAATTAAACTCAATCAGCCATTCCTCTGCCCATTTCTTCAAATGGTCTATATTCTGTTGTCTTGTTTGACAATCTTCCTCACAGAATGCAATTCCAAAAAATTTTGTGTTCATCGGAGTCGTTTATATACGAGAAACAGATGCCCCAACACTGAATCCTTGGAACATCACTGTTTACTGACCCCCAACCAGAATTACACTGTCCCACCATCTTCTATGAGTAAGCCAATTCTGAACGCAAACTACCAAGTTAATGTGGATCCCATGCATCTTAATCTTCTGGATCAGCCAACCTTGAGGAACTTTGTCAAATGCCTTAAGGTTCATGTAGACAACATACACAGCCATATGCGCAATCACCTTCATCAGCTCCTCAAAAAACTTGAAAAATATGACCTAACCCACTCAAAGCCTTGCCGTCTCTGATTAGCCCATTCTTATCAAAATGTGAGTAAATTTTATCCCAAAGAATCCTCTTCAAAAGCTTAAGGTACACAAAAATGCTGGAGAAATTCAGCGGGTGCAGCAGCATCTATGGAGCGAAGGAAATAGGCAACGTTTCGGCCCGAAACGTTGCCTATTTCCTTCGCTCCATAGATGCTGCTGCACCCGCTGAGTTTCTCCAGCATTTTTGTGTACCTTCGATTTTCCAGCATCTGCAGTTCCTTCTTTAACTCTTCAAAAGCTTCCCTGACGCTGATATGAGGCTCATCGGCCTATAATTTGTTGAATGATCCCCAATTCCGTTGTTATTCTCCCTACAACTGTTCACCATCACCCATGGAAAAAATGAAACTACTTCCATTTTTAGAGATTTCATCTCAATATGCCAAAAGTTTTAACGACTTGTTTAACATTCTTCAGTTCCAAATAACAAAGCTGAATGAGATTAACTAACATTTTATCAGGGTTATTAATTCGCTTAGCAAAGGGTCAGAAAGTAAATCAAAATTGCTCCAAACTGCTGGAATACTAATAATATTTGGGTATTAGTCTGGGCAACCATTAAGTACACACAGTTAACAGTTCAAGTCTGAAGAGTTAATAATTGTAAACTTGCTCATGGTGAATATTGCTTTAATCTCAGCACTAAATTGTAGACAGAACACTGACACGGGACAGAAAATTCACCTGGGCCTTGGCTTCTTATCACATTGCAATCCCAAAGGTGATCAACAGGACTGGCAAAACAATTGCTGAAGGCTATGTAAATCCTGGCCAAAATAGAGATAAAATAAAGCAGAGGATTCATGCATTTACAAGGCCTGTTAGCCCTTTCTGTGTAAGAAGTCATAGGCTGCAAGCTGGTGCCGGGAAGTCTAGGTCCCAGATCAATACCTCAGATAAGGAAGGTCCAAATGTCTTTGCAATTGATAGTATGTATGAGAACTTTGGAGAGAAACTCTAGGGTATTGTAAATGCATAAGTTTGATTGGATTACTGCAAAGGAATTGTAAATAAAGTTGCAAGACAGTTACCCTGCTGTTTGTTAATTGGCCAAAGTGTTGAATTGTTGAATTGGCCTGGCTGAATTGTTATGTTCCAGGGTAAATGTTGCATTATTCAGTTAAACTGGATTCTTTCCAGAAGCTTCTGTAAGAAACATTGTTTGGGACTTTGTAATTGGGTTGGGGAACTGTCAATAATACTTTAATGTAATTGATATATATGATTGGTTTGTAAGGAGAACCACCCCTATGTAGTTCGGCCCCTCAAGGTTAGTTGACCTATAAAAGGTAACCCCCATTTAGATCGGCGTCAATCTTCTGGAAAGGCGCTTGGGACTGCGTAACCTTTTGGTAGTGTCTGCTTGCACAAGGCTGAAAGGCTTGGCCAGGCAGAGACAAGGTTCAAACCCGCGGTGGTTTAGTATCATATAGGGGGATTTGTTGTTCGACCAAAAATAAAGTTTAGTTGTTCCAGTGCTTGACTCAGTGTTTTATCTGAACTAGACTAAGGGGGGGGGGGGGGGGCAAGCTTTAGGAGCGTATTTACAGCTACAGGAAAGACCACAAGCTTGCTTCCTAGCACCCAATGTTTCAATAAAAACATTTATGGGCACCTCAGTTTTCAGCAGTAGTGTCAACAGATCTTTTGACACTAAACATACCACTATAATTCAACTTAGATTATGTAATAACTCTGCAGTTTACCACTTTACCATTTATTTACAAAAAAGCAGTGAGGTAAGGAAAATGTAGAGAACCACCATTCTGCACCTTGCCCCAAAACATATAGGAAAGGGTAGTCAAAAGATATATAATGATGTCTTTACCAATAACTTGGTCTGATCAGTTGATTCAGCGTCTCTGTTTCCAGTCTTGAGCTTTGTGTCATCAGCAAGTCTCCTGTTTAGCACCTTAATCTGTTCTTCATACAACTCTTTTTGATCATTTATCTGATTACTGCACTGAGTACTAAATGGTCAAATAAAAAGAAAATCATTAATTTTACTTGTAGTAATTACTGAATTCTATTTAAGTAATATTTTCCCTTGGAAATAAATCTATACATAACTAAAACTCTGATCTTGTGCTCTTCCAGTTTGTGCGGTTTTTCTATTTGCGCAAAAACAGTACGCGATAGCGCTACGATTTTTCGCAAGCTCACTCACTGTGCTACAAGTGCAACAATTCCGATCGGTGGAATATTGTAAAAGTTAGCGAGGTTTAAAAATCTTTAAAACTGCGCGTGCACAGTTCAATCTCCTCTCCTGCCAGTCAGAGCCGCGCGGATTGGTCCCTTCTCCTGTTACTCCCCGGAACGGCCCACCCCTTCCTGTGCCATCGCGTCTTTACTGGAGCTGAGGGACACTATGGATGGCCAGCGGAGGTCTCCAACCGGACACAATTTTCAGAGGGAATAGAAGCGGCACGGCGCGGAGTCGGAGATGTCGCCAAACGGAGACTCTGAGGAGAACGACCAGCCAGCGCCCGCTGTAAGTCCCCATCACACCACCAGCTCCAGCCCCTTCCTCTGGTCAATATTAATATTTACCAGAGGCCAACTCCCGCCCTCCCCCACACCCGTCTCTTCCCACAAACCCCCCCGCCCCCACACCCCTCCCCACACAACCCGCCCCCATACCCCTCCCCCCACAACCCCCCGCGCCCACACCCCTCACAACCCCTCCCCCGCCCACACGCCCCACCCCCCACAACATTGTGGGACCAGGCCTCCCGTGTGACTGGGACCCAACGGGTCCCACAGTTTAGTAATCTCTAATTTCATTGGGCCATACATCATACTTCCAAGATAATAAGCACCATTTATAACTTTGGGTAGGGTGGGGGGTAAAAGTGATAGGTACATCTGCAAAGGTGCTTTATATTTTATATTTCTTCAGTGTTTGGGGGATCATTCCATAATTTTGAACAAACTGTAGTAATGGTTTATTAGCCTGTGTTTTTTAACGTGTGCATCATTAGCCTGCTTAATGCAGCATATAGCAAGCACCAAAATCAACAAAGGAGCAAACAACAAGACCGATTAAAGTTGCACGTCAATTTCCCATCAGCTTTCTATACAGAGATTCAGGACATTATCCACACTGAAGGTAGTACACAAATGTTTTTGATTTTGCTGCTTCATCACAATATTTTTTTGAGCTTGAGAATTTATATACTTACATATCATAGGTTAACTTTTTCTGCAGATCCTGCAACTTTTGATTTAGTTGGCCGTACCCCCTTTGCAATTGTTGAAATTGTTCTTGGATGAAAAAGTTATCAAAAGTGAGTTAACAGTTCCCCTTACAGGTACATTTTCTTGCACACATCCATAAATTTAAGTAAACAATGGGATCATAAAATAGTAGATATTAATATTAATAACCCAACATTAATAAAGGCACAATGACTGCTTGAGTATGGACTTCAACTAATTTATTGTAGAGGTGCAAACGTGATGAATAACAGGATGCTTTATTCAGGCATTGTAAGTTGACAATACATGGACGTTTAACACTCTAACATAACAGTTGTAGTTGTTGAGAGGCTGTTGCCTCGTGGGCTCGGTTGTGCTCCTGCTGTGGTGGCAGGACACTCTCATGAAGTCAGAGGAGGAGCAAGAGCCAGAGACAGAGAATGAGAGAGAGGGAAGGTCAGGACTTATATACTGGGACACACCCAATATATCTCGTGACTCTTTCCCAGGGTTGCCGAGGGTTCGCATAGGAGGAGTGGCCTAACCATTAGGTGCCGCTACAGTATATTGATTTAAAACTATGCAGCAGACCTATTCAAAGCTGTTCTGATGGGAATGATTAATTACAAACTTTACGTACAAATGATAACTCAAAGCAAGAGACTTCTTCCCTGGTCAAAGTGCCAAAGTTCACCAAAAAATAGCTAAATCACAAACTTCCAACTTTTTGAAATTGTTGCAAACTATGTATGACAAGTGTTTCACCTAGCGCCCTAATCATTGAATATAAAACTCTTTTAATCAGTATAATAAAAGAACACAGAACAACTTATCGAATTAAGCAGCTCAGACTATAAAAGAACTTTTCATTGGGCAGCTCAGTTACATTTTGAAAAAGTGATGTATTGTTACCTACATTTCTTGTAAAATTGCTTATTTATTCATCGTAAATTTGAGCATTTTTCTTGTTTTGAAGTACATGATGATGTTCACCCACTTATTAGCTTTGATGCTACCTACCAACACCATTTAAAATAAACCTAAAAATGTATTTCAACCATAAAATCCTAACACTACTAATTAAATGCCAGACAGCACTCACGTCAGCTTCAATCAAACAACTGAACATTTTTTCCATAAAGTTATTACTTTGTCCCCGATTGTTTCATTATCTTTCTCATTCTGAATTTACATACAAGAAATAGATTTACCTTGCAGTGTTTGTATAATCTTTGTGCTACTCGTAATGTTCTTTTTCATATCCTCCTTTTTAAGAAAGAGTCAAAAATTAGATATTTGAAATGCTATTTGTTATTTGTCATTTAAATTAACACAAAAGTCTGTTCATTCCGATCTCATTCTAAAACTGTGAAGTGGGAGGAAGAGGACAATATTCCACCCATCAAATCTCTGCTGGTCACCAAAACAATCCCATCAATCAAATTTCCCCCAATTATTTCCCTGTATTCTATTCTCTCACATACCCTTCATCTCCACCCCAGTTCTCCTACCACCCACCCACATCAGGGGCAAATATTTACAGTAGCCAGGGTGGCACAGTAGTTAGCGGTAGAGTTGCTGAATTACAGCACCAGAGACCCAGGTTTAATCCTGACTACGGGTACTGTCTGTACAGAGTTTGCACATTCTCCGTGGGTTTTCTCCGGGTGCTCCAGTTCTCTCCCACATTCCATCGACATAGATGTTCATAGGTTAATTGGCTTTGGTAAAAAATTGTAAATTGTCCCTCGTGTGTAGGATAGTGCTAGTGTATGGGATGATCGCTGGTGGACGTGGATTCAGTGGGCCAAAAAGTCTGTTTCCACGCTGTATCTCTAAAGTCTGAAAAAGAGTAAAAGTCTAACTTTCCAACCATCATATCTTGGGATATGGGAGGAAACTGGAGCACTCGGGAGAAAAACATGGTCACAGTGAGAACATACAAAGTCCACACAGACAGCACTGTAAGTCAGGAAGACATGAAGTCAAGAACCCGTGACATTGCATCTGCTGCAACACTGTTGCTCTACATCAGCATTTCTCAACCGGGGTCCCCGGAATGCTAGGGTTCCGCAAGAGGTCGCTAGGGGTCACGCGAGAAATAGTGATAAACTAGACCCGGAGTGTCAAACTACCGTCCCGCGAGCTGGATGCGGCCCGCGAAGGGGTCCAATCTGGCCCACGGGATGATTTCCCCAATGCCAGAGTGGGCTGCAGCTGTCCACGGTGCCGGATCGGGCGGCAGATGGCCCTGGTGCCGGGACGTCCAGGCTCCCCGAGCCGCTCGTGGGTGTGACCGCCTCCCTAGTCAGCCGTGCGCTCATATGGCGTGAGAGGCCGCGGCTGCACGCTGCCAGAATTGCGACGACTCTTTGACTGACACCTGACCCAACCAATCAAACCGCAGATGCCGCTCAGGGGGGCGGGTCCGAACGCAGCAAGAGCCAGACAAACGGGCTGGCCCAATACGAGAAGGGACTGCCGTCTGGGCAGTCAGCTGTGGCCAATGAGGAAGGGGACGGGCGCTGAGCGGGGTTAGGTTGCGTGGTGCGGAGCGGCTGGGTGTTGGGTTCAAATAAGCGAGTTTGGTATTCCGACTGCGCATGCCCAGGTCAAAGGTCACTATGCATAAACATTGCTGGAAAGCAGTGGAGCTCTGTACATACACCTTCATTTCTTCCGTTTTTTCCAGATTTGATTCTTCTAGGTAAGTAAATACTGTTTTCAAACTATGATATAGTTGTATTAGTGTTGCTTTGATAAAAGCTAAGATTATTTTGTCGTTTTTATTGCTTTATGCTTTGGTGAGCGAGTGAGATTGGGCCCGGGTCTGAGGGTGCTGTTGAGTTGCTGCTGGGCCGTCCCCGTCCTCTCCCGGGTGTCCCGTCCCTGTCCGGGGGCGGCCGGAGGTGTTGGGCCGGGCTTGCAGCCGGCGCGGGGAGATGGCCGAGTTGCTGCAGCACTTTATGTGTATGGCTGGTGCTCAGCTTTCACCAGCACCGGGGGGGGGGGGGGGGGGGGGTTGATTGGCGGTCCCCGGCCTGTCGGGGAGCGAGGTTGGGCTGGAGTTGGCACTTCCTCTCTGCGCTGGCTGTGGACCTGGGGCCGCTGGTGTCGTCGGTCCAGGGCTGTCGGTTGGCCCGGCTGGGGTTGGCTGAAGAATTCCATTGCCTTGAAATTAGCAGAATAGTGAAATTCGACTCAGAAACTATCATTGTTGTGTTCCAGTCTGGAATACATTAATTTTCCTATAATGTGACCACACGGCACCCCGTTCCTCAGATTAAATATATTTTTACACATAAATTATGAATAAAGATAAGAATTTATACACAGTTTCTTCAGCCAGCGCTTCATTCGCTTTTTCTTCATGGTGAATGACCTTCGACAAATCCCATGATTCCTTGCGTTTATCGGAATACCGAACTCGCTTATGCTGTGAGGAAAAACGAACAACATTATAGTGGTGCGGGCTGTGTGGTGGATACTTTTCTCTTTAAACTGTGTGGAGCAGCATGGCGGAGGAGAGGGCTCAGCCGACCGCAAAGCGTCTCTGTTCTAGGCCCTTCCCAGTCTCCCGATCGTCCCAGAAACCCACACTGACCGGGAGAGGCTTCCACATCCTTGCTGCAAATGGACGACCAGAACTGCGCACGATACTCCAAATGAAGCCTCATCAAAATTCTATAAAGCTGAAACATGATTTCCTGGCTCTTGTATTCAGGGGCCTAACTGATGAGGGCGAGCGTACCATACAACTTGTTTACTACTTTATCTACTATTGTTGCAACTTTCAGGACGCTATGGACTTTAATTCCAAGGCCCCCCTTGTACCAGAAAGTTGCTAAGGCTGATGTCACTAACTGTATAGTACCCCTTTACATTTGAGTTCCCAATATGCAACACCTCTCCCTTGCTCAGATTAGACTCCATCTGCGATTTCTCCATGCATATCTGTAACCGATCTATATCCTGCTGTATCCTTTGACAGCCTTTTTCACTGTCCACAATGACATTAACTTTTGTGTCGATTGCAAACTTACTAACCTACTTATCTACATTGATGTTCAAGTCATTTGTTTATATCACAAAAAACAGAGGTTTGCAGGACAGATACCTGTGGAACTCCACTGAATAATACACTACCACCACTACCCTCTGACCTATGGTTCTGAAGACGAACTACAAAGTCACCATGGATCCTATGCATCTTAGTCTTCTGGATCACTGTACTTTAATTGGTACACGTGACAATAAAAGACCTTTGAAACCCTAGCATGAAGTATTTTGCCGAATGCCTTCAAGTCCATGCAGACAACATCTATTACCCAAAATGTCCAGAGGAAACTGACAATCAGAATTAAACCTGGGTTACTGGAGCTGCATGGTACAACTGTACCATGCCACTATGCTGTTCAACCGCCAAATTGAGGGAAATATTTGTACACATTTATGATTGGGATTTGGATGGGGCATTTTTCTCAATATTACATAATCAAAGAAATCTAGTATTTCCAGCTGTTCTACTTAACATCTAACCTTGGGTCAACAACAGTGAAAGCATGCACAAATGCACAGGGCAGCACGGTGGCGCAGCGGTAGTTTCTGCCTTACAGCGCTTGCAGTACCGGAGACCCGGGGTTGATCCCGAGTACGGGTGCTGTCTGTACGGAGTTTGTACATTCTCCCAGTGGGTTTTCTCCGAGACTCCAAAGACATACAGGTATGTAGGTAAATTGGCTTGGTACAAGTGTAAATTGTCCCTAGTGTGCGTAGGATAGTGTTAATGTGCGGGGATCACTGGTCGGTGAGGACTCGGTGGGCCGAAGGGCCTGTTTCCGCGCTACATCTTAAAAGTAAACTAAAATTGCTTGTTTGTACTACAATAATTACCAGACATAGAAACATAGAAAATAGGTGCAGGAGTAGGCCATTCTGCCCTGAGCCAGCACTGCCATTCAATATGATCATGGCTGATCATCTAAAATCAGTATCCCGTTCCTGCTTTATCCCCATATCCCTTGATTCCCTTAGCCCTAAGAGCTAAATCTAACTCTCTCTTGAAAACATCCAGTGAATTGGCCTCCACTACCTTCTGTGGCAGAGAATTCCAGATTCACAACTCTCTGGGTGAAAAAATTTCCTCATCTCAGTCCTGACATAGGGATCTTGCATGTATTTGGTTGGTTATGTACACTTTAGGATGGTTTTAAGATTAGAAAGATGCAATATATATATATCTATTATGCTCTTGTACCATGTTCTACCACGTATATATTGGGTGCAATTCTGAGTTGCCGATTAACTTACCAACCGTTCAACCCCTTGGAAATGGGAGACCCAGAGAGAATCCAGCCAGTCACAGGAAGACGTGTTAACTCCACATATACAGCACCAGAGGTTAGGGCTGAACCCAATTCACTGGTGCTGAAGAACAGCATGTCAATTCTCTGAGGGCAAAATGTATTAAATGTTTCCTTGACAAAAGCTTTCAAGATGTTCTGGGAGCAGAAAGTCAGAAATAAAGAGGAAGTTGAGCAATGGTTAGCTATCTTGTTCAGGACTGTCATGGGATTGTACAATCAAGTGAGTTTGTTTAAAATATATTTTTAGAGCACTATTTTGGTTACATTGCCATCTTGAGTAAAGACCAACTTTGTGAAGATGGCCTGGAAAACGAGTCCAACCCTGTATTTAACTTCAGTTACGCACTGAATTCCACAGATCCGTAGATCACTGTTTTACAGGGTGTGGCGCATTTTTTATATTAGGCCACTCATATGATACATTAGACACAAGGTCTAATCCACGCTTACAAAAAACTAAATGCTGAAGTTACTCAACCGGTCAGGCAGCATCTCCAGAGGACATGAAAAGGCAACATTTCGGGTCAGGGCAATGGGTCTACAGAAGGACCCCGACAAAAAACTTCCCTATCCATGACCTCCAGAGATGCTGCCTGACCTGCAGAGTTATTCCAGCACTTGGGTACTTTTTAAAATCATAATACATTATTCTTATTGATACACAGCAACAAAAATACTTTCACCAGCAATAACAATACAGTACTATCCATCAGATATCTATCATTTGTAAATCAGATTAGACATGGATATTAATAGACGATGCCCCACCTAGACAATGTACTAAAATGCCATTTTAGGAAGACATCAACAGATATTAGTGTACAAAAAGGGGGGAGGGCTGGTCCCCGAACGCAATATTTCATCACTCACCACTCCCTAGAGAGGGAGGAGGGTAGAGGGAGGGGTGGCAGAGAGGGAGGGGGGTAGAGACGGAGGGAGGGGGGTAGAGACGGAGGGGGTAGAGAGGGAGAGGGAGGGGAGTAGAGAGGGAGGGTAGAGAGAGGAGGGGAGTAGAGAGGAGGAGGGGAGTAGAGAGGGAGAGGGAGGGTAGAGAGAGGAGGGGGTAGAGATGGAGTGGGGCAGAGAGGGAGGGGGTAGAGACCCTACCCCATCTCCATCCTCCTCATTTCCCTCATCCTCCTCCCCTCACTCCCATTCACTGCCCCAGGACCTACCCAGGTCGTAGAGCAGCGCCAGGGCCTGGAACTCGGCCTGGTTCTCGTACTCGACCCAGCCCTGGCTGTAGACCCAGGCTCGTCCTTGGTTCCATCGGCAGCCTCCAGCTGTCAGCTCGGCCATCGCCTGGGCTCCAGTACAGGTTCCGACTTCACCGTCCCCGACCCTGTACCCAGGCTCATCCTTGTTTCCACCGGCGGCTTCTTTCTCGGCCCCCGGTCCCAGCCCAAGCCCCGGGCTCGGCCCTCACCCCAGCTCCAGCACCACCCTCCCTGTCGGACGTCGTCAGCCACCGCCACGTGAGCGTTGTGTCCCTCCCGTAGTGTCCCGTCCTGCCTTGCGAGTGCATTGTGACATAACTCAGGGTTTTTTCCGAAATGGGTGAGTTTTCGGGCTGGTTATAAAACTTTAAATGATTAAAATGTTCAGAAATATAGGTAGGAATGCGACGGGCAGATGTTTATCGCCTCGACGGGAAAAATGTGAATAGAATGTGTGAAATGGGAAAGCTGTGGCCTAGCGTTTGGAAGAAAACTGGAAAATAGCCACAAACAAGACGAAGAGTTTTAGTATTACAGAGATATGTACCGAAAGGAAAGAATGAACTACTGCATTACTCCAGCACTTTGTTTTGATCACTTAAATTTCGACCGTTTCTCTCTCCACAGATGCTGCCTGGCCTGATGGACATTGTTTGTTTTTATTCATTTTCTGTTTTCATTAATTATACGTGACGTTTACTTCTTCCCTTTTCTCCTTCCAAACCTTTAGTCCCACAAATAATCAATCAATGGCCTTGAGTAAAACACAAATTGCTGGAGTAACTCAGCGAGTCAGGCAACACCTCTGAAGGACATGGATAGGCAACATTTCGGGTCGGGATGCTCCAAGAGTCTGAGGAAGACACGAAACATCGCTTATCCATGTTCCCCAGAAATGCTGTCGAATGCGGTCTGAAGTGTCTCGACACGAAACTTCACCTATTCCCTTTCTCCAGAGATGCTGCCTGACGCGCCGAGTTACTCCAACACTGTGGATCTATCTTCTATGCTGGCTGACCCACTGAGTTTATCCAGCGCTTTGTGATCCTTTGAGCCTTACCTTTGCTTCGTGGCAAGCGCGGATCTCCGACTGGAGATACTGCTGGTGCAGCTGCACTTGCCGCTCCGCCTCCTCCCGCTGGCCCTGCAGCTGCACCTCCAGCTGGTACTTCGCCAGCTCGGCGACGCCAACATCAGTCGCCACGCGCCGCATCTCGGTGCTGAGGACGGCGATGCGCTCCTGCAGCTCGGCGCTACGCCCGCTCGACAGCCAGTAGCTGAGCACGAGGACGGTCAGGCACGCACTCAGCGCCAGCAGCAGCAACAGCAGCAACGGCGGCGTGGAGCGCGCGCTGCGCCGCCCGCTGCCCAGGCCCAGGCCCACCATCAGCCGCCGGGGGCGCCTCCGGCAACGGGGTCTGGCCAAAGGTAAGAGAAATTTAATGAAATTATACCGAATCCAAATCTATTTGAACAGTAAATCTTAGATAAAATGGATCGGAGCTGGCAGCCACCGGAAAGAAAGTGAAGCACGGCTGGCGGGCAACAGCGGTGAAGGCCAGTGTCGAATGAAACGACGAACGCGCTCCGAGGCGGAAATCTGCGGAGTGAAGGCGGATCCGGCCCGTCGCCCCGCCCCGCGTCATGGCGCCCGTCGCCTCCCGAGTGGAGATGCGCTACAGCAGGTTGTTTCTGCTGTCAAAGGGTCGCGGAAAAGGGATATTTCCCTTCAAAAATATAAACACGAAAACTGGAATTGATATACAAAGTGGAAACTAGGTATAAATCAAATGCATTACTCCTCGTTCTGCTGTCGTAGGCGCACGGTGCGAACAGTCCACCCAATTCAGTACTTAATATCATGAAACAAGTTCTCATGGTGGGTTACTCCGTGTTTAAAATATTTCTAAATGCAACTAAAGTTTAAGACTGACATTACTTTTGCTGACGAGTGACTAGGAGCAGTTTTCCAGATGGGATTGGTTTACCACTATTGACGTTAATCCAAACTAATCTAAAAATAATAATTGTAATTGTAATTAATTTATTAGTCAAGTATGTAAAAACATACAAGAAATTTGATTTGCCATACAGTCATACCAAAAAAGCAACAAGACACACAACTACATAAAAATTAACATAAACATCCACCACAGCACATTGATGGAAGGCCATAACGTATTATCTTCTTCCCCCCTTTTCTCCCGCGGTCGGGGCAGTCGAACCTTCCGCAGTCAAGGCAATTTTTCAGAATGGCAGGCAGTGGCGAGTGGAATGCCGCAAGGCTCGGTGTTGGGGCCGCAACTGTTTACCATATATATTAATGATTTGGAAGAGGGAATTAGGAGCAACACTAGCAAGTTTGCGGATGACACAAAGCTGGGTGGCAGTGTGAACTGTGAAGAGGATGTTAGGAGGTTGCAGGGTGACCTGGACAGGTTGAGTGAGTGGGCAGATGCGTGGCAGATGCAGTATAATATAGATAAATGTGAGGTTATCCACTTTGGCAGCCAAAACAAGGGGGCAGATTATTATCTCAATGGGGTTAGGTTAGGAAAGGGGGAGGTACAGCAAGACCTGGGTGTCCTTGTACACCGGTCACTGAAAGTTGGCGTGCAGGTACAGCAGGCAGTGAAGAAAGCTAATGGAATGTTGGCCTTCATAACAAGAGGATTTCAGTATAGGAGTAAAGAGGTTCTTCTGCAGTTGTATAGGGCTCTGGTGAGACCACATCTGGGGTATTGTGTACAGTTTGGTCTCCTAATTTGAGGAAGGACATCCTTGTGATTGAGGCAGTGCAGCGTAGGTTCACGAGATTGATCCCTGGGATGGCGGGACTGTCATATGAGGAAAGATTGAAAAGACTAGGCTTGTATTCACTGGAGTTTAGAAGGATGAGGGGGGGTCTTATAGAAACATATAAAATTATAAAAGGACTGGACAAGCTAGATGCAGGAAAAATGTTCCCAATGTTGGGCGACTCCAGAACCAGGGGGCCACAGTCTTAGAATAAAGGGGAGGTCATTTAAGACTGAGGTGAGAAAAAACTTTTTCACCCAGAGAGTTGTGAATTTATGTAATTCCCTGCCACAGAGTGCAGTGGAGGCCAAATCACTGGATGGATTTAAGAGAGAGTTAGATAGAGCTCTAGGGGCTAGTGGAGTCAAGGGATATGGGGAGAAGGCAGGCACGGGTTATTGATAGGGGACGATCAGCCATGATCACAATGAATGGCGGTGCTGGCTCGAAAGGCTGAATGGCCTCCTCCTGTACCTATTTTCTATGTTTCTATGATTGAAGCTCCCGCAGCCGGCGATCGAAGCTCCCACATCGGGGTGATCGAAGCTCCTACGGTTGGTGCTCCCGAAGTCGGCCCTAACCAAGGGACCACAAGAAAAACGTTTTGAAAATTATTGACGGACTCACCAGACATGGTCAACCTGCAACAAACCTCCTCCATTGGTGTTCAAAAAAAAAACAATAAAAAAAAACTGACCAGCTATCACATCCTGAGCATGATTAAGGGTAGCAAATATAAGAGTACCATTCTATTACCATTTAACAATGAGATTGAGATATTGTTTTGAGGCTAAAGGTGAATCAATGCAAATCACACAGGAACAGGGCATTTCACAATCTACTGGATCTCTGCCATTAGATTCAGATTCAGATTCAATCTATAATTGTCATTGTGCAGTGTTACAGTACAGAGACAACGAAATGCAGTTGGCATCTCACCCAGAAGAGCGAACATAGAATAATGAACAGTAATATATATATATATATATATATATATATATATATGTACAAACAGTAGCAGTAGTGCAATTTTACTGGGGGGAAGGAGTGTCCGGGGGGGGTGACTGGCAGTCACCAAGGTGCAGAGATAAGTAGTGTAACAGCCGCCGGGAAGAAGCTGTTCCTGAACCTGCTGGTCCGGCAATGGAGAGACCTGTAACGCCTCCCGGATGGGAGGAGGGTAAACAGTCTGTGGCTGGGGTGAGAGCAGTCCTTGACGATGCTGCGCGCCCTTCGCAGACAACCCTTGCTTTGGACAGACTCAATGGAGGGGAGTGAGGAACCGGTGATGCGTTGGGCAGTTTTCACCACCCTCTGCAGTGCTTTCCATTATTTGCACTTGTTTGCATTCCCAATTATTTTTATTGAGATCATACCTTTGTGGTTACTCTGGAGATCTGTGATCATTGGTATTGGCATTAGTTTATAATTGTCCCTGGAAACAGTGGAAAACCTTTGGTCCTCATAGATCTCTGTCCATTTGTGATATGTATAACTGACTTGGATGAAAATGTGTTTAAGAAGAAACAGCAGATGCTGGAAAATTGAAGGTAGACAAAAATGCTGGAGAAACTCAGCGGGTGAGGCAGCATCTATGGAGTGAAGGAAAGTCTGAAGAAGGGTCTTGACCCGAAACGTTGCCTATTTCCTTCACTCCATAGATGCTACCTCACCCGCTGAGTTTCTCCAGCATTTTTGTCTACCTTGGATGAAAATGTGGATGGGTTGATATGACACCACAAATTGGTGGGGTTGCGGACAATGAAGATGGCTGTCAAAGGATACAGCAGGATATAGATCTGTTACAGATGTGAAGAGAAATAGCAAATAACTTTAATCTCAGCAAGTGTGAAGTTTTGCACTTTGGGCAGTCAGACATAAGGGCTCTCAACAGACATGAGTATTTAATTACCACTTGCACCAGCAACAGAACAATAACATTTTTACTCTGCAGTTCTACAGGCACATTTATGCAACACACAATAAATGAATATACAATAATGAATTATAAATTATCAATATTAAAAGGTAAGCAGACCATTATAGTGCAAACCAAAATATGCATTGCAACCTATAGCATGTCGACAGCATATCGTTGCAGAGAAAGGGTTGTGCAGTATGTCTCAAGAACCTGATGGTTGATGAGAAGAAACTGTTTTTGAACCTGGAGAACATGGTTTTTAAGCTCCTGTATCTTCTTTCTGATAGTAGCAATGAGATGAATATGGCCAGGATAATGATATTAGGTGTCTTTTTTAGGTAATGCTTCCAAGATATGGTATACAGTTAATGGAAGGAACAGGGAGTAATCCTAAAATTATGACCCCAGATGTCATGCTTTCTAACCTCCTACCTAAACTCAATCTGCAGGACTCTTTCTGCCTCATCCCTCTTTTTACCTGTCAGCAGTACTACCATATACTACAACCTGGGTGGTGGGTATATGGAATGATCTTCCAGAAGAGGGAGTTGAGACAACATTTAAGACATTTGGACAAGTTCATGGATCGGAGAGGGTATTACCCAAATGTGGCCAAGTGGGAATAGTGTAGATGGGGCATCTTGGTCGGCATGGGCACGTTGGGCTGAAGATTTATTTAATATCTTCTTACATAGCAAGCCTGCCACCCCTTGGACCAGTTTAGTGCTTCTTTGAAGCCTTTCATTTCCAGCAAGCACATAATTTCTTCAGTAAGGTGATCAAAATAGTCCACTTGCTCCAGGTGTGCTTTCACTGAGCCCTAAACTTCCTTAATCCTGTAATAAAACCTCTCTGGTAATAAAGGTTAACTAATTGCTCACCTGATTGCTTGCTGGACTTGCAAGCTGACTATCAGTGGCATGTGAACATATACGCAAATCCTTTTGAACATAAACATTACCAATTTCTCATCTACTAAAAACGCACTCTTGTGTGGATGATCTCACAATTTTCTATGTTATATTTGATTTGCCATGTTCTTGCACATTCACTTAGTTTGTCAATGTCCCTTTGAAGCCTATTTATATCTGTATTCTCAATCCCACCTAAATTGGCATCATCGGTAAACTTGGAAGAATTACATTTCATACCCGCAGCAACATAACTGATACAATTCTTAGTGATACCCCAGTGTAATCGCAGCATGCCAATCCGAAAAAAGATTTATTCACACTCTTTGTTTTTCTATCTAATAGCCAATTCGTGAAGATAAATGTAAGTCCCTTACAATCAGCGGCAGGTGAATTTATAATGGGAAACAAGAAAATGGCAGAACAGTTAAACGAGCACTTTGGTTCTGTCTTCATTAAGAAAGACACAAACAATCTCCCAGAAATACTAGGGGACCGAGGATTTAGTGGAAGGGAGGAACTGAAGGGGATCTACATTAGTCAGGAAATGGTGTTAGGTAAACTGTTGAGACTGAAGGCAGATAAATCCCCAGGGCCTGATGGTCTGCATCTCAGAGTACTGAAGGAGGTGGCCCCAGAAATCGTGGATGCATTGGTGATAATTTTCCAATGTTCTATAGACTCTGGATCAGTTCCTGTGGATTGGAGGGTAGCTAACGTAACTCCACTTTTTAAGAAAGGAGGGAGAGAGAAAACGGGGAATTATAGACCATTTAGCCTTACATCGATAGTGGAGAAGATGCTTGAGTCGATTATTAAAGATGTAATAGCAGCGCAGCTGGAAAGCAGTGACAGGATCGGTCAATAGACAATAGATGCAGGAGTAGGCCATTCGGCCCTTCGAGTCAGCACTGCCAATCAATGTGATCATAGCTGATCATCCACAATCAGTACCCCGTTCCTGCCTTCTCCCCATATCCCCTGACTCCGTTATCTTTAAGAGCCCTATCTAGCTCTCTCGTGAAAGTATCCAGAGAACCGGCCTCCCCCGCCCTCCGAGGCAGAGAATTCCACAACTCTCTGTGTGAAAAAATGTTTCCTCATCTCCGTTCTAAATGGCTTACCCCTTATTCTTAAACTGTGGCCCTTGGTTCTGGACTACCCCAACATCGGGAACATGTTTCCTGCCTCTAGCGTGTCCAAACCCTCAATAATCTTATATGTTTCAATAAGATCCCCTCTCACCTTCTAAATTCCAGAGTGTACAAGCCCAGCTGCTCCATTCTATCAGCATATGACAGTCCCGTCATCCCAGGAATTAACCTTGTAAACCTACCCTGCACTCACTCAATAGCAAGAATGTCCTTCCTCAAGTTTGGAGACCAAAGCTGCACACAATACTCCAGGTGTGGTCTCACTAGGGCCCTGTACAACTGCAGAAGGACCTCTTTGCTCCTATACTCCTCTTGTTATGAAGGCCAACATGCCATTCGCTTTCTTCACTGCCTGCTGTACCTGCATGCTTACTTTCATTGACTGATGAGCAAAGACCCCCTGATCCCGTTGTACTTCCCTTTTTCCCAACTTGACACCATTTAGATAATAATCTGCCTTCCTGTTTTTGCTACCAAATTGGATAACCTCACATTTATCCACATTAAACTGTGTCTGCCATGCATCTGCCCACTCACCCAACCTGTCCAAGTCACCCTGCATTCTCATAGCATCCTCCTCACAGTTCACACTGCCACCCAGCTTTGTGTCATCTGCAAATTTGCTAATGTTACCTGTAATCCCTTCATCTAAATCATTAACATATATTGTCAATAGCTGCGGTCCCAACACCGAGCCTTACGGTACCCCACTAGTCACTGCCTACCATTCTGAAAGGGACCCGTTAATCCTACTCTTTGTTTCCTGTCTGCCAACCAGTTTTCTATCCGTCAGCACTCTACCCCCAATACCATGTGCCCTAATTTTGCCCACTAATCTCCAATGTGGAACATTATCGAATGCTTTCTGGAAGTCTAGGTACACAACATCCACTGGCTCTTCCTTGTCCATTTTCCTAGTTACATCCTCAAAAAATTCCAAAAGATTAGTCAAGCATGATTTCCTCTTCGTAAATCCATGCTGACTCGGACTGATCCTGTTACTGCTATCCAAATCGCTATTTCATCTTTTATGATTGACTCCAGCATCTTCCCCACCACCGATGTCAGGCTAACTGTCTATAATCTGCCCTGTTTTCTCCTTTCCCTCCTTTCTTAAAAAGTGGGATAACATATGCTACCCTCCAATTCACAGGAACTGATCCTGAATCTATAGAACATTGGAAAATGATCACATGAGTCCACGATTTCTGGAGCCACTTCCTTAAGTACCCTGGGATGCAGACCAACAGGCCCTGGGGATTTATCAGCATTCAGTCCCATCAGTTTACCCAACACCATTTCTGCCTAAATGTGGATTTCCTTCAGTTCCTCCGTCACCCCAGATCCTCTGGCCACTAGTACATCAGGAAGATTGTTTGCGTCTTCCTTAGTGAAGACGGATCCAAAGGACCTGTTCAACTCATCTGCCATTTCCTTGTTCCCCATAATAAATTCCACTCTTTCAGTCTTCAAGGTCAAACTTTGGTCATAACTAATGTTTTCCTCGTTCACATACCTAAAGAAGCTTTTACTATCTCTTTATATTCTTGGCTAGCTTACCTTCGTACCTCATCTTTTCTCCCTGTATTCGCTTTTTAGTTATCTT
>CM075977.1:143980689-144092845 GCA_038087875.1 Malacoraja senta
ATTCACGTTTACCAACATAATTATCGTGCAATAATTGATTGATATTTTTTTAAGTTATCTGGCAACTATCTCAACTGCAACAAAGATGAAATTTCATACTAAATGCCTAAGCGTCTGGAAGACATGCACTTGGGTAGTATACACATTATGCATTTTACTCATAAACTCTGGAATTTGTACCTTAAATCTCATTGATTAATTATTCTTCAATGCCCTGCAACCTGCTGTGGATTGATGTTAAATGTTGCTTGATTAAGCTCTTGACTGGAACTAGCGTGCAACATGGTAAAAATGTAATGTTGTTCTTTGCAATATATATATGATTACACATATCACAATGCAACAGGACTTTAGCAGCCCAGTTCAGAGAACATTAGCTTTCTTGATGAGCTTTGACTCATTTTTTTTTGTGAGGTGCTATGTTAGACATTACCCCTTCACAGCCCTCACACCCACTTAGACATTTCTATTTTATGCAATGTCAACAAAGTGGAGGAAAACTCAGAGGGGATTCTCACCTCTGCAGTTATTTGGAGTATTTATATCTATCAATGTCAGCATATATGCTCTGATTCTGGATCATATTTTATAAGAATTGCATTAAAATGTTTGTTCGACATAATCCAAAGTCAAATTTAGTTCCAAGATCAAATTTGGCAATTGCAAATAAAGCTAAAATATCTTGCCTGTAGTAGAAAATAAGCCATTAAAAATAGTCCTGAAAATGGCATATTAAGGGGGGATATTGGCCTAGAAATCTGGTAATGTCTGAGAAACAATGTGAAGTTAATGTTTGAACCTTGTTAGAATAGCACTGATAAAAATAATAAATCAAAGAAATATCTGTCTGCTGTTTGCAAAAATATTAAAGATGTATTTAATATATACATTGTGATCATCTATATCTTTAATCAGAATTAAAAAGATTAATTCCTTATTCTAACTTTCCAGTCTTTTAATAAGTGTCATAAAGCAAAGCATGATTTTGTGCTTTAGACCAAATATTTCTTTCTTGAGTAATAGTGCCAAATAATACAACGTTTTCCAGAGGAAAATACTATTTCCACATTCCTTTTTCATTTCATGCAAAAGCTGGAACATCTCTCAAATCAGTTTTTACTCTTTTAAACATAGACAGGGACATGCGTGGTCAAATGTTTAAAATTATACATCCCTCTACATCTGGCCAATTCTTCAAAATTTTCATCTTATCATGCAGCATTAATAAGTTTACAGTTATGGAGATCTATCCATATCTTACCAAAATGTCAAAAGCTGACAAAATGGGGTTTTAATGCTTAACTATAATAGAGCCATATGTTATGCAGCACAGAAAAAGATTAGAGATTCCTTTATTTGTCATTCAGACCTGAACGAAATTCCGTTGCCTGCAGTCATACATATAATAATAAATAACAAAACACACAATAAACACAAATTAACATCCACCACAGTGAGTTCACCAGGCACCTCCTCACTGTGATGGAGGCAAAAGTCTTAAAGTCTCTGTCTCTTCCCGCCTCGTTCTTCCTCTGCGCTGAGGCGATCCAGGCTTCTGATGTTGTGGCCCCGCCGGGTGATGGTAAGTCAATCCCACGACTGAATCCGTGCTCCGTCCGCGACGGGCCGGTTCAAACTCCGCGGCCCGGAGTGGTCGAAGCTGCCGAAGCTGCCGCCCTCCAGTCCAGCGGCATGAAATGCCCTTCAGCCCAACTCGTTCATGCCAACCAAGTTGCCTACATTTGCCCTATAGCCCTCATGAACCATTCCTATCCATGCACCTTCTGCAAACGTCTTTTAAGTGTTACTTTGTAGCATAATGTTTTGATTAACTTCCCAAATTGACAATTATTACGACTTGGTGTTTCTTTATCATGGCAGCACTGCCACTTGAATTGATTTAGCGTTGCTTCAAAATAGCTTTCAGTGTACAAACTTTCTGTAGATAAACTTCATTGGCCTTTGTCTTTACACAGAGCCATAGGAGGAGTAAAACCTCTGGCATTTTCTGTACCTCCAACGGGATCCCACCACTAGCCACATCTTCCCATCTCCACCCATTTCCACTTTGCGCAGAAACCGTTCCTTCCGCAACACCCTGGTCAACTCATCCCTTCCCATACAAATCACCCTCTCCCCAGCTACTTTCTCCTTCAACTGCAGGAGATGCAACACCTGTTCCTATACCTCCCCCCTCGACTCTGTCCAAGGACCCAACAATGTTTTCAGGTGAGGCAGAGGTTCACTTGCACCTCCTCCAACCTCATCTACTGTATCCGCTGTTCCAGGTGTGGACTCCTGTATATTGGCGAGACCAAGCGCAGGCTCGGCGATCGTTTCGCTGAACACCTACGCTCAGTCTGCCGAAACCTACCTGATCTCCCAGTTGCTAAACACTTTAACTCAATCTCCCATTCCCACACTGACCTTTTTGTGCTGGGCCTCCTTTTACAGAGTGAGGCCCAGTGTAAATTGGAGGAACAGCACCTCATATTCCGCTTGGGCAACATACACCCCAGCGGTTTGAACATTGACCTCTCTAACTTCAAGTAACCCTTGCTTTCCCGCTCTCGCCATCCCCTCCCCCTTCCCAGTTCTCCAACCAGTCTTACCATCTCCGACTACATTTTATCTCTGTTTGCTTTGTTGTTACCTTCTCTCAACTAACTATGATCTATTCTACATTCTCCTTGATCTCCATTCCCTTTGTGCTGTTTTCACATCTTTCACTTCCTTATCTATACACTTCCTTATCTATGTACCTCCCACTCCCCCGACATCAGTCTGAAGAAGGGTCTCGACCCAAAATGTCACCCATTCCTTTTCTCCAGAGGTGCTGGCTGTCCTGCTGAGTTACTCCAGCATTTTGTGTCTATCTAGAGAAGAAGTTGAATTACATCCCAAGGCTTGTAAAGACACAAATTGCTGGAGTAATTCAGTGGGTCGGGCAGAATCCCTGGTGAACATGGATAGCTGAAAGGTAGATGAATTGGGCACAGGTAAGTAGAACTTGCTTGGTTCGGCAATATTTTCGAGTCGGACCAAAGGGTGTTTGCATGGGGGTTCCATTACTCTCTGACTCTAGCTTTGTAGATCAGTTTTTCTCCTCTTCACCGGATGGGTTGGTGACTCCTTCCTGAGGGGATGTTCCAGGTATGTATAATTTGTGCATTATATTGTGGGTAATGACCTGGAATTTTTTTGTGTAAGTGCTGCTTAGTAGGTCTCATCTAAACCTGGTTTTCACCTGGGGCAATCAATTATTGCAAATTGTGTTTCCAACTATCATTAAAGCCCTTATCTGGAGACACAAATAATTGAATATTTATTTCAGATATACAGTGCCCTCCGTAATGTTTGGGACAAAGACCGGTCATTTATTTATTTGCCTCTGTACCACAATTTGAGATTTGTAATAGAAAAAAATCACATGTGGTTAAAGTGCACATTGTCAGATTTTATTAAAGGGTATTTGTATATATTTTGGTTTCACCATGCAGAAATTATAGCTGTGTTTATACATAGTCCCCCCACTTCAGGGCACCATAATGTTTGGGACACATGGCTTCACATGTGTTAGTAGTTGCTCAGGTGTGTTTAAATGCCTCCTTAAGAGAGCTAGTCTTTCCTCCAGTCTTTCCATCACCTTTGAAAACTTTTATTGCTGTTTATCAACATGAGGACCAAAGTTGTGCCATTGAAAGTCAAAGAAGCCATTATGAGACTGAGAAACAAGAATAAAACTTAGAGAAATCAGCCAAACCTTAGGCTTACCAAAATCAACTATTTGGAACATCATTAAGAAGAAAGAGAGCACTGGTGAACTTAGTAATCGCAAAGGGACTGGCAGGCCAAGGAAGACCTCCACGGCTGATGACAGAAGAATTCTCTCTATAATAAAGAAAAATCCCCAAACACCTGTCCAACAGATCAGAAACACTCTTCAGGAGTCAGGTGTGGATTTATCAATTACCACTGTCCACAGAAGTCTTCATGAACATAGATACAGAGGTTACACTGCAAGATGCAAACCACTGGTTAGCCGCAAAAAAATGAAATAATGAATGAGTAAATGAATAAGTTGATTGGCCAAGTATGTACACATACAAGGATTTGGTGATCCGCTCGCAAATAATAACACGACATACAGTAACAATTAAGAATGACACATAAAACATTAATAATAAAACATTATAGTTATAAACCTGTGAATGAAATAAATTATCAAAGCAAAAGGAGTATACAGACTTTTGTTTATTGAGTAGAGCTACTGCTCATGGATAAAAGCTGTTTTTATGTCTGGCTGTGGCAGCTTTGACAGACCGGAGTCGCCTTCCAGAGGGAAGTGCTTCAAAGAGTTTGTGGCCAGGGTGAAAGGGGTCAGAGGTGATCTTACCCGCTCACTTCCTGGCCCTTGCAGTGTACAGTTCGTCAATGGAGGGAAGGTTGCAGCCAATAACCTTCTCAGCTGATCGGACGATTCACTGCAGCCTCCGGATGTTGTGCTTGCTGGCTGAGCCAAACCGGACCGTAATGGAGAAGGTGAGGACAGACTCTACGATGGCAGTATAAAATTGGACCATCATTGCCTGTGGCAGATTGTGTTTCCTCAGCTGCCGCAGGAAGTACATCCTCTGTTGGGCCTTTTTGACTGTGGAGTCAATGGTGGCCCCCCATTTCAGGTCCTTCGAGATGATGGTTCCAAGGAACGTAAAAGACTCCACAGATGTGATTGTGGTATTGTTGATGGGGGAGGGGAGGGGGAGATCTCCTAAAGTCTACTGTTAATTCCAATGTCTTAAGAGCATTGAGCTCCAGGATTGTTACGAAGGCACCAGGACGCCAGCTCTGTCACTTCCTGTCTGTAGGCAAATTCCTCCCCATCCTGGATCAGTCCAATCAGGGTTGTGTCGTCCGCAAACTTGAGAAGCTTGACGGAGGAGTCTGGAGGTGCAGTCGTTGGTGTAGAGAGCGTACACAGCCCTGCGGTGCTTCTATGCTGAGGGTCCGAGATGTGCTTTCCCAGCCTCGCATGCTGCTTCCTGTCTGTCAGGAAATTGGTGATCCACTGACAGAGGGGTTCAGGCACAGTCAACTTGGAGAGTTTGGAGTGTAGTAGCTCTGGCACAATGGTGTTGAATGCAGAGCTAAAATCAACAAACAAAATCCTTGCATAGGTCCCCTGGCGGTCTAGGTGCTGGAGGAAGAAGTGCAGGCCTAGGTTGACTGCGTCATCCACTGATTTATTGGCCCGGTATGCAAACTGCAAGGGTCCAGCAGGGGATTTGTGATCTTTTTCAGCTGGGCCAGCACAAGTCTTTCAAGGGTCTTCATGACTACAGAGGTCAGTGCAACAGCCCTGTAATCATTAAGACCAGTAATCCTTGTATTTTTGGGTACAGGGACAATAGTGGAGACTTTACCAGTTGTTTGGCACAGAGCCTGAGGGTAGAGGGGGAAACATTGTCTGGTCATGGAGATTTCTGGCTTTGCTGTCTTCTGAATAGCCTCTCCAACTCAATTTCTATTGTTGGTGATGGAGAAGTTGCCAGACTGATGTTGGGCAGCAAGGAGGGGGTGGGTAGTGGATGACGGCCCAGTCTTTGCAGACTGGAGTCAGGCTGTGAATAGGTGTGAGTGTTGGTTGGGGAGGGGGGAGGGGGTACCAGGGTTAAGTTTCTGTTTATCGAACCTGCAGTAGAACTCCTTCAAGTCGTCGGTCAGCTGACGATTGTCCAAGGAGCGGGGGAGCTGGTGATTTCTTGCAAGCCCTTCCAAACTGAAAAAGAGTCCTTAGCTGAGAACTTGCTCCTCAACTTCTCAGAGTACCTTTCCTTGGCAGCTCTGATTCCTCTTTTCAGCTTGTACTTGGCCTGCCTGTAGAGGTCTGCATCCCCGCTCCTGTAGGCCTCATCTTTAGACTGGTGGAGCTGTCGGAGTTCTGCTGTAAACCAGGGCTTCTCATTGTTGAACCAGATCCGGGTCCTAGTGGGAATGCAACTGTCCTCACAAAAGCTGACATATGATGTCAGTGTCTGTATACTCATCGAGGCTTGTGGTTGCTTCCCTGAGCACATTCCAATCAGTGCAGTCAAAGCAGGACTGTAGGTTTTCAAAGCCCTCGCTTGTCCACCTTTTCATTGTTCTGTCCACAGGCTCAGCAGATTTTAGTTTCTGCCTGTAGGTCGGAATGAGTTGAACTAAACAATGATCAAAGAGACCCAGAGCCGCCCGGGGAACAGAGCGATATGCGTTCTTGATTGAAGTGTAACAGTGATCGAGTGTTCTCTCCCCTCTGGTGGGACAGGTAACATGAAATCTGTAGTTTGGAAGGTCTCGGCTGAGGTTAGCCTTGTTAAAGTCTCCCAAAACAATGACAGTGGAGTCCGGGAAGTCACTCTCCACCCTTATTACCTGGTCAGCGAGTTGGGTGCGCCTCACGTACGCAGGCTTGGGTGGGGGGGGGGGGGCATGTAAACTCCAGCGAGAATAAAGAGGTAAATTCCCTCGGAGAATAAAACAGTTTGCAGTTTATAAAAAAGGATTCTAGATTCGGAGAACAAAAGTTAGTACCGTGATGTCGCTGCACCTGTCCTGGTTAGTATACAAGCATATTCCACTGCCTCTTGATTTTCCCGCTGCCTCCGCTTCGCCGTCCAGTTGCAACGCATTGTCCAGGGTCGACTCACACAGCCAGGTCTCGGTGAAGTCCTTGTTTATCTGGTGCAGGAGTTGCAGTTCGTCTACTTTGTTGTTGAAAGAACGTAGATTTGCAAGGAATATACTCGGGAGCGGTGTGCATAATCTCCGTTGTCGAAGTCGTGTGAGTGCTCCAGAGCGCTTCCCACGGGTCCTCCTCCGTCTCAAGACCTTGAACACAGCCATAGCCCCGTCGACGAGTATGTCCAAATAATCCAGCGAGTGAGAGAATGATGTTTGGAGGTACCGTATGTCTGATGTTAATGAGTACCTCTCTCATGAAAGTGATCTTTGTGGGGTTTCCACAGATGACACAAATGAACAAACACATACAAAATTATTCGTAATAAGGTGGATGAGTTGAACGTGCAGATAGCAATTAATGATTATGATATAGTTGGGATCACGGAGACATGGCTCCAGGGTGACCAAGGCTGGGAGCTGAACATCCAGGGATATTCAATATTCAGGAGGGATAGAGAGAAAGGAAAAGGAGGTGGGGTAGCGTTGCTGGTTAGAGAGGAGATTAACGCAGTGGAAAGGAAGGACTTTAGCTTGGAGGATGTGGAATCAGTATGGGTAGAGCTGCGAAACAATAAGGGGCAGAAAACGCTGGTGGGTGTTGTGTACAGGCCACCTAGCAGTAGTAGTGAAGTTGGGGATGGCATCAAACAGGAAATTAGAAATGCGTGCAACAAAGGCAAAACAGTTATAATGGGTGACTTCAATCTACATATAGAGTGGGTGAATCAAATTGGCAGGGGTGTTGAGGAAGAGGATTTCTTGGAATGTATGCGGGATAGTTATCTAAACCAACATGTAGAGGAACCAACGAGAGAGCAGGCTATTTTAGACTGGGTATTGAGTAATGAGGAAGGGTTAGTTAGCAGTCTTGTTGTGCGTGCCCCCTTGGGCAAGAGTGACCATAATATGGTTGAGTTCTTCATTAGGATGGAGAGTGACATTGTTAATTCAGAAACAACGGTTCTGAACTTAAAGAAAGGTAACTTTGAGGGTATGAGACGTGAATTGGCCAAGATTGACTGGCAATTAGTTCTAAAAGGGTTGACGGTGGATATGCAATGGAAGGCATTTAAAGACTGCATGGATGAACTACAAAAATTGTTCATCCCAGTTTGGCAAAAGAATAAATCAGGGAAGGTAGTGCATCCGTGGATAACAAGGGAAATCAGGGATAGTATCAAAGCAAAAGATGATGCGTACAAATTAGCCAGAAAAAGCAGCATACCAGAGGACTGGGAGAAATTCAGAGACCAGCAGAGGAGGACAAAGGGCTTAATTAGGAAAGGGAAAATAGATTATGAAAGGAAACTGGCAGGGAACATAAAAACTGACTGCAAAAGTTTTTATAGATATGTGAAGAGAAAGAGATTAGTTAAAACAAATGTAGGTCCCTTGCAGTCAGAAACAGGTGAATTGATCATGGGGAACAAGGATATGGCGGACCAATTGAATAACTACTTTGGTTCCGTCTTCACTAAGGAAGACATAAATAATCTGCCGGAAATAGCAGGGGGCCGCAGGTCAAAGGAGATGGAGGAACTGAGTGAAATCCAGGTTAGTCGGGAAGTGGTGTTGGGTAAATTGAATGGATTAAAGGCCGATAAATCACCAGGACCAGATAGGCTGCATCCCAGAGTACTTAAGGAAGTAGCTCCAGAAATAGTGGATGCATTAGTGATAATTTTTCAAAACTCTTTAGATTCTGGAGTAGTTCCTGAGGATTGGAGGGTAGCAAACGTAACCCCATTTTTTAAGAAGGGAGGGAGAGAGAAAACGGGGAATTACAGACCAGTTAGTCTAACATCGGTAGTGGGGAAACTGCTAGATTCAGTTATTAAAGATGGGATAGCAGCACATTTGGAAAGTGGTGAAATCATTGGACAAAGTCAGCATGGATTTACGAAAGGTAAATCGTGTCTGACGAATCTTATAGAATTTTTCGAGGATGTAACTAGTAGAGTGGATAGGGGAGAACCAGTGGATGTGTTGTATCTGGACTTTCAGAAGGCTTTCGACAAGGTACCACATAAGAGATTAGGTTACAAACTTAAATCACACGGTATTGGGGGTTCAGTATTGATGTAGATAGAGAACTGGCTGGCAAACAGGAAGCAAAGAGTAGGAGTAAACGGGTCCTTTTCACAATGGCAGGCAGTGACTAGTGGGGTACCGCAAGGCGCAGTGCTGGGACCCCAGCTATTTACAATTTATATTAATGACCTGGATGAGGGAATTGAAAGCAACATCTCCAAGTTTGCGGATGACACTAAGCTGGGGGGCAGTGTTAGCTGTGAGGAGGATGCTAGGAGACTGCAAGGTGACTTGGATAGGCTGGGTGAGTGGGCAAATGTTTGGCAGATGCAGTATAATGTGGATAAATGTGAGGTTATCCACTTTGGTGGCAAAAACGGGAAGGCAGACTATTATCTAAATGGTGGCCGATTAGGAAATGGGGAGATGCAGCGAGACCTGGGTGTCATGGTACACCAGTCATTGAAAGTAGGCATGCAGGTGCAGCAGGCAGTGAAGAAAGCGAATGGTATGTTGGCCTTCATAGCAAGAGGATTTGAGTATAGGAGCAGGGAGGTTCTACTGCAGTTGTACAGGGTCTTGGTGAGACCACACCTGGAGTATTGCGTACAGTTTTGGTCTCCAAATCTGAGGAAGGACATTATAACCATAGAGGGAGTGCAGAGAAGGTTCACCAGACTGATTCCTGGGATGTCAGGACTTTCATATGAAGAAAGACTGGATAGACTTGGCTTATACTCGCTAGAATTTAGGAGATTGAGAGGGGATCTTATAGAAATGTACACAATTCTTATGGGGTTGGACAGGCTAGATGCAGGAAGATTGTTCCCGATGTTGGGGAAGTCCAGGACAAGGGGTCACAGCTTAAGGATAAGGGGGAAATCCTTTAAGACCGAGATGAGGAAAAACTTTTTCACACAGAGAGTGGTGAATCTCTGGAACTCTCTGCCACAGAGGGTAGTTGAGGCCAGTTCATTGGCTATATTTAAGAGGGAGTTAGATGTGGCCCTTGTGGCTAAGGGGATCAGGGGGTATGGAGAGAAGGCAGGTACGGGATACTGAGTTGGATGATCAGCCATGATCATATTGAATGGCGGTGCAGGCTCGAAGTGCCGAATGGCCTACTCCTGCACCTATTTTCTATGTATCTATGTATCTAAAACAGCAAGGAGCAGTACACCGTGGCAGCCATCGTCGGCCGGAATTGAGTTAGCCGTGTTACAGTTTGCTAAGAATAGGATGGCCGTGTTACAGTTTGCCAAAAAGTACTTAAAAGAACAACCACAGTTCTGGAAAAAGGTCTTGTGAACAGATGAGATGAAGATTAACATATCAGAGTGATGGCAAGAGCAAAGTATGGGGGAGTGAAGGAACTGGCCAAGATCCAAGCATACCACCTCACCCGTGAAACACGGTTGTGGGGGTGTTATAGCCTGGGCATGTATGACTGCTGAAGATGCTGGCTCACTTATCTTCATTGATTATACAACTGCTGATGGTAGTAGCATAATGAATTCTGAAGTGTATAGACACATCCTATCTGCTCAAGTTCAAACAAATGCCTCAAAACAGATTGGCCGGCAGTTCATTCTACAGCAAGACAATGATCCCAAACATACTGACAAAACAACAAAGGAGTTTTTCAAAGCTTAAAAAATGGTAGATTCTTGAATGGCCATCAAACACCCGATCTGAACCCAGTTGAGCATGCCTTTTATATGCTGAAGAGAAAACTGAAGGGGACTAGCCCCCAAAACAAGCAACAGCTAAAGATGGCTGCAATACAGGCCTGGCAGAGCATCACCAGAGAAGACACTCAGCAGCTGGTAATGTCCATGAATTGCTGACTTCAAGCAGTCATTGCATGCAAAGGTTATGCAACAAAATACTAAACATGACTACTTTCATTTACATTGCTGTGTCCCAAACAAAATGGCCTTTATTAAAATCTGACAATGTGCACTTTAACCACATGTGATTTTTTTCAATTACAAATCTCAAATTGTGGATTTCAGAGGCAAATAAATAAATGATGGGTCTTTGTCCCAAACATTATGGAGGGCACTGTATGGCTTAGCCACACATTTTTGTTTATACACACCTAAAATGTTGGAGATTTGTAATTAATGTGCTATTGTTATCAGCTGTACAATGGAAGCAATAAACAAAGCATAATACCAACACATTTCTAGGCCAGAATACTTTAGCTAACTAGATGGGCGGATAATCTTTTTCGCAACTTTACCTATTTGATTGTTATCCCAACAAGTGTCTGAATGCAGCATTTACATTTACTGGTGTTGTGTTGGTCATTTTGAAAGTTGCTGTGAAACAAGTTTCCCTGGGAAATATTGACTCTTCCCACTTTACAACACAACTGATGTAAGTCTGCTGTTAGAGACACGGTTATAAGTTAGAGGCATAGGCATATGCGTACTAAAGGGCCTGTCCCACTATGCGAGGTAATTCAAGAGTTCTCCCGAGTTTCCCCTGATTCGAACTCAGAGAATTACGGTAATAGCCGTTCGTAGGTACTCGGGGCTCTCGTGGACATTTTTCACAGTGCTGAAAAAACTTCACAAGTTACCGCGTTTCCCCGAGTACCTGCCGTTAGCATTATGAGCCGGTACGAGACATCCACGAGCTCCGACGTAGCCGCTACGTACATTCTACATACTTACCACGAGTTTGATTTTTTTTTAAACTCGGGAGTGCTCTTGAATTACCTCGTACAGTGGGACAGGCCCTTAAGCATGTCATAATCTTATACTATGCACAAACAATAAGTTCATGTTACATTAATATATTAATTTACTACCTTTCCTATTAATTTTCTTACCCTAAAAGAGGAATATTCAGTTTCTGTATTTTCTTTGTTGCACTCTTCCTCTTCATTTCCCTTCATTTCAAAATTCTGCAAGTATTCAGCGCTTGATAAATGATTAGCAGTACTTCTTTCAGCAAGCTAACAAAATAAGTGTGACACGAAGGCTTATTGAAAAATTGTATACAGTATTACTTCTACAGAAGCGCCGTAGAAACATTTGATCAGGATGCATCACAGCATGGTTTGGGAACAGGTCCATCCAAGACCGCAAAAGATTGCAGAGAATTGTGGACGCATTCCAGATCATCACACAAAACAACCTCCTTTCCATTGACTCAATTTGCACTGCATGGTGCCTTGGCAAGGCTAACAGCATAATCAAGGATGAGTCTCTGTCCGGTCACTCCTCTTAAGAGGTATACAAAAGTGGGAAAGCACACACCTCCAGATTCAGGGACGGTTTCTTCCCAGCTGTTATCAGGCAAATGAAACAACCTATCAACAACTAGAGAGTGGTCCTGAGCTACCATCTACCTCGGACTAACATTAATTGGACTTTATCTTGCACTAAACGCTATTCCCTTTATCATGTATCTGGATGGCTCGATTGTAATCATATATTGTCTTTCCACTGACTGGTTAGCATGCAAAAGCTTTTTACTGTACCTTGGTACGGGTGACAATAAACTGAACTAAATACTTTTAATAATTTAATTATAAATTTTACATGTACTGTAAATGATTTGCGATTTAGCTATTTTCTAAACAATACAAATAATAAAGCTTTTATTTCCACATTGGTTTATTGATAAAGACTGCAAATGACAAATAAAAAACGAGGTTAGATTTATAGTACAAAATTATCTGAATCGGGACATTACTCAAAAATTAATTTTAACCTATGTGAATAATTCTAATTGTACAATAGGACTAGAACAAGTGCAGACCCGTTAGGTCTGCTCCCCCAACGCAAGATTACACCACTTACCTGTTCCCCCAATGCAAGCCACTTCTCCTCTTCACCCTCCCTCTTCAATCTGTAGAGAGGGAGGGGGGGATAGAGAGGGAGGGGTGGCAGAGAGGGAGGGGGGGCAGAGAGGGAGGGGGGGCAGAGAGGGAGGGGGGGCAGAGAGGGAGGGGGCAGAGGGGGAGGGGGTAGAGGGGGAGAGAGAGAAATGGAAGTAGAGGGAGGGGGGTAGTGGGGGTAGAGTGAGGGCGGTAGAGAGGGTGGGAGTGAGGGTAGATAGGGAGAGGGAATCTCCCTCCTCCACCCTTCCCCATCTCCCTCTTCCACACCCCCCCCATCTCCATCTACCACCCCACTACCCACCCCATCTCCCTCTTCATTTCCCTCATCCTCCTCCCCTCACTCCCATTCCCTGCCCCAGGACCTACCCAGGTCATAGAGCAGCGCCAGGGCCTGGTTCTTGTACTCGGCCCAGCCCTAGCTGTAGACTCCAGCTCAGCCGCCGCCCGGGCTCCAGTCCAGGCGCCGACTTCATCTCTGGGCTCTTCCCTGACCCAGGCTCGCCCCAGACCTCGCTCTTACTCCAGCTTGAACACCAGGCTCGGCTCCAGCCAGGGCCCGCGGCACAACCCTCGCCACCAGGTGTCAGGTGCCGCCGCACGAGCGGTGGAGTGCTCCTCCCTCCCAGAGTGTCCCCATCCCAAGCCCCGTGCTCGGCCCTCACGCCAGCTCCAGCACCACCCTCCCCGTCGGGCGCCAGCTACCGCCGCCACTCCTCGTTCACCCCGAGTGCTGGAGTGCCCCTCCCTCCCGGAGTGTCCCGTACTGCCTTGTGAGTGCATTGTGATGTCACTGGGATTTTATTCCGAAATGGGTGAGTTTTCGGGCTGTTTTTAAAAGTTTAAGCGATTATTAAGTTCGGAAATATAGGTGGGAATGCGATGGGAAGGTGTTTATCGCCTTGACGGGAAAAATGTGAGTAGGATATATGAAAATGGGTAGGCTGTGGCCTAGCGTTTGGAAGAAGATAAGATAAGTAGATTGACACAAACAATAGGCAGAGTTTTAGTATTATAGAGTTAACAAATTCTCATTACTTTAATGAATCCTCTTCATCATTTACTGAAATAACATTAAACCCAGAAACGATTGATTTTCAATAAAAACATTAATTTCAGACTGTTTAAATCTAAAACTGCTGACAGTCTGCCTCGACTTATGTTCCAGTGAATATGTTAACATTTTATTTACAGTTTACACTGATAATCTTTTATCTTTTATTTTATTTATTTATTTATTTATTTTACTTATTTATTGAACATGTTAAAAAAATACAAACACAAATAAACTTATAAGCAATAAAAAAGAAAATAAAACACAAAGGAAAACAAACAAATAAGTAACTCAAATAATACAAATAATATTGTTCATGTTCAAATATAGGTGGGAATGGATCATGGATATATAGGTGGGAATAATCATGGATATGTTCATATAAAGGCCCAGAATTTCCAACCAGCAGTATTGTAATAGTGAAACAAAACACTAGTGCTTGAAATATAAACAAGTCAAGCAGCATTCAGTGGAGAATGAAAAAGTGGTAACATTTCAGAACCATTTCAGGGCGGTACGGTACAGTGGTAGAGTTGCTGCCAGTGCTAGAGACCTGGGTTCGATCCTGACTATGGGTGCTGTCTGTACGGAGTTTGTACGTTTTCCCTGTGACTGCATGGGTTTTATGGTTTCCTTCCATACTCCAAAGACTTCATGTTTGTAGGTTAAAAGACTTCGGTAAAATTGTAAATTGTCCCTAATGTGGGATCATGTTAGTGTATGGGGTGCTCATTGGTCGGCGCGGACACGGTGGGCTGAAGGGCCTGTTTCCACTCTGTACGTCTAAAGTCTAAAGTATATCCTGAAACAATAACACTGTTTCTTCCACTACAACTGTTGACTGACTTGCTGAATCTTTTTAGTACTTGGTTTAATTACTGATTTTCAGCAACTTGAATGATTGATTATGATACCCCATGGAAACAGGCCCTTTGTCCCACCCGGTCCTTGCCAACAATCAATCACCCATTCATACTAGTTCTATTTTGTTCCCACTTTTCGCATCCACTTGGGGCAATTTTCAGCTGCAAAATTACCTACAAATCTGGGTCTCTGGTGTTGTGAAACAGCTGCTCTACTAACACATACTTACATGGCACCATATGAGGAACTGTATGAGTTGGTAGTCCAAGGGTTTTCAGGCCTCAGGAACAAACAGGTAACAACATCCTTTTTGCTGAGCAAAACTAATATATCACCGATACATATTCTTGTCTGCTTCTTACTGAATGACCACCCAGTATTGAGAACACATTACCAGAGATGACAGTTCTCGTGCTTTGAATATCTTAGTTGTTACTTCCTATTATTATTTTCCCAAGCAACAACTTGATGGTGAACAACCTTTCAGCAAATCTCTAATCTTTCAATCCCCCCTGCCGTCATCAAAAGGCTGCATTTCTTAAGCCAATGTTTGAAAAACAACTTTGAAATTTACTATTGGCATATTTTATTAGAGCTCTTTTTTACAGAACTGTGTCTTTGGTTCTGATTTTCATTATTCTCAAAGTTATCAGTAACATTGAGGGGCCAAGATAGATTTGGGGACAGTTTAAAATGATTCTGAGTGCAATTCCTTTTGCATTAGAATAATTTCCAAATGTACAGTTCTTTCAAACACATCTTCCCAGTCATTCTCTAGCTCCAACAAAACTATGGCCAAATTCATTGTCGGTGCCACTCAAACATGGGAAATCCCTGTGTTGTGCAGGGGCTAGCTGCTCAGCCAGGATGTTGACACCTGTCAGGAACTAGCTCCCAGGAGATTGCAGCAGGTAGCCATTAGATGATCTGTCCCATTGAGCCAGAATGTCTGACCTGCTGACTGCAGCAATTTCCATACTTATGACACTTCACATTTTATCCAACTAGAAGGTGGCCAGACCCATGACATTTTTGCTACTAACCAAGGTGATGATTTCCTTGTCACCCACTTACCAGAACCCTGTCACAGTGCTGATGGCAGGAGAAGCTCGGCCTTTGCATTGGTAGGTGACCTACAGTGCCTGCGACCTGGGCCCTGCTGTAATTTATTTGACCCAGGTAGGACTGCTGAATGGTGGGAAGCCTCTGATTGGGCGAGACGCCAACATTCTTTTGCGGTTCAGTTTTATTTTCCCTCTCTAACTGCCAAAAACATAAATAATTATCGCATGTGCAAACTTGGTCTCCACTTCTCACAGTCATTCCCTCTATTCTTCCATCCTCTGTAACTTAAAACATTGCATATTTTCTCTATTTCCCACTTTTGGCAAAGTGTCTGACCCAAACTGTTAATTTAGCTTTTCTCCCCACAAATAGTGGCTATGCTATTGAACTTTTGCCATTTTCTGCTTTTGTTCGAGGAATAATGAAATATTGAAAGAAACATCAGCCAAGTGGAATATTTTTAAAAGCGTGCTGACAAAAGCTCAGGATATGTACGTCCCCGTTATGAGTGAAGGGCAAAGCAGGCAAACGTAAGGAAGCTTGGCTGACGAGGGAAATTGAGGCATTGGTCAAAAACGAGACGGATGCATGGGACAGGTATTCGCAGCTGGGATCAAGTACATCCCTGGAGGAGTTTCAGGAACTAAGGAGTAAACTGAAAAAGGAAATCAGAAGGGCAAAAAGGGTCCATGAGATAGCTCTGGCAGGTAGCATTAAGGACAATCCCAAAAGATTTTATAAATACATAAGGCGGAAAAGGGTAACGAGAGAGAGAGACCTCTCAGGAATCAAAGCGAACACCTCTGTGTGGAGCCACAGGAGATGGGCAAGGTCCTCAATTGAGTATTTCTCCTCTATATTTACCGAGGAGAAGGACAGTAGGACGGAGGAACTTGGGGCAGTCAATAGAAGTGTCTTGAGAGCAGTCAATGTTACCGTCGAAGAAGTACTGAAGGTACTATTGTGTATTAAGGTAGACAAATCTCCAGGGCCTGATCAGATATATCCAAGGACATTGTGGGAAACCAGAGAGGAAATTGCGGGAGCCCTGGTTGAAATTTACGAGTCGTCCTTAAATACAGGAGAGGTGCCGGAAGACTGGAGGGTGGCAAATGTTGTGCCTCTTTTCAAGAAGGGCTGCAGGGGAACATGCTGGGAACTATAGGCTGGTGAGCTAAACATTTGTAGTTGGAAAGTTACTCAAGAGTATTCTGAGGGATAAGTTATACAGGCATTTGGACAGGCATAGGCTGACTAGGGATAGTCAGCATGGTTTTGTACGTGGGAGGTCGTGTCTCATAAATCTGATTTATTTTTTTGAAGACGAGACCAAAAAGGTCGATGAAGGCAGAGCTGCAGATGTTGTATACATGGATTTCAGTAAGGCATTCGACAAGGTTTTGCATGGTAGGCTGCTCTGGAAGGTTAGATCACATGGGATCCAAGGAGAGATAGCTGAATGGATAGCAAATTGGCTTCATGGAAGGAAGCAGAGGGTTGATGGTGGAAGGTTGCTTCTTGGACTGGAGGCCTGTGACTAGTGGTGTGCCTCAGGGTTCGGTGCTGGGCCCATTACTGTTTGTCATCTACATCAATGATTTGGATGATAACATACAGGGCAAAATTAGCAAGTTTGCTGATGATACAAAAGTGGGTGGTTTTGCAAACAGTGAAGATGGTTGTGAAAGATTGTAGCAGGATCTGGATCGATTGGTCATGTGGGCTGAGGAATGGTTGATGGCATTTAATACAGTGAAGTGTGAGGTGTGGCATTTTGGGACGTCTAATAAGGGCAGGACCAACACAGTGAATGGTAGGCCTCTGGGGAGTGTTGTAGAGCAGAGAAATCTAGGAGCGCATGTGCAAGGTTCCTTGAAGGTCAAGTCGCAGGTAGATAAGGTGATCAAAAAGGCTTTTGGCACATTGTCCTTCATCAATCAGAGTATTGAGTATAGAAGTTGGGAGGTTATGTTGCAGTTGTATCAGACGTTGGTGAGACCGCATTTAGAATATTGTGTTCAGTTCTGGGCACCATGTTATAGGAAAGATATTGTCAAGCTTGAAAGGGTTCAGAAAAGATTTGCGAGGATGTTGCCAGGACTAGAGGGTGTGAGCTATAGGGAGAGGTTGAGTAGGCTGGGTCTCTATTCCTTGGAGCGCAAGAGGATGAGGGGTAATCTTATAGAGGTGTATAAAATCATGAGAGGAATAGATCAGGTAGATGCATAGAGTATCTTGCCCAGAGTAGGGGAATCGAGGACCAGAGGACATAGGTTCAAGGTGAAGGGGAAAAGATTTAATAGGAATCTGAGGCCTAACTTTTTCACACAAAGGGTGGTGGGTGTATGGAACAAGTTGCCAGAGGAGGTAGTTGAGTCTGGGACAATCCCAATATTTAAGAAACAGGTAGATAGGTACATGGATAGGACAGGTTTGGAGGGATATGGACCAAGCAAGCGCAGGTGGGACTAGTGTAGCTGGGACATGTTGGCTGGTGTGGGCAAGTTGGTCTGAAGGGCCCAATTCCACACTGTATCACTCTATGATGCTATGTTACATTATTCCTTAATCTGTTTACATATCAACAGGAACCAGAAATGTTCACCATGGGATGGAGAAAGAGGATTACCGAGGAGCCGGGCATCAGAAGCGATGTTTGGTCAGATGATGAGGGAGGGTTGAGGGTTAGTCAGATAATAAATGCAATGACTGGGTAAAGAAAGGATAGTCAGGAGACCTGGCTGAGTACAACCCTGACATTATAGGGAGGGTATATGTAGAATTATCTTGTATGGAGTTGAAGAATTGTGTACCATTCTTTTGAACTTTTCCAACTCTGATGTAGCATAATTGATCCGAAAGGTCGACCCTGTTCCTCTGGCGAAGGACTACTGCTGCTGACCTGCCTGAACAGCGCATTCCAGGGTTTAGATATGTTATAAATCATATTAGATTGACCTCTTCCCTCAGACTAATGCTATCAACTTTGTTTTGCTTTAAATAGTTTGAATTGTGAGGAATATGAAAAGCTTCTCTACCAGTGTTTTTTTTTAATTGAGTTAGAAGGTGCTAACATTCTAAAAGCAGAAGATAAATTCGAGAGGCTTGTAAAGAGGGGTGTAGAATACTGTAGAAAGATGTACAAGTGGAAGACAAAGGTGACAACAAGCTGAACATTCAGGAGTAAAAGGTAAATCATATTCTTCGGCACACGATTTCACAATACACCTTAAATTCCCGTCTTACCGGCTTCTGTTCGTCTCTCCAACCAAAGAGACGACAATTGTCCTTCCGGGTAGGGGAGAGCTGGTCCAATTAACGTCACAATTCCCGTCACAAAGTAATACCCGTCACAATTCCCGTCACAAAGTAATACCCGTCACAAAGCAAGTCCCCCTTCACATGGCGCTGTGTGTTCTCCAAATACCAGCTCCAGGTTCCCGCTTGCGGTTACTATTCAGTTACATCACCTTCATTGCTGAGAGAGTAGTTATGAATGGCCATCTGCAACGCGGTCTTTTCTCTACGATTATGGGGTTGCAATTCAATGATTCATTGAAGGGAAATTACTCTAATCAATTTCAGTGGCGGCAATTATTCGAAATTTGACCGATAATCCTTTGTTGATCGCCTCGTAAGAAATTCTGCATGGGACGATAGACTTTTCAACAGCTGCAGTCTCGTAAAAAATAATTGAAGAACGCTCCAATTAGTCGTATTTACTAATATAGATATTACATTAAATTGGAAATTGTTAAAATAAAATAGCCTATTTTTTATTGTGCCGTGTTAGATTAACTGATAAATCGATATGTTATAATTGTATTCTTTAATTGAAACTGTACAGGATCTCGTTTCAAAGGATACATGGAAAAATGTAAAAATCAAAGCACTGACATTGGGGAACATTTGTCCAGCCTGAAGTTCTGAAATTGACTCTTTAAAGGGAGATGCAATCGAACTGAGCCCAGTAGGAAATGTTCTGAACGGTAAAACAAAAAATCGCTTAAAAATATCCATAAAGGTCACACAAATGCCTGGAGGGGTGCTGGAACATCAAGTGCATGCCAGCGCAGAGCTGACGAAATTTATATTATATAAGGGCGCAGCGGTAGAGTCGATGCCTACCCAGGTTCGATCCCAATACGGTCTGTAGGAGTTTATATGTTTTACATTTTTCCATGTTTCCTTTGAAACGAGATCTTTTACGCTTGATCCCCATGACCGCGTGGGTTTTCTCCAAGATCTCCGGTTCCCCTAGTATGTGTAGGATAGTTAATGTGCGGGGATCGCTGGTCGGTGCGGACTCGGTGGACCGAAGGGCCTGTTTCCGTGCTTTATCTCTAAACATAAACATATATTACGAACCCATCTACATCACGAAGAACATATTCGATCATCTCAGAGATCGAAGCCATTTCGTTATCCTCACAACAAAAGCTCCACGACACATAATCTGTTAATAAATAAAACTGCAAAATAGTAAATCAAAAAATAAGAGGTCAGGTATTTTTTTACACCAAATCCTCTTCACTTTCTGGTGATGAAAGTTTCACGTGGTGTAAGTTTGTGAGCATTATTCGAGCAATGCTAGGTGTACTGGGTACATAAAAGTGCAGATGATGTAACCTGGAACAAACAAAAAACAAACTGCCGGGGAGAGGGAACCCAGCGAGTCAGCTGCGGACGGAAATTAACAGTAATCGTGTTACTGATGCTGGATGCTGGAAAATCGAAGGTACAGAAAAATGCTGGAGAAACTCAGCGGGTGCAGCAGCATATATGCAGCGAAGGAGATAGGCAACGTTTCGGGCCGAATCCCTTCTTCAGTCTGAATGCACCCGCTGAGTTTTCCAGCATTTTTGTGTTAACAGTAATCGTTTTGGATCGAGGTCCTTTGAACTGGACAAGTGGTGGAAATTATAGACTGCAAAGAGGAAAAAGGAGAAGGTGAAGAGTCGATATTCATTAGGTGGATGCAGGTGAGGTGCGTTGGTTGATGTGGTCAGGTGGGAGAGAAGAGCTGAAATAACCGAAGCAGGAGTTTTAGTCGGAGGAAGTAACCAGAAACCGAAGATGAGAAAGGGAGGTGGACTATGGGGTGGGCATATAAGCAGAGTAGGGGAAGGGACTGGCCAAACAGAATGTGTGAGTAACAGATAGATGCCATAGTGTAGGAAGGAACTGCAGATGCTGGTTTACACCGAAGACAGGCACAAAATGCTGGAGTAACTAAGTGGGACAGGCAGCATCTTTGGATGTAAGGAATGGGTGACGTTTCGGGTCGAGACCCTTCTTTAGACTGAGAGTCAGGGGAGAGGGAGACATAGAGATAAAGAAGTGTAAGGTGCGAAAACAATACATCAAAGGGGACGCAGTTCAAGGAAAATGTAGAATTTATCATTGTTAACAAAGCATATAGAGATAAAATTTAATTGGAGACAGTCAGACTGATCAGAGAACTAAGAAGGAGGAGGGAAGGAGAGAGAGGGAAAGCAAGGGTAACTTGAAGTTAGAGAAGCCAATAGTCATACCGCTGGGGTGCAAGCTGCCCAAGCGAAATATGAGCTGCTGTTCCTCCAATTTGCGCTGGGCCTCACTCTGACAGGAGGCCCAGGACAAAGGTCCGCCTAACCTACCTGATCTCCCTGTAGCTAAACACTTTAACCCCCACTCCCATTCCCATACTGACCTTTCTGTCCTATGTTTATTTTATTTATAGTTCTATGCTGCTGTGGGAAGTTATGAATCACTCATCCCAAGTCATCTCTGGATAACTAAAATACTTTCAAACATCAGGCTCTCCTTTCTGATAAAATTGTTTAAATGAAGCGCTGTGATCTCAGATAAAAATAGATATTGATTGTAATTTTATACAACAGGATCCTATTCATTGTTCTGATAACAGGTCATTATATTCACTGATTGTCGTATGTTAGAAATGAATACAGTGAAATTATAATTCAATGTTCTATTTTCCTTGGTAAAATATTTAATTTATGTAAGATTGAATGACATTTGTAAATCAATAATTTTCTTATACCAATTAGAATAAATTCTAATGTGAAGAAAATCAATGGATCTTGATGTTATGTCTAATCTTTATTTCAGTAAAAAATAAATCAACACAATTTTCTGTAAAATATCACTAAAGACATTTCAAGACGTGGGTAGACAAAAATGCTGTAGAAACTCAGCGGGTGAGGCAGCATCTATGGAGCGAAGGAATAGGTGACGTTTTGGGTCGAGACCCTTTTCAAGACGTGGGGCTTCCTTATCTAAACAAATGTTATAGAAATTCAAAACTTCCATGTGAAATAACAGCAAAACATTTGCCACAGAAATTGAAATTCTTGTTCACAAAAATAAATTCAAAGGACTGAAATATTAATTACACATTTTAATATTTGAATGTGTTTGTGGCTTGCACTGTAAAGATGAAAAGTAGACAGTCATCCCTAAATAATTAACTAAAAATTCATCATAAAGGCCTTAAATGCTGATATTTCATCTGTTTACTAACTTAACAAATAGGTGTTTAAAATGTGGAGCACAAGAAATACAAATGTATGTGATAATGAAGGTTTACTGAGACAATGAGATAGAAACATAGAAAATAGGTGCAGGAGTAGGCCATTTGGCCCTTCAAGCCCGCCATTCAATATGATCATGGCTGATCCAAAATCAGTACCCCGTTCCTGCTTTCTCCCCATATCCCTTAATTCTGTCAGCCCTAAGAGCTATATCTCTCTTGAAAACATCAAGTGAATTGGCCTCTACTGCCTCTGTGGCAGAGAATTCCACTGATGAAGCAGTAGTTGATCAAATGAGAATGAAGCATATCTCCAAGAAAATGAAAAACACATTTTCTTCCTAAGGAATCAAATTTAGCAGAAAGATGATTAGGTGTAAATTATTTCAACACATGCGCAATGTATTAGTTGAGTAGTTCCTTTAAGAATACATTATTGTATTTAACTGCTGTTAATAACATACAATTTTTGCAGAATTACAACCCTCTAATTTAACTGAAACAAAACAATCAATTTTGATGAAGCTGCCAAAAACACAAAATCCCAAATTTTGCAACAATACTGAACGTCATTCAACCCACTGAATCAATGTCAACGTTCAAGGCAATCGCATCAGTTCCATGCCGCAGTGAGTGAAATTAAAACAAAACTGCAGATGCTGGAAGTCAGAAAGCAAAACCAGAAAATACATGCAGCATGTGGAATGGGTAACTATTTTGGTCCAGTGAACTTTGTCAGAACTGGGAAAGAGAGAAAACAAGATAGTTTTCAGTTGCAGAGAAGTTGGCGGAAAGATGGGTAAAACAAAAACATCTCTGTTGGGGTGAGACCAAATTAGTAAATGTGATAAATAGCAGATTATGATTTGTCTGTATTATGTTGCTAATGGTAAGGCTGTTTGACATGCAAAACAGGACAGAATACATTAAAAAAAAAAATTGAGCCAAAATGATAACAGGCAGAAATGGACATTTCTGATAGATAGTAAGAATTAATTACTTATTCTCATTGGATCATTCATTTTTGAATGTGCAATGTGCCCAGACAAAAAATTATGTGCTCTTCCTTAAGCCTGCAGTGGATCCCATTGTAAGTGCAAGAGGACACGGGTTGAAAGGCCAAAGTGGGATGGTGAATTAAAGTAGCAATTTCCACAGACCAGTCCTTCCAAAGCACCAGGCCAACTACAATGAGCTGCATAGTTTCAAACTATAATTTCTGATTCTATGCTTTTACCTCTATCCTACTTATTGATCACTTCATTAAAATTTTGCTTTGGCCTGTTTCCAATATTATCTGCCATTTTACAAACCGGAAACTTGTTATTATGGACTGCCATACTGGTGACACCAGCATATTTTGGAATTGTTTGCAGTACTAATTTCCTGGTATCAATCTCAAATTTGACTTTTACTGCTTCAATAAGTTTGGATCAACTTTCAAAAAATATATAAACAATTTTTGCCTTATCTTATGATGTTGACTGATTTGGTATCTTCACATATCAAAATAGCCTATCAATCCTCTGATTATTTATTTTTTTGTGTTAACTAACTTTTTCTGAAAAACTCATGCTTTAATTTACTATTACAAGATGTTTGAAGATCATGTCTTCAACCCCAACACAATTTACATAACTGGCTGTAGCAGCCATCTCAAGGCACTGGAGAGATACCACCAATGCAATATTTTCCAAATCAATTGTCAGAATTAAGAGTTAAGAGTCAAGAGTGTTTTATTGTCATATGTCCCAGATAGGACAATGAAATTATTGCTTGCTGCAGCACGACAGAATATGTAAACATAGTACATAACGGGAGAAAAAAAGTTCAGTGTATATATATACACATGCACACATACTCAATAAATAAACAAATATATTGCAATAATAATAATAGTCTGTTGTAGTTCAGAGCTTATTTGTTGTCATGTTTAATAGCCTGATGGCTGTAGAGAAGAAGCTGTTCCTGAACCTGGACGTTACAGTTTTCAGGCTCCTGTACCTTCTTCCCACTGGCAATGGTGAAATGAGTGTGTGGCCAGGATGGTATGGGTCTTTGGCTGCCTTTTTGAGGTAGCGACTTTGATAGATCCCTTCAATGGTGGGGAGGTCAGAGCCAGTGATGGACTGGGCAGTGTTCACAACTTATTGCAGTCTTTTCCGCTCCTGGATGTTCAAGTTGCCAAACCAGGCCACGATGCAACCAGTCAGCATGCTCTCTACTGTGCACCTGTAGAAGTTCAAGAGATTCTTCTTTGACATACCAAATCTCCGTTGTCTTCTCAGGAAGTAGAGGCGCTGATGTGCCTTCTTTATAATTGCATCAGTGTGCTGGGTCCATGAAAGAACTTCGGAAATATGCACGCCCAGGAATTTGAATTTTTTTTACCCTCACCACCATCGACCCATTGATATAATCAGGATTGTGGGTCCTCATCCTTCCCCTTGCAAGGTCCACAATCAGTTCCTTGCTTTTACTGATGTTGAGAGCCAGGTTGTTGTGCTGGTACCATTTGGTCAATCAGTCCATCTCATTTCTATACTCTGACTCATCACCATCTGTAATTCATCCAAGAACAGTGGTGTCGTCGGCGAACTTGATGATGGAGTTCGCACTATATACGGCTACACAGTCATGGGTATTGAGTGAGTAAAGCAGGGGGCTGAGCACGCAGCCTTGAGGTGCTCCCGTACTGATTGTTATTGAGGATGAAGTATTATTGCCAATTCAGACTGTGGACTGGATGAGGAAGTCGAGGATCCAATTGCGGAGGGATGTGCAGAGACCCAGTTCCGTGAGCTTGGTAAGCAGCTTTTTTTTGTATCAAAAATTAATTTATTTAATTTCAACGATACTCAAAACCAAAAAAAACAAATCCGTGGTGACATACCCACCACCATGTTACAAAATCATCAAACTATTTTACAAATATTCTAATAACTACTGTACAACCCCGGTAAAGGGGCAAGTGTCTGGCTCGGGCAAAGCCCTCTTCCGCCTGGCGCCATGACTGCGGATGGCCAGCTTGGCCAGGCCTAGGAGCAACCCAACCAGGACATCTTCAGCCCTGCCTACTCCCTAGATCCCGTTACCAGTCCTTCGGTCACTGCCAGCAGCCACTCCTCCCCTTGCGGACCCTAGGTGGAGTGGCGGTGCTCCTTGCACTCCGGACCCTGGCTACAAGGGATGCTCTACTGGTCCCTCTACCCTCAACAGGAACAACGCTGCTCTTTGTCTTGGCGTCCTTCTCCAGGTCGTCCAAGAATGACGGAAGCTGACGCCGGTCTTCCCTTTCACCCCCTTCACCCCCTTGCCCCTCCCCCTCCTTCTGAGGATGTGGTTCAGCGAGCTGGTGAGCCCGTGTAGGTTTGGCCACTGGAGGGAGGCCAGTCTGGGCCGATGTTGGGTTCCTTTGGTGGCCTGGATGAACTCGCGGATTTCCTCCACTGGAATGAGTGGAGTGGCGTCGGGGGGAGCGAGAACATCCATTGATTCATTGTCCGAGGAGTCCCCTTCCACCTGCTCACTGCAAATGGAGACACCATCCCCCATCCCCGGACACACCCTGAATGCTCGATACCTCCGCCTCACCCTGTGTGGTGGTTGCCTCTTCCCCACCCGCTGGTCTCTCCTCCACCTCAGTCCCAACACTGGGGCCAGTGGTAGAGGGGCCTTCGCAAGATGTACCCGGAGAGTCAAGACCATTGACAGTGGGGGCAACTATCCCTCCCCCAGTTGGGCCCAGAGTGAACTCTGGTGCACCAGACTCAGGGAGTTCCTCTAGATGCAGGTCATGAGGCAGAGAAGGGCTGGTTTCCCCTACCCCCCCTCCACCTATAGTCTCTACCTCCAGAGGCGTGCTCTGCACCTCATCCTGGGTGGGTTGCACCTGGGCTTCCTCAGGAGCCTGATGCGGGACTCCCTCCCCAACAGGAATCTCCCCCTGCTCCATATCACCCGAGTGGTCCCCATCGCCACCCTCCCCAGAATCCCCTCCAGAACAAGGGACCGGGGCCCGAACCAGAGGGTGGGAGCCTTCCTCCGCCACAGTACTCCCCTCCCCCCTGGAGGATTCCCTTTCGTCCCCCTTCCACTCCTCCCTAGAGAGATTCCTCCTCTTTTTCGATAAGCTCACAGACGCTGGGGTCACCTGAGCAACCTTCCTCTGAGGCACCCCCTCCTCCCGCCCGATCCCCACCGCCCCCGGCTGGATTATGGGGCTTGCAGACTCCCTAATGGGAGGTGACGGGATGGGTGGATCATTCTTGTCCCTGGGGGTTTTGTTCTCCAGGTGCTTCACCTTCTTTGCCACCTTGCCCCCCTTCTTTTGAACCTCCCCACCCCCACTCTGCGCAACCCCAGGGTTCCCTGACTCAACTACAGGAGGGGTGGCAGCGGGGGGGGGGGGGGGGGTAGTGGCACTGGAGGCGGCCTCCGCCCGGGATTTGGGGCAATTCCTCCGAATATGCCCCACTTCCTTACAGGCATGGCACCTTGGGTGCTCCGATATCCAGTAGACGGTGAAATTACGCCCATCCTGCTGGACACAGAAGCGCCCTTCAACTACCTCCTCCCTGTCCAGCAACATCGTCAGCTGGCGCCAGAGGGAAAGAACGTGCCACAGCTCCTTCCTGCGGAACCCCTGGGATATCGGGGTGATGTCGGTGAGTACCTTCCCCATGAAACAGCTAATAGTCAAATCTAAAATGGAGTCATTCTTCTACAAAATCATGGACTAGTAGAACAAAAGAATGGCTCGGTGCCAAGTCTGAATGACTTTGTAAATTATATGGAATGCAATATGAAGGACAGGTTGTCTTTTCAATAAAGATATTAAGATGGCAGCCTGCGTAATAACATGTGCTTCTTTTCAAGGTCATAAAGAAGCCAAGATAGAAAAAAATAGCGGACGCTCCAGAGATAAGTAATTTGTTATTGGATGAGCTTGATTTTGAACCAGCTTTCCTATATTCTGAAAGGCTGCAGAATTTTTCAGTCATGCAATATTCAGACTTGGTAGGAGTGTTTTACTGATAAGAAAAATGTGTAATTGTGCTAACTTTCCTTTGTTCTATGAGTGGAGCCCGAAAAGCACTGAGCAACGTTTGTGCTCATTGTAGATCTTGCCACTCCCGTCTGACGAATCAATTAAAGATTGCCATGGTGTACCTTTAACAATTTTGTTGCTGTCTGCTTTGTAAGAAACAAACTTTGACACGCAGGGTGTGAAGGTGGGGAAGGAATGCCTCATTTGTGATGCAGGCGGGACGTTGGACAGGACCACCCGCTGCGCAGTGGTCGCCAAGGGCTCGACCTGCAGGAATGTTCCTCCCACTGAGATCCCTTTACTCACTGCCACGTTCACCCCCTCAACAGACTCGAGGAAGAACACGGCCTTCCCAAACATCCTTCTCTCGTACTGGACGCCTGCGGGCTTGGCCGCCATGGCCACTGCAGCCGAGCAGTCTTCCAGGTTCATATGAGGGGGCAAGTAGCACCTTATTCCATGCTCGAAAGGCAGGTTCCTCATGGAGAACCGGGCCCCCAGAGCAGCAGCTGAAGCAGCCACCTTTGCATAGCTCCTGGAAGGCCCAGCTCCCCCAGAACACTGACCCAGCATGGTATCAGGTGCTACAATTTAAAACATAGCACTTACACAAAGCCTGAGACACAGACAGTCCAAATGGCACGAGGCCAAGTCCAAACTCAAAAACAATATGGAACAGTTCGAGGGAGGGAGGCAAAGTGGTGTCGCCTCGAACGTCGATAATGGCGGCTCCCCCGAAAAACTGCTGCATCACCACCTACGACCGGCTATCTCGGCTCTCCTGTGTTCCCTGGTGAGCTGCTGACCTTCCCAGGCAATCCCAGCTGTTCTTCGCTGCTCCTACAGCAACAAAAAGGACTTGCCTGCAGTCTTGTTGTTGGAAGCATCTTATCTCCATCGGTCTTGTCGAGAGAAAGGAGGCTTAGTCTTCAGCTCCAGGCTCCAAGGCCGCTGAAAGAGGTCGAGACGGTGCAGGTGCAGAAACCCTCCCACACCACACGAAAACCAGACCGGCCCGGTCAGCACCGACGAGGCAGTAAGGGACTTGTTCTGGACGCAGGTGTAAAAGTCCAGAAAGATTTTCTCCTCCCTTTTGGTGAGCCACAGTTCCTGGCAGGTTGCCAGCCAGGTGTGGGAGTTCAACAGTTAGTTGATAAGACTGCTCGCGGTCCAAAAAACAGGCAGAAACTTTAAAACAAGTCTCTGCAACCGCAGCGATACACAAAGATGTTTAAACTATCGCTTTATCTCCTCTGAATTCCATAAAGGTGATAAAGCACACTAGTTCTTATGTCTGGACGGGAGCTCCGAATCACCACACCTCCTCACGTAACCAGCTTGGAGGGGTTGATGGTATTGAATGCCGAGCTGAAGTCTATAAACAACAGCCTGACGCAAGTGTTTTTATTGTCCAAGTGGTCCAATGTGGAGTGGAGAGCCAGTGAGATTGCATCCTCCCATGACCTGTTGTGGCGATAGGCGAACTGTAGTGGGTCGAGGTTCTGGTCCAGGTAGGAGTTGATATGTCCCATAACCAATCTTTCAACGCACTTCATCACCACAGACGTTAGTGCCACTGGTCGATAGTCATTGAGGCACGTCACCTTACTCTTCTTGGGCACCGGTATTATTGATGCCCCCTTAAAGCAGGTGGGAACCTCAGACCTCAGAAGTGAGAGGTTGAAAATGTCCACAAAAACTCCAGCCAGTTGGTCTGCACAGGTTTTGAGAACTCGACTGGGTATGCCATCAGGTTCAGGCGCTTTCCGAGGGTTCACCCCCCTGAAGGATCTTCTGACGTCTGCCTCTGTGACTGTGACTGTAATACCATCACGGCGAATGGGGGCTCAGGAAGGCATATCAGTGTTCTCCCTATCAAAGCGTGCGTAGAACGCATTGAGCTCGTCAAGGAGTGATGCTTCGCTGTCGTTTGAGCCGCCTCCTGATTTCGCCTTGTAGGTGATGACATTCAAGCCCTGCCACAGTTGCCGAACATCCGCCTCATCCTCCAGCTTAGAGCAGGTCCCTTTTGACCTTTTTGATGGCCTTGTCAAGGTCATACCTGGACTTCTTATAGACCTCTGCGTCACCAGACCTGAATGCCCAGGATTTGCTCTTAAGCAGAATGCGGATCTCATGGTTCATCCAAGGCTTCTGGTTAGGAAACACTTGGAAGGTTTTGTTGGAACACAGTCCTTCACACATTTCCTTATGAAGTCTGTAACGACTGTGGCGTATTCATTCAGGTCCTTTGCCGAGTCCTTGAAGATTGCCCAGTCTACTGACTCCAAGCAGTCCTGTGGTTATTCCTCTGCCTCCCCAGACCAGCTCCCTGCAGTCCTCACCACCGGGGGTGCTCTCTTCAGTTGCTGCCTATATGCAGGAAGAAGCAGCACCACTGAATGGTCGGATCTTCCGAAGTGAGGAAGAGGGATAGAGCGATAGGCATCTGATGGTCGTATAGCAGTGGTCAAGGGTGTTTAATCCTCTGGTGCTGCAGGAGACGTGTGGATGGAAGTTTCGGAGTGATTCTCCTTAGTGTATCTCTTCCGGGTAAACATTTCCAGCATTCAGACTCTAATCATACTCCAATGATCCGAGTCAGCTCCCTTGTCAGTCAGAGCCATCCTCACATGCCTGACACCAGATTCCCAAAAGACAGACACTTTTCTAATATGTGACGACAGGAAGTGACTATCAAGAATACATGGCAAAGCATTCATGCATGTGCTCAAAACGTCCTTGGAAAAATATGCAACAAACTCATTGATCCCTGTGAAACCCTGGCCCATAGATGGACACAAAATGCTGGAGTAACTCAGCGGGACAGACAGCATCTCTGGAGAAAAGAATGGGTGACATTTCAGGTCGAGACCATTCTTCAGACACTGGCCCAAAATGGCCCTGGCCCACAATGGCTCAAAGGTTGAAAGAAGCAATTCAAATAGCACTGAGATCCTCAAGCCTATGCGTTGGTTCTCAGAGGTTCAGCAAAAACTGTGGAATCAGTTCACTGGTTAACAAACTACCAAACCTATTCATCGCCTCAAACACTTCCCACCTCATCTGTGAGTGTCTGCAAGACCTACATTGGCTTTATCAGACTCTCCAAAATCCAGCAAATTGGAGTGGACGTTATTTATTCTCAATTCTGAGGCACCATCTAAGAACATGAATTCTGACAGTTTCTAGACGATTTCTAATCACCCTTTGGGTTTCTTAGTTTCAACTTGTGGTTCTGTTTCTACAGCAGTGTAACTCTTCATTCAGGGCAGATCATGCTGCAGTCATCTTCATCACTTGTGCATGACCAGCAACATAAATTATTATCTCTGTCCATCTGTCTGAAAGCAGTTTGCATACTCAGTTGAATTTCTCATCTTTGCAGATCCAGCTAGTAAAGGAGCTATAAATAAAATCAACATGAAAAACTCTTTTGCATCAACCATACAGTGCCCTCCATAATGTTTGGGACAAAGATCCATCATTTATTTATTTGCCTCTGTACTCCACAATTTGAGATTTGTAATAGAAAAAATCACATGTGGTTAAAGTGCACATTGTTAGATTTTATTACAGGCCATTTTTATACATTTTGGTTTCACCATGTAGAAATTACAGCAGTGTTTATACATAGTCCCCCCATTTCAGGGCACCATAATTTTTGGGACACATGGCTTCACAGGCGTTTGTAATTGCTCTGGTGTGTTTAATTGCCTCCTTAATGCATGTATATGAGAGCTCTCAGCACCGTGTCTTTCCCCCAGTCTTTCCATCACCTTTGAATGAATGATCACATACAAGGAATTTGCCTTGGTGCTCCGCCCGCAAGTGACAACATGACATAGTGACAGTTAGGAATAACACATAAAACATTAATAATAAAACATTATTGATTAAACGTGAATTAAATAAAATACCAGAGCAAAAGGAGGCTACAGATTTTTGGTTATTGAGTAGAGCTACTACTCGTGGAAAAAAGCTGTTTTTATGTCTGGCTGTAGCAGCTTTGACAGTCCGGAGTCGCCTTCCAGAGGGAAGTGATTCAAAGAATTTGTGGCCAGGGTGAGAGGGGTCAGAGATGATCTTACCCGCTCACCTTCTGGCCCTTGCAGTGTACAGTTCGTCAATGGAGGGAAGGTTGCAGCCAATAACCTTCTCAGCTGATCGGACGCTTCACCGCAGCCTCCGGATGTCGTGCTTGGTGGCTTAGCCAAACCAGACCATGATGCCTTTTTGACTGTGGAGTCAATGGTGCCCCCCCCCACCCACCCCCATTTAAGGTCCTTGGAGATGATGGTTCCCAGGAACGTTTTTGATTCCACAGATGTGACTGTGTTGTGAATGGTGAGTGGGGTGAGGGGAGGGGGAGCTCTCCTAAAGTCTACAATCAATTCCACTGTCTTAAGAGCATTGAGCTCCAGGTTGTTGCGGTGGCATCGGGACGTCAGCTGTGTCACTTCCTGTCTGTACGCAGATTCCTCCGCATCCTGGATCAGTCCAATCAGGGTTGTGTCATCCGCAAACTTGAGAAGCTTGACAGAGGAGACTGTGGAGGTGCAGTCATTGGTGTAGAGAGAGTAGAGGAGAGAGTACGTAGCCTTGCGGTGCTCCTATGCTGAGGGTCAGCGGATCAGAGATGTGCTTTCCCAGCCTCACATGCTGCTTCCTGTCTTTCAGGAAGCTGGTTGATCCACCGACAGAGGGGCTCAGGCACAGTCAACTTGGTAATTTTGGAGTGTAGTAGCTCTGGCTTTGGAAACTTATATTGCTGTTTATCAACATGAGGACCAAAGTAGTGCCAATTATGAGAAAGTCAAAGACGCCATTATGAGACTCAGAAACAAGAATAAAACTGTTAGAGACATCAGCCAAACCTTAGGCATACCAAATTCAAGTGTTTGGAACATCATTAAAAGAGAGCACGGGTGAGCTTACTAATTGCAAATGGACTGGCAGACCAAGGAAGACCTCCACAGCTGATGACAGAAGAATTCACTCTATAATAAAGAAAAATCCCCAAACACCTGTCCGACAGATCAGAAACACTCTTCAGGAGTCAGGTGTGGATTTGTCAATGACCACTGTCTGCAGAAGACTTCATGAACAATAGACAATAGGTGCAGGAGTAGGCCATTTGGCCCTTCGAGCCAGCACCGCCATTCAATGTGATCATGGCTGATCATCCCCAACAGTACCCCGTTCCTGCCTTCTCCCCATATCCCCTGACTCCGTTATTTTTAAGAGCCCTATCTAGCTCTCGAAAGCATCCAGAGAACCTGCCTCCACCGCCCTCTGACGCAGAGAATTCCACAGACTCGCCACTCTCTGTGAGAAAAAGTGTTTCCTCGTCTCCGTTCTAAATGGCTTACGCCTTATTCTTAAACTGTGGCCCCTGGTTCTGGACTCCCCCAACATCGGGAACATGTTTCCTGCCTCTAGCGTGTCCAAACCCTTAACAATCTTATATGTTTCAATGAGATTCCCTCTCATCCTTCAAAACTCCAGAGTGTACAAGCCCAGCTGCTCCATTCTCTCAGCATATGACAGTCCCGCCATCCCGGGAATTAACCTTGTAAACCTACGCTGCACTCCCTCAATAGCAAGAATGTCCTTCCTCAAATTAGGGGACCAATACACACAATACTCCAGGTGTGGTCTCACTAGGGCTCTGTACAACTGCAGAAGGACCTCTTTGCTCCTATATTCGATTCCTCTTGTTATAAAGGCCAACATGCCATTCACTTTCTTCACTGCCTGCTGTACCTGCATGCTTACTTTCATAGACTGATGTACAAGGACCCCCAGATCCCGTTGTACTTCCTCTTTTCCCAACTTGACGCAGCCTCTACTTCCCAACAGAAATACAGAGGCTGCACTGCAAGATACAAACCACTGGTTATGCACAAAATTGGGATGGCCAGGTTACAGTTTGCCAAGGAGTACTTAAAAGAGCAACCACAGTTCTGGAAAAATGTCTTGTTGACAGATGAGACACAGATTAAACTTCATTAAACGAGATACTGCACACAATGCTTTTAATAGAAGACTTAAATTAAAAATCCAAATTGGGAACTAAAGTAATAAAAGGAAATCTGAATCAACATTTTACAGAGAGTCTGTAAATTATATTGTGCGTATAAAGGTACAAAGTGATTAAATATCCAAGTATTTAAAATACACCTTATACATGTAATTAGTGAAAGTACATCTATATAATTAAATTAGCTACAGCTACACTGGAGTGAAACAATAGTTAAAAGCTGTGCATCAAGATTCTTGATATATATTATAGAGATTTAAGGTCTCTAGTAGGTAGAACAGAATTTATGGACCTTCTTGGTCATGAGGTATAAATGACCAAACAGCTAGATTTATTGCATCAACTACATGAAGTGCATTTTTACCTGATAAAAAAACATCTGGAAACAGAGGTTCTGAACAATTCTGACACCTTCCAGGAGCAATTTGGTAGTGATGTAGCTTGTTGTGCTGGCAAGGTAGTACATTGATACGACATTTGGATTCCAGTGTCAGTTTTAACTTCATTGCATATTTGGTGGTTGGTAGTGGAGAGAAAACTCCTAAATCCCCTTAACAATCTCGAGACCTTTATAGCAACTTCAAAAAATCTTTAGGTTTTATTGCCAAATCAAGTTCCCTTGAAAGAAGGTTGATTTGTGGAGCTTGAAAATGAAATGGCAAAGTGGTGCCAGTTGCAGTTGGCAAATAATTTTGAATCCAACGTCAATATAGCTCAAATAATAAACCAATTCTGGTTCCAAAGATCTGACTTTGACAAAGTGTGTATTTGAAATTACTAAATGCAAGAATAATTTCCAGATGCAAAATGGTTGTATTTATCCTATCCAGTCACACATTCAATGCACCAGTTTACAATTCATAACCTTAGCATTATCCGCTGTTTGACAATTGAACAGGAAAAAAGAAACTAGATTTAACACCACAACCTCGTGCAAAATTCCCCGTCAGGAGAAAGATCCATTGTTAGTAGCTAAATACCAATAGGGATGCGATTTTGGTTTCTTCTTGGAAATCAAAATAAAAATTCAGCTACACTCAATGGTCTAAAAAGGAATATCAGTGCTTCACCACACAATGCCCACAATAGTGTTCACAATACATTGTTGGCTTTGGTTAAACATGAAAACTTTCTCCACAGCCACAGGTTCCTTTGATGTTGGGATTGTGAAAGACAAATTCACTTGCAAGTTTATTTTCAGTGTAGTCCATTTCTGTTCCAAGAAGCGTCAACTGTGCTTTCTTTTGAATGAATATTCGAACACCTGAAAGAAAATTAACAGCATTATTATGTCTATCAAAGTCAAAGGCAGCATTAAACTAAAAGAGAAAGCATATAATATTGCAAAGATTAGTGGAAATTAGTAAGCAAAAGGATTGGGAAGCTTTTAAAACCAACGGAAGATAACTAAAAAAATAAGGGGAGAAAAGATGAAATATGAAGGCAAGCTAGCCAATATTATAAAATAAAGTTCAAAAGTTTTTTCAAATATATAAAGCGTTAAGAGAGGCAAGAGTGGATATTAGACCACTGGAAAATGATGCTAGTGTAGTAGTAATGGGAGAATAAAGAAATGGCAGATGAATTGAAGAGTTTTTTTGCATCAGTCTTCATTATGGAACACCCCAGCAACTTGCCAGAAATTCAAAAGAGTCGGGGCAAAAGTTAGCGTTGCTATTACTAAGGAGAAGGTGCTTAGGAAGCTGAAAGGTCTGAATGTTGATAAGTCACCTCCACCAGATGTACTACAGGGTTCTGATACAGGTAGCTTGCAAGCCAACCAAAAACTCCACAATCTCTAGTAGAGGCATTAGTAGTGATCTTTCAAGAATAACTAGTCAGGAGTGGTCCCAGAGGACACACAGGACAGCTTCAGAAGAAAATGACGTATCTTTTGAAGGAGACGAGGAGGAATTTCTTTAGACAGAGGGTGGTGAATCTGCGGAATACACTACCACAGACACCTGTGGAGGCCATGTCATTGGGTATTTTTAAAGTGGAGACTGACAGGTTCTTGATTCGTAAGGGTGTCAAAGTTTACAGAGAGAAGGCAGGAAAATGGAGTTGTGGGGAAAGCTAGATCATTCATGAACGAATGGCCTAATTCTACTACTATGACTCATGAACTATCATAGGAAAAATTCATTTATGCATTCAGCCCTCCTTTTGTACACTGTTCAGTTAATTTTGTAATTTCCCCTTTCTGGGATTTAATTTTCGACTAAATCCTATTTGTCATCCATATGCTGCCCCCTAGTGGCATCATCTAAATATCCAACTAGTTTCTAATTGCACACTTAAGGGTCTTGACCTAAAACGTCACCGATCCATGTTCTTCAGGGATGCTGCCTGACCTGCAGAGTTATTCCAGCACTGTGTCCTTTTGTGTACTAACCAGCATCTGCTGTTCTTGGTTTCTAATTGCACATTTACCGTTCCCAGCCATACTCCACTGCCACATGCTCCCTGCCTTAATTTGTCCTACTAATGTGACATACAATACTAACTGAGCAAAAGTTTATTTCAATAAAATGTGAAGGCAGAAGCCACAATTGATAAAATTGATAGCCTGCTGAGTTACTCCAGCATTGTGTCGTTTCACCTTAAAACTGGGCACCGATGCTGCTGGTTTGCAACAGCGGGCTCTTCTTCAACAGCTGTCCCATGCAGCGGTCGGTTGACGCAGCTGTTGTACCTCTAGTTGTCGCCCCTGGTAGACAGCGCTTTTTTCAGGCTGCCGCCACGGGCAGGACATGCTCAATCACTGTAGGGTTCTCTCCCTTCCCTCTCACCAGCTGCCGCTTCTTCCTGTTGGGGGTAGCAGCCTGAAGAAAGCACTGCCGGCCAGGGGCTACAACGTGAGCCACAACCACAACTGTGTCAAGCAGACGGTGCAACAAATGATGAAGAAGGGCTCACTGAAGGACATTGTGGAAGATGTTGGCGACTCGCCCAGAAGTTGCTCTCCACTGTCTCTCTCGCCTTCCTAGTGCCACATCGACAGTCACCACAACTGGAAGAGCAGCAAGCCCAGGTGACGCTATCATATCTATGAAACGGGCGGAAAGCCCTCACCATCCTCCTGTACAATAACGAAAGTCATTTAAGAAACATGATAACCTACTGTGAATTGTTTACGCGTGCAAGTTTACGTATCTCACCTATTATGCAAGTCGGGGAGTGCCTATAGTTAAATGCCTTAAACACGCTTTTTCACTCAAAGTTGGACAGAAAGTGCTGGAATAACTCTGTGGGTCAGGCAGCATCTTTGGAGTAACATGGATATGTGACAATTCGGGTCGCAACCCTTGTTCAGACTGATTCATTCTGAAGAGTCGTTGGACAGGTTTGGAGGGATATGGGACTAGTGCAGCTGGGACATGTTGGCCAGTATGGGCAAGTTGGGCCGAAGGGCCTGTTTCCACACTGTATCACTCTATGACTCTCGACCAGAATCGTCACTTACCCATGTTACTCCGGTGATGCTGCCCGACCCGCGGAATTACTCTAGCACTTTGTGTCTTATTTGTAAACAAGCATCTGCAGTTCCTCGTTTCTACACTTTCATTCACTGCCTACTATGGTCACCTCTGTACTGCAGGTATGTTTTGAAAACTATTCTGTTCAGGCCACAGGGGTGATGAACACCTTCCAGTCACCTGCCACTTTAATTCTCCATTCCACTCCACAGAAAATTGTTTTCAACATCCTTACAGGTTCTTGATAATGAGTCGATTGTCTAATTCTTAGTCAGCAGCTGCAGGAATAAATCGTCAGTGCTCACATGGTATCCAGTTGGATGGCGTCTGGATTAGAGTAGCATGCCGGACACAATGACACTGATACCCGGAGATTGTGGCAAGGCTTGCACACGATAACAGGCTACAAAGGAAAGGTGGGCTGTATCGCTGGCAACAATGTGTCCCTCCATGATGAACTCAATGCAATGAACAGACGATCCGGATGGAGTCCCTGTCTGCATCCTCAGGACCTGTGTCGATCAGCTGACAGAGGTATTCGCAGACATCTTTAACCCCTCACTCTTCCATTCAGAGATCCCACCTGCTTCAAAAAGACCACTATCATCCCAATGCAAAAGAAAAGTAAGTAGCGTGCCTTAATGACCACTGTCCTGTGGCTCTGATATGCACCACCATGAAGTGTTTCAAGAAACTGGTGATGGTGCACATTAACTGCAGCCTCCCAGCCAGTCTTGACCCACGGCAGTTTGCTTACCATCAAAACAGTCCATAGTAGATGCCATATCCCTTGGCCCTACACTCATCTCAGGAACACCTGGACAACAAGGACTCCTATGCTAAACTCCTATTTATCAACTATAAACAGTTACCTTCAACTCATTCCAAACTCCTGCACCTAGGAATTAGCTCCCCCCTCTGCCACTGGATCTTCGACTTTCTGACCCACAGACCACAATCAGTGAGGATAGGTGACAACACCTCCCCCACAGTAATTCCAACATCGGTGCCCCGCAAGGATGCATTCTTAGTCCCCTACTATACTCTCTCTACACTCATGACAGCCGGAATTTGGCTCTAACTCCATCTATAAGTTTGCAGAATCCCACTTCTGTTGTGTTGTGGCTGTCCAAATAACAGATAAAGGTCCAAAGACTTTATTAACGACATAGCACAGGTAACTTCATGCCAGCACATTTTTCTAATAATGCGGGAACCAGGCAGGGAGGGTTACTGTAAAGCTAGTGGGCGTAACTACAAAAGCATGACTCATAACATGAGTGATACTGATATACAACTTCTAAGATGAGACGAGTCAGAAGTACAGGAATGAGACAAAGAACTTGGTGGCTTAGTGTCAGGGCAATAACCCCTCCCTCAATGTCAGCTAGAAAGCATACTGTTGGGTGGTATCACAGTTTGGTTTGGGAACAGCTTTGCCCAAGACCACAAGAAATTGCAGAGAGTTGTAGACATAGGCCAGTCCATCACAGATTAGACTTGCTACCATTGACTCCATCTACTCTCATTCAGACTGATTGTTGGGGGAGGCAGCGCGAAGGGGTGGAAAAGGCCTTTCCAGTGTTCTATTGCCTCCCCGCTTACAATCAGTCTGAAGAAGGGTCTAAACCAAAACGTCACCTCTCTATGTTGTACAAAGGTGTGCTTAATATGCCGAGTTACTTCGGCATTTGGGTCCTTTAATGAACACCTGTAGCGGCACCAAATGTGTGAACAAACAGTTGCTTTATTCAGACATTTACATGGTTGGTGTACATGCAAGTTTTGGTCCTCTAACATATTGTCATTGATGCTGCTGAGCGAGGATGTTGTCTCGAGCTCAGCTACCTGTCGACTCCTGATCTCAAGGTGAAATCTGCTTATGTAGGACACTCCCCTTAACCCATGTGACAGCCCTTGTAACCCATGACGTCACGTGACAGCCCTTGTAACCACTGACGAGGGTTCGACCATAAGTGGTCTGACCATCAGGAAACCCCACACACCCAAGTTTGTCCTAAATTTTTTTTTTAATTTAAATTTTTGCTTCTTCCCATGAATTGATTGACATGGAGACCTCGGTATGACTCCTCAGTTATGTTCTCTTTTGAGATAGGAAGTTGGTACAAAGTCATTCTCCATCCCAAAAACAGGGCTATTGAGGAAAGTCGCCAAGGATTTCCTTGTCAATCGCCTGTGCTACTAAGGAATTTATTTCATCATGCCATAAAATAACACCCTGGCGAAATTATGTCACACAGGTGTAGATGATCGAAGAACGGTACAGAATAATCCACATCAAACTCACTAATGATGCCAATGAATAGACATTGTGGGTTCGAACAGTGCAGGATGGCAGGTGGAATTTGCTTGCACGACCTAGCTCAATATCAAGTTGAACTAGGAGGAATTTATACCACCACCCCAAACATGTTCTATCACCAGTTTTGTCATTTAATGTCTTTGGAGTCACACAGTACAGAAACAGACCTTTCGATCCAATTTGTCCATGCTGACCAAGATTTCTTCCTGAGCTAGATCTGTTTACCTGCATTTAGCCTACAGCTCTGTGCAACCTTGCTATGTTGTACCAATATGTTTTCTATTTTTATCCTATCATAGACATCCCTTTGGTACTTTCCCTCGTTCTCTTATTTTGGAGCTTACGACTTATTTTCTCCAATTTTTTTACAATTCAGCTAATAGGTCACTGGTTCTAATCATTAACTTTATTTCTCTCTCCATAAGTTTCAGTTATTACTACATTTTCTTTCTTTTTTTACACAGCTATTGTATTTATCCTACATGTGGCTGAAATTTAATTCTCTCCCCACCTAATTTATACTCAAATTTAGTAATAATTCTATTTTTTCATCACGGTTTAAAATCCAGCCAATTCCCATTCTACTCAGTTATACAGCACTGAATAAACCATTCATGGTACAATACCGTATTTCTGCTGCGCAATTATCATCGGACTAGATTCCAGCTAAATTGTAGCTGTCATTTCAGTAGCCGTGACTTTTTGTTGATTGGTGTGGATGGGGAAAAAGTAAAAATAAGATTACTTGCCATCCTGGATTACTTCCTCATCTGAATCTCTTTTCTCCTTTGTGTATTCCAAGATATAAGACAGACCATTGCACCCTCTAGTTCGGACTCCAATTGTCATCCCAATCTATCACAGAAAAGAATCATTTTTTTATTTTTATTTTCTACATTTTATGTTCTATAAAAAATGTAAACATGCTTCATCATCATATCATTTCAATCAATCAGATCCCGGTACGTTACTGTACATGGGCAAATAAAAATTCAGCCCAAGGCAATTTTCCCTTCAAATAAATAACATTTCTAAAAACATATTTGTTGTAAGTTTAACTCCATTTTCAATTAAATATTCAATTGGTTATCCATAGAACATGGAGTTAAAATGTATATTTATTCCAAATATCAAGTTGATAAAAATAATTGTAATTTGTAACATGTATATAATGTTTCTCTGAAATTCAATTATCAAAAGCAGTGTCAAAATAAATTAAGATATTAGAAAAACTTTTAAAATATGTTGTACTATGCAGTGTCATTACACATCTGAAGAAAAGATTTCTTGACTCCACAATCAATTTTCATCTTTGAAACGGTACCTTTCTTTTATTGTTTGTAGAGATATAGTGTACTTTGTGTTACTTACGTATTCAGGCTTTTCCCAAAGCAGTTGCTTAATTTTTTTAACAGCCACAGGGGTCTAGGCAAGGAGAAAAAATAACTGAATACAATTTCAATTTTAATGCCTTCTCCATACAATTCATTAGCTCCATTACTATGTACCCTCTCAAATTAACAATGATATACTTTTCCTGTTCTTTTTGCATTCTGAATATTTCTCATAGTTTCATGATCAAGTTCATACCTGTTCAACCAGAGCTTTGTTTTATGCAGCTATTTAGCAAATGAGAGGTGCCAAATCTGTAATCACTGTCTAATTTTAAGAACACTAAGAGGTAACAGGATACAAACATCATTTATAGATGAGCTTTCCTTTTATCATGTTATGTAGATGTGTGAAAACCCATCACTATACTTATGTGCTGAAAAGGCAACCACAGAATTACACATAAATGTATAAAAATAGTCCAGTAATCTCAGCAAGACATTGGTAAAACATGGCTCGAAATTAACGGTTGCCCCGGTGCCAATGGCCACCTAATGTCCTGCCGGGCAACCTAAAAGTCGTGTCAATTTGCCCGACTTGACAAGCACCCGGGACACCTGCCGTTCAACTCTGAGCAGGCCCCCCTCTCTATCTCTCTCTCTGTCACTCTCCATCTCTCCCCACCATTTGTGCTGCCGGTTCTCCGCTCTCCGCCGCTCCTCATCTGCCGGCACGGCCGGCCGCCTTGCACATGCGCACTGTCACGGCCAGCACATCCTCCCCCTGCACATGCGCACAACCACAGCCAGCACATCATCGGCCGCCCTGCACATGCGCACTGCCACAGTAACTGGTCGGCGTCGGGCACTTTCTCCCTCCCTTTGCATTGTGGGAGATCTGGCCGCCATTGCTGTCCGGTCGCCGCCTCGCCGCGACCGCTGAAAACCAACGCAAAATCACTCCCTGGAGCTGGAGTAACTCCCTGGAGTAACTCTTGCTTCTTGGTTTCCTGGTCCTCCAAAAATATTCTAAATGAAATTTAAACTGGAGGTGGTGGGGGGTCCATCACCAAACTCCAAACTCTGAACAATAACAGCCTATAGCACTTTATCTGTATATTTTATTGTATATATATATGGTCTATGGTATATAAACACACTGAATTTTTATCTCCTGTTCTGTATTATGTTTACATATTTTGTTGTGCTGCAGCAAGCAAGAATTTCATTGTCCTATCTGGGACACATGACAATAAAACTCTCTTGATTAGGACTTAAGCAAAAAAGGGTTCTTGGGGAAAAAGAGCTACCTTAAATTTAGTTGCGTCTGGTTGGGTAACTATGGTAGGGTGAAGACTATTCCATGCTTTAATTGTGCGGGGGGACTCCATGGAGCAGCCAGCATCTCTGGATAGAAGAAATTGGGTGATGTTTCGTGTAAAGACCCTTCTTTAGACTCCCTCTGGTTTTAGTGTTTTTAGTTTAATTTAAAGATACAGCGTGCAAACGGGCCCTTCTGCCCACCGATCACCTGTACACTAGTTCTATCCCACACATTCGCGACGTAAGTCAAGTCAAGAGTGTTTTATTCTCCCACATCCCAGTTAGAATAAGATAAGATATACCTTTAATAATCCTTTGCAGGAAATTACAATGCCACGACAGCTTCAAGACATACATAACACCACAAATAGCTTCCATACTTAACAAGTTAAAATACAAGTTAAAATACAAGTTAAAATACAATTAATTTAAAAAAAGTGCAGTTATTTATGCGCATTGTATAATCTTATCGCAGCTGGTAAACAGGACTTCCTATGTCTCTCCGTTTTGCACATTGGTGCAATCAGTCTCTGACTGAAGCTGCTGCTCTTGATCACCTTCAGGGCATGGAATGGGTGAGTGGGGTTGGTCATTATAGAACCCAGTTTTTTCAGAGATCTGGCCTCTGCCACCTGCTGGACCGTTCGTTGCTCAGCCCCGACCACTGAGCCGGCCTTCCTGATCAGTTTGTCCAGTCTGTTTTTGTCCGCTATGCGAGCGCCATCTCCCCAACAGGCCACCGCAAAAAACAGAGCACTGGCCACCACTGAATGGTAGACACTGCACAGTAGGGGTTGGCAGATGTTAAATGCCCTCAGCCTCCTTAAAAAATACAGTCGGCTTTGTCCCTTCCTGTACACCGCCTCCATATGACACTTCCAGTCCAGCTCCCTGTCAAGCTGCACACCAAGGTACCTGTGGTTAGCAACCACCTCCACCTCAGTGCCCTTAATGGTGATTGGTATTGCTTGAGTCTTCCTCCTCCCCCTCCTGAAGTCCACAACTATCTCCTTGGTTTTTGTGGTGTTAAGATGGAGGTTATTGAGTGCACTCCACTCCACAAAGTTACTTATTATGTCTCTGTACTCCTCCTCATTGCCCCCTTTAATGAGGCCGACAACAGCTGTGTCATCCGAAAACTTCTGCAAAAAGCAGCTGTTGGTGTTATATCGGAGATCCGCTGTGTAGATGGTAAACAGGAATGGAGCCAGCACAGTTCCTTGTGGAGCCCCTGTGCTGCTCAAGATGGTGCTTGAGACATTGTTGTTATGTAGGCGCACGTACTGTGGTCTGAGGGAAAGGTAATCCAAACACCACAGTACCCGTGATGGATCCACTTTCATCTTCTCCATCTTCTCCCCTAGCAATCGGGGCTGAATTGTGTTGAAGGCGCTTGAAAAGTCAAAAAATGTAATCCTTACAGATGCATCAGTAGTGTCCAAATGTGTGTACACCCTCTGCAGCATGTAAATGAGGGCATCATCGACACTGATGTTAGGCTGATATGCAAACTGTAAAGGATCCATTTGATTTGACACACTAGTCCTGATGTAGGAAAGGACAAGTCTCTCAAATGTCTTCATAATATGTGAAGTGAGCGCTACTGGTCTGTAGTCATTGTGGTGAGTGGGATGGGTCTTCTTTGGGACAGGTACCAGGCAAGATGTTTTCCACAGCCTTGGAACCTTCTGTAGACGCAAGCTCAGGTTGAACAGGTGTGTTAGAATACCACACAGCTCTGAAGAGCAGGTCTTCAGTAGCCTTGGGCTGATGTCATCAGGCCCCACTGCTTTCCCTGGCTTCAGTCTGTCCAGCATCATCTTGACCTGAGCAGTATGAAGAGTCATAGGTGGAGCTGCTGGTGGAGTGGGAGGTGGAAAGAGGGGACTCCGTACAGGTGACATCTCAGGAGTGATGGGGATGATGGAGAGAGGGAGAGGAAGTGGAGAGGAAGCAGCAATGGTCAGCAGACCAGGTGGTGGGGGCTGGGGTGGTGTGGGGCAGTCAAATCTGTTGAAAAATCTGTTGAGATCATCAGCCAGACTCTGTTCACCATCAGGCAGTGTACCACCCTTCTGCTTCATGCCCGTGATCTTTCGCATTCCAGCCCATACCTGCTTCACCCCATCTTGCTGCAGCTGTCGTTCTAATTTGAGCCTATAGTCTTCCTTCCCCTCCTTAATCCTCACCTTCAGTTCCTTTTGAAGTTCTTTGATTTTATCCAATGAAATCCTTACTTACAGCAGCTCAACAGAATATGTAAACATAGTACTCTGTAAACAATGTTATAAACGAGCAAACAAATCAGTGTATATTTATATCTGAAAATATAACTATATATATATATATATATGTATGTGTGTGTGTGTGTGTGTGTGGGGGGGTATATATAATATATATACCCACACACACAATTTCCCTCCTGGGATTAATAAAGTTCTATTGTATAGTATCATGTGTGCAGGAAGGAACTGCAGATGCTGGTTTAAACTGAAGATAGACACAAAAAGCTGGAATAACTCAACAGGTCAGACAGAATCTCTGTACAAAAGGAAAATACTACGTTTTGGGTTGGGTCTGAAAAAGGTTCCTGCACACCTTTGCAATGTGGAAAGAAACAAGGGCACCCGGAGAAAACCCATGCGACCAAAGGGAAAAGGAGCAAACTCCATACACACAGCACCCATATTCAGGATCAATTCCGGGTCTCTGGCACATTTAGGCAGCAACTTTATGGCCAATGTACTGCCCCATAGTCTCGAACTGAATTAAAACATACAGTAGCTGCAAAGGGGGACATAGCGTCACTTAGAGATTTAAGACGGAAAATGGATAGTTTCTTATTTTTAGAAACCAAAGTTATCACTGTATAATTTTTTTGGTGTTGGAAAATAAAATATGGTGGCACAGCTGGTAGACTTGCTGCCTCACATGCCAGAGATCTGTGTTCGATCCTGTCCTCGGGCACTGTCTGTGTTGAATTTGCACATTCTCCCTGCAAGTGTGTGGGTTTCCTCACACATCCCAAAGATGCATTGGCTATGTAGGTTAACTTGTCTCTGTAAAATTGCCCCTAATGTGTAGGGAGTGGGTGAGGAAAGTGGGATAACAGAACTTGTGTGAATGGTAGACAAGAATGCTGGAGAAACTCAGCGGGTGAGGCAACATCTATGGAGCGATGGAAAAAGGCGACATTATGGGTCAAGACACTTCTTCAGACTGATGTGGGGGGGGGGGACGGGAAGAAGAAAGGAAGAGGCGGAGACAGTGGGCTGAGGGAGAGCTGGGAAGGGGAGGAGAAAGCAGGGACAACCTGAAATTGGAGAAGTCAATGTTCATACCGCTGGGGTGTAAACTGCCCAAGTGAAATATGAGGTGCTGCTCCTCCAATATACGGTGGGCCTCACTCTGGCCATGGAGGAGGCCCAGGACAGAAAGGTCGGATTCGGAATGGGAGGGGCAGTTGAAGTGCTGAGCCACCGGGAGATCAGGTTGGTTATTGCGAACCGAGCGGAGGAGTTGGGCGAAGCGATCGCCAAGCCTACATTTGGTCTCACCGATGTAGAGCAGCTGACACCTAGAGCAGCGGATGCAATACATGAGGTTGGAGCAGGTGCAGGTGAACCTCTGACGCACCAGGAAAGACTGCTTGGATCCTTGAATGGAGTCAAGGGAGAGGTAAAGCGACAAGTGTAGCATTTCCTCCGGTTGCAAGGGAAAGTGCCAGGAGAGGGGGTGATTTGGGTGGGAAGGGACGAATTGACCAGAGAGTTATGGAGGGAGCGGTCTCTGCGGAAAGCCGACAGGAGAGGAGATGGGAAGATGTGGCCAGTGGTGGGATCCCATTGGTAGACAAAAAAAGCTGGAGAAAATCAGCGGGTGAGGCAGCATCTATGGAGCGAAGGAATAGGCGACGTTTCGGGTCGAGATCCTTCTTCAGACTGATGTCGGGGGGGTGGGGGAGGGAAGAAAGGAAGAGGCGGAGACAGTAGGCTGTGGGAGAGCTGGGAATGGGAGGGGAAGGAGGGAGAAAGCAAGGACTACCTGAAATTGGAGGTCAATGTTCATACCGCTGGGGTGTAAACTACCCAAGCGAAATATGAGGTGCTGTTCCTCCAATTTGCGGTGGGCCTCACTCTGGCCATGGAGGAGGCCAGGACAGAAAGGTTGGATTCGGAATGGGAGGGGGAGTTGAAGTACTGAGCCACCGGGAGATCAGGGTGGTTATTGCGAACTGAATGGAGGTGTTGTGCGAAGCGATCGCCAAGCCTGCGCTTGGTCTCACCGAGGTTGATCATACGCTGAATAATCCAACCACATTTTTGTTTGGAAGTAGAAAGAAATAATATAAATTGCATTCATTGCAACGTGTAAAAAGAGTTGAGATACTGTATTATAATTTTGCTGCATGTCATTGTGGTATATATCATGTCTTGAATGGTGAATATGTTCAGTTTGTGACTTTATTTGAAGCAGAAATAATATGTGAATGCTTCATTGAGCATAATTCCGACTGGTAACTACGCACTTCGTCCGAGCACAATATCGCACGCGTCATGCAGGCCATCTTAAATGACCACCTAAACTGTCATTTGGCAACCTAAAATGCTGCCAAGGTTGCCCGGCTGACAACAGAGAAAAAAAGTTAAGTGAGAGCCCTGTAGAACCAATGATTTTGAAACTAATAGGAGTGTAATTGGCACCAATGACATTCCAACTCCAGTTGAGTACACTATGCTTCCCAATGCTTGCGCAGCTTCTTGCTGGGCTATTTGTTTGCTGCATTATTTGGTCTCAAGCAGAAACAGTTCTGGTCTCCACTGATTGCTTTATCACTTATTTTTTGTGTAATTCATTCTTACTAGTCAAATTACTAACAGCATCTTGCAGTGAGGCAGATTTCTCCGATTCAAGTTATCAAGTTATTCATTTGCCATCAAAGACAAATAACTGTTTCAAACTTGCTACCGTACAGGTGGGCTTTTGTAGCCAATTAAGATTAACTATTAAGATTTGCAACAAAAAAACAAGGTACTGGATGAACTCAGCAGGTCAGGCAACATCTGTGGAGAGAGTGGACAGATGACATTCTGAGTCATGACCATTCTTCAGACTGATGGTAGAGAAATCTGGAAATGAGAGGCAAGGATGGGACAAAGCCTGGCAGGCAGGTGGATACAGGTGAGGGGGTTGACTGGCAGACAATTAGAGTGAGTGACAAAGGCTAGAAGTGAAATAGGGGGCAAGAGTAGACAAAAGTGCTGGAGAAACTCAGCGGGTGCAGCAGCATCTATGGAGCGAAGGAAATAGGCAACGTTTCGGGCCGAAACCCAAGAGTGTCAGATAAGGAAAGAGAAGTGACATATAAAGGAGGGATATAGGTGGTAGGGGGCACAGAGGAGGGGAAAGAGGGAAGATAAAAGGGAAATATTAGACACGGGGATGAGAGAACATACTGAGCAGAAAGAAGCTGAGTGACTGATTTGGTGGGAGGTAGTAGGAGAAATATGTCCGCCGACCAGATTATTACTTGAAATTGGAAAATTCGATGTCCATACCGTTAAGCTGCTAGCTAACCAAACACAACATGAGGTGCCATTCTTCCAGTTCCCAGGGTGACCTCACTCTGATAACAGAGGAAGCCAAGGATAGAAAGATTGGTATGGGAATGGGTCGGGGAGTCAAAATGATTAGCAACCAGGAGCTCCAGCAGGCTCTGGTGGAAGAACAAGTGTTCGGAGAAATGGTCGCCTGGTCGACACTTTGTCTCACTGAAATAAAGGCGGCCATATCAGGATCACTGAATGCAATAGACAAGGTTGGAAGAGTTGCTACACTTGCATGAGCCACAGATATGCCAGTATAGTCGGAGGAGCCATCTTGAGGAACGGCTGCCAAACAGCAGCCGTGCGTTAATTGTACTTATTTTTCTAGTTTTTAGTTTTTATTTAAGTCTCTGTTTTTCTTTATTTTGCATTTCGATGTGGGGGGAATCAAGGGGAAACCACTTCCTGGTCCCTACCTGGTCGGTGAGGCAGCCTTCTCTCCGGCTGCCCAGTCGACCCGTCCTTGCGGCCTACCAGCGGGCGTGGAGCGGCGTTTCCCGACAGGGGTCGCACAGCACCCTCAGCTTCGGTGGTGGCACGGCGCTGGAGCGCTATTGTGCAGCGGAGCGGGCGATGCCTTGCCTGGGTCGCCGCGCTGGACCGACGCGCTGGAGCTCCGGTGAGCTGCACCGCCGAGCTCAACACCTCCGGGCTGCGGGACTGTGGAGCGACCATCCGCGGGCGGCGGCGCCGACTCCAACATCGGGAGCCTCGTGGCTCCAAATCGGCGCGGCCTTGTCGGCTTCAGGTGCTGCGGACGCCTGCGGGAAATCTGCCGTTCCAGCCGTAGTTGCGGCCTCCGGTGAGGAATGCGGCCGTTCCAGGTGGCCCAGCTGCTGGAGGACTCTCCCGACGCCGGGGCTACATCACCCGGCGAGAATGGCCAGAATCATCGGGCCTCCGTAGAGGCAATAGCGGGGGCCTCATTTGGCCTGACTTTTTGGTTGAACTGGGGCTGGGGACTGGACATTGTGCCTTCCCCCACAGAGGAAATCATTGTGGGGGGATGATTTTTGTTTGTAATTGTTTGTAATTGTATTTGTTAGTCTGTGTTCAAGATGGCAGTCGGAGGGGAGAGTGGACGCTGGCGCGGTTTCGCTGCCGCTGCTCTCTCCTCAAATTGTGTTTCTGATGTTCTTTTTTGTGTTTTTGGAAGGAATTCTGTCCCTGATTTGTGTATTGGCCTTTATAACTTATTTTTTTAATTCTGATTATATGTTAATCATAAATCTCTGTAAAGTGTCCTTGAGACCTCAGTATAAGGCGCCCATAAATAAAATTCATTATTATTATTACTATTATTTTTGTTGGTTACAGTGAACATTCCACGTTCCAAGGCCCGGCACCATTCCTCAACTCTTTCTCTGCTAAATCGATGACTGCATTGGTGCTGCCTCCTGCACCCATGCAGTTACAAAGTTCCTCTGTATGCTTCATAATTCATACCTCTATCCTTGTCTCATACCTATTGTGTTTTCATCTCTGGCCTTTGTCTAACCATCTGCCCATCAAAAACCTTGTCACCTATCACTCTCCGAGCTTTGTCTTGCCCCTTCCCTCTTTCTCCCCCACCCCCACCACAATCAGTCTAAAGAAGGGTCCAGACCTGAAACATCACCCATTCATGTTCTCCAGAGATGCTTCCTAACCTGCTGAGTTACTCCAGCACTTTGTCCCACACCTCTAGTATATTTGGTTCTGATGGATGGGGTGGAGTGGTAGATTTATGTGTGGGATACGGAGTTAGGAGCAGAAAACCCGTATACCTGGTTATTAAAGATTCTAAACTGTTTTATTAATCACATTATGTGATTCTTGGAGACAGCCTAAAGTAACATGATTGTGTTGCACTGTCATTTCTGTATGCTTCGTTTTGACCTGGGCAACTTTCTGTACAGTAAATTCACCATCACATTCCAGGGAATCTTAGTGCAGATCGGTAGTACCAAGAATCTTAGCTAGCATGCACAACAAAGCTAGCTAAGACTAGTTTAAATCAATAATTGTAGACACAACGAACTGCAGATATTGGTTCCCAAAAAATGGGACAAACTCTGCCCACACCTCTGCCAGAAGTATACTCGCACATGCCCCCCTACCACCACCACTCCCAAGCACCCACTACTCATCATAATACCCCAGCATCTGTCATTTCATGGCAAGAACACATATCCAAAAATACTTTCATCCCTCTGCAATTTACACCCTAATGCGGAAAAAGGACTGTCATCGGAAAATCTATTGTCCAGGGGAGTACAAAATCCACAAGAAATGTAAAATGTCACAGCCTGTGAACGGCAAGGAATTTACCAGGACAAGGGCCTGAGCTATAGGGAGAGGTTGGGCAGGCTACGTCTTTATTTCTTGGCGGCTGAAGGGTGATATTAGGTGTATAAAAGCATGAGGGTAAGAGATAGGATGAATGCCCAAAGTATTTTATACGGGGCTTGCACGTAAGGTCATCGGGTCAAAGGGCTTGACGCACAGAGCAGCTCAATCCTTCTGGAGGACATGGCAGCCTCCCGCATACACTGTTAACACACAAAACGCGTACTTTCTTACCTGTTAAAAACCACCGAAATGGTAAATTTTTGCGTTGTAAATAATTGTGGAGGGTGACTGAGCGCTCTGAACTAAATGCTCTAGTATCTTTGCTCTGAACCCGAGCACCAAGGTGTAAGCGGCCGAAGGAGCTCATCCCTTGGGATAGCCCCTATTCTCCCCCTGGGGTCAGAGCTCTCCGACCCGTCTCGGGCCGCACTGTCACGGGCTGTGGGTCGGCAGCGCCCACACATGGGGCCGGGTGGAGCGGGGCCGCGGCTCCGGGCAGCAGACACACGGGGACGAAAACCCGGCAACGTCCCCGACAGCTGCAGCAGAAGTTGGGGACAGTCTGGACCCTCCGCCCGCCCAGAGTCACTGACCGCGCTGCACCGCCCCCCCCCCCCCTCCCCTCCCGGGGGACAGACGGCCCGGGCACCGCGAGTGTGGAACCAGTCAGCGTGGAGTCCGGATGTTGGGACAGAAGACGGGCCCATCGCGTGTACTCCAGAAGGCGTTGCGTGGCAACAGTGCGGGTCGCGGGTCGTGACCTCGACTGTCGTGCAACCTCCCTATACAGTGTAGGAGAGGGCTTAGGTTTACGATGAGAAGGCAAAGATTTAAGAAGGAACCTGAGGGACAACTTTTTCACACAGAGGGTGGTGCGTATATGGAACAAGCTGTCAGAGGAGATAGTTGAGGCAGCTACGATAACATTTAAAATACATTTGGACAGTTACATGGATAAGAAAGGTTTAGAGGCCAAATGCGGGAAGGTGGGACTAGCCTAGATGGGGCACCTTGGTCGGCATAGACAAGTTTGGTCGAAGGGCAAGGGCCTGCCTCCATACTGAGCCGCTTTCGCTGTAAACTAGCCGCGATGACCATCAGCAAGTAATCTGCAACCAGCAGCAGTAGCCCCCGTTTACACCACAGCACACCCACTCAAACTCCGTCCGTCTCCCCGCCATATCTGCCCCACACCCTATGTATGCACACCCGAGCATCGCCATCAGTTAACCCCTGGCCTCTCGCTAACAGGCGAGAGGCCAGCCACCCCGGCCCTGACTCCGGCCTGCTGTCCACGACCGACCCCTCGCACCCCGGCCCCGGACTCAACCTGCGCCAAGAGACAGGTGCTGAAAAAGGGGCAGATTTAAAACCAGTCTTCGGTTTCCCAACTCACCAGAGTTAGCGCCGCTCTGGTCGGGATCAGCCGCCTCCTGGCACTCACGGCTCTGATGGACGCTCTGAGTATGGAGCCGGACATGCTGCCTGCCGGTGCGCGGGTGGCGGGTCCTGAGGGGGAGAGGAGGAGCGGGTCGGGTCGGGAGGGGAGAGGAGGAGCGGGTCTGGGAGGGTCCGGTTAGGAGGGGAGGGGAGGGGAGGGGAGAGGAGGAGCGGGTCGGGAGGGTTGGGAGGGGAGAGGAGGAGCGGGTCGGGAGGGGAGGGGAGAGGAGGAGCGGGTCGGGAGGGGAGAGGATGAGCGGGTCGGGTCGGGAGGGGAGAGGAGGAGTGGGTCGGGTCAGGAGGGGAGGAGCGGGTCTGGGAGGTGCGAGGCGCAGGGCCCCGGCAGCATCCGGCAGCCTGATTGGCAGCGTTGATAATCACCCTCCAGTGGGACCAATGAGGAAGAGCGACAGGAGGACGTGTCTTGTCAAAGTGACAGGGGCAGACGGTGAACGGGCCGCCGGCGCCGCTCCGGGTGTCGGCCTTCAAAGCGCAGCGGCCGGACACGGACACGGACACGGACACGGACCTGGACCTGGACCGGCGCCGCTTCGGGTGTCGGCCGGGCGCAGGCTCGGCGCCGCTTAAACGTAAAGTTACCGATACCACGTTTGCAGGAAATCAAGTCTTGCCACAACTTGATCAAGACTCAATCAAGAGGTTGGACAGGCGAGGACTTTATTTCTTGGAGCGCAAGAGGACGAAGGGTAATCTTATCGAGGTGTATGTTATGTATAACACCATGCGGGCAATAGATAAGGTGAATGCTTTAGTTTAGAAATACAGTGCGGAAAAGGGCACTTTGGTCCACAGAGTCTACATCGACCAGTGATCCCCGTACAGTAACATTATCCTACACAATACGGACAATTTACAATTTTTACCGAAGCCAATTAACCTACAAACCTGAGATAGACACAAAATGCTGGAGTAAGTCAACGGGACAGGCAGATTCCTTCTATCCAGAGATGCTGCCTGTCCCACTGAGTTACTTCAGCATTTTGTGTCTATCTTCGGTTTAAACCAGCATCAGCAGTTCCTAACGATAACCTACAGACCTGTACGTCTTTGGAGTGTGGGAAGAAACCCGAGCTCCCGGAGAAAACCCCCGCAAGTCACGGGGAGAACCTACAAACTCTGGACAGACAGCACCCGTAGTCAGGATCGAACCCGGGTCTCAAGCGCTGCAGCACACTGCTACCCCATAGGGAGAGGTTGGACAGGCTAGGGCTCCATTCCTTGGAGCGCAAGAGGATGAGGGTTAATCTTATAGAAGTGTATTACACCATGAGGGGAGTAGATAAGGTGAATGCACAAATTATTTGAGTTTAGAGGTATTATTACACGTGTTTTCAAGCTCAGGACACTATTAATAAGACTGATAAATAATTTCCCATCAGTATTTAGGGACAATCAGCATAGATTTGTCCAGGGCAGGTCATAACCTACACATTTTAATTTTAGAGCGAATGAAGGTGATTGATGCACAGGATCCACAGTGACTTAGTTTAGTCAAACGATAGAAGATAGAGGATATAGAAACATAGAAAATAGGTGCAGGAGTAGGTCATTCAGCCCCTCGAGCCAGCACCGCCATTCGGTATGATCATGGCTGATCATCCAAAATCAGTACCCCGTTTCGGCCTTTTCCCCATATCCCTTGATTCCCTTAGCCCCAAGAGCTAAATCGAACTCTCTTGAAAACATCCAATGAATTGGCCTCCACTGCCTTCTGTGGCAGAGAATTCCACAGATTCACAACTATGGCTGACAAATGTTTTTCCTCATCTCAGTCCTAAATGGCCTACCCATTATTCTTAAACTGTGACCCCCTGGTTCTTGACTCCCCCAACATCGGGAACATTTTTCCTGCATCTACCCTGTCCTATCCTCTAAGAATTTTACAGTGCCCTCCATAATGTTTGGGACAAAGACCCATCATTTATTTATTTGCCTCTGTACTCCACAATTTGAGATTTGTAATAGAAAAAATCACATGTGGTTAAAGTGCACATTGTTAGATTTTATTAAAGGCCATTTTTATACATTTTGGTTTCACCATGTAGAAATTACAGCAGTGTTTATACATAGTCCCCCCATTTCAGGTCACCGTAATGTTTGGGACACAGCAATGTCATGTAAATGAAAGTAGTCATGTTTAGTATTTTGTTGCATATCCTTTGCATGCAATGACTGCTTGAAGTCTGCGATTCATGGACATCACCAGTTGCTGAGTGTCTTCTCTGGTGATGCTCTGCCAGGCCTGTATTGCAGCCATCTTTAGCTTATGCTTGTTTTGGGGGCTAGTTCCCTTCAGTTTTCACTTCAGCATATAAAAGGCATGCTCAATTGGGTGCAGATCGGGTGATTGACTTGGCCACTCATGAATTGACCATTTTTTAGCTTTGATAAACTCCTTTGTTGCTTTAGCAGTATGTTTGGGATCATTGGCTTGCTGTAGAATGAACCGCCGACCAATGAGTTTTGAGGCATTTGTTTGAACTTGAGCATATAGGATGTGTCTGTACACTTCAGAATTCATTATGCTACTACCATCAGCAGTTGTATCATCAATGAAAATAAGTGAGCCAGTACCTTCAGCAGCCATACAAACCCAGGCCATAACACCCCCACCGTCGTGTTTCACAGATGAGGTGGTAATCTTTGGATATTGGGCAGATCCTTCTCTCCTCCTTACTTTGCTCTTGGCATCACTCTGATATAAGTTAATCTTCATCTCATCTGTCCACAAGACCTTTTTCCAGAACTATGGTTGCTCTTTTTAGTACTTCTTGGCAAACTGTAACCTGGCCATCCTATTTTTGCGGCTAACCAGTAGTTTGCATCTTGCAGTGTCGCCTCTGTATTTCTGTTCATGAAGTCTTCTGCGGGCAGTGCCATTGACAAATCCACACCTGACTCCTGAAGAGTGTTTCTGATCTGTCGGACAGGTGTTTGGGGATTTTTCCTTATTATTGAGAGAATTCTGTCATCAGCTGTGGAGGTCTTCCTTGGCCTTCCAGTCTCTGTGCGATTAGTTAGCTCACCAGTGCTCTCTTTGTTTTTAATGATCCTAACAAATGATTTTGGTAAGCCTAAGGTTTGGCTGATGTCTCTATAACAGTTTTATTCTTGTTTCTCAGTCTCATAATGGCTTGTTTGACTTTCATTGGCACAACTTTGTTCCTCATGTTGATAAACAGCAAGAAAAGTTTCCAAAGGTGATGGAAAGACTGGACTGGGTGCTGAGAGCTCTCATACCTGCATTAAGGAGGCATTTAAACACACCTGTGCAATTACAAACGCCTGTGAAGCCATGTGTCCCAAACATTGTGGTTCCCTGAAATTGGGGGGGGGGGGGGGGGGGGGGGGACTGGGGACTATGTATAAACACAGCTGTAATTTCTACATGGTGAAACCAAAATGTATAAAAATACCGTTTAATAAAATCTGACAAAATAAAATACCGTTTAATACCAAATAAAATACCGTTTAATACCAAATAAAATACCGTTTAATAAAATTCTACCTTTCCCGGGAGTTCGGCTCAGTGATCGTCACAGCCGACTACATTCCACCGCATGCGGACACCGACTTGGCACTATCGGCCCTACACGATGTGCTATGTCGACATCAAAACAAGAACCCGGATGCGGCTATGGTGGTGGCTGGAGATTTTAATAAATCAAATCTCAAGAAGGTCATGCCGAACTTCTACCAACACATCATGTGTGCCACCAGGGGGGAGAGAACATTGGACCACTGCTATATGCTGTTCCGGAAGGGCTACAACGCCGTTTCACTCCCTTAGGAAAATCTGACCACACTGCCATTTTCCCGCTGCCGGAGTATAAACAGAGGATAGTTCGGGAAGCGGCAGTGACGAGGGACGTAAAGCGGTGGTCCGACCAGTCAGAGGCCATGCTGCAAGATGCACTGACGTCGACTGGAATATGTTCCAAGCAAGTTCCAGTGACGTCAGTGAGTTCGCGGAAGCAGTCACGGACTTCATCGCAACAATAGCCGACAACATCGTCCCCACGGTAAGGGTTAGCATCTTTCTGAATCAAAAACCCTGGGTGGACAGGTCCGTTCGTGTTGCCTTGAATGCTCGCACCGCTGCCTACAACTCGGGCCTGGCATCCGGAAATATGGACGTCTACAAGGTAGAGTCCTACCGACTGCGAAACGCGGTGAAGAATGCAAAAAGGAGGTACAGAGACAAGATGGATTCACAGATGGAGCAGCAGGACACCAGTAACAAACTACCGGAGCACCCCCCCCCCCCCCCCTCAACTGGAAGGGCCGGCACCTCCCTAGCTGATGACCTGAACTCCTATGCTCGTTTCGAGACGAGCAACATCACCCCAGGTCTGCCGACTAACGACAACACCGCCAACGTGCTGGCTGTCAAAGCTGAAGGGAGGTCCATCGCTGGGGATGTGCACACATTCTCGTTGTCCAAGCACGACGTGAGGAGGGCTCTGACGGATGAACACGAGGAAAGCTGTAGGCCCAGATGACATTTCGGGGCGAGTACTTAAGTCTTGTACTACGCAGCTAGCTCCGGTGCTCACTACAATATTCAAACTCTCCATGGCCAAGTACGTGGTCCCTGCCTACTTCAAAAGATCCGTCATTGTACCTGTACCTAAAAATACCTCCCCAGCTTGTCTGAATGACTACCGTCCGGTGGCCCTCACCTCGGTAGTCATGAAATGCTTTGAGAGGCTGGTCAAGAAACACATCTGCGCCTTCCTCCCTCGCAACATGGACCCGCTACAATTTGCATACCGTCCGAACAGATTCACGGACGATGCGGTCTCCCAGTTTCTGCACACCGCTCTCTCTCATCTTGACAGCCAGAAGGGGGGCTATGTGAGGATGCTGTTCATAGACTTCATTTCAGCCTTCAACACGATAGTCCCCACCAGACTTGCCGAGAAGCTGCTGGAATTGGGGCTCAACACCCCCCTGTGTGCCTGGGTCCTGGACTTTCTCAACGCCAGGCCCCAGGTAGTTAAGATGGAAGGAAATACATCGAAGTCCCTCACCCTGAGCACAGGATCCCCCCCAGGGTTGCATCCTCAGCCCCCTACTGTACTCCCTGTACACACATGACTGTGTGGCTAGGTTCAGCTCCAACTCTATAATCAAGTTTGCTGATGACACTGGTGGTGGGCCTGATCTCCGATAACGATGTGAAGGCCTACCGGGAGGAGGTGGCTGATCTGGCACTATGGTGTCGGGACAACAGCCTCCTCTTGAATATTTTAAAAAACAAGGAGCTGATCGTGGACTTTATGAGGGCACATCTTCCGAGGACGTACACCATTGAAGTGGGGATACTGTGGATAGGGTGAGCTGCTTTAAATACCTGGGAGTCCACATCTCAGAGGATCTGACATGGACATAACACGCTGCAGCACTGGTGAGTAAGGCAAGGCAGCGCCTTTCCCACCTCAGGCAATTGAGGAAATTCAGAGTATCTCTGAGGATCCTCCAGTGCTTCTACTCAGCGGCTGTGGAAAGCATCTTGTCCGGAAACATCACGATTTGGTTTTGGAACTGCTCTGCCCAAGACAAGAAGGTTCTGCAGAGAGTAGTGCGTTCGGCCGAACGCACTATGGGAATTTCACTCGCCCCCCCTGCAGGATCTATACATCAGAAGGTGCAACTCCAGAGCCAACAAGATCATGGAAGACCCCTTCCACCCCAGCTGCTACTGTCAGGCAAACGCCTCCGTTGCCATGCTGTGGAAACGGAGAGGATGAGGAGTTTCTTCCCAGAGGTCATTAGGACTGTAAACTCCTATCTCACCAGGGACTAACTTTACTGTACCATTTTACTGTTGTGTGGTGTATTTTTAAAATTGCTGTTTTTTTCTTTTTTTCCTCCCACAAATATGTAATATGTGATTATGTTCCTCCATTCTGTTCTGTAGTTTTATTTGCACATTCCGCAAGCATTGCCACTTTTCATTTCACTGCACATCTCGTATGTGTATGTGACGAATAAACTTGACTTAACTTGACAATGTGCACTTTAACCACATGTGATTTTTTTCCATTACAAATCTCAAATTGTGGAGTTGAGGCAAATAAATAAATGATGGGTCTTTGTCCCAAACATTATGGAGGGCACTGTGTATGTTTCTATAAGATCATCTCTCATTCTTCTAAATTCCAGCGAATACAAGCCCAGTCGACCCATTCTTTCATCATACGTCAGTCCCGCCATCCTGGAAATTAACCTGGCGAACCTACGCTGCACTCCCTCAATAGTAGTGGTGGAAAGGTATAATTCTAGATGAAGGTCTATGACCAGTGGCATTCTGCAGGGATCAAGTGCCGGGACCTCTGGTGTTGGTGATATATAAATTAATTAAATGAAAATGTACATGGGCTGGTTGGTAAGTTTGCAAAACACCAAAAATTTTGGTTTCAGACCATGAAGAAGGCCGTCAAAAGATGCAGCGGGTTATGGATCAGTTAAAGATATGGTGGAGAAATAACAGATGGAATTTTATCCAGGCAGATGTAAGGGGTGGTACTTTGGGAGGTTGAATGTAAAGGGAGAGTATACAGTTAATGGCAAGTCTTTTAAAAATCTTATGGTCCAAGTCCATAACTTCCTGAAAATACACAAGTAGATAGTGTGGTAAAGGCATATAGTATGCTTGCCTTTATAGGTCAGGGCATTGAGTACAAGTGTCAGCAAAACATATTGCAGTTTTATAATAGCTTTTGTTCAGTCACATCTGTAGTATTGTGCTGTAGTTCCCATCAACCCAGTGCAGGAAGGATATGGAGATTTTGTAGAGGGTGCAGAAGAGGTTTACAAGGACGCTGTCTGAATCAGAGGGCATTCGCTGTAAGGAGAGATGGACAAACTGGGATTCTTTTCTCCTGAACATTGAAGGCTGAGGGAAGACCTAATAGAATTTTATAAAATTGAGAGGCATAGTCAGAATCCTTTTCCTGTAGCTTTGTCCATGGGATAAAGTTTGAATGAGATGTGTCGGGCAAGTTTTGTTACACTAACTGCAGTAGGTAGTGGTAGCTGCAGATACAATAGTTGCATTTAAGTATTTTTTTGGATAGGCACATGGATATGGAGTACGTGAGGCAGAAGGATCAGTTTAAGGCATCACGTTAGGCACTGGCATTGTGTGCTGAAGGCCTGTTTCTGTGCTATACTGTTTGATATTTTTCATGCTGTTTCAACAGTAATTTAACCTAAGCCAATTAGTGATCTCTGTCAAGGATTTGGATGAAAATGTACCAGGTATGGATAGTCAATTTGCAGATATTGAAGTACATAGAAAGCGAAGATGATCAAGAATTACAGCTGGATTTTGATCAGCTGGTTAAATGTGCCAAGGAATGGCAAATGGAGTTTAATTCAGACAAGCGTGAGGTGTTGCATTTTGGAAATCAAACTAGGATAGAACTTTCACAGTGAATGGGCCCTGGGAAGTTATAGAACAGAGGTGACCCAGGATTACAAATATAGTCCCTGAAAGGGGTCACAGGTTGGCACGGTGGAGAAGACTTTGGCATGCTGGCCTTTATCTGTAAGGGCATTGAATATAGAAGTTGGGATATATTATGTTGCAGTTGTACAAGATGTCTGTGAAGCCACATTTGGGGTATTACATTCAGTTTTGGTTCTCTTATTATGGCAAAGATGCTAGAAGCCAGAGTGCAGAAAAGATATACCAGGACTCCAGGGACTGAGTGAGGGAGAGATTGGGCAAGCTAGGACTGTATTCCTTGGACTGTTTTTTTTTTAGAGGTGTATAACATAATGAGGGGCATAGATAGGGTGAATACACACACACTTCACCCAGGTTTGGGGAATCTAGAAATAGAGGGCATAGGTAAGAGGGGAAAGATTTAATAGAAATAAAAGTAGATAATTTTTTTGCACATGGAGGGTGGTCAATATGTGAAAGGAGTTGCTCTTGGAAATAGTTGAGGTGTGTACAATAACATTTAAGGGAGGTATACAAAAATGCTGGAGAAACTCAGCGGGTGCAGCAGCATCTATGGAGCGAAGGAAATAGGCAACGTTTCGGGCCGAACCCCTTCTTCAGACTGATAGGGGGTGGGGAGAAGAAAGGAAAAAAGGCGGAGGAGGAGCCCGAGGGCTGGGGGATGGGAGGAGACAACCATAGGGCTGATGAAGGGGAGGGGACAGCAAGGGTTAGCAGAATTGGGAGAATTCAATGTTCAAGCCCCCAGGATGTAGACTGCCCAAGCGGAATATGAGGTGCATTTCCTCCAATTTCAGGTGTTGCTCGCTGTGGCCATGGAGGAGACCCAGGACAGAGAGGTCAGATATGGAATGGGAGGGAGAGTTGAAGTGCTGAGCCACCGGGAGGGCAGGTTGGTTATTGCGGAGGTGTTCGGCGAAACGATCGCCAAGCCTCCGCTTCGTCTCACCGATGTAGATCAGCTGGCATTTAGAGCAGCGGATGCAATAGATGAGGTTGGAGGAGATACAGGTGAACCTCTGTCGCACCTGGAACGACTGCTTAGGTCCTTGAATGGAGTCGAGGGGGGAGGTGAAGGGACAAGTGTTGCATCTCTTGCAGTTGCAAGGGAAAGTACCAGGGGAGGGGGTGGTACGGGAGGGAAGGGAAGAATTGACAAGGGAGTTATGGAGGAAGCGGTCTTTGCGGAAGGCAGACATGGGGGAGATGGGAAGATGTGGCGAGTGGTGGGGTCACGTTGGAGGTGGCGAAACTGACGGAGGATCACTTGTTGTATGTGACGGCTGGTGGGGTGAAAGGTGAGGACTAGGGGGACTCTGCCCTTGTTGTGAGTGGGGGGGATGGGGAGAGAGCAGTGTTGCGGGGTATGGCAGAGACCCTGGTGCGAGCCTCATCTATGGTGGAGGAGGGGAATCCCCATTTCGGATGCCCTGGTGTGGAACGCCTCATCCTGGGAGCAGATGCGGCGTAGACGGAGGAATTGGGAGTGGGGGATGGAGTCCTTACAGGAAGCAGGGTGGGAAGAAGTGTAGTCCAGATAGCCATGGGAGCCGGTAGGTTTGTAGTGGATGTCAGTAAGAAGTCTTATCACCTGCGATGGAGATAGTGAGGTCAAGGAATGGTTGGGAAGTGTCGGAAATGGTCCAGGAGTATTTGAGTGCCGGTTTAGGGAGATTTAAGGGAGATTTGAACAGGTACATGAATAGAAAAGGTTTAGGGCGATATAGGTCAAAGACATGAAGATGTCAAGGCAGGTTGACACCTTTGTTGGCGCAGACAAGTTGGGCTGAGAAAGGCCTGTTTCCATGCTGTATAAATCCAGTGTGTGTTTGAAGTTTGTGGTGTGGTGAATTAGGGATAAATGAACAGCAACCAGTAAAATTTTATTGTGCTAGTTTTTATTAATTTTACAATGACCATATTTGTATTTGGTGAAATTATTTATATTGCGTACCAAAAAAATATGGGCTAAATTTTGGGTATTCAACATCATACTCATGTGCTTTTGCAATAACTTTTGTATTTAGGAAATATAACAAACTAAACAAATGAAACTAGTTTTAAAACGTGTAAACTTTTAAAAGTTTGTCAAGAATATAAATTAATTATCCAACAACACATCTGAAGGAGAAAGATAAAAACAATTTTGGGTGTGAACCCTGGGTGGACTTGAGATACACAGTCTGTATGAATGAGATAGTTTAGCTATTGTGAATAAGCAAATAATTATGTTTTTCCTATGGGTGGGAGACAGGGTGAGGGACAGATAGGACCACAGGATTATCTTGAAGAACAGGGCTCAGAACATTGATCTAAGATAAATAATGTATCATGCTCTGCATTGATACCTACAGTTATACTGATGTGTTCTGATGAAACCTTATTATGGAATATCACATTATAAATATATTGTGTCAATGGGAAAACGGAATTAGGAGCTAGAATTTCAAACTTGCAATAACATAAGTTATTTTTCCTTGCAGGATTAAAAAAAAGTTTTTTAATAGCTATGTTTATATTTGTTACTGCAAGCTAAAAAAATTACATTGTTTAATGGAGTATCATTGTAAAAGCTTCAATAGAAGCGATTGGTTGTTAATTTCAATGGCCAGCTGCAGTGAAACAAAGCCCTGTCCCACGGTGCGAGTTCATTCCAAGAGCTCTCCCGAATTTGCCCTGATTCGATCTCGGAGATTTGCGGTAATGTCCACTCGTCGGTACTCGGGGCTCTCGTGGACATATTTCAAAGTGTTGAAAAATCTTCACGAGTCTTCCCATGCTTAGCTGCCGTTAGCGAGTCTTCCCGAGTAACTGCCGTTAGCGTTACGAGCCGCTAAGACGTCCCCGAGCGCCGACGTACCCGCTACGTTCATTCTCCGTGCTTACCACGAGTTTGAATTTTTTAAAACTCGGGAGAGCTCTTGGAATGAACTCGTATTGTGGGACAGGGCTTTGACAGTTTTTAAGAGTCAATGGCGTCTGATCACTGCAGGGAGTTTATATGGAAATACTTTTTTCCCTTTAGTAGAGTATTTATTCTAGAAATAATTTGTTTGTGCATAAACTGTTCATTATAGTTTAAATAATCATGCTTATGACAAAAGTGAATCAAATTCAAGGTTACACCTCATCTTTTCTTTCAGAAATTCGGAGTTTAAATTTTTCTAAGAATTTTATTTTTTCTCACAAGACTTTACGCACAGCAGTTGAGATTTTGAATGTACATTTACCACATATGTACAAATACAAGGTACTTGTCCACATTTTCTTTATACAACCATCATTGTTTAAAACATCTCGGTAATTAAAGCAGCAAATCCTCAAAAACATATATATTCAAAAGCAACAAATCACAAATATCACAATCAAACAGTTTCAAGCAGATTCAAGATTCCTTTTTTCCCATCTCCCCCCAATCCAACACCACAAAAATATCACTGATACAATAATTCAAATTATTTATTTTTGGCTCTAATTTCAAGCTGAATAAATGGGAATTATCAATTTGGTCTTGCTAAATGAGCAAGAATGTTTATTGACAATATCAATGAAGCACTTATTCTGTTTTGCAAATCCATTGCAATTAAAGAACGATTGAGTTGTGATATTTGTGTTTTTATAAATGTACCAAAATGACTTTTTGTATAAACTCTCCCTCCTTCCCCCTTACTAAGATATGCAAATATGGCACACCAAAAGAAAAACAAAATAAAATGTTGAAAATTTAATGTTTTCCATGGAATAAAATGCATATTTACCTGAACTATGCTATTACATTAATTGCGCCTAAATAATTTTACAGTTAAGGTGCTACCTTATCTATTTCATTTGAACAATGATTAGTCAAGTTGATTTACACAAGGCATTAGGTCAATCAAAAATTAAAATACACAAAATTTATGCTTAATATCACAAGTATTTTAAACACAGAACACATTCTAATTAAAATCATTTAAACTCGGTAAGATCAGGGACCCCTGTGTGACAACATTTCATGGAACATAAAATCATACTATTCTTTCAAGAACAAGCATAAAACATTTACTAGGCTGCCTTAACTGAGGGAGAATTGAGGAGGATTTGCACAAAGGTGACAGTTTATTATCAAACTGAAATACAATTAATCATTTTTTCAGCATCCTTTCAGATTCCTTCTGATTGCATCTTTTTCTGTGGAGATCTTCCCTGAGTTGAATTTGCTGAGACTTTACTACCGAGACCTGAAAGTAAATTTACTTTTAATAGAAATATGATAATGCACACAAAAATTGCAAGAAATCCTATCCTAAGGAAAATCCAGTAGTGGTGCTGAATGAAGAATGGGTACATTGTCACCAGAGTACAACCTATGTACATGGCCAAGGTAGGTGTGGAAGGATGTAGGTTACAAACTTTTAAAATAAAAATTGTGAAATATAAATGTGGGCATTTCAGCTGAGTGAAAGAAAATCACAACTCAAACTGCAGTTACAGCTGTCCAGTCAGGCTGGCAAACCAGAGCCAGAGTTACACTCTCAAAAATATACATCCAGTAATAATGGGTGTTTTTAACAAAACTCAGTAGTACACTCTTTCTGCCTTCTGATGTCAGTTGTTTTGCCATATTAATACAGTCAAAGGTCTCGTTATCAATTCTCTTAAAGTACATTATGTGAACATAACAATAACTTACGTAACATAGCATCTTTAATGCACACACGCACACAATAAACATACAAGGTGAAGTGAAACAGAAACAAAATCCTGGAAACACAAAAGGTCAGGCAATATCCAAAGTTAATATTTCAGGTTGAAAACTTTTTAAATATAAGAGCTGGTAAAGGGGAAAAAAAATAAATGCAGAGAAATCAGAAAGAAGGAAGGGCAGGGCAATAGGAATATTTGTGAGGCCAGCTCAAATGTATTTATAGGGCAGTTAAATAATGTTTATGCTTCTTTGTTTGTCTTATGTTTTGATAATTACTGGGCTGTAAGACATGACCATTAACTGAAAAGAGGGGACCACAGTCAAGTAGCATAATGATTGATTTGGTGGACTTTCATTCGAAAGCTTGGACAATTACTGTGGAAACACAAGTTTGAATCTCACCATGGAAGCTGCTAAGAAATAAATCTGGAACAAAAGTTAATGGATCATAAAAGAAAACATAGTTTCCAAGTATTCTTCAGGTAAGAGTCAACCACTTGGGTGGATTTCTGACCAGACATGGTGGTTGACTTTTAAATTCTCTCTTATATGCCCTTGCAAGCCACATGATTGAAGGGGCAATGATGGATGGTTTTGGACGTGCCGTCCACATCCTGAGAAGAATGTTAGTTATTGTAGGTGATTAAAAGGGAAGTTTATTAGTTTAGTGGGAATAGTGTCTTGGGAATAGGAGATAGAATTCATGTATGGGACATACATGCAACCTAGGAAATGAAGGAAGCTGCAAGCTTACGTCCATGGTAGAGAACATCTTGTGAGAAGGCCTGGTTTGTTGAGAAATAGGAAGGCTAGAGTACTGTCAGATTCAAGAGGTTTATTTCCCACTCTTGTACTTCTTTTCTTATTTGCATTTTCTATGTAACTAACATTATAAAGCTATACTCTTGTACATTCTGCACTCTTGTATTTTTCTCTTATTGCAAACAGTATATCAGGTGTGTTTTTATCAACATGCTGTGCACAAGGCATCACTATTGTATTCAATTTTTAGCAGTAAACTGTAACATCATTAAGTTAACTTAATATACCTATTGCATCTACATATTCACCTTTCACAAATCTGGAACTAGGATACCCAAATCTTTCTGTATATCAGAGCTCTACAATATCTCACTGTTTAGATAAAGTGCTTTATTATTTTTCCTTCCATAATGGACAATTTCACATTTTCTCACATTATACTCTTTGGACAACATATTGAAATGATAGAAGCAGGAATTGCTAAAGAAACCCTACAGCTTACAATGGCCCGTTTCCTTTATCATCGTTACTTTTTTGCATTTATTTCATACATTGTTCTTTATCTCTCCACATCACCATCTACATCTCTCGTTTCCCTTATCCCTAACCAGTCTGAAGAAGGGTTTCGACCCGAAACGGCACCCATTCCTTCTCTCCAGAGATGTTGCCTGTCCCGCTGAGTTACTCCAGCTTTTTGTGTCTATCTTTGCTAAAGAAAATGTTTGTCAATGAAAAACAGCCACCAATTAATTACACACCCCCAACCAATGATCATCGTGGAGCATTGGGCAATTTTGGAACAGTAAATGGCAACGCTGATTATACTGGGTACCATACTATGTATTTAACTATGCAGAGCATGTCAATTTTTTAAGATTGATATAATGCTATTACATATTTTGTTGCACTTTATTTAGTAACAAAAAAAAATGTCCTAACCTGATAGGGAATTTCCCCGCTGTCTTTTCTTCTTCTGCAATGAGGTTACAAAAACACAAGTTAATGGACAGTCATATTTTCTTTCTAAGCTTCACCACTCAAAGGACAAAGGACATTTATTGTCACATACACCAATTGGTGCAGTGAAATTAGAGTTCCATGCAACACACATATAAGATAAATACAACACTTTAGAATTTAACATAAAACATAAAAAACATCCCCCAACAGCAGAATCAACGTTTCCCACTGTGAGGGAAGGCACCAAAGTTCAGTCCTCTTCCTCAGTTCACCCGTCGTCGGGGACTATTTGAGGCCTCTGCAGTCGGCGCTAGGGGCCCGATGTTTCAGGCCCTCGAACGGAAGAACACTCAGCGGCCCAGAGCCTCCGAACCGGCCACTTCCTACCGGAGACCGCGGCTTCCAAAGTCCATAGGACGAGCTGGGCGGAGATTCAACGCTGGCGACATCGACGAGAGATCCCAGGGCTCCTCAATGTTAAAGTCAGCGCCGCCCGCAGCTGGAAATTCAGCGCCGCCCGCGGCTGGAAGCTCCGCAGACCACAGCTCCACAGTGTCAAAGTCGGCAGTCCCAGCACTCCTGAGCTCCAACATGGCAACCCCGGTAAGGCATCACTCGCTCTGCGATGGAATCCAGTGCTGCGCCGCCGCTGCTGAAGCTAAGGCTCTGGCCGGTCTCCGGCAGGAAAGGCCGTGCCAATCCAGGTGGTAGGCGAGGGGGGCGAAGATGCGGCTCGGAGAATAGTCGCATCCTCGACCAGGAAGTGTCCAAGAAAACAGTTTCCCCCTCCCCCCACATAAAAAAAGACTAAAACACCTCCAAAACAAACTTTAAAACACTAGAAAATTACAAAAAACAATAACAAAATAACACTCCTTCCTTAAGTTGGTATTTTGAACACAAAATTGTTTGGTATTAAATGACAACTTAATTTTTCTATAGTTAATCCATTACCCAGCATTAGTTCTGTCCCTTACCACATTTCCTTTGATCTCATTCCCAATGTTGGATGTTGAGGAGGATGCCCATGCAGCAATTTCAGCACTTTTTTCTCCTACAGCAAAGCAGAACAAACAATTCATCAGTCAAATACAAGGACAATAGTTCTAGGAAATGGCATAGTTAAAAGCAAGTCATGAATGGAAGTTTTCCCCATTAATCAATTACCACAAGACCAAAGATAAATTACTCTAAATAGGTTGTAAAACCATTTCAAAAAAGCCGAGTGGCAATGCTACCAATACCATTGAGGCAGCGTCATTTACTCTAGAAATACAGTGACCCACCTTGAAGCGAATTACCACAGTGCTATAAATAGTCACATGCATCGGCAGAAGAAACTCCAATGAGAAGTTTTCTAACATTCGGTCAACTTAGTAGCTAAGCCTTCCATTATGAATAACTTAATTCATCACCATTAGATAGGAAAAGTTGAGATGTAATCTATAACTTTAGAAATTAATATGAAAGTGTAGTTAGTCTTATACTGCATTCCTACGGAATCTCATTAGTGCAGCAGTATTGTGGTTATCTTGCTGAACTAGCAATCAGTGGAATCACTAATAATGAGATAGGCATTCAAATTTCTCATAACTGCCAGGGAATCTGTATTGTTAATTAAATAAATATGGATTAAATCACTACAGCATCGGTGAAAGTGACCCTGAAACTACCAAGTTATTGCAAAATAAAGGAATTTAATTCATTAATACTTTGAGAAAGGAAATCTGCCATATATATAGCATTCAGCCATTTTTCATGCTTTCCATGCAGCAGCCCTAATGTCTTCCAAAAGTTAAACCGGGCAGGACTTACAAAGTAAATGGTAGGGCTCCAAAGAATATTGTTGAAAAGGGATACTTTGGGTTGCAGGTACAGTGCCCTCCATAATGTTTGGGTCAAAGACCCATCATTTATTTATTTGCCTCTGTACTCCACAATTTGAGATTTGTAATAGAAAAAAATCACATGTAGTTAAAGTGCACATTGTCAGAATTTATTAAAGGCCATTTTTATATATTTTGGTTTCGCCATGTAGAAATTACAGCTGTGTTTATCCCTAGTCCCCCCATTTCAGGGCACCATAATGTTTGGGACACATGGCTTCACAGGCGTTTGCAATTGATCAGGTGTGTTTAATTGCCTCCTTAATGCAGGTATATAGAGAGCTCTCAGCACCTAGTCTTTCCACCAGTTTTTCCATCACCTTTGGAAACTTTTATTGCTGTTCATCAACATGAGGACCAAAGTTGTGCCAATGAAAGTCAAATAAGCCATTTTGAGACTGAGAAACAAGAATAAAACTGTTAGAGACATCAGCCAAACCTTAGGCTGACCAAAATCAACTGTTTGGAACATCATTAAGAAGAAAGAGAGGACTGGTGAGCTTACTAATCGCAAAGGGACTGGCAGGCCAAGAAAGACCTCCACAGCTGATGACAGAAGAATTCTCTCTATAATAAAGAAATCCCCCCAAACACCTGTCTGACAGATCAGAAAGTCAGGAATGGATTTGTCAATGACCACTGTCCACAGAAGACTTCATCAACAGAAATACAGAGGCTACACTGCAAGATGCAAACCACTGGTTAGCCACAAAATAGGATGGCCAGGTTACAGTTTGCCAAGAAGTACTTAAAAGAGCAACCACAGTTCTGGTAAAATGTCTTGTGGACAGATGAGACAAAAATTAACATATCAGTGATTGCAAGAGCAAAGTATGGAGGAGAGGAGGAACTGCCTAAGATCCAAACCATACCACCTCATCTGTGAAACACGGTGGTGAGGGTGTTATGGCCTGGGCATGTCTGGCTGCTGAAGGTACTGGCTCACTTATCTTAATTGATGATATAACTGCTGATGGTAGTAGCATAATGAATTCTGAAGTGTATAGAAACATCCTATCTGTTCAAGTTCAAACAAATGCCTCAAAACTCATTGGCCGGCGGCTCATTCTACAGCAAAACAATGATCCCAAACATACTACTAAAGCAACAAAGGAGTTTTTCAAAGCTAAAAAATGGTAAATTCTTGAGTGGCCAAGTCAATCACCTGATCTGAACCCAATTGAGCATGCGTTTTATATGTTGAAGGGAAAACTGAAGGGGACTTGTCCCCAAAACAAACATAAGCTAAAGGTAGACAAAAAATGCTGGAGAAACTCAGCGGGTGAGGCAGCATCTATGGAGAGAAGGAATTGGCGACATTTTGGGTCGAGACCCTTCTTCAGACTTAAACTAAAGATGGCTGCAATACAGGCCTGGCAGAGCATCACCAGAGAAGACATCCAGCAACTGGTGATGTCCATGAATCGCAGACTTCAAACAGTCATTGCATGCAAAGGATATGCAACAAAATACTAAACATGACTACTTTCATTTACATGACATTGCTGTGTCCCAAACTTTATGATGCCTGAAATGGGGGGGATTTATAAACACTGCTGTAATTTCTACATGGTGACACCAAAATGTATAAAAATGGCCTTTATTAAAATCTGACAATGTGTACTTTAACCACATGTGAATTTTTCTATTACAAATCTCAAATTGTGGAGCACAGAGGCAAATAAATAAACGACGGGTCTTTGTCTCAAACATTATGGAGGGCACTGTATATAGTTCCCTGAATGTGGTGACAATGGTAGACAGAGTGGTGAAGAAAGCATTTCTACACTTTGCTTCATCGGTCACGGCACTGAAAACAGGTGTTGGGATGTTATGTTGCAACTGTACAAATCGTCTGTGAAACCACATTTGGAAGTATTGTAGGTAGTTCTAGTCATACACATACATACATACATATATACACACATATATACACATACATATACACATATATACACACATACATACATATATAGATACACACACACATATACGCACACATTTATATACACACATATATATACATACATATATACACACATATATATATATATATACATATATATTCACATATACATACACATATACATATATACATGTATATATACACACATACACGTATATACATATATGCACACATATATATATTCATACATATATACACATATATCCATATATATACACATATATATGCATATGTACACACACATATATATATATATATATACATGCATGTATACATATACACATATGCATTCACACATATATACACAATATATACACACATATACATATACACATATGTGTATATATATATACGCACACATATATATACACATATATCTACATATATATACACATATCTCTTACTAAAAGTCTGATCTTGACCACTTCCTGTTCTGTATATTGCTTTTAGAAAAAACACTGCCACTTACGGCTGTGATTTTTGGTCATCTTTGAGTAAGATGGGACAAGGACAAGAGGATTTTTCCCATCGATGAAAAATACAAGAGTTATTAGTGTTTAAAAAATGTTGGGATTCTCTCTCCTGAAGGCCACGCCCCTTCCGGAGGGACTATAAAACCCGGAAGTGTTGAGTGCTCAGTCAGTCTCTGCAAGATGGGGGAGAGAGAGGGTCACGTCTCTCAGTCTGAGCTGTGAATAACACTGGACACATGTCTACTAAACTGTGAGTGGTTTTACTGACCTGTCAGTGCCCTTAATGTGGTTTGAAAATATAGTTTGGAAATGCTAAAGCTGTGTTGCCTTTGGTTTGGAAATGCTAAAGCTGTGTTGCCTTTGGTTTGGAAATGCTAAAGCTGTGTTGCCTATGTTGGAAATGCTAAAGCTGTGTTGCCTTCGGTTTGGAAATGCTAAAGCTGTGTTACCTAATTAAAGTTGCCATGCCTAATTAAAGTTGCATTGCCTAATTAAAGTTGCCTTGCCTAATTAAAGTTGCCTTGCCTAATTAAAGTTGCCTTGCCTAATTAAAGTTGCCTTGCCTTCTATATAATTAAAAGTCTAATCTTGACCACTTCCTGTTTGCGCTTTATATTGATTTTAGAAAAAACGCATCCACGTACGGCTGTGATTTTTGGCCATCTTACTCAGAGTCCCCTTCTGCTCATCAGGTACCGAGGATTTTTCCCATCGATGAAAAATAAAAGATTTATTAGTGTATAAGAAATGTTGAGATTCTCTCTCCTGGCAATCATGCCATGAAGGCCACGCCCCTTCTGGTGGGAGGGGGGAGGGACTATAAAACCCAGAAGTGTGGGCGTGGCTCAGTCTCTGCAAGATGGAGGAAGGAGAGGTCACAACTCGCTGTCTTTTGTGGCCTTGAACCCTGCTTGAAATGGTATGAAACTGCACTTGAATTTGGTGGCCTTGCACCCTGCTTGAAATGGAATTTCAAGGAATAGTCGTGAGTCAACTGCCAGCCCACCAGCCGCGAGTGAGTGAGCTGCCAGCACAACAGGCTTGAATGACTGAGCCGCCAGCCCAAGAATCCATTCTGCCTACAATGTCCATACTAGCCCTCTGGAAACCAGTCCCTTCAGCCCACAACACCCATACTAACGCACCAGAAAGCCCCCCCCCCCCCCCCCCCACTGGCCACCAATATGGGAATTGGTGGAGAGGTGGAATATTGCGTTGGGGGACCAGCCCACCCATGTGATGCTGGGACCCAACGGGTCCCACTTAGTCTAGTATATATATATATATGTATGTGTGTATGTATGTATATATATATGTATGTATGTATGTATGTATGTATATATATATATATATATATATATATATATGTATGTGTGTGTATATATATATATATATATATATATATATGTGTGTATATATGTGTGTGTATATATATATATATATATATATATATACACACACATATATATATGTGTGTGTGTATATACATGTATATATATATATATATATACATATATATGCACACACACGCGCATATATTATATATATATATATATTATATATATATATATATATATATATACCCTGGCAACGGGAAAGAAGTGGACGGCTAAGAATGCAACACAGCAGGCAAAATCTGCTCTCCAACAAGACGACATGTTAGGGCAAATCCAACACGGAAGAAGTGGCTTGAGGCTTGGCGGAAAGCGATCTTGCTGGAACGAGGCATCATCACTGGAGCGCCGGAAGTTGGTCGCGGCCGAAGTCCGCCGACAGGAGTTGAGTAGGTGTGCCAAGGCTGTGTCGCAAGCTAAACGGGGCCAGTGGATGAGATGGGAGAGTGGAAAAGAGGAAGATCAGCTGGAAGGACATGTGGGAGATGGAGGCGAGCAGGATAAGTTTCCTCATTCAGGCAACCTATGATGTCCTTCCTAGCCCAAAAAATCTCAACCAATGGTTGGGCGAAGATCCATCATGCCCCCTGTGTTCAATACCAGCCACACTTAGGCACATCCTCACTGGGTGTAAAGTAAGCCTCTCCCAAGGACGGTACACCTGGAGACATAATAAAGGCTCAAATGCCTGGCAGCGATTCTGGAAAGCAGGAGAACTACCAACAATGCCCTGCCACCCAGAACAACCAACCCAGTTAAGCCAATTGCTTTGTTCCAGAGGGGGAACAAAGGCAATGGAAAATTCCACCAAGGACCAGGTTTGGACAGCTGGAGGCAGCCCGGGATTGGCAGATGCTGGTGGATGTGGACCAACGGCTTACAGTTCCATCAGAGATAGCCATCACCAACTTGAGGCCTGATCTTGTGCTCTGGTCGAACTCTCAGCGCATGGTGTATTTTGTGGAGCTCACAGTCTCTTGGGAGGATGCTGTGCAGGAAGCCTTCGAAAGAAAGAAACTGCGATATACAGAGCTTGCAGCGGAGGCAGAACAGCGGGGCTGGAGAGCTAAGATCTGCCCGGTAGAAGTTGGATGTTGAGGATTCGTGGCAACATCAACCGTAAGACTGATGAAGGACCTGGGGATCAGCGGACAAGTCCTACGCCAGGCCATCAAAGAAACATCACGGGTGGCAGAGCGGAGTAGTCAGTGGCTCTGGCTGAAGAGGAAAGACCCCATTTGGTCTCCCAAATAACCGACTAGACAGATGCAGAGGGGGGTGGGTCTGGGACGCCAGAATGCACCGCTGAGTCTACTGGAGACGTCGTGGGTTCAATCAGCGAAACGTCAATGAAAGTAGGTGCCCACTTGATAACCCCAATGACGTGTCTGCCTAGCCTTTCACAACATCGGAGGAGCATAGGTGAGTGCAGAAGGCTCCCACCACCATCGGGAGTACGTTGATATTTGGCACTTTGGACTTTTAACATCTTGTCCTGTGTATTTGTAAACATATATACATATATATACACACACACACATATATATACACACATATATATACACACATGCTTATATACATACATACATGCATATACATACATGCATATACACATACATGCATATACATGCATATACATACATGCATATACACATACACATACATGCATATACACATACATGCATATACACACACATGCATATACACATACACATATACACACATACATATATACACATACATATATATATACATATATAGATATACATACACATTTTATGCACACATATATCCATATATATAGATATCTATATATATACACATACATATATATATAGATATCTATATATAACCATAACCATATAACCATAACAGCACGGAAACAGGCCATCTCGGCCCTTCAAGTCCGTGCCGAACATTTAAAAATTTTTTTTTTTTTTTTTTTTTTTAAATTAAAAATAAATACTTCCTCCTAGTCCCATCTACCTGCACTCAGACCATAACCCTCCATTCCTTTCCCGTCCATATACCCATCCAATCTATTTTTAAAGGATAACATCGAACCTGCCTCCACCACTTCCACTGGAAGCTCATTCCACACAGCTACCACTCTCTGAGTAAAGAAGTTCCTCCTAATGTTCCCCCTAAACTTCTGTCCCTTAATTCTCAAGTCATGTCCCCTTGTTTGAATCTTCCCTACTCTCAATGGGAAAAGCTTATCCACGTCCACTCTGTCTAACCCGCTCATAATTTTAAAGACCTCTATCAAGTCCCCTCTTAACCTTCTGCGCTCCAAAGAATAAAGACCTAACTTGTTCAACCTTTCTCTGTAACTTAGTTGCTGAAACCCAGGCAACATTCTAGTAAATCTCCTCTGTACTCTCTCTATTTTGTTGACATCCTTCCTATAATTAGGCGACCAAAATTGTACTCCATACTCCAGAATTGGCCTCACCAATGCCTTGTACAATTTTAACATTACATCCCAACTTCTATATTCAATGCTCTGATTTATAAAGGCCAGCACACCAAAAGCTTTCTTTACCACCCTATCTACATGAGATTCCACCTTCAGGGAACTATGCACAGTTATTCCTAGATCCCTCTGTTCAACTGCATTCCTCAATTCGCTACCATTTACTGTGTACGTCCTATTTTGATTTGTCCTGCCGAGATGTAGCACCTCACATTTGTCAGCATTAAACTCCATCTGCCATCTTTCAGCCCACTCTTCCAAATGGCCTAAGTCTCTCTGTAGACTTTGAAAATCTACTTCATTATCCACACCACCACCTATCTTAGTATCATCTGCATACTTACTAATCCAATTTTCCACACCTTCATCCAGATCATTGATGTACATGACAAACAACAGTGGACCCAACACAGACCCCTGAGGCACCCCACTCGTCACCGGCCTCCAACCTGACAAACAGCCATCCACCATTACTCTCTGGCATCTCCCATTCAGCCACTGTTGAATCCATCTTGCTACTCCACCATTAATACCCAACAATTGAATCTTCTTAACCAATGTATGTATATCTATATATACATATATATAGATATACATACACATATATACACATAAATATACATATACATACATATACCCGCACATACTCGCGTGCACATACACACACATACATATACACATACATACATGTACACATACACATACACGCATACATACATACACATACGTACATATACATACGTACATATACACAAACACAAACACGTATATACATACATATACACATATACACACACACATATATATATATATTTGAGGGTTTGATTGATAGATAGAAAACATTCAAGTGTATGGGCCAAGCGCAGACAATTGGTATTAGCTCAGATCGATGTCTTGGTTGGCATGGACAAGCTGGGTCAAAGGGCATGTTTCTGTGTTATAGAACTCTATAACTCATCTCCTGACTCAAAATAGTTCCACAGTCCGAATCCTATAAACCAGGAATGTAATTGAAAACTAGCCTAGACGAAAACAGCTCCATCAATATCCATCAGCCCCCATTAATTCTTTCTTTCCACCATTAACGCATGGCTGATGTGTACACCATCTACAAGATGAACTTTACTAATGGCTTCTTCCACATCATCTCACAAACCAGTGTACCCCCCACCAAGGACAAGAGGAACAGGAGGAACCGAGTTCCCTTCTTAAATCATATATCATTCAGGCGAGTAAATAACCATGACTTGGGTCAAAATCCTGGAACTTATCATCTAACAGACGAGTTAGTACCGAGAGAAAGTACCGTTAGTGTGTTAACATGCTGGTCAATTAGCCCTTATTACACAACTGCAATGCAAAGAAAGCAATTTGAATCAACCAATATCAAATAATAACAGCTAAAAATCAACCTGAATATCACATTGCACCTTTGTATCGAGGACATTCTTTTTTGATGTGGCCTTCCTTCCCGCAGATAAAACAACGTTTATCTCTCTCGTCTTGCTTCTTCCTTTGTTCAGGATACTGCCTGGGAGTTCTGTCCCTGAGCATTTCATTTGCTGCTCTATCATCCTTCGACTTCCTCGGTGTTCGAACCTCTGAATACGGCTCTCCTTCTAGTACCGAAGCATCTTTTAAACCTTGCCGTTGCGGCTTCAGCACTTCCTTTTTTGGAGAATCTATCTCGATAATCCTTCTTCCCTTTTCCAAGTATTTTTCATATTTGCCATCAAGTAATAAATAAGTTTGAAAATCATCGATATTATGTCGCTGCCTTGCTTTGCTGCTAATATTAAAAAACATAAGGAAACAATTATTTTTGGCAATTGAATCCTTTACAGAATCGGTGGTAAGCCAGTCTTTTACCTTTGAGCAATGCAAAGATTAACAACTACTAACAGAAACCAGATTATAAGGGGTTTTAGTAAAAAGCAAAACAGTTCCTACTGATGAAAGGAAGAGACACAAAATGTCTGACGAAGGGTCTCGACCCGAAACATCACCCATTCCTTCTCTCCAGAGATGGTGCCTGTCCAGCTGAGTTACTCCAGCTTTTTGTGTCTGTTATTGGTTTAAACCAGCATCTACAGTTCCTTCCTACACATTCCTACTGCTGAAAAGGTCAGTAACCAGAGAATAACACATTTAGCTAACAGCAAATGAATGAGCTAAGAGAGAAGATTTGTTTCCCCCTAAAACAAATATTTGAAATTGTGGTGGATGCACACAGAAAAAACATTTAAAAATGAATACTCAAAAGAAGAAATTTGCAGAGCTGCAGTACAAAAAAATGGAAATGGTTCAAAAATGTTCATTCAAATTTTATTTTCCTCACTTCTCTACTCTCTCTTTCATTATTAATACTGTACCTATTGGCGAGACATTCAGATTTTCTAACTTGCACTTGTAACGCTCACTGAGTGCAAAATCACTGGTTGGGCTGCAGCTTAAATAAGGCTCAGTTTTGTATCTGATTTTTAAAGGATGTCACAGATATGGAATATATCTAAACAATATCTAGGTGGTACAGCTAGTAGAGTTGCAGCTCTAGCATCCTGGGTTCAATCCTGACCACCGATGTTATGAGTGTGGAGTTTGCAATTTCTTCCTGTGATAGCAAGGAGTTCCTCCCATGGACTAAAGACGTGCAGGTCAATAGGTTAACTGACCACTTTAAATTGTCCCTGGCATGAAGGCGAACAGGAGTATTTAGAGGATGTTGATAAATAACAATTTAAGCCTCCTCAAAACAATAGAGGTCATGAATCTTGTACTTGTCCACATGTGGGGAATGAATTTTTAAAAATTAGTTTCAATCAGTTTCTCTTTGTTGTTGTTGATGGGAATGTGAGATAAAGTAAAATTAGTGGATTCATGTAAATTGCTTCTTGATGGTCAGCAGAGTCGGTACTGGGCCTATTTCTATGCCATTATTTCTGTGGTATTATGGAGGATGCTTGGAACAGGACTTTTATGTTTCCTATACTAGAAGTTGAGGCCTGGATTAATCCAGCAAACACAAATTCAAGTTCGTCATGGTAAATTTGAATTCAGTTAAAAAGTTATTCTGGAAAGAATAAGCAGGCATCAATGAAATATTTTTGATTTTGAAAAAAACTTTTTGGATTTGAGTGAAAAAAACATATCTCTGCAACATTCAATATTCACTTCCAATTCATCAATAATGTATTTAACTTAATTGTCCAGAACGGAGGCCTAACAAATCATTTCCATTCATTACAACACAACTTGTTCAAGTAAATATCCATTTATGCCTACTCAGAACAATCAGAGGTCATGAAACTTGTACTTGTCCACATGTGGATAATGAAATTTTAAAAATTAGTTTCAATCACTTTCTCTTTGTTGTTGCTAACTGAAATGTTTGCAAATAATCACCATAAAAAGTGAAGAGAAACATTAAATATCTTTAAACAGAAAAATGTTTTATATATATTAATTCTTCTAAAAAATAGTAGCAGAAGCTCGATATGTTGACAAGTATCATATATTTTCCCTAAAATGAAAAGAAATCGATATTTCAGTGGACAGGACCAACTTCAGTAGCATGATGGGCCAAAGGGTCATTTTTCTGACAAATCATTGATTTGTATAGGCAGCCACTAATTGTAACATATATTTAAAAATAGTTAATAAAACAAGGATCGGGATTCTGAAAAAAACTCTACTGCAAATTGGCACATTTATCAACTCCACGGAAAGCAACACAAATTATTTATCTCTTACCCTCTCCGCATTGGACAATCTTTCATAAAATGTCCGATTTTACCACAAATTCTACAGCATCTGTCATTTGGAGCTCCCTTGCCCTCAGTCAGAATTTCTGGATCAAAGAAATACTCCTTCAATTAAAAGAAAATAAGTGAGTTACTCATACTAACAATCACATCATCTGCAAAATTGGCAGTATTTTTAAGAAATAGTATTTTTGGTGAAAAAGAAAATGAAACTCCTTATAAATTGAACTGAACTGAAAATGTCAAATTCTTTCCTGAATATCAGATAGGCTCTTCGGTGTTAAAAAAAATCCCAATTTTTCATAATGTTAAGATCTGTCGAAAACTTGAATATACCTCTAATATTTGAGAACACTTCTAACTCTTCACCAGGAAAGGATACAATAGACAATAGGTGCAGGAGTAGGCCATTCGGCCCTTCGAGCCAGCTATCTAGCCATTTAGAACGGAGACGAGGAAACACTTTTTCTCACAGAGAGTTGTGAGTCTGTGGAATTCTCTGCCTACTTTCAAGAGAGAGCTAGATAGGGCTCTTAAAGATAGCGGAGTCAGGGGATATGGGGAGAAGGCAGGATCGGGGTACTGATTGGGGATGATCAGCCATGATCACACTGAATGGCTCAAAGGACTGAATGGCCTACTCCTGCACCTATTGTCTATAGTCTAGCTCTCTCTTGAAAGTATCCAGAGAACTGGCCTCCACCACCCTCTGAGGCAGAGAATTCCACAGACTCACAACTCTCTGTGAGAAAATTCTGGACTCCCCCAACATCGGGAACATGTTTCCTGCCTCTAGCGTGTCCAAACCCTTAATTATCTTATATGTTTCAATAAGATTCCCTCTCATCCTTCTAAACTCCAGAGTATACAAGCCCAGTCGCTCCATTCTCTCAGCATATGACAGTCCTGCCATCCCGGGAATTAACCTTATAAACCTACGCTGCACGCCCTCAATAGCAAGAATGTCCTTCCTCAAATTAGGGGACCAAAACTGCACACAATACTCCAGGTGTGGTTTCACTAGGGCCCTATACAACTGCAGGACCTCTTTGCTCCTATACTCAACTCCTCTTGTCATAAAGACCAACATGCCATTCACTTTCTTCACTGCCTGCTGTACCTGCATGCTTACTTTCATTGACTGATGAACAAGGACCCCCACATCCCATTGTACTTCCCCTTTTCCCCAACTTGAAACCATTTAGATAGTAAGCTGCCTTCCTGTTTTTGCTACCAAAGTAGATAAACTCACATGTATCCACATTAAACTGCATCTGCCCACTCACCCAATCAATCCAAGTCACCCTGCATTCTCATAGCATCCTCCTCACAGTTCACACTGCCACCCAGCTTTGTGTCATCTGCAAATTTGCTAATGTTATTTTGAATCTTCATCTAAATCATTGATGTATATTGTAAATAGCTGCGGTCCCAGCACCGAGCCTTGCGGTACCCCACTAGTCATTGCCTGCCATTCTGAAAGGGACCCGTTAATCCCTACTCTTTGTTTCCTGTCTGCCAACCAATTTTCTATCCATGTCAGCACTCTACCCCCAATACCAGGTGCCCTCATTTTGCCCACTAATCTCCTATGTGGGACCTTATCAAATGCTTTCTGAAAGTCCAGGTACACTTAATCCACTGGCTCTCCCTTGTCCATTTTTCTAGTTACATCCTCAAAAAATTCCAGAAGATTAGTCAAGCATGATTTCCCCTTTGTAAATCCATGCTGACTCGGACAGATCCTGTTATTGCTCTCCAAATGTGCCGCTATTTCATCTTTTATAATTGACTGCAGCATCTTCCCTACCACCGACGTCGGGCTAACTGGTCTATAATTCCCTGTTTTCTCCCTCCCGCCTTTCTTAAAAAGTGGGATAACATTAGCTACCCTCCAATCCACAGGAACTGATCCTGAATCTATAGAACATTGGAAAATTATCACCGATGCGTCCATGATTTCTAGAGCCACTTCCTTAAGTAGCCTGGGATGCAGGCCATCAGGCCCTGGGGATTTATCAGCCTTCTGTCCCATCAGTCTACCCAGCACCATTTCCTGCCTAATATGGATTTCCTTCAGTTCCTCCGTCACCCCTGATTCTCTGGCCACTAGTATCTCAGGAAGATTGTTTGTGTCCTCCTGAGTGAAGACGGATCCTTTGGATCTTAGGTAGTTCCTTCTCTCCTCCATACTTTGCTCTTGCCATCACTCTGATATAAGTTAATCTTCGTCCCATCTGTCCACAAGACCTTTTTCCAGAACTCTGGTTGCTCTTTTAAGTACTTCTTGGCAAACTGTAAACCGGCCATCCTATTTTTGCAGCTTACCAATGGTTTGCATCTTGCAGTGTAGCCTCTGTATTTCTGTTCATGAAGTCTTCTGCAGACAGTGGTCATTAACAAATCCACACCTGACTCATGAAGAGCGTTTCTGATCTGTCGTGCAGGTGTTTGGGGATTTTTCTTTATTCTAGAGAGAAATCGTCTGTCATCAGCTGTGGAGGTCTTCCTTGGCCTGCCAGTCCCTTTGCGATTAATAAGCTCACCAGTGCTCTCTTTCTTCTTAATGATGTTCCAAATAGTTGATTTTGGTAAACCAAAGGTTTGGCTGATGTCTTTAACAGTTTTATTCTTGTTTTTCAGTCTCATAATGGCTTCTTTGACTTTCATTGGCACAACTTTGGTGCTCATGTTACAATAACAGCAATAAAAGTTTCCAAAGGTGATGGAAAGACTGGGGGAAATTCTAGGTGCTGAAAGCTCTCTTATACCTGAATTAAGGAGGCAATTAAACACACCTGAGCAATTGCAAACGCCTATGAAGCCCTGTGTCCCAAACATTATGGTGTCCTGAAATGGGGGGACTATGTATAAACACAGCTGTAATTTCTACATGGCGAAACCAAAATGTATTAAAATGGCCTTTAATAAAATCTGACAATGTGCACTTTAACTACACGTGGGTTTTTTCTATTACAAATCTCAATTGTGGAGTACAAAGGCAAATAAATAAATGATGGGTCTTTCTCCCAAATATTATGAAGGGCACTGTATTTTACTTATTCAAGGGTTTGAAAGATTCCTTTATTTACACAATTACATCGCATTCTTTTCTCTCATTTCTGCTTGTAATGTTATGACAATGATTAAATTCGTACATCGATTCAATTCAAACCTATTGTACTTCTGAGCATGATCTCTGCTTCCGCTCCCCTATTTCTGAAGTTGCTTCTTATTATCTTCCTATTTCATTAGTATCTTTTGTGTTCATTGCAGTTCCTCATCTTACCGTTTGTTTTTAAATCTTCCTTGCATATTATCAGATTTCTGATCAGATAAATCCAAGGACACCCGACTAGATATATCTGAGGACACTGTGGGAAGCTTGAGAAGAAATTACGAGTGGCCAAGCTGAAATATATGAATCATCATTCGACACAGGCGAGGTGCCGGAATGTTGTGCCTCTTTTTAAAAATGGCTATATGAAAAAGACTGGGAACTAAAGGCCAGTGAGCCTAACATCTGTAGTAGGTAAGTTACTAGAGTGGATTCTGAGGGATGAGATATATATGCATCTGAATAGACAAGGGTTGATTAGGGATAGCCAGCAAGGGTTTGTACAAGAGGAGATTGTGTCTTACAAATTCGTTTTTTGAAGAAGTAATCAAAAAGATTGACTAAGGCAAAGCCATAGTCAATATGGACTTCCGTAGGGCATTTGATAAAGTACCACATGATAGGCTGCTCTGAAAGATCGCATGGGATCCATGATGGCTTTCAACGGCTTATAAATCTTTGCATTTCTTATGATACCAATGATAAATTCTTGTCTGGAAGTTTGGGAGAGGATTTCTAAGATTGGGAGATGAATGTTCATACAATCATGTTTTGAAATTAAATAAGATTGCTTTTGAAATTTCTTCCCTTTTCCAAAATAAAACCATTTATTATTTTTTTAAATACAAGAATATTATCTTACCTATAATAAGATCACTAAATATGGAATTAGCCTACTAAATAACAAAACTTAAGTGGTCCAGAATATAAAGTATGTATATGAATTAGCAGACACAAATACATAACATACCATAATTGTGGGATATTGCACTGGGATGCATTTAATCGGTGTTCCAAAAACTTTTCTCCCATTGATGAAAGCTTTCATGATAAAAGTTGTCACTGAAAAAAACAGAACAATTCATTTTCAACCAGAACCATGTCACTAATAGTGAAAAATTGTCGGATGAAAGTTTAAAGGAAACTTACTCTTTCGGGACAGCCCAGCTCCAAGGTTATGGTTGAGGTCAAAAGGATCTATTTCAAACAAAATCTATTGATTACACTTCAAGAAAATGACTTAAAACAAACTATCGATTAAAAAAAAAATAATCAGTAATTACATGCTCACGAACTATTCAAGTAAATTGTGAGAAGATAAAAAAACATGGAATAGTAGAATTTAAAAAGGAGCAAATGAAGGACATGCAACTAGTCTCAGAACCAACAATAACATGGCACTTTTAATGCACTAAAAAGGCCCCAAGGTGCATGTCAGGAGCATCCTTAAATTAAAAGGAAATGGAGATGCTAAAAAAAATGTTGAATTTACTTAGCAAGTTAGACAGTATCTGCAAACACATAGAGAAACAAATTATTTCCCACTTCCTCTGCACAAGTGCTGTGTGACAAGCTAAGCATCTCTAGCATTTCCTTTCATCAAACTCAATTTGATTTGAACCATGTAAAGATATGAGAGAATTGAACAAACATTTAGTCAAAGAATGTGGTTCGAAAGGAGGACCATAAAGGAAGAGAGACAAAAAACACTGACGGGAAACTAAGCAGTAGAGAACCAGCAGGGAGATTGGAAGTCAGTATAGAAGTCAATGACAGCAAGTTCAGTCGACTTCAGAGTGACATCAACCGTCTTGACTTCTCTACTCCCCTTACCTACTCCAATTTCAGCCCCTCTGAACACACAGTGCTCTGCTCACTCAGCAACAATGCCATTATTGTTAAACCTGTTAAAGTTATTGGGCAAGATCTTTGGGGCCAACAATCAGTTCCATTAGATTTAAACTAGTCCTCAAGTTGAAGTTCTAAATTACGGCAAGGCCAACTTTCATGGTATTAGACAGCAACTTGCAAAATTAGATTGGGGACGTTTTTTTGCAGGTAAAGGAACATCCTGAAAGTGAGATTCTTTTAAAAGGATGACATTGACAGTTCAAGGTATGTATGTTTGTATGCATGTCTTATTAGGGTGCAGGGCAAGGTAGGGAACCCTGAATAATGAGAGAGATTGAGGCTCTGGTCAGGATAAAGGAGGCAGCATGGGTCAGGTGTAGGCAGCTAGGATAAAGTGTATCCCTGAAGGAGTATAGGGGATGCTTCTTCTTGTGTATGGCGTGCACAGCCTAAAGTTGTAGGTCAAGGGTAGACATCCAGGCCGGGGCAGCATCAGTTACTGGGTGGATGGCTTTGATGCCACCAGGGAAAAGACTCAGTGGGCAGTCATTCACAATGTGTGGGATGGTCTGGTCTAGATGTCCACGGTCGCAAGCAGGGCTGTCTGTCATCCCCCACTTATGCAGTGATGGGCTGTCCTTGCATGGAGGGTGCGGATTCTGTTCAGGGTTAGCCATTACTTGCGATGGAGGTCAAAACCCGGTGACCTCTCCGCTGTTGGTGTTGGCATCTTTCCAGGCTCTGCGCCACTCAGTCTTGGAGTCAAAGTCTTCCAGGAATTTAATGGAAGACCAGAAGGGTTTGTGAGACTTCAGGTGCATGTTGGGCAGATTGTTCAAGTCAGCATGGATGGGAAGGTCAGGGTTATCCTAGATGGTGCAAAAATCTTTCAACATCCTGTCCCTTCTGAGTATGCTGGGAGGGGCGATGTGGGAGAGGACAGGGAGCCACTGTAAAGGTGTTGACTTAAGCGTCCCTGTGATGACCCGCATTGCAGAGTTAAGGTCAGTGTCAACTTGTTTGGTGTGGCAACTATCAGCCCAAGCTGTTGAGCAAAACTCGGGTGTTGAGTAGACTAGGTCCAAGCTTCGCTACGGAGGGTGTGTGCATTGGATCCCCAGCTGTTGCCTGAAAGTTTCCTGATGATGTTGACCCTTGCTTTCAGTTTATCAGCCACCCTCTTCAGGTGTTCACGATAGGTGAGGGTGCGATCCAGGGTGACTCCGAGGTACTTGGGGAATTCTTCATTCTTCACCGGCTTACCACAAAAGGACACTCGGAGCTTTGCATTGGCGAGACGATTGCTGAGGTGAAAGGCAGTGACAGTTGTCTTAGATGGGTTAGGGCAAAGCCACCAGAAGGTGAAGTACTCCTCCATCCCCTTGTCTTGGGGTAGCACTCTGCTGATATCCTCAAGGGCAGCTCCCTGGTAGGCACAGGCAAGGTCATCTGCATATGTAAACTTCCTGGACGAGGTAGTTGGCATGTCACTCACATAAATGTTGAAGATTAGGGGAGCTAGGACAGAGCCCTGGGGGAGACCATCATTCAGGGTCCTGACAGAGCTGGGCTGGGTCCAAGCCTTCCTGCTGGAGTGCGTAAAGTTCAAGTCATCTACAGTCTCTTGCCAGCGCTGACGTCTTGCTGCATCCAGGGTATCTAGTAGCTCTTTGGCAGTATCTGGATCGCCGGTGGCCTCATACTGCTTCAAGAGGTCTTCTGATTCAGGGAGCCAGCAAGGAGTGAAATTTTTGCAGAAGCCTCTAGGACGTACTTCTTTGCTGCAGCCTTCAGGATCGTGCAGAAAGACTTGTAGTTCTTGGGCGCAGGTTCAAGACATGATCTTTTCCTCAACTTCTTGTGTGAAACCTGTCCAATCTGCTTTCTTGAAGTTCCAGCGTGGGAGAGGCTTGGATGAGATCTGTACATCGACGTGGATCAGAACAGGTCTATGTTGACTGTGAGGGAAGTGTGAAAGGATCTTACGTGACGCATGGAGGGGGTGGCCAACATCGGTTTTCGATGTGAAGCAGAGATCTGGGTTGTAGTCTCTCCTCAATCTGCTTTAGTGGAATGTGCCTGGTTGCTTGGCATCATGGAGGAGGTAGCGATCATTGTTGGATGCCCACATATCCAGTAATTCCCCATTCTCATCGTTGATTGAGTAACCCCAGGATGAGTGATGACTGTTAAAGTCCCCTGCATGTACTTCTGGGTGATGGAAAGTGGGTAGCATGGAGGCAGGCCACGTGACTCTAGGGCGTTTATATACATTTGTGACAGTGATATCCCCCATCCTCACAGTAGCAATGAAGATGTCATTGGAGCAAGATTCCTCAAGAACACAGAAATCATGTAGGTCAGGGGTCGGCAACCTTGTTCTGCATAGGGGCCAGGACGCATGTCTGTGAGCGGATGGCGGGCCACATCTATCACGTGTACACACGGATCACGCCCCGGATGGCAGGCATAAAATCACGTGTTCACATTGATCCCGCCCCCACGGACCATTGCAGTGGCTCAAATACTCACACTCACTCGTCCCCGGCTTATTGACAACCCCGATCCCAACAGTGAAGCCCAGACACAGAAGGTGCGCGGCCGTGCCGGCGACTTTGCGCAGGATGCGGTACAGCCAGAGCTCCGCGCTCGGCCGCGCTCGCCGCTGCTCGGCGGCTCCGCCATTGCGGCCGCCAGCGCAGGCCTCCTTGCGTCCTTGCATCACCGGGCCTGGGTGCCGCGGCCCGGGAGGTACCGGAGATGCTGGATAATTACGGGGGGAAAAAATGCTTGCGGGCTGGATGATTTCGGGTTACGCGGCCGCATTCGGCCCGGGGGCCGTAGATTGCCGACCCCTGATGTAGGTCACAACTCAAGTAAATAGCAATGCCGTATTTTTTGTGGCATACTGCAGCAACAAGTTTGAAGCCATAGATACAGAGCTTGGAAGCACATGAGGTATCAGCAATGTGAGTCTCTTGTAGGAGGAGGACATCAGCATTAAGGTCCTTAGCAGATCTTGAGATGTATTCATTCTTTGCCCTGGACATTCCTTCCACATTTAGTTGGTAGATGCGTAGAGATTTCCCGATGCTGTGGAAGTTTTGGCCTTGGAAAGAGCCATTTGGGTTACGAGTTACTAGTGGCATGGTCAAAAGTAACACCAAAACACTACATTTATTTGTTTGTGCGCATCGGGTTGATTGCATTAGTCGAAACAGGGTGGACCACGTGAAGTTGCAATCTATAGGGGATTAAAAAGCATATACAAAAAGGAAATCAAGGGCAAAAAGATGGCATATCATAGATAGTTCTGGCAGATGAGATTAAATAGAATTTGGAGTATTGTGTTCAGTTTTGGTCAACCAGCTATTGGAAAGATGCCATTAAGCTGGAATTTGCTATGGTGCCTCCAAAAAGGTATTATTTTCCATGTGGATGAATCACATATATTAACAGCTACGGAATTACAGTCCAGCTTTTACCTTACTTTAGTGCTACTTGAAAATAAATTACTATCTGTTACTTTTTCCAGAGTGCCTGCTTCTAAATGAACAGTCTTCAATCAGAGTACTGACCAACTACATAATTAAAATCCTCGATGGAACTGCTCAAAGCAACAATTAATCATACTTGTGTCTTACCTTCTATAACAATATATTTAGATGTCCATTGCTTCTTAAAGGTTGTGAGTAGAGCCTTTCGCTTGATGCTAATCACATGTTCTTTGAAGTCAAACTCCTCTGTGTAGAACCTGAGAAGCCCCAGCCATAACTCTCCAAGGGACTCTTTATTCTTTCCATAGTCAGGCCATTTATTTTTCTACATTTGTGAAGTTTAGAAGGACTGCATTAATTTTCAGCCATCAAATGGCTTTTTGGGACAAAAGCTTTACAACAAGCCCCACCAGATAAAAACATCAGATCTCACAGCACAAAAACATTGACCAAAGAGAATAACTGAAAGTAGTCTGTAAAAATAACTCAACTGTTTAAAGCGACTCACCAGTTCATCCAGTTTATCAAAATAATACACATTCCAACCATCGACCAAGTGTTCTGGCCTTTTTGTCCCTTGATGCATCTGGAAATTAGTGAAATGTTGAGTTGTGATAATTCTACAAAATAAATTAGTTTCCCCAACAAGGATTTTGTTCCTACATTAAGCATATCATTTTATGAGCAGTAACTCTGATGCTCATCTTACATCATTTCAGAAATACAAATCGTGCACATTCCTTTCTACTCATTTTGACCATTGGGTCCATGTCAGCTACCTGCAGGGTAATCCCATTCACCACCCCTCAATTTCCTCTATCCTGGCATCTATTCTTTCACACAGGCTCATCAACATCCCTTTGATTCCTTTATCATTTAGCCAAGATTAAGGGTTAATTTACAGCAACTAATTTACGTCGTCATCTTTGGGATAGAAGAAACCAAAGCATCCTGTGGAAATCTACAAGATCTCAGGGAGAACATGTAAACATCACAGACAGCATCCATATAGGCACTTTTATTCTTTGTTTCAATCATTTACACAATCTGCCTCATTTAATATCAGGTATGGTGAAGACTAACAGAGTGTTTCCTTTTTGTCTCAGATGGAATATTTTTTTTAATCAACTTTGTTTCTAATGTTCGTTTTTCAAATGGTCCATCTCCGATTCCTCCTTTCACTTAATTATTTCTGATTCTAGATTAGGTTATTAATCAATATTTACCTTTAAACTGACTCTCATATTTACCTTTGTTACATTTCTATCCACCAGCTTTCCCTAAGGGCTCAATTCCATTCTCTTAGTTTCACTGTCTCTGTCATATCTAGTCGGATAATACTTAGACTTAGATTCCTTTATTGTCATTCAGACCTTTCGGTCTGAACGAAATTTCGTTGCCTGCAGTCATACATATAATAAATAACAAAACACACAATAAACACAAATTAACATCCACCACAGTGAGTTCACCAGGCACCTCCTCACTGTGATGGAGGCAAAAGTCTTAAAGTCTCTGTCTCTTCCCTCTTTGTTCTCCCTCTGCGCTGAGGCGATCCGGGCTTCTGACGTTGTGACCCCGCCGGGTGATGGTAAGTCAGTCCTGCGGCTGAATCCGTGCTCCGCTCCTTGACGGGCCGGTTCAAACTCCGCGGCCCGGGGTGGCCGAAGCTGCCGCCCTCCAGTCCAGCGGACGCAGCTGTAGTTGCGGGAGCTCCAGAAAAACAGGTCACCCACCTGTGACCTGCGAGCTCCCGACGATGTCGTCCACCGGGCCCGCGGCCGAGCCTCCGGACTCAGGTCGCCACCAGCGTCCTCGGTCGCCACCGCCGGAACGCCACCGCAGCCCCGAAGCCGGCCAGCCCCGCGCTGGTAAGTCCTGGCTCTGCCTCCGGAGCCTCGAGGTCGGTCGGTCGCAGTTGGAGTTGGAGGCCGCCAGCTCCGCCATTAGGCCTCAGCGCAGACGGAGGCAGAGAAGGGGGATACGACAAGAAAAAGTCGGATTCCCCCGAAGGAAGAGACAAAAATCATGTTTCACCCCCCCCCACCCCACACATACACAACCCAATAAAGTAAAATTTAACTAAAACAGGACAAAAGAAAAAAAAAAAAATTAAACAGACGGACTGCAGGCGAGCCGCAGCTGTGCAACAGCGCCGCCACTTCCGGAGCCACCTTCCAAATCAATGCTTTTCACGCCTTAACTTTGCCCCCACTGAAAGATTCTCATTTACCATGGACAGCATCAGTTGCATCTCGTACATTTCTAATCTCATTCCTTCCTCTCCTTCCCAGAACCATGATAGCTTATGTCCCTGCTCCTCCAATTACCTCAAAATACCTTCCCATGCACACCCAGGAGATACTACTCCAAACACTATTTATAGATGAAACAGCAATTTACTTTAATTTGTTGCTTCACTTTGCCCTCTAAATTGGGGAGACCAAACACAGACCTTGCAAAATAGACTAGTTTGCAAGGTACCCTGGATCCTTCAGTCACCTCAACACTAATGCTCTGCACATCCTCTTACTGACATCTTCTGCCCCAAGCCGATTGGACTCTTCAAGAGGTTCAAGAGACATTTATTGTCACATGCACCAATTGGTGTAGTGAAATTTGACTTGCCATTGCAGCACACAAATAAAGATAAGACACAACATCCAAGAATTTAACAATAAACATAAAAACATCCCCCCACAATGGTTTCCACTGAGGGGGAAGGCAGCAAAGTCCAGTCCCATCCCCAGTTCACCCATAGTCGGGGCCTATTGAGGCCTCTGCAGTCGCCAATATGGCAGCCTGATGCTTTAGGCCCTCTCGCCGGATGATGAAACTCTGGCGTCGGGTGAACTCTCAGCGGCCCGGAGTGTCTGGAGCGGCCGCTTCCTCCCAGGAGACCGCGGCACCCGAAGTCCACGAGCCGCGCTGGTCGATGCTCTGACTCTGGCGACCTCATCGTGAGATCCCAGGCTCTGCGGTATTTAAAGCTCAGCGCCGCCCGCGGCTGGAAGCTCCACAGATCGCGGACCACAGACCGCAGCTCCGCGATGTTGGAGCCGGCGGTCACAGCACTCCGGAGCTTACTGCACGACAACCCGGGTAAGGCATCGCCCGCTCCACGATGGTGCTTCAGCGCTGTGCCGCCGCCGAAGCTGAAGTCCTGGCCGGTCCCGGCAGGAAAATGCCGCTCCAGTCTGCCCGTAGGCCGCGAGGAAGGGGCGAAGATACGGCTCGGAGAAAAGCCGCATCTCCGACCAGGTAGGTACTGAGAAAATAGATTCCCCTCCCCCCCCCCACCCACATAAAAAGACTAAAAGAATTCCAAAACAAACACTTTTAACTAACTAAAAATAAAAAAGGGTGAAAAGACTAACAGCTGCTGGCAGGGCAGCCATACTCGACAGCGCCCCAGGTGGACAATCCAAATCAACCTTGGAGAAACAACTTCCTGTCAATTTCAGTTCAAGATTCCATGGTCCTGTTCTGTGGACACAGCTGCTATTCCTCACTTGTCACCTTCCAATTTAGAGTAACACATTGGGCACCACAATGTGGTCTCTACACCAAAGGAACCATACACAGACATTTGCATTCAGTCAGCAAACATTACCCTGAGCTACCAGTAACCTGTCTAATTTTTTATCCCACTTTGATCTTAGATTTTAATTTTCTATATTGTTCCAAAAAAGCCCACCCCAATGAGGAAATTAAAAATAGCTGTCTAGGCACACTGCTGTCCTAAGAACACAACATTGAAATAAATGTTTTCAGAATATTAGCCTTGCCTGCCTCTGTCAGAACTGACCAGTTCTAATTCAAAGATGTCCCACCTGTAACATTCAGTTTTTCTCCCCCCACTAATACTACCTGATCTGCTCTGTGTTTTCAGCTTTCTCCAAAGACATTTCCAACAACTGTTTTCTGCATCTCATGTATTATTTTATTTATTTTCTCTCTATAATTAATTTTGTTGATAACAAAGCAGCACCGAGACCAAATATGTGACTTGGGCACTCTTGATCTCCATCGTATGCAGACACTCGCTCTGTCCTCACCAGCTCCCCCAGTCTTTGCAACTTAAAACACACTTATTTTTGCAGTTTGATATGGGACATTGATCTGAAATGTTATCTTTTCTCTCCACAATGCTGCCTGTCCTGCCACATCATTTCCTTTGTTATGTTTCCTCCCCTGCAATCTACTGTATCACAATTCTTTTTCTGCTACCTCCTTTTTTCGGGTCTCTGTTCCTGCTTAAAACTGGCTGCATTCAACTTCTGTGTATTATAACCAAAGGTTATTCCGTGTCATAAAATGGGTCTCTGAAGGGTCTCGACCCGAAACGTTACTCATTCCTTCTCTCCAGAGATGCTGCTTGCCCTGCTGAGTTACTCCAGCATTTTGTGTCTACCTTCGATTTAAACCAGCATCTGCAGTTCTTTCCTACATACATTATTCCCTGTCAACTGCCCAATCTGTCTTTCCAGCATAATCTGTGTATATTATTTAACTAATTTCATGCTACTGACATAATTCAGCTTTGTTCTAATGTTTTTTAAATTGAACATATATCCACACAATCAATCACCATCGACACTTTGCTAAAAATAAATGTATCCTCCATACAGTGAAAAAACTCAAACAGAATCTGCTCCTTTCAGAACTAAAGTAAATTCATTTGTGCATACCTCTTGAAGGACGGGAATTACTGGTGGCTTCCTTTGCTGTAGGAAGTAAATTGCCATTAAAGTATATGCATATGATGAAAGGCTGCCTCTGGATGCGTCACCGATATCGCACACCTGTTAAAAATGAAAACAAATTCTAGTACACTATATAGAACATAGAACAGGACAATGCAAGAACAGGCCATTTGGCCCACGTTTGTTCCAACCATGATGTCAAATTAATCCGGTCTGCATTCACATGACCCAGATCCCTTCATTCCCTGCATATACACATGCCTGTCTAAAAACATCTTAAATATCACTATCGTATCTTCCACCCGACGGACGACCCGTGTGGAAGTCAGGACACCACTGCCAGGAGAAGAAACAATGGAGGACCCGCCATGGGGGGGTGAGGGGCTGCCGTGAGGTGGGGGGGGGAAGGAGGGGGGGGAAGGAGGGGGCGGGAGGAGAACAAAGGAGCATGGATGGAATCCTGGTGGGACGGGGGCATGTTCCCTCCATGTTTTGAGAGGTGGGGGACAACCCCCCCATGTTTTGTATTCCAGATTTTGAAATTCGGTGAAAAAAACCGATTAAAATCTCCGCTTTCCACGAATCAGTGGGGGTGTCACTGTCAAGCTCTTGTGAAATGTCTCTGTTAACACCGTATTAACACGATGCGTCACCAATTGTGTTCTGATCTTCCAAAGCTGTCTGATGCGGGTACAATTACCATTTGAACTAATTGGATGTATTGGTGGATTTAAACGGGTATCGGATTTAAACGGTTCAGGTCATTAAGGAATCCGGTCAAACAGGTTTCCGGGCTGGTTTGCAGGTAAGTCCTTCATTCAGGTCACTCACTTAGTATGTTTTTCCCATCTCTCTCTCTCTCCCCTCCAAGGTCGGTTCTACTGTTTGCCTTTATTTGCATCGGTTTTATTTGTTTAAGTGTTATTTATCACTGTAGCTTTTGAAAGATTCAAGTGGGTATCAGACGCTTTCTAAGGGCTGAACCGGCCCGTTTGTGGGGCCTTTCATTGCCCGGCACGGCTTAAAATCAATCTGCTGCATCGAGGCTCCCGATGTTGAAGCCCCCGCCGGCCGATTTTAAGCCGCGCCGGGCGATGAAATGCCCCGCAAATGGGCCGTTTCAAGCCCCACGATTCGGGGCGGACGAAGCTGCTGTTTCTGGAGTTCGGAGTCAGTCACCAACCAGGTCAGCTCCCGATGTTACCGTCCACAGGACCCGCGGCCGAAGCCTCCAAAGCTCTGTGTGTGTGTGTGCGCGCATGGCCAAGAAATTGTGTCCCCCCCCATGTTTTGATAGCGATTTCCACCCCTGTACCTTGGGTATGCAAGCAAAGAATTTCACTGTGACTTGTCACATGTGACAATAAAGTGTTCATTAATTTATTCATTCATTCACACCTCACACAATTTTATAACCTTCTATCTGGTCTTCTTTCACCTTCCAGCACTCCACAGAAAACAGGCCTTATGGCCTTATAACAAGAGGTGTTGAGTAAAGGAGCAAAGAGGTCCTCCTGCAGTTGTACAGGGCCCTAGTGAGACCACACCAGGGGTATTGTGTGCAGTTTTGGTCTCCAAACTTGAGGAAGGACATTCTTGCTATTGAGGGAGTGCAGCGTAGGTTCACGAGGTTAATTCCTGGGATGGCGGGACTGTCATAAGTTGGAGCGGCTGGGCTTGTATACTCTGGAATTTAGAAGGATGAGAGGGTATCTTATTGAAACATGTAAGATTATTAAGAGTTTGGACACGCTAGAGGCAGGAAACATGTTTCCAATGTTGGGGGAGTCCAGAACCAGGGGCCATAGTTTAAAAATAAGTGGTAAGCCATTTAGAAAGGAGATGAGGAAAAACTTTTTCACACAGAGAGTTGTGTGTGTGTGGAATTCTCTGCCTCAGAAGGCGGTGGAGGCTGGTTCTTTGGATGCTTTCAAGAGAGAGTTAGATAGAGATCTTAGGGATAGCGGAGTTAAGGGATATGGAGAGAAAGCAGGAACGGGGTACTGATTGTGGATGATCAGATTGAATGGCGGTGCTGGCTTGTAGGGCCGAATGGCCTATTCCTGCACCTATTGTCTATTGTCTTATATGCTCTAATCCAGGCAACATCGTGGTGAACCTCTTCTGCATCCTCTCCAAAGCCTCCACAACTTTTCTATAATAGAGACCAGAACTATACACAATTCTACAAATGTGACCTAACCAAAGTTTTATACAGCTGCAACATGACTTCCTAGGTTTTGTACTCAATGCTCAACCGATGAAGGCAAGCACACCATACACCTTTGCTATCCCCATTTGCTCCAAACTGGTTATCAACCTCAGGGAACTGTGTCTCTGCACATCTATTTGCAACTGAATCCTCAACTTCCTCATCAACAGACCACAATCAGTACAAACTGGACAACACTTTTTCCTCAACAAGCAAAAGCCCAGGGGCACCTCAAGACACTATGCTCAGTTCCAAGCTCTACTCAGTCTATACCCATATTGTATAACCAGACGCAGTCCCATCTCCATCTTTAAATTGACACCACGGTTGATGAACAAATTACAGGTAATGATGACTCAGACAGGAGGGAGATCAATCCTCTGGTTGAATAGTGGCAGAACAACCACCTTGCTCTCAACGTTAGTAAGACCAAGGTGCTGATTGTTGACTTTAGAAGGAGGTCGAGGATCTGTCTTCATCGACGGGTTGGTGGTGGAGAGAGTCAACAACTTTAAGTTCCTAGGTGTGCATATCGCTGAAGATCTGTCCTGGGCCCAGCACATTGATGCAATTATAAAGGAAGCACATCAACACCTCTACTCCTTTCGAAAATTGAAGAGATTTGGTATATCAACAAATACTCTCTTAAACTTCTACAGGTATGGAGTAGAGCATGTCGACTGGTTGCATCACGGGTTCGGCAATTCAAATGCCCAGGAACATAGATTACAAAAAGTAGTGAACACTGCCTGGTCCAACATGGGTACTGACCCCTCCACCATTGAAGGAGCACCATTGAGGCACTGCCTAAAAAAAGGCAGCTAGCATCATCAAGGACCCTCATCACCCTGGCCACACACTGATTTCTCTCCTACATTGGGAAGAAGGTATGAGTAGAAAACCTCAAGGCTGTCTGCTCAGTCCCCAGCTCTACTCACTCTATATTCATACTATATAATGAGTATAGTTTAGAAAACTATGACCTTCAGGTTCAAGAACAGCTTCTTGTCCACAACCATCAGTCTCTTGAACACTACAAACAGGAACTAAACTAAAAACTGTCTTGGTTTCACTAGGAACTTTGGGCTTTTGTTTACACTAATATAGTTTATTTTTAATTTATTGAACTTCCGTTTGTTTATTGTGTTATCTACAAGTAAACATAGAAAATAGTTGCAGGAGGTGGCCATTTGGCCCTTCGAGCCTGCACCGTACTAACAGACCTGTTATGCTGCTGACAGAAAGAATTTCATTGTTCTGTTTTTTTTTTAAACATATGACAATTAAACTCTCTTGATACTTGACCCCATATTCCCTTAAATTAGTCATCTCAGAGGTTACCCAGCCTCTGACCCGCCTCTTGCACTCAGAAGACAAATAAAGGCTTCAACCTCAAGACTGATACGCATGTTTGTATTTGATAAATCATGCTATTATTTTTTGCACTGGACCTTAAATATGTGCATGGAATATCATTCAACGGAATGACAAATTTTGTTTTCAATGCACAAATATGTCACATGACATACACTTCAATGTTCCTTCTCTAAAAATACACACAAATGTTAATTGTCCAATATGCATAAAAGCAGTTACCTTGGCGAAAACCTTCATCGTATAGCCAATATATTTCACCCTTGGATCAATTGCTGCATAACAACCTAACAGTCCAGTGTTATGTAAAGCCTGCAGAAGAAACATACATATGTTTTGTTGAATCAAATTAACCAGATTGCAATTAATTAAGATCGTCTAATATATAAATAAAAATTGTACAAAGGTGCACAGTTAGTTGCTGTCTTAAAAAAATGCTAATCATGAAAATGATAATTGTAAAATTTATTTATTTTCACGATCTTTCGCAAATACTCAAGATCAAAAGTACAATATAGAGCACAACTTTTTAAAGGACTATGTAACACTATTTATTAATAATGAAATGCCATATTTCTTACCAGAGTGTTATACAAACTAATGTCTCCCTCAAGTCCACTTCTTACATGGAAAAATTTAACAATGGGAACTTTTGCAGTTGTAATGGGCAGAATGTTTTTTAAACCTAAGATTACAATTTCAAATTAGAGGTTACAATTTCAAAAAGGCAAACAGTACTGCTAAAGTTTATGATCATAGTTAATTAAGTGCCAAAAATACAAATGTTTGAAATCTGATCAAAAGCACATAGATACGTAGAAATATATAGAAAATCAGTAGCATGTAACAAGCAATATGTGCAGAAGAACCAAGTCTATATTTCTAGGGTACACAAAAATGCTGGAGAAACTCAGCGGGTGCAGCAGCATCTATGGAGCGAAGGAAATAGGCAACGTTTCGGGCCGAAACCCTTCTTCAGACTGATGGGGGGTGGGATATTTCTAGGTAGGTCAGTAACCAGTCTAGTGCAATAAAGTGTCTATGACATGGAAATACATCCATAAATTGAAATGAAATTATTGGTTCACAGAAACAAGCAAGTTAAATCCCCAAAATGCAGTGATCCAAGCCAATCAAGTGACTTGCTTTAGATACATGCTTTTAGCAACCTATACTACAAAATGCTTGGAGACCAACATATACACAAGATTATGTCACTCAGAGGAGGTTTTAAAGTAAGAGGGATAGGTGCAATAAACCATATTCCTAGAGTAGAAATTGACACAGGGAAATAACTTGTCCAATCACTTGTTTGGTGTCTTGATTAGGAAGCCTCATGGCTATGAAGCAAAGCAATGAAGGAAGACAAAAACACACTAATAAGTGGCTGCAGATGTTCTACAAAAGAGGAATTCCACAAAGGTTTATTCAGTGCAGACCATGAGGTTGAGGTGATATTTTGTTTCTCTGACAAGATTATGTAGAAATGTATAGATTTCTACAATGAAATGAATGCAATGAGATTAATGCAATGAAATTGAAGACAACAGAATTTGTTGTATTTGCAAGAAATGTAAATGCATAGGTTTAAACAGGCAAAAGAAGAATTTTAATCCAAGTCTTAAACAGAAAAGAGAACTAAACTAAATTCTTATAAAGTTCTATCTGAACTATGCCTAATGAAACAATTGTATGATTATCTGCAGTTTATGAATTGAATTTTAGGGGGGTTTTCTTGGCCCTACACATCCCAAATCAACCGCTATAACTCTAGCTCTACCAGTGTGGTAGCATTGCAGGACGTGCTCACATGTCCCAACAAAATGGTGTGCAGTTCTGGTTACTTAGCATATGGGAAAATAGTTTCCAGCATTGAGGGAATATATTGAATCTCATTATTCTAGTCATGAGATAAGACATGAACTTAGGGGGGGGGGGGGGGGGGGGGGAGCCTTCAAGATAATGTATCAGAGTTTAAGATTAAGGAATAGGCTAATCAAATCTAAATTTAGAGGACAGCGCTAAACATTAACAGTAATAGGAAAATATTATTAAATCTCTTTAATTATTGCATTAACTTGTTTGTTACTTTGCACACTAGTTTGACAATTTCTGTATTAATATAGTTAAGGTGGCCCATTCCAATCCAACACAGAAGTATAAAATAGATTTGTTCTGAATACCTGACAAAGCCTAAGAATACCTAAGAAATGTAGCTGAAATGACACTAAAGTCATTTTATTTTCCACCATTGCCCTTTCTCCATGGGTGAGTGAACTTTTATTGAAACCAGTATTTTGAAAGATATTAACAGATCTGTACAATACCTGGATTCTTTCTCAGCACTCTAGCCAAATCCTCAATAATCTTGATACAATTTAATCCCTGTAAAATATTAAACAAAATTAGGTCACTTTTTTATTTTTGTTCTTTTCTGGTGTTTTCCATAACTATTACCAAAACGACTCTCAGATGTTCAAGATTAGGGATAAACAGGTCTAAGGAGTCACAAAAAAGGTAAAATATTATATTCAATTATAAAAAAAAAAATTTAAGATGCACTATTACATATATAGATGCATGTAGCATCAGAGCCAAAACAATTTTTAAAATGCAAGCTAATTCCTCATACCTCGGCTTATTGATGTAGTTGTAATTAGTACAGGAGCAAGTAATCTAAAGATGCATTAAATAGACAACTACACAGCACGCAATTACAAAGAAAGCGTTAGGGGATATTTGGGATAATGATTGACTGCTTTTAAATTCACACCAAAATATGAGCTAACACAAGCCGAGTAAAATCCAGATCAGAATGTAATAATTTTACTGGATAATGCACTGGTCAAAACCCATCAAAAAGGCATATATTTCTGGCCACCAAACCCGAGGAGAACATAATCTAGCTATGGGAGGGATCATATCGAATCTGATTATTCTAACTGAGAAATCAATTCTAAGCAAAGAATATAGAAGCTTGTCTTATTTTTCCTTGATAGAGCAAAATCTTCAAGATGATATACTGGAGTTTAATGTTCTAGAGTTGATTGTTGATTAAGTTCAACTTCAAAGTATAACATTTAATCTTAACAGCAATTAGAAATTTTCACCAAGGTAACTACTCCAAATGTGTTTTTAATATAAAAGCACAGATAAACGTACCTCTGCTGTTTCCCGGTCTTCAAATGTCATACAAATGTCAAGATCACTTTGCCTAAAACCAAACCCATTCTTGGAAGAGCCAAACAAGCAGAGCTTTACTTTAGCTGTAAAATAATAAACTGCACTAAATTTTTTGAAAATATTTGGAAAATAGAAAATAAAATGTCCTTTTGTATAAAATATCAACAAGTAAGGAATTCCATTATTATTATTAATATTAGCATTGTGTAAAAGCATACGGTAAAATAATGACGACTGTTTCTACTTTCAGCAAAACGTGTGCAAACACATCAAGCATTACGCTTAAAGACAGTATTAAACATACGTCAGTAACATACAATAATACAATTCAACAGAACTTTATAATTGAGACTTTAAACATGTATCATTTAGTCTCTACATCTTATATTTAAAAAATAACTCTTAATCTTAGAAAAAATGCAACTGCCAAATTGCTGGCTCATACGAAGGAGAACTTGATCTTTTAAGTAAACAAAGATCAGGAAAATAAACAGACATAGGAACATTTCCATAAAACGGGGAAGTGGTTCCCCTCTTTTCTCAGCTGCTCTGTATTTGATGTCCAGGTAAGATAAGTGCAGCAGACTGTGTGTTTGCTATGAGTACAGAAGGTCCAGACCAGAATTCACATTGGATTTTTGAGGTTCAAATAGTCCCAATATCTGTGACCAGAGAGACAAATATATGTCGTGACCTCCCTGAAGCATTTAAATCAGTGTGCTATATTGAACTGAAGTTTGGATGTTTCACTTCAAGTCAGCAGTCAGACAGAAGGGGAAAATTAAGTTAAGTTTGACAGTTTTCATGAAATCATGTTGAGTTTGCAATGTAGTCATTAGGAATGACTCCCAGAATGCTGCCATCAACTGGACTTATTTTTCATAATTTCCTCAGCAGTGACTCCAGAAAGATTATGTTGCTCTTTATTAAAATTCATTCTCAAGAATCTGCCAAGGCCAGCATTTAACCAGAACTGAGGAAGTAATGGAAAGTCAACGGCAACAGATGCCAGATTGGATAATGATGGCAGAATTACTTCCATGAAGAAACCGAGCAAGCCTGATATGCTTTAAAATGACAACCCACTCATTATGTGAATACCATTACACTAGCTCTTTATTTCTGATTTAGTTACTTGAAGTGAGGTTTCCCTGCTGCCAATGGGCAGTTTAATCTGGAGCAATGATACAGACCCCTGGATATCAATCTAGTAACTGTAATTGGAGTACTGATGAAAAACAAATGTCATGCTAATAAAAGTCTATTTTGCATTCATGCTGTATTAATAAATTAAAGAAATGACATTCATACCATCCAGTTCTCTCCTGATGAATGCTGCAGGTTTACCAGAATATGCTCACGTGCCTGAATTTCCAGACGATCAGGGGAAAAGTCAGCTGAAATGAAAAAGGAATATGTTTAGATTCTATTATTTATTTGATGCCCTGAGAAAAAAAAAAGTCAATTCCTAAGGTTATCAGTTAAATACAGTGCCCTCCATAATGTTTGGGACATAATGCCTGTACTCCACAATTTGAGATTTGTAATAGAAAAAAAATCACACGTGGTTAAAGTGCACATTGTCAGATTTTAATAAAGGACATTTTAATACATTTTGGTTTCACCATGTAGAAATTACAGCAGTGTTTACATATAGTCTCCCCCCCATTTCAGAGCACCAAAATGTTTGGGACACAGCAATGTCATGTAAATGAAAGTGGTCATGTTTAGTATTTTGTTGCATATCCTTTGCATGCAATGACTGCTTGAAGTCTGCAATTCATGGACATCACCACTTGCTGGGTGTCATCTCTGGTGATGCTCTGCCAGGCCTGTATTGCAGCCATCTTTAGCTTATGCTTATTTTGGGGGCTGGTCCCCTTCAGTTTTCTCTTCAGCATATAAAAGGACAAGGACAAAGGACAAAGGAAATTTATTATCACATACACCAATTGGTGTAGTGAAATTTGTCTTGCCATGCAGCACACAGATAAAGATAAGACACAACATTAAAGAATTTAACAATAAACATAAAAACATCCCCCCCCACAATGGTTCCCACTTTGAGGGAAGGCACAAAGTCCAGTCCCCATCCCCATGTCCACCCATAGTCGGGCCTATTGCGGCCTCCGCAGTGGCCGCTACGGGGCCCGATGTTTCAGGCCCTTCTTCGCCGGGTGATGGTGCTCCGGCGCCGGGAGAACCCTCTCAGCGGCTTGGGATGCCTGGAACGGCCGCATCCTTACTGGAGACCGCGGCTTCCGAAGCCAACAGGCCGCTCTGGATGGAGCTCCACCACTGGTGATCTCGGCTAGAAATCCCAGGCTCCCGGTGTAAAGTTCAGCGCCGCCGCCTGCAGCTGGCCGCTCCACAGACCCGCAGCTCTGCGGTTCACCTGCGGTCTTCAGCTCACCGGAGTTCCAGCGCGACGACCCGGGCAAGGCATCGCCCGCTCCGCTCCGCGATAGCGCTCCAGCGCTGTGCCACCGCCGAAGCTGTGGTTCTGGGCGGTCCCCTCAGGAAACGCCGCTCCAGACCCGCTGGTATGCCGCGAGGACGGGTCGAAGGTGTTGCCCAGAGAAAAGCCGCCTCTCCGACCAGGTAGGGACCCTGAAAAACAGTTTCCCCCTTCCCCCCCACCCACCCCCCACATAAAAAAGGCTAGAACTCCGAAAGCAAAAACTCAACTAACTAAAAATAAAAAGAGAGAAAAAACAGACAGCTGCAGACTGGGCAGCCATACCCGTACAGGACAGCGCCTCAGGTAAAAGGCATGCTCACTTGGGTTCAGATCAGGTGATTGACTAGGCCACTCAAGAATTTACCATTTTTTAGCTTTGAAAAACTCCTTTGTTGCTTTAGCAGTATGTTTGGGATCATTGTCTTGCTGTAGAATGAACCGCTGGCCAATGAGTTTTGAGGCATTTGTTTGAACTTGAGCAGATAGGATGTGTTTATACACTTCAGAATTCATTATGCTACTACCATCAGCAGTTGTATCATCAATCAAGATAAGTGAGCTATTACCTTCAGCAGCCATACATGCCCAGACCATAACACCCCCACCACAGTGTTTCACAGAAAAGGTGGTATGCTTTGGATCTTGGGCAGTTCCTTCTCTCCTCCATACTTTGCTCTTGCCATCATTCTGATATGTTAATCTTTGTCTCATCTGTCCATGAAACCTTTTTTCCAGAACTGTGGTTGCTCTTTTAAGTACTGTAATGGCAGATTATTATATCGTTCAAGGAATCTTTCCTCTAGCCACTATGATTGAAGACAGGGGTAAAGAGATAATTTTGATACGCATGCGAGCTCTCCACGAGACATTCAAAGCCGTCCAAAGATAAACCTTCAAAACACACTCTTGATTAATGGTTTCTTTATTGTCGTGGTAAAAATCGTAAGATATTCATCCAAACTTCTTCTTGTTTAAGTACATTTTGATCTTACTCGTAGTCAAACTCGTGCATGGTCGAAAGCTGTGCCTTCTGCCCCATGCTTCCTCCAACTAAAACTAAAAACTACTAGCGCGTTTGCGCGAGAATCCCAGCCTCAAACACGCCTCCGACTACGTAATAAATTCCACCCACATAATTACAGGCAGATAAAATTTAAAGGCAACTGCTTATAGTTATAACATACTAAGTTAAGCTAAATGGCCCTTATTGTTCTGACTACATAACGAGGCAATTACTAATAGACATCAAAAAATTAGCTATAAAGGATATAACAAATATCAAATATATGCATATATCAAAAACAAAAAATAGCATGCATTATATATCCACATTCAGACTTCTTCAGCAATTCTTCCATCTTCACTTTCGCCTTCTAGAACCAAGCATAACTTGGTCATTGTTTTTAGTCTGAAGTCATACCGTGCGCACCAAACCCTTAACATCAGGCATGATACCCAGTATATAGTCCAAAACACAACAGCCCAAAGTTTTGACAGCATGAAACTTCTTCCTCCATGTCCGATCAATTCATGAATATGCCGTAACAATAATGTTGATATGTGAAAGTCCTTCGAGAGAATTATAGGATGTTTAGCCTCTTGCGGCATTGCCAATCTATTTAGGCGTCCACCCACTCTCAGAAGTCCTTCCTCCAATACTGGATAAAGCTTGTACAATTGACTGTTTCTTTTGACACCATGTACTCCAGCTTCTAACGTCGATATTTCTTCTTTGTATTTCTGTTTTTGACAGAAATAGATAATCGCGTGTTCCACTTTGAGATCATCAAGATGTAAACCCTGTATATCGTATGATGCCTTAAAAACTTGCATCTTCTTTTCAACTTTTACTTCAGTATTTCAGGATCTTCTTCAAAGATACCTTCAGCAATCTCTTTCCTTTTTCGAGCAAACAGCAATAACCTTGTTCTTAGTTTAAGAAACCAAGCTACCACAAACTCATTCCATGATGAAAAGTGGGTAATTAAATCATTTGTTGTGAATGAATCTTTAGCAATAACGTTCACTGTTTAATTGTTTAATTTCCAGATCATTAGCAGAGATTTCAAATCCCAGCTCAAGCTTTGGCCATTCCCTGTCTGGCTTACAGAGAAACTCTGGTCCATTGATCCATCTCTTATTGCTTAAGAATCAGTCTGCTGTTAGTCCTCTAGAAGCTTCATCTGCAGGATTTTCCTTTGTGTTAACACATTTCCATTGTGAAACATCAGTAACTCCCAATACAAAAGAGATTCTGTTTGCTACAAATGCCCCCCAAAATGTTCTCATTGTTGAGGTATTTAAGTATCGTAGTACTATCAGTCCAGAAGATAGATTCTTCCAGTTGAAGCTGTAGTTCTTTTTGCAGCAATATGTCAACTTTAACAGCTAAGACTTCGGCAGTAAGTTCCATTCTGGGAATTGTCATTTGTTTCAATGGTGCCACTCTGGCCTTTCCCATTAAGAATGCAACATGTGGGACGTATCACTGATGGGGATGAGTCAGAGTATAGAAGAGAGATCGAGCAACTGCCCATATGGTGCCAGCACAATAACCTGGCCCTCAACACCAGGGAACTGATTGTGGACTTTGGAAGGAGTAGGATGGGGACCCACAGTCCCGTTTATATCAACGGGTCGATGGTTGAAAGGGTCAAGAGCTTCAAATTCCTGGGGCTGCACATCTCTGAAGATCTTTCCTGGTCCGAGAACACTAATGCAATTATCAAGACAGCTCATCAGCGCCTCTACTTCTGAGAAGATTACGGAGAGTCAGTTTGTCAAGGAGGACTCTCTCTAACTTCTACAGGTGCACAGCAGAGAGCATGCTGACCGGTTGCATCGTGGCTTGGTTCAGCAACTTGAGCGCCCTGGAGAGGAAAAGACTACAAAAAGTAGTAAGCACTGCCCAGTCCATCATCGGCTCTGACCTTCCTTCCATCGAGGGGATTTATCGCAGTCGCTGCCTCAAAAAGGCTGGCAGTATCATCAAAGACCCACACCAGCCTGGCAACACACTCATCTCCCTGCTGCCTTCAGATAGAAGGTACAGGAGCCTAAAGACTGCAACAACCAGGTTCCGAAATAGATACTACCCCACAGCCATCAGGCTATTAAACCTGGCTCGGACAAAACTCTGATTATTAATAACCCATTATCTGTTATCTGCACTTTATCAATTTATTTATTCATGTGTGTATATATTTATATTATGGTATATGGACACACTGATCTGTTTTGTAGTAAATGCCTACTATGTTCTGTTGTGCTGAAGCAAAGCAAGAATTTCATTGTCCTATCAGGGACACATGACAATAAACTCACTTGACTTGACGTTCTTCTTTATTTTCATTTTCCAATCTTAGATATGTAACAGTACATTAGCCACTTTCACTGGCATCTGAGAAATGATGCAGCTGTGCACTTCTGATCTTACCAAAGCTTGTAGGCTTCATATATCAGTCTACTTTGAATTCTGAGATCTTGTTGAGATCTGCTAACCATTCTGTCCATCGGTGAGAGGAAGTTTGTGTTATACTCTCATCCCATCCAAGTTTTTCCTTACAAAGATCCTGCAAAATCAACTTGGCTGGCAGTGTAAATGGTACAAGAAATCCCATAGGGTCGTAAACAGAACCAATCACGGATAGGATACCCTTCTAGTACATGGTCGCTCTTGAATCGAGATTCTGAACTTGAACACATCTGTTTCAACGTACGAGTGCAGTCCCAATGCTCTTTCCATTGGCAAATTGTCTGTCCAAATCCAACTCCCTGGTCTCTTTGGCTCTATCATCTGGTGGCATGCTTACCAATACAACACGACTGTTGCTGATCCACTTGGAAAGCGTGAATCCTCACTTATTGCAGAGGGAAGTCAAATGTTTTACCATTTGAATTGCTTCCTGCTCCATAGACATGGATTTTAAGCAATCATCCACATAGAAATTATTCTTCACAGTGGTTATCACTTCTTCTGGAAAGTGAGCTTTATTGTCCTCTGTGGTCTTCTTTAATGCAAAGTTTGCACAACTTGGTGATGACACTGCTCCAAAGAGATGTACCTTCATCAAGATCTTGTTGTGCATCCCCTTCAGGATCGCAAGTAGTCAATGTGTTTTTCTGATACATTGACGATGAAACATCGCTTTAATATCAGCCATCAAAGCAATTGGTTCTTGTCTGAATTTAATAAGAACTCCAATGAGTGAGTTGGTAAAGTCTGGACCTTGCAGTAGTTGACAGTTGACAGTTAAGTGATGTTCCTTTGAAGACTGCAGCATAGTCAAAGACCACCCTCAAGGTCCCTTCGAGTGATACACCCCATGGTGCAGAATGTACCAAAGCTCTCCATCGCTTAGATTTAGTTGGTTTGTTGGTACCATTTTGGCATAATCATTGTCAATCATGTCCTTTAGGAAAAACGTATATTTCTAATGAAATTTCATATTCTTGCCAAACTTGCGTTTCAGATTCTGGGTGCGTTGCTCTGCCATACGACGATTATTTGGCAGACTAACACTTTCTTGTTTGAAAGGGAAGTCCAGACAGTAGTGTCTGTCTATCATTTGCACTGAGTAGTTCATAATATCCAAGAACTTTAACTCTTTTCTGGACATTTCTTCTGATTCCTTACTGGTACTTTCATTGAAGTCGTGATTGTATTGCTTGATCAATAGCTTTTCTATTTTACCAGTAGATATTTGATTAACAGCAGCGGCAGGGTAGTTCTTCTGATTCCCGCTTTCATTGTTCCTTCTCAAGGAGCCATAGATAACCCATCCTAGTAGGGTTTTCACAGCAAATGGTCCATCACATTGGCTCCTCACAATCTGTATAGGTTCCAATAAGTTCCGATAAGTAGGTCAATACCAGAATTTATTTTAGATATTTTGACATCCTTCAAGTAAGGCCATTGTCTCAAGTCCTCATGTCTGGGTATATTTTGATGACCAACAGGCAGGGTCTCATGTGTAAACACTTCAGATATTGGTATAAAATTATCTTCATCCAGACTAGATATCTCCATACTTGTAATGTAATGACTAACGCACTCCTTCTCTTCATTTATGGTACGCAATCGAATCTTAATCTCTTCTCCAGTGATGTCCAGCCTTCTCATCAGGCTTTCTGTGCAAAAGGTAGCCAAACTTCCATGATGCAAAAATGCATATGTTTGCATCACTGTATTCGTCTTGCTATTCCTTACCTGTACTGGTAAGATAGAGAAAATACAGGCTTCTATATGAGCAGTTACTTGAGGTGAGGTGACAGCATCACTTGTAGCTGGTTTCTCTTTCTGTTCTATTTGCTCTGGCTCCTTCTCTTCTATTTGCTCCGGCTCCTTCTCTTCTATTTGCTCCAGTGGCTTCTTTCCAGTGTGAAGTGCTTCAGGATGATTTTGCTTGCACTTATCACAAGTTATAGGACTCTCACAGTCTTTAACCATGTGACTTTTTTTCAAACATCCAAAACAGATTCATTCCCTTCTCTTTTAAGAAATTCACCTTTATATTCCTTCTTCTTGAATCTTCAACACCACCTTATGGTGTGACCAACATCATCACATAACAAACAAAATCCTTTTTGCTTGATAGTAGATACTTCTCCTTTCATTCCACTTGTCGTTTCCACAGGTATTATAGCCGTAGCAAAACTGCCTCCCTTAGGTCCTGATCTTCTTTTAGTTTTAGTAAAGGTAGAACCTTTGACAGTTGCAATTGGTTTATGATTTTGAATACTCCCGTGGCAAGGATCTAACATGAACTGTACTTCCCTTTCTAAGAAAGCCACCAGGTCTGGTAACATGGCTACTCGATTCTTCATTTCCATTATCTGGCCTGCTTTATCTCTCCACTTTTCTTTAAGTCTTAAGGGCAGTTTTAGAATGATGGCTCTAGTATTACTAACAAGATTAATTTCCTCCATACGGTCGAGATTTTTCATCAGGCTACAACAACCTCTAAGAAATATCGCAAACTCACTTAATGCCTCCACATCTTCTGACTTGATATCTTTCCAAGCATAGGCCTTCTTCATGTATGCGTTAGCAATCCTCTGATCATTACCATAACATTCTTTAAGTAACCTTCTTGCCTCTCGATAGCCTTGGCTTCCAGGCTTATTTAGACAACTTTCTACAAGCACCTTATATGTCCGCTTGTGTAATGCACCAGAAATCGTAAGTGCTCTTTTTCATCAGTAGTTTTCATTTCTACTCCTTCAGGAAACGCCATTATGAAAACTTCAAATTGCAAAGGATCACCATCATATCTAGGGATTTCTATTGGTGAAAAGAATACTGGTCTGAGTAAGTTTTGTCATAAGCCATATGACTAGTTGTTTGTCCCTGATTAGGCCTCTTCGTATCATGAACAGGCATTGTCTAATCTTGGCTTGCTCGAGCCTGTGTATTAGGCCTCAGAAAAGAGTTGCTGGTTTGTCCCGAGCCTCGGCAGATGCCCCATAAGTAATTTGCTTTGGATTAACACCCAGTTGCTGAGATGAAGTTTTGTCGCCCATCAACAGGCTACGTGCTAGTTCTGAGTCACGAGGCCAGATATCCTCTGGCTGCAGATTTGATTTATCTGTTATTTCCTTTTGAGCAGTTCCTTTTCTGTAATAAGAGCTCATCCCATCAGATGCTTTAGAGCTGCATCTTGAACCCTCACTTTCCATTATCTCCTTCTTCGATTTGACAACTGCCAACTTTGTGGCTAATTCCAGCTGTTCTTTTTGTCTCATCTCTCCTATCAGCTGTTCTTCTTGTCGCTCAATCTCATGTTTCTTCTCCAAGGCATCCGCTTGTATTGAGAGAGCGACTAAATCAGCTTCGACTTCCATGATGCTTGATGCTGAACTGGCTATAGAGCCAGATTTATGTCTTGATCTTCATGTAGATACATTCGAGATACTATCATGTGGTGTAATCTCCTCTTCCATTTCAACACCTTGTTGCATCGCACTTTCAACTGTACCAAAAGTAAGTTGTTCGATTTCAACACCTTGTTGCGTATCATCTCCTGCTATAACACACGCGGTCCTTTGTTCAACTTCGGCTAACCATCTCTTCGCATCTTCCATAGAATCATCAAATAACTTCACCTTTTCTTCGAACCACTGGGTGTATCTTTCGAGTTCTTCCTGAGGCAGCTGTGAATCCCGCAGTGCTTTTTGTTTATCTCCAACCTCTTTACCGAGGCTGAATAGTTGCCCCAGATTAGATTGCACTTTATCAACATTCTCATCTGATTCCATTAGTTCCTTCTGGAATTCAAATAACTTCACCATCTTCTTCCATAACTTGCCAATGGTTTGGCTGATGTCTCTAACAGTTTTATTCTTGTTTCTCAGTCTCATAATGGCTTCGTTGACTTTCATTGGCACAATTTTGGTCATCATGTTGATAAATAGCAATAAAAGTTTCCAAAGGTGATGGAAAGACTAGGTGCTGAGAGCTCTCTTATATCTGCATTAACGAGGCAATTAAACACACCTGAGCAAATACAAATGCATGTGAAGCCATGTGTCCCAAAACATTATGGTGCCCTGAAATGGGGGGACTATGTATAAACACAGCTGTAATTTCTACATGGTGAAACCAAAACGTATAAAAATACCATTTAATAAAATCTGACAGTGCACTTTAAACACGTAATTTTTTATATTACAAATCTCAAATTGTGGAGTAGAGGCAAATAAATAAATGATGGGTCTTTGTCCCAAACATTATGGAGGGAACTGTATATACTGCACACCGGATAAACCTTATTAAACCCAATTACTCTGCCAATGTTCTTTTTTTAGGGGGAGGGATGAAATTTAATCAAAATAAAAGAAAGTTGTGCTTGGCAAATAAGACAACTTTTAAAAAATGTAACTTTTTCCAAGAGTTATGATCTGCTCTGTGATTCTACAATACATAATAATTTAGCTCAGATCAGGTTCTAATAACTTTACATTGTAGGGAGCTCTCAAAGCAAAATTATAACCAAGTTGGAGATGATGATTGATGTCTTCCTCTACCATACAATTTGCCCAGGGATCAACCTTTATTCACACACCAGGGGTAGCACTAAAATTTAGGTGTCAACTGGCAAACTTGCAATACAAGATTATATACATGTTGTTTCTGCTGCCAGCATGCAACAGACAGAACAAAGCAATTCCAAAACCAATGGTCCAGATCAAGGCTCTGCAATGAAATGGTGGTGGACAACTAAGCAGCTAATGGGAACATAATCCCAAGAACATTCCCCTTTTCAATGATTGTACGGCCCAGCAGCAGTGCTCCGGTTTCCTCCCACATACCAGACTGACAGGTTTGTAGGTTAATTGGCTTCTGTAAAGTTGTAAATTGTCCCTACTGTGTGTAGGATGGTGCTAATGTATGGGATGACCTAAAGGCCTGTTTCTACAGTATCTCCAAAGTCTAAAGTCATTCTTAACCTATGGCTCTTCAGCTGCATTCTGATTTTGCCTCTGGAATATCTTGTCCATCTTTAGAAATATGCCAATTGACTCATTGCATTCATAATTTTAATCATGTAAAACATTGTTATCACAGAACTCACCACTCTTTTATCTTCCCAAAACCTCTCCATCTACATAACCCAGGCATGATATTCTCCTCCAGAAAAATAAGGAAGTATTGGCCGGGGGTCCAGGGGGCCGGTTAGCCCCCTCCCCCCAGTGGGGTTCAGGGGGCTCCAGCATTTTCAATAAACTGAAAGTGATTCCCAAGCTTTCTGCTGGTAGTTTACATAACAGAAGCTTAGAATATTTCTAACACATAACTGGTAAAATAACCCCCAAAAGATAAATATTTCATGAAATAAATTACTCCATACAACTAAAAAAATCTTTACAAAAAATGTTACCTGAAATGTCTCTGCCTCGCACTGTAATTTGCCTAAAAAGTGATTTTGGCTGCAGCCATCGTCTACTTCAGTAAGGGAAGCTGATCGGTGATTGGCTGCAATGCCCCTCCGAGACTGCATCTGATTGGCTGCCGAGTGACCGGCACATTATATGATTGGATGCAACGCCCTTGGAGACAGTGGGTGATTGGACAGCAGGAGACCCATTTATTTGTTGATTGGACGGAAATTTTAAGGGAAGCTGGTCGGTGATTGGACACAACCCCTTAGAGACAGCAGCTGATTGACCGCCAAATATTCAGGCACAAAAAATTGAAAAATAGGAAAACAAACATATCGGAATTCCGATTTAAATCGGAATATCATGCCTGATAAACTCTCGACTTCCTCTGTTCATGGCAATAATCTTCATCCTGCCTCCATTTGTAGCCTGTCTAACCGCTTGATACAGACAATAAGACTTAGCCGCTTCCTTTCATCACTCGTGAGCCCACTCCACTTACGCACTCATTTTCTTGCATGGAAAAACTATACCAATTCAATAGCAACTATGTGTAAAAATCTGGTGTCCAAACCTTCATCTCCACTTGCCAGGTCAACCTACTTGATTGTTTCCTAATCACCACAAACTAGCTCTAATCCAATGTCTAATCCATTTACATGGCATCTGTGAGCAGGCAACACTATTCAACTTCTCGCATTAAGGAGTCTTCATGCCAAATTTTGTAAAACTCTATGAATGATTTTGTTGCATTCAAGACACTAAAATGTAAGTGACTAATGTTGAAATAAACAATCTAAACCAGGATCTCAAACGGAGCATACAATTTTGGACAGAAACAAAAGCGTTTAGGAAAAAATATTTAAAAAACTATATTGCCAGGCAAGTAACAAAAATATTTTAAAGAAAATTAAAAATAAATTTATGAGAATTAACCTCAATTATAATAAAAGTAAAGTTTAATAAGGTCAGATGCATTATTTGTAAGTAACTATCAAGTCACTAAAAACTCACTTATTCTTGTAAGCATCAACCTAATTTTTTTCTGACAACTTTAAACACTTTCCGACACATTGCATTTATTTCAGTATGGCCTATTGGTGAAAACAACAGCGTGCTTCACGAAAGACAAGTTAATCACTGGAATTCCAAGTTTAAATATCATAAATATGCTGAGGATACTGCCAAACATCAAAACATCAAGTACTCTAAGTCTCTCCAACATCTATCTATACATAACAAAAACTCTGATCTTGTTATCTTCCGGTTTGCGCGGTCTTTCTATATGCGCAAAAACGGTTTGCGATAGTGCTGTGATTTTTCACCAGTTCAGTCACCGTTCTCCTGTGCTGCGAGTGCACCAAGTTTCGTTCCGATCGGTTGAATGTCGTAAAAGCGAGGTTTAAAAATCTTTAAAACTGCGCGTGCGCAGATCGATCTCTTCTCCTTCCAGTCAGCGCCGCGCAGATTAGTCTCTTCCCGTCACTCCCCGGGACGGTCCGCCCCTTCCTGCGCCATCGTGTCTTTACTGGAGCTGAGGATCGCCGGCGGAGGTTTCCAATTTTCGGAGGGACCCGAAGCAGCCCAGCCCCAAGCAGCCCAGCGTCGGAAACCCGACCCAACCCCGGAGACCTGACCTAGCCCAGCGTTGGAGACCCTGCCAGCCCAGCCTGGGAGACACAGCCCAGAGTCGGAGAACCAGCCCAGCGTCGGAGACCCAACCCAGCCCGGAGTCGGAGATGTCGCCAAACGGAAAGCAGACTCTGATCCAGGCGGAGAAGCGACCAGGGCGTGCTGTGAGTCCCTATCGCACTGCCAATTCCAGCCACTACCCCTCTGGTCCCCCTCTCTGGTTCCTCCCCATCTCCCCGTGATGTCCCCCTCTCCTCCATGGCTCTTCCCCCGTCTTTTCTCCGAGCTCACTCCTCCCCTCCCCCCCACCCCTCCCCCCACAACCACCATCCGCCCCCACAACCCCCTCCCCCTGCCCACACCCCTCCCCCACAACCCCCTGCCCCCACAACCTCCCCGCCCACACCCCTCCCCCTAAAACCCCCCCTCCCACACACACACACCCTCCTCCCTACCACCCACATACACACCTCCCCCCACCCCACCCACCACCTCTCTCCCCACACCTCTCCCCCCTCCTACACCTCCCCATCCACACACACCCCTCCTCCCCCACTTCCCTCCCACCCCACTTCCCTCCCCTCCCACACATGAAGAGGGGGTGGGGGAGTGCTCGGTGATGAGGGGAAATGAGCCGCGCCTGCGCAGTTAAGGGCTATGGGTGAGTGGTGGAATATTGCGTTGGGGGAACGGGTGAGTGGTGGAATATTGCGTTGGTGAATGGGTTGTGTTGGGGGACCAGGCCCGTGTGACTGAGACCCAATGGGTCCAACTTAGTATAGTTATTGATATAAAACCCATACAACTATTTTTATTCACCACCATTACTGTTGTACCAATGCAGCTCCTCAAATAACCATTATCATAAACACATTTTATTTGATAGATTTGCATTACAGATTACCTGTGAAGAGGTTTCAGAATCAAAAACAATTGTTAAGGCATATATGGTGGTCATTCAGTCTATCGAGTTTATCCTGTCAGTCCCATTTCTCTGCTTACTTCATTGCCTGCACATTATTCTTTCCTTAGTCAAATCTCTTGTAAAAACATCAAATGATCTGATTTCACTACCTTTACAGGCAGCAAAATTAACATCCAAAAAAAAGATGGTTATCACATGCCCCTTGCATATTTCCCCAAACATTTAAATTTGTGTCTGTTTTAACCACCTGATAATGGGAACAGCCCATTTCTATTTACACTACTGATTACGCAATCAATCATAACCATTTTAACTACTTTTCTCATTCCCATACTGACCTATCTGTCCGGGGCCATCTCCATTGCCCGAGTGAGGCCACATGCAAACTGGAATAGCATCTCGTATTCCGCTTGGATAACTTACAATCCAACAGTATGAACATTGAATTATCCAATTTTAGATCCTTCCCCACCCCCCTTCCCTGTGCCCCACACACATCCATTTCTCCCTCCCCCTCTCCTTCCATCTATATTCCTTCCTCGGGTTTCACAATTTGCCTCTTCTATGCTTATCCCACTGTTTGTCTTTCCATCTCTAGCCTTTGTCCAACCATCATCCTATCAAAACCCACCCTCACCTGTATCCACCTATCACTTGCCAGGCCTTGCCCTGCTCTTCCTCTCTTCCAGCTTTCCACCAGTCGGAAGAAAGGCCCCAACCCAAAACATTGCCTAATCATGTTCTCCAGAAATGCTGCCCGACCCTCTGAGTTACTCAGACTCGTCGGGTCCCTGTCACACGGGAGGCCTGGTCCCCCAACACAACCTGTTCCCCAACACATTGGGTGTCATTAAACCTGTTTCGGAACCCACTGACTGGATGTCCTCAATGGTAGCTGCCACAAAGAAGAACAAGCAGGACATTCGCATTTGTATCAATTCTTGTATCTGCACAAGGGGAAAGCGGGGAGGGAGGGGAAGAGAGAGGGGTGGGGGAGGGAGAGGGGTGGGGGAAGGGGGAGGGAGAGGGGTGGGGGAAGGGGGAGAGAAGTGGAAGAGTGGGGAGGGAGGGGGAAGGGGGTAGGGTGAGTGGTGGAAGAGGGACAGAGGGGTAGGGGGCAGGGGGGAGAGAGGGAAGGGGGTGGGGTAGAGATGGAAGGGGGTGGGGGAGAGGGAGAGGGAGATGGAGAGAGAGGGGTGGGGGAGGGGAGGGGGAGAGGTGTGGGGGAGGGGGGAGGGAGGCGATGGGGGGAGGGGGGAGGGAGGCGATGGGGGAGATGGGGTAGGGGGTAGATGGTGGGAAGAGTGTGGATGGAGGGTGAAGAGTGGGGAGGGGGAAGGGGGTGGGGAGAGAGGGAAGGGGGTGGGGGAGGGAAGGGGGGAGAGGGAAGGGGGGTGGGGAGAGAG